>CM022529.1:10938445-11560535 GCA_012273795.1 Dendrolimus punctatus | reverse complement strand
AGCAGTGGACCTCCAAACAAGCCGGGCCAACTCGATGCACTGAAATCCAGATCTTCGCGGCACTTACACGTACCACAGGCACTCGCGTCGGATTCGCGTATACTTAGGGCGGAGACGGTACCGGGGATTTCTGAAAATCCCACCGCTGCCACCAAAATGTTATGGGGGACCGGGTTAACCCCTTTTTAAAAAAGGATAATTAAAAGAAACTTATATTTTAATAGACGACCGTCTTGATTGGGAGTTGGATGCAGACTGAGGTGTATGTGGATGGGCAGATGGGAAGCTAATTATAAATGTGATGACCAAACGGAATAGGTGTAGGGTCGGCCGGATGTGGTACATAGACTATCTATAACAGAACGCTCCATGGCAACAAACATGTATGTATGCGCTCGCTCATGAATTCAGCTCAATGACTAAAGAACAAAGGAACTCATCCTGTTTTATTTTGGATCGTATATAATGGTCCATTTTAACTGCAGCAACATCAAAAGAATTTTCATAGATTGTGCAGACTTTATAAAATATAAAATCTATTTCATTTAAAAATATATGTAAAACGATATGAAAACAACAAACAAAAAATCTTAAATCACGGGTAGAAAACAAACTTAAGGTTAATCTGTTTCTAAAAACTACAAGGCTTACCAATGCCTGTGAATTATACACATACGACAGCGCGTAATTTTTTATAATCAATTGGTTATACAGTACCTCCTAGTATGTATATATAATGTTATAATTATGGATAACGTTTTATTATACAGCAAAGCATATACAATTCCTGTACAGACAAGAGAAATATCCTATTAATATTATAAACGGGAAAGTTTTCTTTTATTCTTGCAGAATGTATGTATGTTTGTTACTACTCTTCCACGGGAAAACAACTCAACGAAAATTATTAATAAAAAAATGAAAAATAAACATTTTCTGATTTTTCCAACGGGGTTCTATTCTAAACCCTTTCAAGAATTTCTCCAAGAAAGGAAAAAAAATCTTAAATTTATAGTTTAACAATTATCACACTTGCAATATTCATGTTCAGGCAAATTTT
The DNA here is from genome assembly GCA_012273795.1 of Dendrolimus punctatus. Classification (NCBI taxonomy): domain Eukaryota; kingdom Metazoa; phylum Arthropoda; class Insecta; order Lepidoptera; family Lasiocampidae; genus Dendrolimus; species Dendrolimus punctatus. The sequence continues at coordinate 11,559,475 of CM022529.1, read as the reverse complement.
TTTTATTAATTAACTATTGAATAACTAAATGAAAAATTGTTATAAAAAAAATTTTCAAGCAGATTATTGTTCATTCATCTATTCAGTTAGTGCCTGAATTTTTTCAATTTTTTATTTTCATATTTAGTATGTTTAAATAATATTTATTCATTAAAGGGCCGATGTGGGTGTGGCTTGCGTAAGCCAGAGTACCCGTTTTCGGCTGTATTTTCATCCCTCTGGGAAAATTATAAATATTGATCTTACAGTTTCGGGAGTCCAAACTTTTTTTTAGGAAATTTCCTCCTCTTTTCGAATCTTTCAAATTTGAAAAATCTTTATTACTTTTTGAGATATTTGCAAAAAACTAAACCCCCCCTTTTTTTAGTTAATTGTTAATAACTTTTACAATTTTTCCAAGCGGAACTTCATTTTTTTTAATCATCTAGATGCCATTCCGAATCGAATGACACCTCATTTATAATTTTCGGAGACTGCTGAAAAAAGTTGGTCCAAAAGGCACTTGTTTACCAGTCTATAAGCGTTTTTGACTTAAATGACAAATTAAAACTCGAAGTGGTAGCTAAATTCCGATTTAGAAGATCTATGTTTAAATTTTTAGTATTTGACACAGGCTTGATTCTACCGACATTTCGTGATTTAAGACACTTCCAAACTTTTGTAGGATTATTATTATGATCTACTGACTCGTTAATACAACGGCGTTGTGCATGAGAATGTAGAGACATTCTCTTTTGCTTTTCGTGTATGTATAAAAGCTTGTTTGTTAATGTTAGTTGGAAGGCGTTTATATTTACATACATACATACATAACTTTACGCCGGGTCCCTTGCGGGGTAGGCACGAACAACAGAGCGCCATACAGGCTTATTCTTACACACTTCACTTGCTTCTTTGACATTCATAGCTCTTGTCATGCACGCTCGTCTGTTCTTAAGGCTCCTGACATCACCTTCTGCTAATAAAAGATCAATTTGATTATGGAAGGTGTGTCGTGGCCTACCGCGACTTCTGCATCTATCCCCTTTTGCATTGTATATCTGTTTAGTCATTCTTTCATCATACATTCTTTGCACATGCCCGAACCACCGGAGCATTCCTTTCCTTACCTTCACCCCGACACGCTCTTTTAGACCAACTCTCTTTCTTACTTCGGTATTACGAACGCGGTCCGCGAGCGTCACTCCGCAGATTTTGCGCAGTGCTCGCATCTCGACCGCGTTTACTTTACTTTCATGCTCTCTATTCCATACCCAACTCTCGCTTTCATACGTGAGCGTAGGTACCAGCGCCGCGTTGTGTATTGCAAGCTGGGCCTTCTGGCTGAGGTTCTTAGCGCCTAGAAGCTTACCTAACGCTCCATTCACACTATTCCCCAAATTTACTCTTCTTTCTATGTCAGCGGTGTACCTTCCATCTTTGCTAAAAGCACATCCAAGATATACAAACTCATTCACTTGTTCCAGCATATCATCGAACATTATCCTTGCATTCGTTCTGATGTCTTCTCTTTCAAACACCATAACCTTTGTTTTCTTCGCATTCAAATGTAAGCCTCTCGCTTGACAGTCATCTTTAATCATTGTGACTAGTGTTTGCAGTTCTGATGGCGATTCGGCTAAAAGCACGGCATCATCCGCATAGAGCAAAGTGCTAACAACTAGATCACCCATCCGCACCCCAACACCCATCAATCTTAATCTCTGGAGACAATTGTCCAGATATAGGATGATATATTTAGACTTAGTTTTACATTTCTGGGACATCACACATTTTATTTCATCCGTAAGCCAAGGTGCTGGAAGATGTTGGAGCATTAAATGACGTATGGGCGGGCACATGTAAGTCATATAGTCGCAATAGGTTATTATTAAATTCATGCACCTTTCTCATCGACCATAATCGCATTGACAACTTGGGATCAATCTATTTCTCTCGCATCTCTTCGTAACTCTTCCAGGTTTGTGCCACCAAAATTACGTTGCAAAATCAATTTCGATTTAGGTTTTGGAAGACGCACATTATAAGATAAATTGATCATATCATGGTAAGTGAATGCGTTCGGTGAATATTGACCGTGTTTGATTACTTGAGAGATACTAACATTTAAAGAGAGGCACACGCGTTAGATAGCTTGTGAGTAGCCCTAAGGGGAAGGACAATTTAAGATAAGTTTCAAAAATTACTGATATATAACAGCGTTTAAGCAAACAAGTATTAAAATCCACCATAATAATAGAATGATTATAAAGGTGTGATTTTTCATTAGTTTCTCAAAAGATGAAAAATAATTAACTCATAAGGATGGCCTATAATAAATACACTGCAAGTAGCGCTTTAGTGTACCCCAGAGAAATGCCAATAAAAAGGTGTTCACCCGAGTTGAGCCCTAGTGGATGAGAAGACATATTAACGATAGTGAACAGTATGTGGGATCTGAGGTAAATAGCTACTCTTACACCAGTGGTACCGGTTCGATCATTACGAATCAGTGTGAAGCCTGGTAAGGTATATTATACAGTTGGGAGACACGGTTTCAACCAGGTCTTAGAAACTAATAAGGCATGAATATTTCCATGAATAAACGATGCTAGCATATCAGGGCTAGCATAGCAAATAAGTTTAAAAAATTAGTGAAGCAACGTTTGTGCAAGAAGGCTTATTATACAACGAAAGAATTTTTAGACGACTGCACCGAATGGGAATAATGCGATCGCTATCAAGCTTTTTCAATAATCATTCATAAAAATTACTTTGTAAAACATTGTATTATTATAAACTACATAATAAAAAATAAAAAGACGAGTGATTAAACATGATAATTACAAAGTAAAGATGTGTTACTGGGGAGTTTGTTGCGCCGCTTCTTCTCCTTTAACAGTAACTAAAATTGCCTTGGAAGCGGTGGTAGAGTCATGACTTTCAATAAGTAATCTGTAAGATTCCATTTTGAAATAAATAAATTCATTTTCATTTTTCATTTTCAGGGAGGAATGCTCTGCGCATTAAAATGCAGAACATTGAAATTGAATATTTTGTATTTTAATACCAAGGATGGACAAGGGATTCTATCTATTCTATGGAAACGTTATTTGTTGGGATATAAAGTGTTCTAAGGTCTGTTTCTGTAATTGTATATTTTGGTGTGCAATAAAGTGTTATCTATCTAAGTTACGCCCCGGAATATAAGGTAGCTCTATGTCAAGTTTCGTTTAAATCCATACAGTAGTTTTCACGTGATTGTCTAACTGATAGACACAAAAATTCTAAAAATTGCATTTTCGGAATCTCCTGGTCCTAAATATCCCTCCTTATTTTTCTTACACTTTTTTTTAACACATTGTATGTACAAACTCGAACCATTTGCAGATTTATTATAGTATAGATAGATATATTAATTAATGTTATATAAATACATACAAATATTATATCTTTACTAGCTGTCCCGGCAGACGTTGTCCTGCCCTGAAGAAATAAAATTTAGAACCCGCCTGCCGCGCCATCTGCCGGGCTTATTTGTGAATCTAAATCATCCTTGAGTCCACTTGGACACACATAAAAAAAACATTCAAATCGGTCCAGCCGTTTAGGAGGAGTTCACTGTCAACACACGTACAGAAGAATTATATACTTACTTATATAAAGATAAAATCATCATATGAATGCAATGTCCTATTCTTAAAATAATGTTGACCAATTAAATGCACTCGGAGAATCAAAGGTTTTTGCCTGATGCTCCTGGCACCCCTTTGTATCCGCCGCACATTCTGGCAATTGCAAACATTTGACTGGTTCGGCTAGTGGCCATTCATTTCAAACATTTTTATTTTTGTCTTTGAAAATCTTGGACGTTAATGATGACTTCAAATTCCTGGACTTCTGTATGCGCTTAATTTACGTTGATTATCGTAATAATCAAAGTCAATAAAGTATTATAATACTACTGCTCCATCTGAGAAAATGTTATAGTTATTAACCGTTTAACGCAAATTTCGCGATAAGTTTATTGCGTTATTTCTTATGCGATATTGTTAACAATTGTTAATGACATTATAAATGACATGATATATTGACAGATAACGTATTTATAAACAGTTAGGTAGCTATTTGCTAAAAGCGTTATTTTAACGCTATAAATTAGACACATTGAAACACAGTCAATAACTTAATATTATCCCAGATGGAGCCCGAGCATTATTTTGAAATTTTGCATTAAGATTATTTTAACTTTCACCCATTCGCTTGCATAACGATCGCCTTTAAATAAAATTAGTTAGTCATATTAAACTGCCTAAATACGTTTTACACAAAACGTATTGACAGTTCCTTAAACATGTTTAGCGGCAAATTGTGCGTTGTGCAAGTTGCTAATTGTATCTAAGGGTGTTAAATACGTTTTGTGTTTCTTAAATAAATTTAAGCAACCTTATGCAAGCGGCCCTTAAAGTTTAGTTTCGTATTAAGGTAAAGTAATTTCAAGTAAAGTATTTTGTGTTTATCCTCAATTAACATACAATGTCCATACAAATTCAATTTCACGAACATCTATTATTGTGGATTATATATACAGATCACTTACTATATGTAGTATAACCGATAGTATCTACTTCTAAAGTATAATAGCAAGCAAAGAATTATAATAATAATATTCGAAACGCCAGAGTAATAAATATCAAATCAATTACTGTGCTTAAATCGTTAAAAAGTAGTTTTATTATAATAAAAAGGGTTAAAAATGCGCGCGATATTTAAAATCACTAAACGCAACACTATTGATCAAATGGAACGTGGCGTTATTTTTCAGAGTGTCAACAAAGGGCGCGTTTGTATTATAGTTCACCTAGCTCAAAAACTCAAGTGGAACAGATTGTGGAGCATTGATGTCATTAACAACAAAATTGAAAATGCCATTAGTTGCTGTATGGTTGATTTGAAAATTGCAACTTTGTCAATATATCGATAGAGATCATTAAACTCAGTGGTCAACGCCAACTTCGACCCATATCTTGACATGTGTCCTTGCGCTGCATTATCGAAAACAATGACTTCATTAGGACGTATTCGCGGCGACCATACCGACCGTGGTCGGTATGAAGAACACCTAAAGGAAAGCTTTGTGAGTCACAAGAGGCCCTGATAATCATCTACGACGTCATCAAAAACCTGCTAAAATAATTTATTCGATATATTCAATATTTTTTTTTATTAATTCTTATAATAATTAATTAAAAACAGTGTTTCTATTTTAGAAGTGAAACTTCTTTAGAATCGTTATGATTTAAAACTCGATATAATGGAAAAGCTACACTAAAAAGAGATAAACAAATAAATCTAGATGACTAAGCCTGCGAGAGAATGAGATAGAAAGAGAAGGTACGGAAATAAATCCTTATTTTCAAAAAACTCTCAACATGTACTTCATGCCTTTGTTTCCAATATTATAATACACCGGCTAACCTTCAAAGACTGGAAAAGAAATTGGCAACTAAAGAAACATAAACAAAAAGCTCGTGTACGTGCAATAAGCAGCAAGTAGCTCGCATGATTAGCGGCCGACGGGCGGGCGAGGGCTGATTGCCGGCCCAATTGGGCCTTATCCGCCCGCACATGGGAAATATTTTTAATCAACACCTCCATTGAACTTACGAGCGGTCGTACGTGAGTTCTGTGTACAGGAGCGTATTTGGAGTAAACCTGAAAACAACAAACATATTTTTTAACAAGTTTGTTCCTCGAATATAACAATATAATGTTAATATAACAATTCACTGTATGATTTGATTTTACGGATTCAGTTGTCATTATGGCAGAAACAGAATTTTTACAAAGACGTTATATCCAACCTCCCGCTTACTATGTATATATATCACAAGATCTAATTGAAGGTTGAAGTGTAGATAAATAAGAAAATCGTGAAAAAATATAGAGAGAGACTGCCACATACGTAACTGAGGAACAAAGAAATTTACATAAATAAATTTGTGGGACCGTTAAACCCATAGCTAGGGAGACATTTCTAAAATTGAAGAATATGTGCCTTCACTCTAATTCTAATACGTAAACCTATTACATACAGTAAAAAATTACCTAATAAATATAATTACACCTAAACAACTCTGAACTAAAATCAGTCCAGTATGAAAACATAAAATCTGGTAATAGACAAAAAATACTTTAAATGGAAATTGGTATGAACAAGAGCCGTTAAGTAATTTTTGAAATATGGCGTATTTTTGCTTAAATGTTGTAGACAACATTGTTTGTATGAATACTGCGATGTAGCGATTTAATTAAACCAGCGTACTCATCTTGGTAACAGAAAACGATTTTAGATAGTTAAAGAGTTTTAATAAAACTCATTAATATAAAATGGATCTAAAGGAGCGCCTCCAAGTTTGCTTGTTAGCTTTTAAACAAAACATTATTAAATTTCGAATTAAAAATTAAATTTCAGTAATCGTTAAGTAAATTGATTTTATACAACAAAACGTCACCAAAATCGATTAACGAGTCTATTGGTGGAGGACATGCATGCATTTTATTTATTTCATTAGTCATAACTGCTTCTGTAAGGGGATCTGAGAGACATTAACTTGGTTTTGTGGTCCGTAAATTCACAATTCTTATTTATATAAGAAACTAGCTGTCCCGGCAGACGTCGTCCTGCCCGGAAAAGCTTCAGTCGTTATGCCGACAGCAACGCCACCTACCGGGTCCAATTGTGAACCAAATCAGAAACCTTACGGTGCCCGAGACCTTTCCAACGAATGCAAAACCGTGGAAATCGGTTCGTGCGTTCTGGAGTTATAGCGTCAGGAAGGAAAACCCGACTTATTTTTATATAGTAGATATAGAATTATGAATAAAAAAAAGATACACATAATGCATATTTTTCGATAATTTTAATAGTGTCTTATACATAAAGGTGGTTGTTTTTAAATTACTCCAAATATTACAAAACGGTAATGTGGGTTTAATAATCGCAACACCATCTTCTTGAAAAAAATTGAAATGCCCATGTGTACCTACGGCTATTTAAGTATATATAATATCAAAACTAGAATCCAGCAAGCCTCGTTGTTTGATTATAATAGTTAATTATCATGAAGCAAACTAAAAGTAACTTAAAAAATACAATTAAAACTAAAAAAAACATGTGTGCGTGTACTAGTGTACACACGTACGAAGTGAAACGTCTTTATAACCGTTTATATGTATATATAGGATACTAAATAAATACTCGTATATTAATTAAAACACAACAAAGTAAATAAATATAACAATGCTCGTTGCGTTGCAACGAGTTGTTAAAAGATGGATTGTGAGAAAAATGTGATGGAATAGGCAACATGTAAACAATCATTCATAAAACTGCATTGATATTATTTCAACATTCAAACCGTTATTTTTTAAACCCAAATACACCTCTGTTCATGTGGAGATAAGGGGCGCGGATGGCAGCAGCCCGGTACTTGATTGGTCCTATGAATGTGAGTAAATTGCAACGTCGTATTATAGTCGTAGCCCGCTCACGACTCGCGACCGCTTCCGCGCCTCCTATCAATATGCCCATAGAAAGAATCTAATCCTTAGCTAATTGTAAGAAGCTTTTTGTTGTACATCTTATAAAAATTGCTTACCGTGAATCTGTCATATTTTAATAGGAATTTTATCTTATTCAATTTATAAGCACTTTTTCTCCGACTTGACGTATATTTATATATCAATTTCATATGCAACACATTTCCTTACGAAATCTCGTAGATACGAACCATGTAAATGTAAGTCACGTTTTCAATAACCTACAGTTTTAGCTTCATAATTTTAGCCCGTGCTGATATTAGAATTTCGTTTTGTTTTGAAATTACGTTACAGCGTTGGGTTCATAACATAAAAGGATGTGTACACAAAAAGAGAACACGTGCAGACGAGAAAAGTGACTTTATGCTTAATATTATTATTAGGCGAAAGTTTATAGACATTTGTGCATATACTGCTATTTAAGTAATTTTATTTGAAAACAAGTACAACTATCGTACTTGGGTGAATGGGGCCGGAACAAAAATCGGAGAGGTTCCTCAGCATCCCGTGCAGTGTCCCGTAGCCGAGACCTCGTTTCCGTCTCATAACTGGCAGAGAGTTGAGCACTTGGCATCGGTACCGCATTCAACTCATATTATTAACGACGTGTATTGTAATCACGCGGCGGGCGATCGCCTCCGCCGAAGGTAGGGCGGTATTAAATTCCGACAGCTACGTGATAAATCGAAATTGGAAAAGTTTAATAATGTTCGGTTGCTCCGAAAGCAATAAAACCGTTTATAAACGGGCACGAGCGAACGAGACGGGCGGCAGGGACGCCCGCCTTCGGGACTTTTAGGGACTCTTAGGTGAGTCCGCACGGCCTTACGAGCTCTAAATTGATTTCACTGGTATCTTGATGAAGTGATAAAATCGTCGTCACTTGGGACTGCTATAGTGACCATTGTCAATATGTGAATCGCATCAAAAATAATCTGGTTAAAGTTAATTTGTATACTTGGATTTTTTAAGTTTATATTGTATTTTTAAATTAATATTCTTAGTTGTCTTAATACGTATAGATAAATAGACAAAGAAATGTAAACTTTGTCATTTTCTGTGCAATATGATCTCAAGCTGATACTATATAGAGAAAACAATATGCACCTAAAGATATATTATATATATAGATAAAGATATAGATATATTATAAAGATTATAATCACTTTTAAAACAAGTTTTGGTGCAGGGTATCGGCATAATTTCATACTAATTGCCTTAATGTAAATAATTTTCCAAATATCGAACAGGTTTGTTTGCAGTCGATTGAAAAGTTTTAATTACAAAATTTAGTGGGTACACAGATAAATATGTTCAGGTATGGGTGGGCGTTTATAAATTAAATATACTCATATGTGTTGTAGTGGTGTGGAATGATTGAAGTTGATATTAATAAGTGGGTTTATCATTATTTGCTCAGCTAATGGAATAATTACTCCTCGACGGGAAGGATAATTGCGGGGGTGGCAGTGTCGCAACGCGTGCCCCACCACCAGCGCCTAATGAAACCCCAACTATTTTCGCGATAACCTTCTTCATTTCCACTCAAAGAAATATCGTCTAACAATATCACTGTACTAATAAAAAATCCATTTATATCCTCCATGTGCTCCCTTTATTTGGACCATCCCGAGAAACATTTTATTTATGTTTGTCGTTTAAACAGATGTTTGAGAAAACGAAATTAGATTTTTCTGCAATAATACTCAGAACAATATTATTTACATATTCAAATTACGTTATACAAAACTCCTGTTTTTAATTATAAACTTAATTTGCTTATGATAAATCTATGGAAATTTTTACCTCGAGTTCCAACCCTCTATAGCGCTAAGGGTAGAGTAATTACTTCTTTTCTTCGTAATAAAAACGGATTAAACTTTGCTTAGGGCGGCCCATTCATTTTGTTTACTATTCAGAACGGCTTGTATTAAGAAAAAACTAATTTACGCTCGCTGTTTGGACGTGAGTCCTTATCTGATTCAACGTTTTAATGAAATTAGCTGATTAAATTGGATAAGTTTACAATTCAAAACATTTACCTTTGTTTTTGTTGAGGTAACGTCATTGCAGTTTTTCTGTTTTGGATACTTTTTCATTTTTTACATTAATGTTTATTCACAGCATTTATCACAGAGTACGTGAAATAGGGTGGGCCATAGTATTAAAGTGATAGTACAAAAATCTGTAGATAATTACAATTGTAGTTTTTATAATGCGTACCTGCTACTTTCTCATGTGCAATGTTTACCTTTTTGTCACTGCCATTATAGTTTTGAGAATTATTTAATTAAAATAAAATTTGAAAGAAATTCAAAAGAAAATTCTTGTAGTATTCTATAAAGTTTTCAATTAATCTAAAATTCTAATAGTACTCCTATATTACAAAAAAGATACATATGTGTCACCTCATGCTGTGGTTCATCCCAATTTATATTATACTTCCGATACCGTGATAACCATAGGATATCCGGAATCTGGAATATTGCTGCTGCAGAAGCACCCAAATTTAAAGCGGGCAAGAGCGCGTAAAAAATCCCGTTCAAGTATAGCAGAATAAAACTTAACATGACACATAAAATAAATTACATGCGGCTTATGTCAAAGTTAACCAAGGCTTACACCGCCGTAATAATGAAAGGCATAAACAAATAAGAGCTTAATTACAACGTCGGACGTGGAGCATTGATATCAATTATCAGGAAGCCAGGGCTGGTATTCTATACGCGAATTGTTCTATATAACTGCTAATCCCAACCCCGGCGAGCCACAATTTGTCCAAACGGTTATGTTATTGCGGTGTGTAAGCTCGAAAGCGACCGCGATACCCGCAACAACGTTTCTCTAATAAAACCTGCTTTCCCGCCAATTTTAACAGTCGTGTGGATTCATTTTCTTTCAATCACCTTCATTTTAACATTTTTATATGTTTTACGATTATTTAGTACACACATAAACCACGAGTTTAGTTACTTTTCTATGAAGCAGTATAATAAATCTAAATTAGATCTCTTGAGCGTAATTTACTATTTAATTACACGGGGCACCCAAGCCCGGTATTGTATTAAGTCACTTCAATGTCAGCGGACTCAATTTGTCGAAACTGTTATTACAAGGGCCGAAAGCTCCGCCATCGCGCCAGTCCAGTTTTATTCGAAATCGCCCATAACGGACAGCTCCGGTCGCTCTAACTCCCGGGAATGGACACTTGATTAAGATACTTGTGTCACTTTATTTCGCGATTACATCTGGCATGAGGTCGCAATCTTCTTTATTGTTAATTTGAAATAAATCTGACTGATTAACTTGGCAAACGCAATTAAGTTGACCAATCAGACGGGCTGGGTCAATGTTCTAATAAAATGTGTATAACACAGTATAATTAAGATATAGTTAAAATAATAGATGTAGCAATTCGTGAGAAGTGACTAAAGTACCGATATCTCATTAAAGGATTCTATATCTACTCTATAAGAGTTGCAATTCTAGCCAGGGAGAGCCGCCCTCCCACCCTTCCCACAGCGGGGGAAACGCAGAAAAGAATATAGGATTCGCCACGTTGGTATGGCACTAGCACCGCTAGCAAATATTATCGCCACCCGAGTTGGAGATACCCACTAAAACCTCTCGGGAACACTAAGAGGTTTTTGTGGGTATCCCCAACTCGGTCATCCGCCTGTATGCCAGGGCCTTAGGTATTGGTTTTCCATTCCGCAGGTCCTGGCAGGCGTTGACCCAACGACCTTTTTTACTGGGAAACCAAGCCCTAGAAGCGTGCATGCTTGGCAGAATGAACATTCTAATCATACCCGCTTTTTGTCTCAGGAAAACACAGATTCGTGTATACTGTATACCACAAATAAATCCCGCTCGTTTTCGGGAATTACAAGAATTATAATAGTGCATGAAAACAACATGGGTATTCAACTGTGTAGATCAGGATGACCGAAGTGTAAAACTCAACATCCGTATTTTATAAGTTTGGCGGGTATAGGTACCGTTCGTTACGAAATGGGAGGACTTGTGCCCAGCGGGGAGAGCATAAAAGATGATATAATTTATTTAAAAGAATCGTGCATAATATATAATAATAACGTAAGTATTTAAGTTAAACATGTAATGATCAAATAAAGTGCGAAGATATTGTTATTAGAGTGAAGTTCCCTGTGGATCTCTTGAATGTTGTCATCTAATCTAAGATGGAATCTTACATTAGACGGATGTATGGGTATTCGAAATTGGATCGAAGATTGTAAGAGGGATTGAAGGACAAAGACAGGAGGGTGTGTGGGGAGGGGCGGCCGTCCGCTGCCCACGGCCCACGCACCACGTCCGAGCCGTAATGAGTTGAAAGCGGATACTTGTAGCGCACTCAGCGCGCGCGTGTCCGGTTACCCGCCTAATGTTGCCCGGATAAACAATGACGTCCAGCCTTTTAGCGACATTTGTGGACCCACTCAACACCGAACATAAGCCTAAAAAGATTTTACTATTTGAGATACTTTCGGATATGTACGCATTAGGAAACGCCGAGGTAAAGGGCGAATAACTTTTACTTAATATGTTTTCTCCAGTTGTTGGTAACTTATATCATATGTCTGCAGATTGCAACAGATATAAATGTAATCTGCTATTCTATAATATCAAATCTGTAGTGCGCTTCTCACTTCTGGCGATGTGGTTTGGTTTATAACAAGTTTCAAAAAATCATGATTTTACCGCCCAAAAAAATAACAATGAAACATAAGTCTAAAAAGCAACTGAATCTTAAATATCTTGTTTACTGCTAACCAGAGGACAATTACTACATTATTCTTCTCTACTTTTTAGTTTTTTAGTTTTTGAAGTCAGTTTTTTTAAAAGAAGTTTCTTTATTTACTTTGTTACTTTTTAGTGTCTAGCTATGTATGGATAGACCTACCTACGAAAGGTGCTGCGCTTCTTAAAAAATATAGGTCCGAAGAAACGGGAACAAAAAAATATGCGTAAAATGGGGGTCAAACAATGTTAAATTTTTAGGGGACCAAATGGAAACTATTTCGCATCAAACTAAATAAGAATCACGTAAATCTGATCATAAATCTCAGCATAATCGGTGTACATATGGAATGGAATGGATTTTTTTCATAAAAAATGTTCATAAAATGAAAACTACTGGGCCAAACTATGTCAAATTTTTAGGGAACCAATTGGAAGCTATTCCGCGTCGAACAAAAAAAATAATCACGTAAATCGGATCATAAATCTCGGAGTAATCGGTGAACATACATAAAAAAAGATCCCGACGAATTGAGAACCTCCTCCTTTTTTTGAAGTCGGTAATTAAAGTTGAATAGCTTTTTAAAGTTTGTTTTTTATTATGCGATTGGCATTCCTAATAAGTATCTACTCTTCTTCCATTTGACAGACTCTGTGGTTAAATGAGCGAAGCCTTTACCGGCCTAGATCACTGAAACCTGGAGTTTTCGAATTTTACTATGGTCTGGCTGTCTGGGATCGGCTCAAAGTGGTCCGTTGTATATAATATTACACAAAACATAAGTGCATTTCTTTACCGATTACAAATATTAATATTTACGTTTGCTAATATTTGAATTAATTTAGTAACAGGGTAATATGGAAACTGGCAAGCGTTAAGTGCGAGAGTACCAATATGAAAGCCGTCTAGTTAAATATAGAGTGACGGACCATCATTGCTCCATTACCCGAACGCGGGAGGCTGGGGGTGGCCGGCCTTCGCATCGGTTGTTTGATACGCCATTAGTTCATTAAGAGCCTTACGTTATGTGCCTGTCATAAGCTGATTATTTCACTTTACACTAACATCTTTAGAGTCTTTCAATAGGTATCAAAATGCGTGGAAATACAACATTTGGTTGTTGCTGCTTTTATAATAAAGAAAATGTCTTTAATGATAAGACTGTCCTTTGTTCACAGTTACATTAGTACTACTACTGGTTACTACTAATATTTAAGTTTTCTGGAATGTCGTAGGTACAATAAAGTGTTGTTTGTAAATTGCCAAACAGAATAAAGTTTTCATCACCCTAACTAATGTTACAAATTGCGAATGTGAATTTGTCTATTAGTTTGTTAGACTTTCACGCCTTTATTATGCAAATGATCATCACGAAAATTTGCAACAATAAGATGTATAGAAAAAGACATAGTGTAAGTACCTTTTCCATCCAGAAAACATAAAACAAAACCGATGTCACATTAAAAACTAAAAAATAAATATTAAACCGACTTCTTTGTAACCATGGGACTACCTACTTACTACTAACTACACACTTACGAGTAAAGGAAACAATTTTAAAATCGGTTCACAATTGACTGAGAGCAACGGACATACCTATAAAAAAAAACAACATACAGACGAATCGAGAATCCTCCTCCTCCTTTTTGAAGTCGGTAAAAAAGTGCTGTCCCCGAGGTATAAACGTATATAGCCAAAAATGTGACTCTGTGATCGTGTTTTTTTGGCGCTGCAGTTGTAATTTACTAAGAAATAAGTCATATACAACGCGAACTAGTTTTGACCCTTTATTTTTATTATTAATTTAATCATTTAGAAACCTGATTTGTGCGAGATCCTAGGTCATAAGGCTTAAAATATGTATATTAGAATGTCTGGTATAAAGCCAAGTCTATAGGATGTTATACTAAATCTTATTACGTAAAGAAGTAGGCAATAGCGCAAAGAAAGTCTTAACATATTTATATTGTATAATATTTTTTCATATCATATATTTATATTGTATTTCATTCATTGTAACTGTTACATTCATACATATTATCTCGCTTGTTTCCCATTAGGGTAGGCAGATACGATAGACATCTTATAGCTGTTAAGGTTTATTTATTTACGGCAAACCACAATAATGTCTATTTTTTTGTTGCAAAAGGTACTTTAAATAATTATTTTGTTTTGACTTTCAGTTTTTGATTCAATAATTCATTTAATTAAATAAAATTCTAAACTAAGTAAAATTTAAAGTCTTGAATCAAAATAATAGTTTAAAATACCTTTTGCCACAAAAAATATACTTAGGTCCAAATGACGCTTACGATAAAATGACGGCAAAGGCCCGACATTAGTCCGAATTAACTATTGGAACCTTAATTAGAGGAAATACGTAACGTATACATAATAAATTTTATTTATTTAATCAACAATATTAGATTCTTCAAAACCTTGATTCGGATAGAGAATGAATCAATTGGCACACAAACACACGAGCTATACATTCCCTAGCTATGCTTGTATTATGGGTAATATACAACTCTGGAGTCGATTCCAGACACCCATAATAGAGTAAGTAAAATAAACTTTATTTACGCGACTTCTGAGTTCCAGTAATCTAAGCATCCTAACAATTACACCACAGGGCCACAGAGGCTATCTAAATAATAACTTTTAACTAAGAAAGGCTAAGCATGTAGACTACTAAATATACTTGACAACAAATTTATAAATTGGCTCTCCCAATGAGATGCTAAGGGGGTTGGGAGATAGTGCGGTCCATTATCCCGTGGTGAGGGCATTGCAACAGCAAAGACGTTAGTCCGGCTCTCTGCATCGCTACGTCGGCGAGTTTATGACGTTATCTCTAACAGGTTCTGTCCCAGGGATGGGGTTGCCGACTGAATGTACTGGATCCTCTGTTGTGCCTGATAATTGCCTCTAATGGAAAAGTCTAGTCATTTCGTGCCAAGTGCATTTCAAGTCTTCACCACAAGCATGTAAGTACTTAATAATTAAACGCTTCGCAACCACGCAGCTTATTAAACAATATTTCAATAAAAGTTAAATTACTTATATAATACCCGTCTATCTATAAAGTTATAAAATTCGAAACATGTCGTTTCTGTTGACATTGAAGCTTAAAAAACATGGAATACAATAAACGATGGAGACTACGATGCAATTTTTTTATTTTTTTCTTGTGTGCTTATTTGTTTGGGATTCTCGTAAAACTACTGGGTTAAATTCGTTTCAGTTTTCGCTGATCGATAGTTAATTCTTAAACTTGGAAGATGAAATTATATTTTTTATTTAAATTTTATAAGAAATGATTTTGAAATGATAATAATTGGTACAATAGTAATTATGGCGGCAATAACTAAAAGAGCTCAAATTCCTTTTAGTTCTTGATTACCAGCCGCTATAGCCGCTCCCACCCAAGCTCTGTGCTGCTTTTATCCTGGGAATCATGCGGGAATTTTTATGGAAATGATTTAAAAATTCGAATTCCAATGGGATTTTTTTACTGATCGATAGCAAATTTAATGTAATAAAATCTGTTATTTTTATCCCAGATATAGCCCAAAATTTTCCCGGGAGCGGTTGAAGTTGTCCGGATGCCTAAAAATTAGCTTATTCCGACACAGTTTCCACTAAAATGATATTTTAAATTTTTGTTTATATTGCGGTACTTTGTACTTTGCGGTAGCTTCTTACACGTCACTTTTTATGGAAACCGGCTAAATATTTTGGGAACAAATAACCTAGTCTATCCACACCGCCTCCGCCATGTAACAATAGAAGAGGGAGACTCAAGAAATACTTGACTTATGAAATATACTGGTATTAACATTTGTTTCAAATATACTATCATCTATTATTGTACTATTGAAAAATTTGCGGTTAGTTGTGTTTACTAATCAGATAACAACTAAATATGGGCCCCGGTCTGGAATAGTTTTATTATTATTTAACATTTATATTTATTCTTACTTATTTTACTTTACTTATTTTTTATGTTTTTTATTATATATATATATATATATATATATATATATATATATATATATATATATATGTTATAAACATATATGTAATAAATATAAATGTTAAATAATAATAAAACTTTATTTCAGACCGGGGCCCATATTTACTTGTGTGTTAGTTACAAATGTCTTTCTAAATTAAGTTAGTACTGTTAGTATTTCATTATATTTAACACAAAACTATTAGCATTATGTAGCAACTCATGCCCAATATACTATTATTTAATGCCGAAGACTATGCCTATGCAATGTTTTTGGGAGGAGAAGTCAAATCTAACTGCTACAGTCGTCAGAAGGCTGTTCATGCTGCCGCATAACGTGGTGTTGACGCTAAGATGATGATGAAACCGTAATTATTAAAATATGTAATAACAATTGATGACTTTTCTTTTCATACAATACTGCTTCATATCAGAAATGTTGTATTAAATTTATATATCTACCAACAATGTTCATAACATAAATACATAACACATCTATAATCCGAAGGATGTTATTAAAGAATAATGCAAACGTGTCATAGCATTTAATAAGAAAATCAAGGCTGCTAGAATATGTTTTACCCGCAGTGAAAGTATAAATTTCCATTCGTAGATCGAATGCGTAAGCAAATTGACTGGTTCGCTTTATGTCCACATAGACTAATACGTATCTAGCTACTTGGCGGAATGAAAAAGCAAGCAAAATCTAATACACTTACGAGCATCTTAGAGCGCATACATATTTAACACGCATGTTTACCGATTGGCGTGGATCAAAGGGGGAGGTATGGAACGGGATGAGGGTGGAGACGGTCATTCAATGAGATTGCTTCTTGCCACCACTCTCGAGGTAATGGATCTCGCCAAAATAGACTGGATCAAGGAAACGCCGCTATTGCGTTAGTGCTTGATGCTTGCATTGCATCTCGGTTTATATAAATACATAATATTATAACATAACATGAAGAGTAAAATTAACTATTCTTAAGTACTATTATTATTGTATGTAAATTTGGAAATTTTAAGTCTAATTTTATAAGTTTTAGTGTTTTCCCCGCGCCTATGCCGCGTGGAAAACCCAAGTAGCTACATGTGACGTACATAAAAAAAATTAGGTGTTTATATATGCATACTTTCAATACTTTCTTGTTGAATTCACTACCATTACAAAGAAACTAAGTTAATATACCGCAGACAACTGCACATCAAAACAAAGAAAAGTCGCAGTTACCCGATTTGAAGTACCTACTAATAGGTAATGAATGACATGTGGGCAACCTCCATTCGAGCAAGCGCTACAGTTCCAAGGAACTCCCCTTACCACCTCCAAGAGTATTGGGATACTCGGTGTTGACATCGCGAACGATGAACAGTTCAGGGGGCACCTTGAAGGCAAGACAAAAACTGCCTCCAAGAAGCTGGGTATGCTAAGCCGGTCCAAGCAATAGGTTCACACCGCGACAATGCCTTGTGCTTTATAAAGCCCAGGTGAGGCCGCATATGGAGTACTGCTCATACCTTTGGGCTGGAGCACCTGCCTACCAACTTGTTCCCCTGGACTGTATTCAACGTCGAGCCGTTTGCCTTATTGATGATCCCATACTCACAGACGGTCAAGATACGCTTGGCCTTAGTAGAGACTTCGCTTCTCTCTGCGTATTCTACCGACTGTATAACGGGGAGTGTTCCGAAGAACTGTTTAGAATGGTACCTTCGTCCTCTTTCTACCATCGCACGGCTCGCCATCGGTTGGGAGTTCACCCCCACAGCCTTGAACAGCTCCGCTCATGGATGAAACGGCTCTATAGAACTTTTCTTTTGCGTACTCCCGTACTCTGGAATGAACTCCCAGCGGAGGTTTTCCCAGAGCGATACGATATGGAGTTTTTTAAAAAGGGTGTTATAAAATGTCTTCGAAGCCGGCAGCGCATTGGTGACATCTCTGATGTTGCAAACGTCCATATGCTACGGTAACCGCTTTCCACCAGGTGGGCCGCCAGCCTATTTGCTGTAGTCCAGCTACAAACAAAATGTTTTTTTAAAGCCTCGGCCGCAAACTTCCATCAAAGAGTACAATAAAACAATGGGCTGTTTGTTAATCACAAATTTAAACACAAAATAAACATAAGAAAACGATCATAAAAGAGTTACAATTAGTTTAAGCCAGCAGGTAATAAAATATGTTTTGTTTCAGATATGTAGGTGGGTTTTGTTATTGTCGGTACCTGGGTTGTAACATTATATAGCTACTACTACTTAATAACGCTGAATTTTGCAAGCGATGATATTGGAAAAACCCACCATTTATCACTGTGCAAGATCAATATAAAAAACTTAAACTTCTTTTCGATTACAACGTAATATTTATAACTTTAAAAAATTTACTAATATCACCGAAGGACCGACGAATATTGAAATTGTCATGGGACGGTGTACAAGCAAAGTGTATATCGATGTTCTGGAGATCGTCCAGAAATAGAGATTTAGAACCAACAGATACAACTAAAATGCATTTGCTTCTACCGTTAGCAAATTTATTTTAGTAATTTAATATCTTTCTTCTTTCTAATATATAAAATTCTCGTGTCACAGTTTTCGTTGCCATACTCCTCCGAAACGGCTTGACCGATTTTGATGAAATTTTTTGTGAGAATCGGCCAACATCTATTTTTCATCCCCCTACATGTTAGGGGTAGTCCACCCCTAAATTTTTTTTTTTTAGACAAAATTTTTAATTTCTATTTTTTTTTATTTTATTTATATTTTATTATACAAAAATACATACAACCCTAGATTTTCAACCCTCTACGATCAACCCCTATTTTTTACCGGGCAGGACGACGTCTGCCGGGACAGCTAGTTATTTATACAATCTGTCAACTTTCTTATCTTTCTTGAAAACGGTAACCTTACAAATATCCAGTCAAACTCTACTAAGTTTACTATAAATAAGTATGTGTTTCATACACTTACTTGGCAGTTATGACCGCGTGATTCCCTGAGCACAAAGTACCGCAGCAACTAAAAAAAATGTAAGCTATCGTTTTATACGTTGAGTATTTTAGATTAAAAAAGTGTTTGTACTGTTCGTCACTCAAATTACAAAAACAGTATTATCATAAGTTTCTCACCTCTACAGAATCCTACTTATGTGACGAGTTCTTTAAGTTTTCTGAGTACGACAGATAAAATGTATTGATTTAGAAAGTATCCCTTCACATTTATCAATATGTTTCACATCTTAAACTATGTTTTTCTTATTTAAAATATCTCGATATTTTTCTGACATCTATTACATGTACTACTACATACTAGTACGTAATCGAGTAGGCAGTGTGTATCGCAGTATGAATTCTGTATGGATTGAATTATGGAAGACGAGAAACTGGGCCGGTGTTGGGACAACGGGGAAATGGAAAATGTGTGTTGCCATGTTGTGAGCCTAACAGCTTCTGCACACAGTACGGATGCCGCTAATAGATTGATCAGATACCACTTACCGTTACTAGCTTGTCGTAATGTGTCCCCTGAATATAAGAAAAGCATATACATTGTTTTGTGTATTTACGGTCTCTGTGGTTAAGCAGGCTAAATCTTAGCCGGCCGAACTGGCTGGACGCAGAGGCTCTGAGTTCGATTCTTGGCATAGTAAATTTCGGAAACGAACTTTCTACAATTTACTATGGTTTGAGTGTGTGGGATCGGCCCCAAGTGTTCCGTTATATATAACCCATAACACAAGCGTGGGTTGCTTAGCTTGAGGATATACAATGTTTGTGATTGTCTGCCGATAATTGTTATTATTAAATTATGTTCCATCTAATACTCTGCACCACCTACATCGCTAGATTAGTTTAAAATATTCATTAACTCAGGTTGCATGAAACAGATCACTAAGTGATAAGGCCGCCTTTTGTTCTTACTATGTCGTACATTTCAGTAATTGTTTATTTAGTACGCAATAAAGTGTTCTCTATCTATATATATTGTTTCTTATTTTAATGTTAATAAAATATTGAATATTATTCTTGAAAATACTGCTTGTGCTATTACAAGAGAGGTACTTAAAAAGAATAGGCTCGCTAATAATATGATTAACTCTGAGTTGAGGACAAATTGGCAATATTAGTTATATCAACGGGCGTACAATAAAAAGATCTCACAGAGGCAAGAGTCGCCAGTTCATTATACAAATGGACTACAGCTATTTGATCCACTTATGTGATTGCCTGCAAGCATTATCTCTCTTACACTGAATGGGAGCCATAAGTCTACCCCGTAACTCTCTCGTTTCTTCTAACAATATTTCTACTTACTTTAGATATAAATAATGTATGCACATTAGACATGAACCTTTTAAATGATTAATTGGTTATACTGAATGCGCGGGTATTTCTATGATTCTGGCAATAAATCATTGACTTCTTCTTCTACTTTATTAAATTTATAATATAATTTATATTGACACAATGCTGGGTTTGTGACTCTATTTCTAGAGAATATACTCTTATGATCTTTGTTTCAGGCGGATTAGAGGATTTCGCACATGAGTAATCTTGATGTGTATCTAAACTATGTTTACCTGCAACGTTAGCGCATGGCAAGTATAATAACATAAACATTAGATTAGAAATAGGTACTACCTAAGCGGTGTATGCAATGATGCCAGCATTAGAAGAAAAATCTTTAGAGCTGAATCAAGCTAAACACTTATTTTATATTTATAGGTATATTTTTGTTGTTGTGTACATCATCAGAAATATTTACTCTGTATAAGTAGATATATGTACTCGTAGTTACAATACTTGTCTAAAGTTACTGAGACTAAAGGGGAAATATTTGTATTTTTCTATGTTTATAACGAATAAACTGAAAAACTACTGGACTTAAAAATTATTACACCATAGAATGCTTTATTATCCCCGAGTAATATAGGCTATATCTGCTACTAGAAAAAATAGGGATCCTTACTAAGAATTTAATAACGTGACTTAAGGTGTCATTTTTTGCCATAAACCACCCGTGCGACGCCGAGACGGGCCGCTAGTTTACCACAAAATTAAATCATAAGTAAAACATAATATCGGCGATAATGTGAAATAAAGGAATCCTTGGCCTTCTAAAGCCCTGCTCTAAAAATCTGCATAAATAATCTTTAAAAAAATCATTTCACTGGCGAAAGCATCAATCCAAGTCGCCACTCTATACATGAGATAAATATAAGACTTATGTATAAATGAGAAAGCATTTATATTCACCGTCTTGAGTGAATTAAAAGAGTTGGGCACGCTCGTAGAAATCAGCAAATACAACATAATGGACCGATCCAATCACTTAACGTGAGTCCACCTCACTAACTTATACAACGAGCTTACCCAACATTTCAGTATTTATAGGCTGTATATTTACTACATACGTTTTATACATTTTTAGATTTATGGACGTGTCTATACGTCTATCTCTATATTAATCTACACGCTTTTATACAAAACAGTCTTGCTTAATTAATAACTTAAGGATGCGTGCTTAGACCATTAATTGATAATGGTCTAGGGTTGCCTGAAAGATATCGCTAAACAATATTTTCGCCTATTATCTTAATATATATAAATCTCGTGTCACGATGTTTGTCCGCGATGGACTCCTAAACTACTCAACCGATTTTAATCAAATTTGCACACCGTGTGCAGTTTGATCCGTCTTTAAATATAGGATAGTTTTTATACCGTTGGAACCGGTAGGTGGCGCTGAGATCGGGTTCTAGAATCCTCTTAACAACGGGGAGCGATTTTGTTTTTGTGTGTTTGAGTGGGTCCCCGGATGGTTTAAATCCACAATTGGAACCGGTAGGTGGCGCTGGGATCGGGTCATAGATTTTTATTTTTTCAGAGCAGGACAACGTCTGCCGGGGCCGCTAGTTTATTATAAAAACCAGATTTTGCCCCCGGGCTTCGCTCGCATGTATCCATGGGAACTTATTCTAACCTGCGCCCTTTGAGTCTGGGACGCGTGCGCTAGCCATTAGTAAACTGTTTAAATTCTAAAAAGCTGAAATAAGAAGCAAACTATTTAAAATTTTGATGTAATCTTAGTTATTCATTATTAACAGCTTTAATTTTTTTGCATTTATCTGCCTGAGAGACTCTATTTCCTACAATAATATTCATCGGAAATGAGATTTCGGATTAGACCGACGACGAATGATGAAGACGGCGTCCTCAAAATGGGCGGAGACGTAAAACAATTATGATAACCATAATTTCTCTTTTTAATCCAAATCATCATTCTCAAAACGAATTAGGCAATTGAGTATTTTTTGGACTTCGATTATTTCTTTTACATGTATCAAACCACATGTTTTTCATCATCAAAATAGCAGGAAACCGGAATAAAAAAAACATAGTGTGCGTCTCGGGACGCGACCAGAAGTGATAACTTAAACCAATCTTAAAAAAAGCCAGACAGATTGGCGCCGTAACGCTTTACGTAACGAAGCGGTTTACCCTCCCATAAGAAGTTATCACTTCAAAAATATTTGTTGTAAAATATTATTTTTAAGCACATTTTTTATTTCAATATCAGTAAATGAAATTTAAGGATTAGGCAACACTGTAATATTAGGTCCTTTTTTATTACTGAAGCTCAGTAGACAGGCTGATGGCTCAACTGTGATGGAAAGCGGTTACCGTCGCCTATGGACATTAGCAACACCAGTACTACTACGAATGCGCTGCCGGCCTTGAAGAAGAAACTGGAACCTGGCCATTGGACTGTAATGTTATAGTTATTGACCGTTTCACGTAGATGTAGCGATGGATTTAATAATTAATTTGAAATATGATATTGTTATTTATTATGAATGATGTAAAATATTGTCAGATAACATGTGTATACACAGTAATGCAGCTATTCGTTAGAGGCGTTATTTTTAACGCTATAAAAAAGCGCGCTTGGCCATATTCTAACTATAACATTATCGCAACATTATAAATTGAAATTCATGTAAAAAAGTTAAATGGGTTTATGTTTATGATATTTATTAATTAAATGGTGACGGTATCTGCGATATTGTTACAACTATGCGCCGGTTCATGCAGACGTAGTCAAGGGTTTAAGGCAATTTCCGGGAATGCGGCATTTTAATGACCTTGAATATTGATTGATAACGTATGTTTAAACACTAATGCGGCTATTCGTAAACGGCTTTATTTTTAATGCTGTAAATAAGACGTATTCGGTCACACGCTAATTCTCTAACAAATAATTGCAGATGTAACAGCACCACAATAATGCGCGTAGCGAGTCGGTATTCAAGCACCATTCGGTTATTTTCGCCTAAATCTGCCGCGTATAAGAGTTTAGACATACCAGCGCCTTATATGTAGAACGTAGCACATTATACCTCAATACCAGTTGCTAACTAATTTAATTAAGTACATAATGCATCAATTTGAATTCTGTTTTATCAATTCAAATTTCAATGTTGCAGTCTTATAGCTTAGTGGCTAAAACGCCTTTTTTGACTTTTCTTGGGATACCACCGTCGGGCCTGAGAGGGAAATCTAGCCGAGGGATATGTGGGACTCCTGATCGGTCGTATGCCCACCGTGACCTCCAACCGTAGGGATGGGGATTGTCGGCGGTCATATTAACCACTAAACCTAATATGCACTTCTCCTATGCGTTTTTATGGGGTACCAAAGGATTTAAACCATAGGTATAACATCTGTGGCACCTCTACGCTTGGTTCTCACTCAGAGCTTCCCGGGGAAAGGGTACCCTCTTCACTAACAGGGGCGTAGCTCCGTGTGATGGGTTACGGGAGGAATTACGCGTAGCGGCGCCTACCCGCCACCTAGGCCGCCTTTTGCAGATAGGGTCCACTATTGTTTGCTTCGGAGCATGGCTTTCATCAATTCCTGGAGCGAGTCCACCTGGCTGACGATATTCTCCAGTCGGGACCTCTGAACCCGTAGAGGCGCACTCGACTAGCATATGTAGCACTGTAACCTGCGGTGCGCCACAGTGCTGGTACTCAGGCGTGGGCTCCCGCCCCACTATACGACGCAATTATTTATTTATCGGGACCATCCTAGTCTTAATAGCTTACTGGCTAAAACATCTGCGTTTAACCCCTTTAATGTAGGTTCTTAAGCTTTCCTACCAAATTCATTTCGTCATCACTTTGAGTAATGGTTTGGAATAACATTCATGAAGTTATTTATAAGCTATTCTTTTAATAAATTTATAATTTAGAAATAATCATGATTAACACCGTAATACCATATATTTGTTGTTGGAGGTCATTTCATTGTAGTGAAACGACCGTTTATAAATTTCCGAAATTGCATACAAAACGTCTTATACAGGATTGTGGGGTTCTGACGGCTATTACTTACAACGCAATATCAAATTGCTTTCAATTTATTTCGCAATTGCCGTCTTTGAGTTTCGCTTTGTAGGGGCCTCTGACGTCGGTCCGAGGCAACAATAAAATGTATTCGTCTCCGGAATGTTTAATATGGGGAAAAGTTTAATAACGCGTCCGGGCGGGCGGGCGAGGAGACGCCCGCGTACCGGCCGTCGGCCGCCGCGCACCGGCCGCTGGACGGGTGGTCAGCCGACAAACGATAAATCAAATCTCCTACGTCTCTGAGGAAAATTCTTATTACTTTCGTAAACATTTCTTTGACTACTACTAAAAGATTATACTCCAATTAAATTGAAGGACAGGCTTTGCTCATACGTAAATAAACAAATATTGAAAAGATTATTACAATTTATTTATATCTTCACATACCGTCTTACTCCTTTTATTTGTTTTGTCTAATATACCTACCGATTGTATTTTATACCTCAGCTCGGCGGGTACACTGAGACAGAAAAACTGAGTTTATTACCTAGCAGGTTAAATTGCATAAACAGACTTTCGTTCGTTTACTTACGCTGGTCTGGTTGTTTGGGTTTGGCACCTGAGTTGTCCGTTACACAAGTGTAACTTGCTGACCTTAGACATATGTGTACCCAGGGGCATTGTCGTAGGGGCACGCAGTGCCCTTAAAATAATTATCGAAATTATCGAAAAATTGCCTTAAATACTCAAAAAATAAAAAATGACACTTTTGTTAACCTTTATAAGAAAATGGTATATAAAAACCTATGACTACTATGTATGCGTTTGTCTACCAATTTATTAATTTGTCAACTAGAGTCTGTCATAGTTTAGTTTTCAAAATTTTCGTTGTAATTTGAAAAACTCCGACTGCACCTCATGAAGAGGCCGTGTCGGAGTCGGGACTCAGCAAGCCAGCTCCGAGCACAACGGCACTGCGGACACAATAGCTCCTTGACGTTAATTAAATGTTAACAAACGCCCTTGTCGCCTAATTGGAACTGTTGCCTATTATCCTTAGCTTTCGACGCAGAGACTTATTCCCAGCTCCACAATTGTACTTCACACTTTACTTTTTCTCGAGATTCACACTTCAAATTGAGTGAAACTCTCATATTTTTGTTTACGCCTTAAATATGACTCTATTAGAATATAAAATATACTTTTTATCAGTAATTCTATAGG
Organism: Dendrolimus punctatus; assembly: GCA_012273795.1. NCBI lineage: Eukaryota > Metazoa > Arthropoda > Insecta > Lepidoptera > Lasiocampidae > Dendrolimus > Dendrolimus punctatus. The sequence continues at coordinate 11,533,543 of CM022529.1, read as the reverse complement.
TTCGCGTGAGCCTTTGTCCTATGTAATAGCTCGCATTCCATAGGCATAGCATTCCATATTCTCTTGTAACTTCAGGACTCCCAGGGCATCCGTCATAAAATTGAGATTTACGGCAGTAAATTATTACTACTTTACCACTAAATAACTTTTTCGCGGCTGCCAAGACATAAATAAACATTTTTAAGCGACTTCCACGAGGAGAAGGTTCTCGCGTCTTTATGCATTTTTTGTATGCGTGTTACGCGATTACTTCGTCAGTAGTGTACAGATTTACATTCTTTTCCTTTATTCGTTAGTGTATTCTCCCGAAGTGGTCCCAAGGTCAGCAAGTTTGGATTTGATGAGTGGATCCCAAGGTACATATTATTATCCTTGCAGGAACGGGGAAAGATTACAATATCCTGCAGCCGTGCAGCCTGTCGTTATAGACGACAACCCACAGCTAGGTGGTAGGGCATTTACCGACTGGATGGCTACCACCCCTGATCTAAAGAATTTCGCCATAACAACCTTGTGTTCCGGCATTAGTGACCAGGTTCCAATCTCCCTTACGAGAGCAACAGCGCATTTGTAGCACCTTTGGTGTTGCAAATGTCCATAGGCGAGGGTAACCGCTCTCCAGCAGATGGGCCGCTCTATATATGTTCTTCAACAAGAGTTGCTCTTAATTTCCTTGCGATTCACAAATCAGATCCTGACTTGGTGACTATGGGACAATCTCGGTAGTTAAAAAAAACAATATGAAATTGTTATTATCGAGCGTTTACGCCGAAGACTGAAATTTCAACCTCGTATACGCGTGCCAGTAGTACAATTTCTACAGGCGCTTAATATATTATTTATAAAGCTGGCAAAAAAATAAAAATGAATATATTTGCGTATTTGTTTTTTGGAATACTTTACGTGGCACCGACTTCAAGATATTGCAGAAAGCAGTCGGTTAAATATTATTTTTATGCTTTCTAGTTTAAGGCCGATTATTTTTGTTTACGTAAAAAAATATGCTCGCAGTCTCGCATAGGCTAGGCGGGCGTGTAGCCGAAATTTTAGTTAAGCATTTTTATTTTCTAATTTCTTTGTCTCACGAAAGAAGTTCCGCAGACGGAGCGGAAGCTTTCTACGGTTGTTAGAAAGATAAAATTATTTTAAATAGATTCTGATTTAATGGTATTAGTAAATATAATAATATTATAATCTAAAATTTACATTGAAAACCTAGAAAAACAACAACGTGGCTGGACTCACCTGTTAATGTTATAATTAGTTTAATTTTTTGACGAAAGACTTGCAGTAGTAGAATTTGCCACAAAGGCAGGCAAAGCAATCTTAGTCCATAAAGCCAATTCTGATGTTTATGTTCTTTGTGCATTTAGAGCGTGGTTGCAATTGAATTGTAGGCTATAACCGACGCCATTCAACGTGATTTTTGTGAAAACTCGAAAGGCCACATTTGACTATACAGTTCACATTTCTCACAAAAACACATAACTACTACGCAAAAACTATTAATATCCTACTAGTAATGTTCATTTCAGAGTAATTTTACACATTTTTAGAAAATAAAACTACACAGTATACAACGTCCCTTTCTAGTTCCCGCCAAAAACTCAACGAGAGACTTTTTTTCTTGCGCATTCAGCCAGAGTCGCGTGGTAAATGTTTATTTGAGTATCATAAAACGAAGGATCACGAAAAACTAAAAAATTATATCGAAAATTTTGAAAACATGTATCAGAATAACTAAAATTAAAGCTTTATTTGGTTAGCTACAATAAAATTAAATGAATTTAATACACTACATACATAGGACTTGTTTCGTGAAACATTCTCTTCTTTTTTTCCAAGGGATTATGGCTCCACTTGATAAACTCGTCCTCAAATGACCAAATGACGTGTGACCTGGCTTCAACACCAAAGAGGCAAAGACTTTATTATTGTAATATCTTTCCTCTTTACTTTACTACTGTGTTTGTCAACTGTCAAATTTGAAAGACACTGACATAACTGACAGAAACGCCGACACAAATACAAAATAGAAAAAAATTGAAATCGCCTGGCTTTTCTTTTCACACGTCATTGGCAAAACAATGCATAAGGCCATTGTAGGCAGCGTGACCAGATTTAGTAGATTTCTACTTTTTTGGTAGATTTTGAGGTACTGGCAATAGAATTTAGTGTGTAAAAATTATTTGGTATTTTTAGTAGAATTCACGCTTTTCAGTTACTCTAAAACTTTTTTGGCACATCTAGGGATGCAACATCGCTCATAAAAACATCGATGTTAGGATATCTATGTTTTCAAAAGTGAAACATCGATGTTTATGACCGATGTTTTTTTATCACCATTTCATAAACTTTTGACGCTTGTACACCACTGTTACTCCATCTTTCAAAAAAATACCACACCAGTTCTTACTCACACTTGCATACCAAGTTACTTACGTTAATATGTGGAATGTAATGTAATTTTTAATTATATTTTTATCTAATTAATTAAAGAAATCAATGTTTATTAAAATTAAATTCTAAAATTTAATTTAATAAAACATTGGTTTCTTTAATTGATGGTGGTTTCTTTGTTATTTTTATTATTTTATCGTTAATCAATGAAACATTCATGTTTTTACGTTGTAACACACAGCAAAAAATATATAATAGATTTTTAGTATTTTCTTGTTCTCTTTTGGTACAATTCAGTAGTTTTTAACCTCCACAAGCAGTAAATTCGTCAAATAAAATCTGGTCACACTGATTGCAGGCATAATCTAAAAAAAAGAAATTTGAAAAATGCACAGAGTACTTTTATATACTGGAGATAGAGACCAATCTCGGGCGTTAAAAGGGTAACATGTAACAGCGCCCTCTACATTTTCTAGTCAGTATCTATTTTTACCAGTATTCGAAATAGGCCTTTGAAGTTTCATAATTGAATGTTTAATATATGTATTTAATAGAATTTCCAAATGAAAAAACATACATAATAATTATATTTTTTATTTTAAACATTTACAAAAACTTATATGGATTCTAATTGCTAAATACCATTGTCACCAAACTGTTTTAATCTCACCATCATATAAAATAGCAAAATACTTTCATTTTACTTATATACGAGTGAATGTTTCACCAAATCCGAAACTATAAGTATAATAACTTCAATCCGAACTAAAAATTACTTGCACATGTGTAATATTAAATTTTTGATAGATAAAAACAATAATATCTATTAATGATTTCATTTGAATTAATTCAAGGCGAAAAACAAAGACAAACAAAATTTACCAATTTAAAGAAAAAGCCATTTGAAAAAGTCACAATTCAATTCAATTAAAATTACACTTATTTTTTCCTTTTAAAACATTTACTATGATGTTTTTTTGCTTTTAATTGGTAAATATCATTCTCGTCATCACATTGTCTTAATCCAATCATTATTTTATTTATATTTTTGCAATAATTGTGTATGAAAAAACGGCTTGCTAAATTAATTAAAAAGTCAATCAATATATCCTTATGTTTTTCGCATTGAATGAAATCAAACGAAACCATTGTAAATATTATTGTTTTTATCATACATTTAATATTACGCACATGCAAGTAACTTTTTAATAATGAAATATAGATATCTTGCAACTGTGATACACAATGAATCATTTTATGTGTTGGACTGCAAAGCCAATGTTTACCTGCGAATTCCTTATATTTAATAAACTCACACTCTTCAATCGTTATTAGGTCTGCAGAGCATTGATTACAGTTTTTAAATATATTTATTTTGCTTTTTTCCACAAAATAGCCACTTACGTATTGGAGTGGTCCAATTTTACGAGGATCCTTTTGTTTTTCTTCTATATTACTAAAATGTATATCTGGATAGTTCTGTAAATCGCAGGTTTTTGTGGCTGTGCAGACGTCGTTAGTGACAATGAAAGTATTTAAAATTTTACAAGTGTCTTTTTGACAATTACCGCCAACACAATACGAACTGGAATAATTATTAATCAATAAACTTGTGTACGCAGATTCAAAATTTTCAGGACTGGGATTATTATTCCGGCACCCATGACTCCTTATTGCCCCAAAAAAATTTTCTAACGGATCTTGGTTCAAATGTCGCATCCATATGGAACTTATGCAATATTTCTTTTTCATACTTTCAAGTAATACTTTAATCGAGTTTAAAGTAAATACCCAATTATTTAAACTAGGTATAGATTCTAATCTTCCAGTCCTGCGATCAATAAACTTCATGTTTTTTAAGATAACTTTACTTTTTTCCCATATATTATGGTGTTTCGAATGTGGTGTCACTGGTCCAAGTGGCTTACAGTATTTGTGTTTTTTGTTAAAACTCCCATTTACTGAATCAAATAAAGTGTCGAAAAACAAAATTAAATCGGCCGTTTCCTTGCACTCTATAGGTAAAATTCCTTTGTCTGAAAGAAAAGCAAGTGTTTAATATAATAACAGTAAATAGAAACCAAAAACTATTTCCCTCTTCTAAATATCATATGAATTAGAGTAATAAAGTACTAAACCTTCAGGAGTCAACTGAAGAGTTTGAGCCTATACACATACAGATTTCATAATAATAGGTATTTGCCTAAGTGGTGAAGAAGGAACAAAGTTATAATATTCAATTACCAGTATCAGCAGTTTTTTTACTGAAATCATAGAAAAACTTGAGTTTTTCCGAAAATTTGGCTTATCTAAATTTGTTATCATATGGCTCATAAACATAAAGTACATGTATTCCAATTTTTACTTAATACACTATTAGGACAGAATGACTTTCATGTTTATAATATTAGTATAGTACATTATGTAAAATAAATTACCTGAAAGATATCCCATGGTATTTGCAACACTTTGACTAAATACTTGGCTAGCATATTTGACTTTCATTTTGGGAATTTTGTTTGCCACAATATGGTATTCTGTCAACTTCGGTATTAGTCGCATGCCTTTGTAACCAGGATTTTCTTTTAGAAGTAACTCTAAATGCGCCCATTTGGCTGTACCATTTACATTGTCAATGGTGTATCTTAAATCTTTTGTTAACAAGTTATTTCTTATACATTTTAGTAAATGTGGTGGATCATAAAGTGGGGTGATTTCTTCACCATTTACAATAAAAACATTATCATTGGGATTCTGCCCATTAATTAAAAATTCGGCTCGTGCCTCTTGGAGTAATAATTTTATGGCTTGTCTATTGTTTGTGCCCTGATCACAAACAGTTGCAACTACAATTAATCCAGTTTTTTGTAATTCAGATATAACTGTTTTTATTTGTTTTTTCAATTCTGGCCCTTTTGTTGCAGAACAAGAAAATGTGTATGCTACTGGTTGTTTGTAATTTTTTACCAAGCCTCTAATCATAAAAACTTGCGCATGATCAGCATAATCAGGTTTAATATGTAGTCCATCAGTTACGAAGCCGACAACTTCGTCTTTCCTTTCGTTGTATGATATATTAGCCCTTAAAGATACTTCATCAAATAATAATATACATAATCTGTGTTCTATTTTCATTTTTTCCACTGTCTTTTTTAATTGTTTAAACACATTCTTGTTTATTCCAGGACAAATGTTTGCTTGATTGATTACCTTGATGAGGGTTTGCGGGGCTGGCAGGATTAATAACTTTCTTAGGTGTCTGTAACCTTTTGGGCTTTGCTTAAAAATAGAGAGTGCTAAAATCTTATCATCTAAAGAAAAACGTCGTCCCTTGCCATGTTTCTTAACATTTTTCAATTGCATTTTGGTTATAATCTTTGCTGTTTTAGGCAAATTTTCCAATATTTTTAAAAAATCTGGCTTTGATATAACTTTCTTAGCTTCTTTAAGAGCTACAGATCGTTTTTTAGCTAGACTTTTACACTTACTCAATTTCATTCTAGTTTCTCTTAACTTTTCGTACAACTTTTTTTCTGTCTCAGTTGCTATTAACGACTTCCTAGGTAGTAATGCCTTTCCAACTTTAGGAACGCCTTTTTGAAGACTTGATTCTGAAATAATCAAAACATATTTATTAGAATTATCAGATAAATTCTTGGATATTGCTAGAATTGGACAGAAAGACTATTGTAGTACTATTAACACTTCCCTCTAGATAAATTCCTTCAAAGTTGAAATGTATGATTAAAGACTAATTAACCAAATTATGTAGAATGCCAATTTTGTAATCTGCATTTTCTGATAAAACCAGAGTGCTGATTCAGTTATTGTTTTTGTATATGTAGTTTGAATTGTTAGATTGGACAGGGCGACACTATCCCTAAGTGACAAAACCCCATTTAAAAAATCAATATAAAAAGTGTGTGTGTGCAGTTCATATGTATATATGTTCATATGTATTGAAATTTCAGAGAGTATAATAACTATTTATTTATACAAATATAATTCATTTAGTCTAAATTTCACTTTAAATCAATATAATAAAGTTGAAAACTAATGCACTGTTACGAACATTTCTTTTGTTCTATGTATAAAATAATGTCTGCATTAAGTATATACAGATAGAGCTAAAATTTATTTGAAATGTTTTAAGTTTTATTAAAATTGAAAATTTATACTAATGGGTAAAGAGAAAAGTTTCATTTTTAATTTAATAAGGTTAAATTTTATGTGTTTATCTCTCTTTAGTGTCATTTTGTTGTTTCATCGATTTTCAAATCCCAGTGATTCTAAAATATATTTGTTGGGACCTCTATGGTTCACTTTGCCTTTAGATATTAAAATCCTTTAAAGTATGATATGTAATGATACAGAGACAGAATTGAAAAAAATAATATTACCTGAATAAACATTAACATGAGCTACTGGCATCATGCTATTTGGGCTTTTTTCATTTTCTTTGTCTTGTCCCAAAGGCACAACAAAAGCCTCTGAAACTGAAATAATAATATAAATAATTATGCATGAAACAATTGAATTTAATAAAATCATCAATAAAATAATATATTTGATCTTTGTATTTAATTTGATTCAATCAATTTAAATTCAAAAAGTTCATCAAAATTCTATTCAAATTCTAACATTTTTTTGTTTCAAGATGAGAAAATTATAAGAGTAGCTTTTATCAGGTCTATTTTAGTAGATACAGTAATAAAATGTTTTGCCCATGGCAAAAAAAATTGAAATTTTGATGAGAGGTCCTGTAGTTTTGACTTTATTCATTACAAACATACAAAAATACAAATCTTTCATTTCTATAATACTATACATTAATATTGAGCAAATTAATTATCAAAATGTCACTCATCATAACTTTTGTGTATGTTATATGACTCTCTGCCAGCAAAAATAAACCCATGAGGTTTCTGTGCCTCAGTTAAATATGTTTCATGTCTATAAATATCAGCATATAGAAAAATTAGTTTTAAAAAGGTGCATTTCTGGCAGTCATCAACTACAAAGGTATTTTGCATATTAAATATATAATAATTATGTGCAATGTATTATGCAATTAATTACCATGAAACATCTTACATAAAGCCAATTTTATAATGTTAGCTCACCTCTGGATGTTGATGGCATAGCTAATACATTTTGAATCTGGCTCATTGGTCTTCTTATAGGCAATGTCAAATTTTCAACATCTAATATGGCTGAAATAAAAGTAACTACTGTAATTGTTTTATAAATTTACAAATTATCAAATAGAATAGAAAATAATTTATTGCTCACCACATTGACATAGAATAAAAAATTTACAGTAATTTCATTAAAGAGTAAAAGTAGGAGCAATGGGTGGCCTTATCACTTAAAAGTAATCTGTTCCAGACAACCCAGGCTCTGGATTTAATAAAATGGAATTTCAAGTGTATGTCGGTGGTGTGCTAATTTAATACACATATAAATAGGATATATAAATTCACACAACACATATTAATATTATATATATACTAATATATACATCAATAATATGTGTATTTCAACAGCAATAGCTATACAAAACAGTATTAATACATAATATATTAATATTATATATACCTACTAATATACATAATATTAATACACAAATACACTTAATTAATTAATTTACTTTGATTAATATAATATACTTATAACTTTTGTTTAGATTTTTTTATGCAATATGATTTACAGTTAACATAATATTTGCACTTACATATTATGAATGATATTGAATAAAAAATGTGAAAGTAATTATTTATGTTACTCAAATAAAAATGTGAATATTATTGATCATTAATATTTTTTACTTGATCAAATTAAAATATTGCTATCTATTAGTTTCTTTTGTCACTGAGACAGTTAAGACCAAATTTCAATGTAGTCAAATATATTTACTAACCTAAATGTATTTAATGCATAAACTACTTTTATTATGTAAGAGAAAACACTTTCGGTTTTTTATATGTATAATGTAGATGAAGCAAATGATGTATGTCAAGATCATAGCAAATGGAAATCTATTGTCTATTATCTCTGGCTGCCCATCTGGCAAACAGGTGTGACATTATGTATGTATTTAACTAGTAAAACTTCCTTATTTCGATGTAAATAAAGATAAATAACAAATTTCTAAAAATACACAAAACTTACAAAAGAAATTTTACACAAAGTCTAAAGACTAAAATTCACATACCTGGCATATTTAAAGTTGGGTAGGCTATATTACTGATTCTGTTATAGCGGCAGCAGTATTTAAGTTCAAAGTGTGAATGACATACACGTCTATACTTATAAATGTGATCAGCTGGTAAATTCAAAATATCTCCACCAACTGTTTTAAGCCACAAAGAAAATCTATCATGTTCCTTAAGTGGATTTGGAAAACCATGTAGAACATGGTGTGACCCTATAAAATGAAAAGAACACATTGTAATATTAAGTAACAAATTTCGACAAATCAAAGCATGTTGACATTATCTAATAAAATTGGGGATCTATTTTAAAAAATGTTCAGAAGGAAACAAGATAGAGAATATTTATCCATATTCATATAAATACTTTTTATATGGTCATGTTGAAGCAAAATGTAATCACATTGATGTTTTATCTATATGTATGTACATAAAACATAAATATAAGAGTAACTAGGTAGGTCCTTTAGCCTATTGCGACATAATTACTGAATAAACTTGATAAAAATATTATATTTTTGATTAAAATAACGTATCGTTTCATCTCGGAAAGTTATTAGTTTTGAGGAATACTTTCTGCTGGCCTTGCAGTTAAAGCCCTAGTAATAGTTAAATTGCACTTACTTCCACTTTCTAAACATCCAGGAACACAGCATTTTTTATCAGAACCAGGCATTTTTACACAATGGGAGTCCTATCTCAAAATAATATAAAACAACCTATCACAATATACAAAATCACCCTTCGAAGTCGGAGGAGCGAAGCTCTACTCAACGAACTTGTGAAAATAACACAAACAAATGTAAGTAACCGAAATTAACAGGAAAGCAGAAAAATTTGCAGAAGAAAAATATTTGTGCGTCCTAGAACACGGCAGCTATTTTTCTAATGCATCATTTTTAGATTTAGGGTTACAAGGTAGTATTTACGAAAATTACCCAAAGTACACAAAATATGCCCAAATGAAAAAAATACTATTTCGGAAATTCCACACTGCATATTGTCTAATAAACCCATGCATTCTTATATAGCATTAATTTGACAGTTTTGACAACTGGAAGTGTTAGAATTATGCACTTTTAGGATCGTAAAAATACTGAACCAGTATAAAAAAAATGTGTGCTGGGACACATATTAGAAGTGAAACTTCAACGGACAAGTTGAAAAACGAATTGCAACGGATAAGTGGAAAAAGGAATGGTAACGGAAAATTGGAAAAAAGAATCGCAACGGACAAGTGGAAAAAAGAATCGCGATGTACAAGTGGAAAAACTTCAACTGACAAGTGACAAAATGAATCACAACAAAATTTTACTTGTCCAATTTGCAAACCTGCGATCCGTTTTTCCACTTGTCCGTTGCGATTCATTTGTCCACTTATCTGTTACCATTCCTTTTTCCACTTGTCCGTTGCGATTCGTTTTTCAATTTGTCCGTTGAAGTTTTTTTGTTTGTAGAATTTGTATATCGTAATTGAAGTTAAACTTCTATATAGACGGGGTCTTACGATTTTTCGCTCACGAAAAAGCGTCACGGTAACGTGGTCTAATATTTACATTTTTAAACTCGTGATATCTTTCGAATGGAATGTCCGAATTGAATAATTCAAAAAGTTATATAAATGTTTTCAAGCAGTTTTGAATATGAAGTAATTTATTTTGATAAGGATGAATACCAAGATACAAATAAAGAGCCTTTTCTTGCGGCGGCATTTTAGTTAAATTTTTAAGATAAAAGAACACTTATTGTAGTATAACTATAACAGTCAAACATAGCACATGTCGCGACACTTTTTGTAGATAATGATGTGTTCTGCAAAGTCACGTTGTGATTCGTTTTCCACTTGTCCGTTGAAGTTTCACTTCTAATATGTGTCCCAGTACACATCGATTTTTTTATATGATTCTTAAAAAGCATTATTAGACGGCCGAAAATAACTGTTATTAGCTACATATTTCATGGTTATTCAGTATCAAAAGTACAAATCCAGCTTACCCTTTCAATATCTTTATAACATAACTAACGTATCTTTGCTCGCATTGAATTTTATTAGCAACTGACTTTTTACTAATAATATTACGTTACAACTAAATTGAACTGTGAACAAAAAAATGTTAGTTATAATACAAAACTAAAATAGGTTATTTTAGTTATATTATAACTAACATTTTTTGTAAACAAAATATAATTAGTATAACTATTAATTATTACATCAAAAGTAACATGACATCAATACTGTTATGATTATTTTAGACAAAACTGCTTAGAGTTCTAATAAATTTGGTTAATAATTGAACACTGTCGAATATTTTGTAGCATATCTATAAGACTGGGCAGAAAAATGTAAACTCTAATTTACCCGAACAAATATAAATTTTCCAAAATGGGCAAAAGATTTCAATCTCTCCTGATTGGAACCTACCCGATTATATCATAGTTTAAAAAAATATTTGACATTGTGAATGTCTTTGTCAAATATCATTGGTATTTTTTTTCTAAATTACATAGATTAATGAATATGTCTTTCATAAATTATGTTTCTTTTCTTCAGAATTTATGTCCAGGTAACAAAGATTTTTTATTTTTTCTATTTTATGGTTTCCGCAAAGAGTGTTAAAACAGTGACACCTATTTTGTCTAGTTTACATCAAATTGTTATAATGCTACTAAAATCAAAACACATGTCTACTGTTGGAATTTCTGCCATTACATGTACTTCGTATATTATTACCATTATCTACGATTTTTATACCAATCACAAATGTATTGACATTGTAGGCCCTGGAAAAATGTATGTCTGTAAGGAACGATTTGAACAGTATTCAATATTCATTTCAGTATTGTATTTAATTATGTATTGAACATACGACATACTTCTTATCAAAGAGTACTGAGTACATTGAATATATAATATAAAGACTTAGTATTCATAGCAGACTGTGTATCAGTGTATTGAACACAGGTTACGAGTTACGACTTATTCAGGCTTCATTATACCTCTCTAGTAAAAAAGCACAGTAAATTATATTTATTAGAATTTCCAGTACACATTTTTGGTCCGCACAGATCATTGGGCCATAAATATGTCAAATTTCCGACCCGCAGGACTGTCTGATGAAGATTCAGACAGCGATGATTGGTTCAGCGATACACCGGTGAGATATTAAATAATTCCGTATTTTACTAAACTTTAGTGGATTCTGTTTCTAATTCATGAGACATAACAATTGTTCTTTCTAATTACAGTCTAGAAAACACTATAATACAGTCAATCATGAGCAAAACTATCGGAAACAAATTGAAGCCAATTTACGGGATGCTATTAACAATAGTAATAATGTGAATAAACTAGATGAAATAATCCGCTCAGGTTCGTATTATCATTGTAAATCAGAATATTTATAATGACTGTTCGAACTGAACTATTACTGAGTTTTGTGGCTATGGTAGGATTCTATAATTACATTATGATCGGAGGGAGTATCCAAGCCATGGAATTTAATCTTGTTCTTCAAGAAATGCTATAAGACCAAATAACTACAGACATAGCTCGCTCTTAACCTATATCTAAGTTGTTTTCGAGGGTGGTTACAAACTGCCTAACAGTACTAGATAAGTAACAATCAAAGCAGGCTGCATTCTGAAAATGCTATAGTGTCATAGACCACATGTATATTGTGCAGCAGATTATGTAGAGAATCAAATAATATAACCAGCCACTCAATATGGAATTTGTAGTCCATGGTTACAAAGCCTTTGCAAAACTAAAATGGTCTGGTAAAGAATTTCTACAGAAATACTTTGGCAGTTGGCAATGTATGAGTTGTCAAGATGTCTGTATAATCCTACAATGCTCACCATCTAGATGGAGGCTGAAGGAAGCCGTTTATAACACCTATACTGCCTGAGTAGATGGGTGTTTGTCATATTCTAAAATTTTACTAATACCATGGTATTAGTGAAATTTTCTCTGTGTGAAGAGATTTAATGCAATCATCTTTGTAAATAAAAAGATTCTGGTATTTTTAATTACAAAATATGTAGTGTATTTTTCTAAGTGAACTTTGCACATATAACAATTTTATTTTATGTTTAGCAAAGTGTTGCTTAACACTCAATGCATCGGAGTGATTGTTGTTATAGTAACCATATTTCCCTGAAATAAGTGCTATATTAGTTTTATGCCCACACAAATTTGTGTCACATGCAAGTAATTTTATTTTAGCTTTGTGTATTTTGTGACTGTAGCTTGTTAGTACAAAACATGTTTCCTACTTTTATGACATGATTACCTCCTCTGATGTTGACACTTAAAAAGTAATAATAATGTACTAATGCTAATGTAAGGTACTGGTACTAAGCTAAATACTTTTTAATTTTTGTCAAGACAATATTCTGATAGTTAATAGAAACAATACCTATATGGTAAATAATTATTATATTTTTTATATTATGTTATACCTATAAGGTACTTCTTCAACTCCACACACTAGACATCCATGTGCATTGCTATTAATTATTTTTTTTCTATTTCAAGACCTAAACAATAATGTCAACTTTAAGCTAGATAGTGGTTGGACTCCTCTACTACATGCTTGTTTTGATGCCCAATATACAATTGTCAAATTTTTACTTGATAAAGGAGCTGATCCAAATTTACATTCAGGTGAGACCAAATTGTACTGTATAAAATAACCCAATTAAACAAAAATTCTAATTAATACATATACAAATTGAAAAGTTTCGAATTCTACAATCTACATTGTGCATTTTCAAGATCTTTCATTTGCATTAACCTGCTAGGTCTGCTTAGATGTAATTGCCCTGAAAGTTCAATTCTTCATGCTTTTATGTTGCTACAGCAGAATAGTATAGTAAACTTATCCAATCTGTATGATTGAGAGTATTAACTATGATTAACATAGCCTTACCTACTGTTACACCTTTAGCTTACACATTATTTGCTAATGTTGTTATACATATTGCACTAATAATTGAAGACATGAGTGGATGAAGGTGATAAGTTGCATAATTCCAATTCTGAGTAAATTGAGACAAAAGTTTTACTTTTATTTTAAACTGAACTGAATAACTTTTATTTTTTTAAATATGCCTTATATCTATGGTCTAAGGTCTGTAGTCATTTGGTATCGACATATCACCTTCATCCACTCACATCTCCAATTATATGTAAATTTAAAAAAATCTTCAAGACTGTCTAGTACTTTTGGTATTTAATACAGAATTTAATAATGTAAATCAACTGTAAAGTTTAACCTTAGAGTTAAAAATTACTCTTAAATTTAGGGTTAAACTTTATTGTGGTGTTGACAATAAAGTTTAAATTTAGTTTGTCAATCATTACCTTGTTTACAAGCTAATGAAGTTATATTATTTAAGGAACTTTTAAAGTGTCTTGAATGATATAACTTTATAATATAACTAGCTTGTCTGCAAACGATTGTGTAAAATTATAAGACCATCTATTGTTTTGATAAGAAAGCATCATAACTAAGCATTTTTGTGATTGTTTTTTATGGTGTGCAATAAAATGTTCTTTAAACTGTCTGCATATATAACTTAGTTAATATTGCCTTTTACAGATTCTGTTACGCCGATTATGGTGACATGTTCAAATAATACTGCAAATAATGAGACAATATACAATATTATAACATATTTGATTGAAAAAGGTGGCATGCTTAACATTGGTGACAAAAGTGGCCAAACTCCACTCATGAGAGCTATCAGCAGCGGCAGGGTTGATGTTGTTAAAAAAATGTTAGAATATAAAGTAAATATTGAAATGAGAGATCAACAGGGTTGGACTGTAAGTAGAAAAATTAATATTTGACATAATTAAAAATCAAGTTAAGCTCTTATCATTGAAAAGAAATTCACCAGTACGGTAATAAGTTTTTAAGTGGATGGCTGTCCAAATGACAATCAAAGCTAAAATTGCTAATTTTACAAATTAACTAGCTTCTTAACTAATGCAAATGTATATATTTTTAATGGTATATACAGTCTATGGTTACTCCTAGAATTTTCTATATATAGTATAGTCTATGGCAACGTCTTTGGTTTTGTAAGCAACACCTTAGCTAGCTAATCTCACTGAAACAGAGCTCCAGGTACAATTACTGGTACAGTGAATTCTCGAAATTAACTTTCCGTTGTTTACTATGGTCTGGGTACCTGCGATCTGCCACAGAGTAGTCTGATATATATTACCCATAACACAAATGTAACTTGCTTAATTTGGGAATATAGTACAATGTGTGTTTGTCCATCGATTAATATTATTATATTAATGTCAAAAATTCAAAATGGTAAAGCTTTAAAAAAAATCGAAAGTATTATTTTTATTTAATGAATGTGATAAGCTTTTTTTTGTGTAATTTAAATTCCAGGCATTATTCTGGGCCGTACATCACAACCAGCCTGACATACTAGAAATACTGATAGATCATGGTGCTAGAATGACTGAAGTTGATAAATCAAATCGGACACCATTGGAAATTGCCAACTCACATGAATACCACAATATTGCAGATATATTGAAAAAGCATTTGAATATAGAAACAAAAAACGATGATTTAGATAGTAATTCATTTTTAAATAATCAAATTTCCTCTTGGCATGATTATTATCCTGGTGTTAAAGAAGGCGAAAGGTGAGTAAAATTATAGGATACTAGTATATGACCTGATATCCCAGCATTTCAAAAATAATGTAAGCTATCTTTTTAGTGAAAACTGTCGGAATAAGCAGTTTTTTTTATTCACCCAACAACTACAAACCGCTCCCAGAAATTTTTCCATGGGACTAGGAAATAGTGCAAATTTTAAGTCTAAGAATTAGCTGTCGACCAACGAAAGCTGCATCGAAATCGGCCCAGGAGTTTTTGCATGAATCCCGAACAGACGAGAAATGTAAAAAAATGGATTGTTGTGTTTTGTGTTGTTTAATAGTCTATACCAGTTGTTTTGTTATTAATAGTTATAATGTGCAAACCCGCAGCATGTTTTGAATTTTATAAAATTACAGATTCCAGTTGTTTTATTTTTAAATAGCTTCAGTGTACAGACATGGCTTTTTGAGAATTTTATAATGTTGTAGACTAGAGTTTTCCTAAAGACTAACTGTGTTAACTGTAAATATTGCAATGTTTCTTCTCATCACAAAATTTAATGTTTCATCATGCTTCGAGACCCAATGTAATTATATAATGTATTTTGTTAATAATTATAATCTCTGTAATTTTGGATAGTGTATAAACAACCTATATAATGTTTCAGATTGAACTATACATCTGAAATTCCTCATTTATTATACGGTATGAATTGCGAGAAGCTTGCTAATGTAATAATTCAAAATGGGATGGATTTGCGTACATTCCTTTTGTTAGAAGAAGAGGACATGATTAAATTAGGCATTCATATGCCCTATGAAAGGCAAAGACTGAAAAATGGGCTGCGAAGCTTTCATCTGAGAGGTTGGAAGCTTAATGCTGTGTCTGGTTTATATGCTAGAAAAGCTGAAAACTTTTGGTGAGTTCATTTTCAAATAAGACTAGAACATTCCGTGTGCGTAGATATATAACTTTTTATTGTACACCAAAGCATAGACATGCTTTAACTTGCGAGTATGAAAAGTTTACATAAAAATTCAAGTTAGTTTGTATTGTGAAGCTTGCAAAAAGGTAGACGACCCACAAAATGAAAAGTGGTTACCAACATGTATAGACATTTGTAACCCAGGAGCGATGCCAATGTGTTGCCAGCCTTTAAGATGGGATCTATCCCATCCCTCTAGGGTCAGATAGGAAGAATGGCAAATAGGGATTGGAATATGGGATAGGTAAAATGGGACTGGGGTCACGGGGAAGTGGGCCATCTGGAGTCTCATTCATAGTACGAAACACGACTAGCACAAAGGTAACCATTTTACGCCGATATTCGAACGTAGTATCATATTGATCGAGCCGAGCGAACTCAAGAACTGTAGCCAAAATAATGTCTCCTGCGTGCTTCTACCGCATTAATAGGTTAAAACATCTAAAATTTATAATATTCTTGAAGCAGCAGTACAAAATAGACATTAGTCGAAAGCCAAACACCATATAGCGCATTGACGTATTATTTGTACTGGAGCCCAGCAGGCATTCTAATGGCTCACCTGATGAGCATTGAGTACAGTCATCTATGAATATTTGTAACATCGGAGATGTCACCAATACTTTGCTTCAAATGAATCTTAAAGCATCCTTTAAATAATTTAAAATTCCCAAAAAATGTATAAACCATCTATTTTCAATAACTGGACCCCTAAATACACACAGTATATTGTTAAGTATAATATACGAAGGCAATGGGTCAGTTTCCACATACCTTGCCAGAACTTGATATCAAAAATCATTTACGAAAGTTACCTGCTCGGAATCTTAACGCGGGGCCTCTGTTCTCTAGTAAGGGGCTAATGCTTAGACCACCATTTATTTATTTTATTATTAGATATATAACAATTTATTGCTCACCAGATACACAATTTCAAAATATACAATTACAATACTGTCATGGTAGAAACAAAAGGCGGCCTTATTGCTGAAAGCAATCTCTTCCAGGCAACCTAACTTAAGGAATAATTTAATCTAATCTGGCGATGTAGGTGGTGCAGATCATTAAATATCAAATATCATAAATAAACATATTTAAACTAAATAATTTATAAATAAAAAAATACACATACTTAAACTACTTTATAAGTTAAATACATACATACATATATATTAAATAGTCTATAATATAAGAATAAGACATAATTATTTAAGGAAAAGTAGTGTTTTCTGAGTGCGTTCTTAAATGTAGGCGATGTTTTGGTCTCTGACAGTAAGAGGCAGCGCATTCCAAAGTTTGACAGCCTGCACTGTAAAAGAGTTATCATAAAAGGAATTGTTATTAACATATTATTATTAAGTATTACATAAGTAGGATTAGTTTTATTAATGATTATTATTATTTTATTACCAAAATTGGGTCATTTTCGTTTTACGCCAAAAGGAAGGCATGCAGTGAAAACAACGTTGTGTCGGATATAATTCCGGTACATCAATATGCTGAGTGCAAACCTTGTTTGCTAAAAATGCGGCGTACAAATATTCAAAATATGCTCTGTGTATAAAAATGTATAAGGATTTTTTTTATTTTTTTTTATTGCAAGAGTTCAGCAGACAGGCAGACGGCCCACTTGATGGATAGCGATTACCATCGCCTATGGACATTTGTAACACCAACTACTAATGCGCTGCTGCTCTCTTGAAGGAGACTGGAGCCTGGTCACTAATGCCGGAACACAACTAAGGGCTGTTATGGCGACATACTTTAGACCAGGGGTGGTAGCCATCCAGTCGGGCAAATGCCCTACCACCTGGCTGTGGGTTGTTTTGTCGCCTCTTACGACAGGCCGCCCGGCCGCAGGAATTTGTATTCTTTCTCCGTTCCTGCACGGATAAAAGGAATGTAATTATGTCGCTATTTTTGCAAATAAAGTGTTTCTTTCTTGCTTACCGCTGAATCATAAAGCTGTCTAAAAGTATATATTTCTACTACTCAATAAAATAAAACTAAAGTTAAACAATTAAATTTGCTATTGCAGTGTGTTAGACTGTTTAACAACTTTGGGCACTCATCTACAGCAAATTTACATATTGGAGGCAACATTACAATATTACTTACGCGCGTACAGCAGGATTCAAAACCAAATTAAATATGAACCACCAGATTCTCCGTTACTCGCCAAAATGAAGATTGCTGGGAAGAAAATGCTCACCAATATTAATTGTATTAGAAGAGAAATTAAGAATATGAAAAATATACTTACTAAGGTAAATTTTATCCGTGCAGGAACGGAGAAAGAATACAATTTCCTGCGGCCCGGCGGCCTGTCGTAAGAGGCGACAAAACAACCCACAGCCAGGTGGTAGGGCATTTGCCCGACTGGATGGCTACCACCCCTGGTCTAGAGTATGTCGCCATAACAATCTTGTGTTGTGTTCCGGCATCAGTGACCAGGTTCCAGGCTCCCTAAAGAGAGCAGCAGCGCATTCGTAGCACCTTTGGTGTTGCAAATGTCCATAGGCGATGGTAACCGCTGTCCATCAAGTGGGCCGTCTGCCTGTCTGCTGATCTCCTGCAATAAAAAAAAATTAGTAACATCATTCTTGTCATCACTTATCTCCTTCTTTTTTTGGGTTCCCTAGCTATTTTGACAAAAACGCTACACTGTCTTATAAAATAGTTGTATCCTTCCATTTCTCGGTATCTATCCTTCCATCCTTTTTTTTTGTATATGCTGCTACACAACAGTGTAGAGAAAATGCGCAAAAGTCAAAAATTGAAGGTAAAAAGCCAATAATCCTCATTTACACGCTTATGGGGGCGTCCCAAGATATATATATATATATATACAAGGCCACTCAGAAAGTATTGCGAAAAAGTTTTTATATATGAAAAAGACTGGCCAGTTATAATCTATTATGAAAGTATGATTGTTTATAACTAAAAATAAGTACGTTCCAATTTCAAAATTTCCTTCTAAATTGTTTGCAAGATAATTTAAATGTTCGTGACTCATTGAAAAATGGATCTGCACAAGGAACATTTTTGCGCTATGATTTTTTACGATTTCAAGTAAGTGTATCGTTGGTACAACGAATTCAAGCGCGATTGACAACTTTGGGGGATGAAGAAAGAAGTGGTCACCCTTTGTGTGTAGAGGATATTTTTTTTAGGTTTATGGCTTGGCAGCTAGGCTTTTAAGCCAGATCTTAGTTTACAATATAATTTCTTCATTTTCTTAAGCCTATGTGTAGCACACCTGAACTGTACGTAATCATCTAGCGCCATTCAACGGAGTTCTTGTGACAACTCAAAGGGCCACATTTGACTATGCAGTTCACATTTCTCACAAAACACATAATTACTACTCAAAAATTATCAATACCCTACAACTATTGTTCATTTTAGAGTAATTTTACACATTTTTAGAAAATAAAACTGCACAGCACAATATCTCCTCTCAGTTCCCGCCAAAAACTATACCATTTTTGGCACCCCTTGGAAACAAACACAGTGACTGACGATTCTGGTTATAATCCCAGACACCCAGACCAAAAAACCTAAGAAAATGTTTTTAAACAATTGTAATTATTTTCAGATAAGTAGAGGTAACCCGCAGCCAGCAGATCTGATCAAGGAGAAAACTGCTCAAGAGATCGCCGTCGGTTACGTCACGGAGGTTATGTTTGTGTGCTCTCTAGGTATTCTTGTTTACCATGCCAAAAATATTATTACTAGTTTCTTATACAAATAAATATTTTTGTTTTATGCATATCCTTTAGTATTGTTTTCAAATAGCTGAACTATATCATGTTTGTCTGTATTGTCTTATATTTCAAGTCAATTCATCTACTACTTTTCGTGTTTACGAATTCATGAATCAAGCGGTATTTTTATATATAGACATCTATCCTATAACATTAAGGTTTTATTAAAAACTAGCTGTCCCGACAGAAGTTGTCCTGCCCTGAAGGAATAAAATTTAGAACCCGATTGCAGCGCCATCTACAGGGTCCATTGAGATGTAAGCTATCCTATCTTTTAAGTTGGATCAAACTCCAAATGCAAATTTGATTGAAATCGGTAATTTTGGAGTTTATTGGCAACATCATCGTGACACAAGATTTTTATATATATAAGATGTAATTTTTAGACGGTTTGTGTGTGTGTTAGAGCGTCATGTACAAAACTACTGAAATAATTTGAATTAAAGTGAGGATACACAGCTAGTTTATATGATAGACGATTATAGCCAAAAATATGGTGCTGCAGTTGAGTTGTTTTTGGTGTTGCCGCTCTGTTGCAATTGACTAACAAACACGGTCGTCGTCTTGGCAACGCGAACGAAGTTTCGCTATATATATATATTCGCTAGCGATAAATCCAGCTATCGTTTTTCCAATAAACATTTTCTAGCAAAGCAAACCGACTTCAAAAGTAACTAAAAAGGAAAAGAAAAATTCTGAAACATTTTGAATTTGGTGTAAATTAAAACACAAAAATTGCTATATTTTGCAGTTTTCGTTTTTTTAGCTCAAGTTGTACTGAATCTTACGCAAAAAGAATGATTATAATCGGCTTAGAAACAAAAAAGTTATGGCTTTAGATGACGAATTGAGAACTTCCTCCTTTTTTTAAAATTCAGTTAAAAGGGTATCTATTGATTACAATAGTTTTTTTAACTATTACAAAATGCACAATTATGTACATTTTTGTAATAGTTTAAAGAAAAAAATTCACTCTGAATATAAATAGATATACCTATGCTAGTCTTCGTACGTCAATCGAGAGGAATGCATTAGCTAAATTCTACGTTACAAAAGTCATATTTCACTCATTCCTCTATAACTATCTATGTCATTACACAACACATCAGAAATTATAAGTCAAAATTATGACCGTCGTTCGCAAATCATAAAACAAGGCCAGCCTTGTCACATATTTCCGATGAGATGCATTTGGCAATGAAACTGAATACCTCATGGAGTTAAAATAGTTTGTTTGGGCGATGACAACACCGCCGTTTGTTGCAGTTATTATTTATATACCATGTCTAAAACAAGACTGACCTACACTCACTTTAATTTTGTTGAGATACTAAAGTCGTCGCGTGGCTTCCCTCCCGTAAACACCGATAGAATTAAATAATCATTTATTCCTGAAAATTTATGTGTACATAGGTGTTTTGTTGTAGTGGTTCGTCTTTTTGCTTCAATAATGGTGTCATCTTGTAAACAGAATTATAGAATAGCTTTTTTAACCTTCAAAAATTAATTGTATCGAAAGGAATAACTCTTTTTCTGTCAATCTACAATATATTTTAAAATATTTCAATTGAAGGTTAAAAATACTGTAAATAAATTTTAAAGATAACACATTATTGACGCAAAGAAGCGAGTGCAATACATTTTGCCTTACAGTCGAGCAATCGATAGATACCTAATAGAAAAAAATTGAATATTCTGAAATGAAATTTCATAATACATTTCGTTAATAATTTATATAGATAGTTATATAGAAATGCGATTCGAAAAATTAAAACAATAATTATTACACTTCTGTACACATGATTGTATCTAATATACAGCCCAGTGGCTAACACATCTACATATAATATAGACTTCAATATAATGAGAAAATTATTACTCGTTGTTAACTACCTACGTTAAGTACGACATTATCCGATTCCAAATTCGATAGTAAGCAAAGATATTGTGCCGCTTCTTACTTTGGAAGCGGTAGCCTCATGACTCAATAAGTGACCCAAGTAAGATTCTATTTTGAAATAAATACTTTCATATTATTTGAGCTTCGTTGTTGTAGAGATTATACAATACAATATGTAGACTGTTTGAATGGCTGTTTACCAAATTACGCCATTTTGTACAACTTTAAGTAATATAAAATGGCGTACTTATAAACTTATAGTTTACGTAGGCGGTGTCCAGAGTGAAGGTCATATATATGTAATAGTGTAACCAAATCCAGTTTCCTAATTTTCTCCTGACTCTTAACTAAATACATTGTTATTTTTTACTAACTTACATTTTCTCACCAAGACGATTCGGACACTTGGGATTTGTAGGAGCAAATCGTGTTAACGCCAACCGGTTCAGTCGGGGAGAGAGGGGAGCGTCTCGAGCGACGCAGTTCACCTCACACTGTCTGGCGACGCTTACGCATACATTAAACCACACATCGTTTATCGTTGTCGCGTATAATAGCTGTATAGTGGTCACAAATAAAGCTCATACAATTAGAACAGTCCACTAATTACTACAAGAACCCCATAACAACCAGTCGAAAAGACGTTTTCTTTATAAGGGCAGGTATTCGTGGGGCCGGGTTAGTAAATTAGGCACTCCGTTTACAACTAACGGTTCCGTTAGAGGTGACAGACATAAAATATTTTCGTTATTTAGCTAACCAAACTTATACTAAAGGTGCTACAAATGCGCTACTGCTTTTTTAAAGGAGACTGGAACCTGGTCACTAATGCCGGAACACAACTCAAGATTGTTATGGCGACATACTTTAGATCAGGGGTGTTAGCCACCCAGACAGGCAAATGCCCTACCGCCTGACAAAGGACGAAGTACGAATTTGAAAGTACTTTATAAGTTATATGCCTTGGTTTATTTCAGAACTTTCTATTTCATTGCTAAAAGTTAGAGTGCGAACACAATTTTCACGTATTGGGAAACTGAGGGCGCTTCAAGTACATTGTATATTCACTTTTTGGTATATAAAAACACTACTAAAACTTTCAACAAACATTATCATACTTAATTTAATACGTTTTTCATATTTTTATCAGTCAAGAAATTGAAGTTTTTAATAGATTCCTTTGGATATTCACATGCATCTAGCGAATAAGTTGGAACCAACCATAATGATAACATCTTAAAAGTACAGGCATTTTCATTCCTAATAACTTTCATCCGTACAAGAACGGAGAAAGAATACGATTTCCTGAGGCCGGGTGGCCTGTCGTATGAGGCGAAAAAACAACCCACAGCCCGGTGGTAGAGTATTTGCCCGTCTGGATGGCTACCACCCCTGATCTCTAGACCAAATGGCAAATACGGTATCCTCTAGGATACCGCTATAACAACCTTTAGTTGTGTTTTGGTATTAGTAGCCACATTCCAGTATCCCTTAAGAGAGCAGCAGCTCATAGGACCTTTGATGTTACAAATGTCTATAGGCGATTGTAACTACTTTCCATCAAGTAGGCCGTCTGCCTGTCTGCTGAAATCATGCCATAAAAAAATTACTCTTTGAATGTCATTATCAAAAACTTAAGACATGGAAGAAGTAAATTAGTACACCTTTTGCAGAATAGGTATCTATTTACATTTATTCAAATTATTATAGATACCTAAACATATTATTTTTCCAGTTCATTACGGATATAGGTGTGAAAACATCTCAATATAGTGTTATAATATTGTTTCCCAATTAGTAAACGTTACTTAAAAACGCAACAGATAATACTGCTACTAGATAATGCAGATTGCATTTCATCTCTCATTATTTATTAGTGAACTCGATTCCTAGTTTTCATGTGAGAAAAATTAGTAAATACATATTTGTAGAGGTAGTTAAAGTAAAAGTTTCTTATATATTTTTTACAATTTTATTGACATCTAAAACGTTCGTAACAACTGTTTGTACTAAAATATAAATGTGTGTATCAAGTTAAGCTGTTAATGGTCATGTATTTATTTATTGGTTATTGCTGCTATTAGCAGAATATAAGCAAAATGGACTTTTATTTAATAATGAATAAGACACTTAATATATCGTAGTTCTCATATCAGTATAGCCTCCCCTAAATTACCACGAATTAATCCTTTACTTTATTTATTAGTACGAATTGTACATTGATTTATTCGATGAACACGATATAAGCTCCGTTTTAATTTCTAAACCATTCCATTTACCGAAGCTGCCTGTTGTTATACCCCAATGTTATTCAATATCTAATTAATATATTAGGATATCACCAAATCGATCTGTATAGTAAACAGCTCAATGCCAATTAATGCATGAACTCGCGAACAATCGGTGTGAAAGCAATGTCATAAAAGCAACATTCATACATGCAAAATGTGGTGCCTCACAACGAAAGTTCGAATCTCAAATCACTAATTGACCGCTTAAAATGATATTACGTTAATAATTTTGAGATTCTCTATATAAGACTCTAAATAAATAACGCCAATTGCTCTTCTTACAGTAATTTATAAAACGTAAATTATAAATAAATTATTTTAACAGTAGTATGGAATTGCTGCAGCAGTCTTAGCGAACCGCTAGCGTGAGATTCGTGCGCTCAGTGCTTCTGGATTGGTATGTTCCTGTCGGTGAGTGCAAGCTGCGGCAATGGGGCCTCTACGGTGAGCACGCCATCTCGCGACAACGATGATTTGATGGCCTCCGGGTTCGTGCCTTTGGGCAGCAAGAATTCCCTGTTGTACTCTCTATACACGGACTTGGTGTCGGATTTCTCCTCGTGTTTAGCGTGGACCTGGAATTTTAAATATAATACTTTCAGAACTTTTAATAGCTTAGTAGCTAAGACACCGGCGTCTTATTCTAATGACATAAGTTCGAAACCTAATCGCCTAATTTACGTATTTTGAGCTAGAGACTGAAAAAATCATTTCAAACAAAATGCATGTGTGCAGAGATTAATAAAGATATATTAAGCCAATGATCTTTATATAAGCTCACTGTATTAAGCTAACGGTTGGTACCTACAGATGCCAAAACCAAGCCAAGTGTAAATCTACTGTTTTGTATATACGAAGAGGCAACGAGCATCATATGCATGTATATAGTGTTACCATTATTACAGTAAAACATGCAAAACCTAAGCATCGAAGTTAGTTTTGTGTAAAACCCATCGCATTGGACAAGCGTGGCGGATTAACAGTCGGTTTCCGTAAAAATGGGAGACTCGAGACCAGCTATGGATTGTTTATATTCTAATATTATTAAAATTCAAACAAAACAATTTGCATAACAACATCATGTACTATTCGTCCCCAATGATATGATGTTTTTGAGCGAGTTAATGTAATGCCTACATTAAATTTTGGCAAGATGCCTGATACGAGAATGTTGAGCCAAATTTTTCTCGTTTTTTTAATGAAAAAGTCGCTTCATTATTTCTCGGATAGTTTATCTTCATTAGACCGTCACAAAAGTATGCGACTTAAATAAATCTATATAAATTGGCGCCGTGATCGCTATTGTTTCCACCTTTTCTTAAAACACAATGGACTACATGATGAAATTGCTGTTTCAAAATCTTGAATCGCGCACGATACTCGGGCTGGCTAAACTTTGTGTGCATATCGTGAAGTTTTGAATTTCCTTAGGTATCCTATTTATATCCCTGTTATACATCGATCACTAATGATCGATGCTGTTATACTATATTTGACCAATTGTTACGTGCGACTTGGGATAATTTAGTGTTTGAAAATTCGAAACGTATATTCTGAAATTCATATTACAGCTTAAATAAAAGCATAATAGCTTAAAAAAGCTTATATAAAGTGTCCGGTAATAGAATTAAGATTTCAATTTCAAACTATTTCAAAATTGTTCATGGACCGGATGTGTAACGAGACCCCCGCTAGGATCATCATTAGTACGGATTTACTAATCACAGCGTCCCAGTTAATAGGTATGAAACGTGTGTTTGCACTTGAAGTCTTTCTAAACAATAATAATTATTTTGTCGTTATACGTAATGCATCATAAAATTAACGATATTTGCGTGATGCATCATAAAATTGCCGTTATAGGTCGTTTAAGGACAAATACGTTATCAATCTATGGCTTAATTGACTTTATTCTTTTGAGAACTCCAGAGGGTAAACATCTTACTGTGGATGACGTTTCTTTTTGACACATGATAAATGTTTTCCAAGACTTAGAGGTCCTTTAGTTCACGCACATCTTTCAGCAAAATGATGCAACACCTCGTACTACTGAAGATGTGTCCTGGCCACCAAGAGGGTCAGTCATTGGACTTTTTTCTATAGGGATGGGTGTCTCTAAGGCCAAGTTTATTTATTAAATAAAGAAATTACCTCCAAACTGATACAAAATATTGTTTGGGAAGTTAACGACACTAATCCATCACTTTTTCAGTGCCTTGCACGGAGTACGGTCTACAGATTCAAGGGGGGTATTATGATCTGAGGGACAACATTTAGAAGGAACCTTTTTTGAAATAATAAAATCGCTATTAGACTTTTTCAGGGAACTGGTCTTAAAAAAATAATGTTAAAGTTTTTTTTTAAATTAACATTTGAAATCCTAATTTTGGTACCGGACACCCTTTATAAGTACGATGATACTTATCTTTGAATGGGTACAAGATACGACTATAGTATTTAGATTTTAGACAAACTTTAACTATACCTAATGTTCGTTTGCGGTACCTACTATTGTATAAATTTTCTCGGTAGGTACTACATATTGCTACGTCATAACTTAAGTATTCTCCTCACCAGTAATTTGTTGTCTACAGTCTTAACGACGATCTCTTCTGGCGTGTACTGACTAACGTCGAAGCGCAGTTTCAGGGATTTGCCGTCACCTTCATCCTGGATCAGGGGAGAGTTAAGACTGTCCCAATGGCTAGGCTCAGCTAACTGGCTGCTGTCGCTGTGTTGTGTGGACGTGGTTGAGCTGGAATAATTACAAAAAGATAATAGTTAGCAATTGTTGTGAGAAATCTCATATTTTGTACTAAGTTTAGTCTTACAAAGTGCGTATTGTGTCGTTCTAAATGAGTGTAGGGTGCTTGAGAGTGATAATTCTATTTTAATTGCAGAACATTTAAATGTAACATATCAGTAAGTGTAAGGACCTCTATCACCATTGCTTAACCCTCCAAAGGGACAACATATTAAGAAATTATTCTTACATCTTTTTAGGATTCCGTAGTTAAATGACAAAAGGAGATCATTTATAGTTTCGTTTTGTTCTTGTGTCTGTATAATTATTGTCTGTTTATTATGTCACAACTGCTATTTATTACTATATACTCGTATTTGAAATATTTTTAAAATGCTATACCATTGTATAACGCCATTGTGATCATACATCTCGATCAAACTTGAAATTAGGGCTGCCTGCCATATAGGTGCATAATATTAATATGTAACTAAGGCATAACTAAGTCCAGAGCAGGCAAAAGCGTGCAACCATAACGATTTTATCTGTAGGGCATTATTTCTCTAAATTCAATAATTGATATCTTATTATTGAGTACCTTACCATTAAAATTGTCATTACTAAGTACGTTTATGTCAAATTTAAACAAGTCAAGCAAAGGAATGGACAGTAAGATACAAGGACCAGTCGCTAACCAGCAATAGGTGATATAGGTTCTAAGTCTGATATCACGAGTGGTTATAAATATTATTAGCACATTTATACACGACGGCGACGGCTGTAATTTTATTACACAAAGTATTTGTGAATGTAATTCCATAGGTATTTAAAATGATAACTTTAATAACAGCAATTATTGCGTGATTATGTTGGCGTAAAATAAACTACGTAATAAAACTGCATGGCGTATGTGGGTAATTAAATAAGTGAATGAATTACTTCATGTAAATTTATGAGCTACAATCTACTCATAATGTATCTAATATATCAATGTATAATATTTACTATTCAGGTTACCTAAACCATACGAACTATTTAAAACCAGACATATTTTTGATTAATATTTTAATTGTATGAAACACGCGGAAACAACGCAATTTTTTTTTACTAATATAGCTCAAAATATGTGTATCTACTAGATATGTCACGAATATTTCGTTGCTGATCCGCATTTGGCCGAATATCGAACTGGTGGTAAAAAAGGTAGATGTTACTCAAAAATATATATATTTCAATCACGTGATTATTGATAGTCAAACTAGGTTTTAACAGCGTTAAATGCGATTTTAATTAACTTTTCATATAATCTTCATTTCGGCTAATTTTTAATTTGTCAGAATCAAATAATAACTCGTTACACACAAATACACACATTTTATGACGAATATTCGGTATTCGGCAAAACCACTATTCGTGGCATCAGTACCTACCGTAAAAATTAAAATTCCATTTATTGAAGAATTCTAAAAACTTGGCACCTAAAATTACGTCATATTTTTTCATTCCTTACATACATAGTCAGTTTTGATTAAACGTTAACTTTTATTGTGTAGCCTGTGTAGGTTACGTAATTCTTTACACAGAAACTTCGATTCACGGACGTATTATATTCTTAAAATAATGTAAATTACTCGACATGTTGACGAAGTCTTGTGGCTGGCAGAAGCGAAAAGGTTAATTAACGATTTGCCTCGCCAAGTCACCTTGCCGTGTCGTGTACCGTTCGGCGTATTTGTTGCACTTGAGATTAAAATATCTTCAAGCTAACCAAACTATAGATTGTAATTTAGTTGAATAATTTGCTACACATTTAGTGAGTGGGAACAATCCTGCTACCTCTGATAAAGGGCCGAATTTTCAGACAGTTATTCATAGAATAAAGTATATAACATAGAAAAATTAAAAATGTTCATTGCATGAATAATATAGTTGAGTTGTTTCACTTTTAAATTCAGTCAGATTATAGTTTATTCAACTGATAACTTTTATCTGATGATTGAAAAATTGGCCCTAAAGCAAATAAAATATTTGAACTACTATTATCAAATTCCTAATTTCAGTTCATAATAATATCCCACTAACGGCTATTTACGTGGGAAAAAAATATATAACCATGGCGCCTCCACCAGTTCCCGGTCGAAGGGGTAGGCCCGAGAAATGCTGGCTTGACGTCGTAAAGTATGATATGCGTACCAAAGGTCTCAGAAATAGGGATGCCGAAGACCATACGAAGTGGAGAAAGTAGGTAGGAAAGCTGACCCCGGGCTTCGAGGCAAACACTCCATACTCAACCGGGATTTCCCTATTTTAGGAGAATGGACGGGGATTGGCAGATTTCATACAACGGTTATATCGATGCTTCCGCACGATGTTTTCTGTCACCGTCGGCATATGGCAATTGTAAAAATTTATTTGGTGGTGGAGCATGGCGATGTCACTCTATCGCGGACGCGTGAATTCATAACAACTACGGCTTTATATTAATTTTGGGTTAACTATGTATGTACTGATAGAATAAGCACAAAGATCCGTGTGTAAGGCGACGGCTTCTGCGGGTGACTGGGCTAATCCTTTGCCAAAGTAACTCACTGGAACGTAGAGGTCCCGAATCTGATTCATGGCATGGTAAATGACGTAAGCATACGTTCCGTTATTCACTATGGTCTGGAATAGACCCCAGAATGGTCCCTTGTATTACCTATAAACACAAGCGTAACTTCTTTAGCTTTGGTATACACATTGTGTGTGTTTGTCTGTCGATTATTATTACATAAAGATCATTACTGAAATACGTACAGAAATTTTGATTATTATATAATGTCCATGCATTAACAAACACTTACAACACGCCCTAATATTGAAAGATCGTATCAAATTCGTGAAAATAGAGTTTATAAAATATTCATGAACATGACCGATTGCCGACATGCGAAATACAATCACGCGACGGTTGTAATCCATTTAAATATTTCTTGCATGTGCAAGAGTTAAAAATAACCGAAACACTTGTATTTAAATAAGTATATATTTTGTGAATAACATCTGATTCATCTCATAACAACTGGTGTAGTAAACATCCCCGTCGTGTTATTATTTTTCGTCTTACTGAATTTCTCAGAAAAATTATGTTATTGATGAAATTAATATATTTTATTCTTAGAAGAATAATATGCCTTGAATCGTATTTTCTTGACATTAAATCGAAGTTTCAAAAAGTTTTGTGTTGTGCTTTCATTGTCATAAGCAAAATATACATAGATAAATAGATAACACTATTGCACACTAATTAATCCATATTCACAATACTTTCTAGGCAATACAATAAGCGGCTTATCCCGTAATCTCTTCCAGGCAATTTAAATTATAGATTTTTTTAGCTAATCTGGCGATCTCGATAGTGCAGAAAAATAGTTAGATATATTTTGAACATCGAGAATGCCGTACCAGAAACTTCGGCGTGTGGATGCTGAAGAAAATAATAATATGCTTTCATATAAGTGGGTTTTTTTTTTATTCCGGTAAATAGGAGAGTCCATAGGATACGCAAGAACTAACATGAGTCGTGCAGCTGTGTGGAAAAGTCCAGTTTTAAATATCTACTAGATTTTAGCGTTCTGCCGTTTTTGTGATTGAATTATCACAAGCCAGCTGATGTCATGCTGTCATCAATGCAGACGCAAGGTCATGTCAACAAATGAGCTCATCGATATTAGAGTAGGCAAATAATATCCACCGTAATATGTAATCAATTGTGCGGGACTATATACCTACCTACTATGTATTTTCATTATCATTATTCAACATAATAATAAATAAAAGAACATAAATTATATATTAACCAAGTATTACTATAAATAAATATAGTCGTAGCTCAGTGTCTCTATGACTTAGAGAACTTTTAGACAGTGATCCTAATTTGCAAATTGTTACATTTACCACGCGCTGATGAAGGAAAGCGTCGTGAAAAAAAATTTGGATTATGGATGTTTAAAACCTATCAATCCGTCTAAACAAGAGTGGCGTTATACCGTTTGTCCCTTAAAATGAATTCCGAATGTATCACTGGACCATTTATGAGTTGGCTTTAGTATTAGTCTATCTTATATATAACATTCTCGTGTCACAGTCTTAGTTACCAAACTCCTCCGAAACGGCTTGACCGATTCTCATGAAATTTTGTATGCATATTGGGTAGGTCTGAGAATCGGCCAACATCTATTTTTCATCCCCCTAAATGTTAAGGGTAGTCCAGTAGCAGTAGTAGTAGTAGTAGTAGTCCCCTGAATATATTTTTTTCATTTTTATTTTTTTATGATACAGAATTAAAAAATACATACAAACCTAAATTTTCAACCTTCGATTTTTTTTATTTGTTCAAGTGGATTTGAGAATAGTTTACATTTGGTACCGGTAGATGACGCTGGAATTGGGATCTAGATTTTTACTTTTAAAGGCAGGACAACGTCTGCCGGGTACAGCTAGTATCAGTATAAAATATTGTTATGGTACGCCCCAAACTTTGTCTTTCTATAAAGTTACTAAATGATGGATGCGCGGTAGATGTTTTTCGAAAGAATGGATATACAGATAATCAAATTATAAAGACAGGGTAATTTCAAGCAATGCATTTTCGGTCTACCCTCCTGAGCTTATAATATAGTTATCACTCAAAACATTGTTTAGGAAATTTAGGATACATAAACATGTCGATTTCGTATTCCAATTCTACCTTTGTCTTTAGGAAATACTTATAGAATAACAAAGACAATTTAGGGACGGGACAGAGGGCGCAAAATTAGAAGACATATGTCCAGACGTGGACAATAGTCCACAAACTAGAAACACAATTCAGGATTAACTCGAAGTTGACCTTATTTCGCTTTGTATAGTACCCATACGTATATTACATTGTCGGGAAACAAAATATTTTTTTAGGATAACATATTGGCAAGATGGAGTCGAGATAGTAAAACGATCAATCAGACTGCGTATGAGAAATGAATGGTGGTATTTTTTGTTCGTATGAACTTCATTGCCAATATGCCATATGGCAATAAAAATGGCATAAAAGTGTAAAAAGAAATTGGGCCTTTTGGCTATAAATTAATATTTTATACATGTTACTTTTAACTTTATATATGTCCATTGTGTCAAAGTCACAATCGTGTAAGAAATACCACAGACTACAGAATACAGATTTATTAGGTAACTGGATACATTAGTCAAATTTAATATTTTTAAATTAGGTACCATTTGTTAGCTATCTGAGTATTATGAGTAATTAGCCGCTGTTTGTTTAATTACCTATGAAGTCCAATAATCACCAGTGCCTTGTCCTTTTGCATAATTATAATATTTTTGTGCATCTCTACAAAAAAGCCAGTTTTTGTTACAAATTTAGCCTCAAGCATGATCTCATGCAAATATTCAGTATCACAATGAGCATTGTGAAATATTCACAATTACGGTTGTGGTTTAAGTAAAAAGAAGAGTGCTTTTTATGTTTGAGTTAGGTGCCCGCCCGCCTCTCATTTAAACGACATGCCTACGAATTCTATGTATGCACCGCTGACGTAGTTAAGTATATCCTGATGTTAAGTGATAAGCTTTTTTAAAAAGGTTTTCAAATACAAGTTTTTGAGGGCCTGGATATCATGCAGGAGAGTGCTAGCTAGGACAAGTAAAACGAGCCTAAACACGACGGGTTTATCTTGTTTAGTACAGGAGTTCCTATGGCCACCTTCCGAGTCCATCATCAGATCAGCTCCATGGTACCATATTATTGCATTCTCACGCGATATACATGTGTGTAAAATTTCAGCTCAATCGGAAACCGGAAAGTTGGTCAAATTTAACTTTATAACTTTTAAGATTCCATCCGAAATTACTTACATACATACTACAAGTTAAATAAAAGCTTGTAATAAAATTGTGAAGACACCTGCACATCGATATACTTATATATGAAACCCGCCAATCCGCCTTAAACAATGTTCCCTAAAATGGGTTAGCCCGAGCCCAGCAGTGATTATAAAGACCTATATATACGTCCGAGTTAATTTTTCATTATAAGTATAATAAAAATATTCATTTCATACTTTCAACAGTCAAATCAACTGATATTATATATTTAGGTACTTTTTATCTTGCAAAACGCTGAAGCCGCCTAGATTTTATAAGAGCGTAGCAATTTATAACAAGACATTACTTCTTTAATGCGTCAAAAAGCGTATTAACTATTGTTTATACAGCAATTAAAATGATTGATATCATGATAATTTAAAAGGATGATGATACAAAGGTACTCTTTTATATGAGCATTGTCTTAGAATTTATTGAAATGTGTATAGTCTAATCTACCCACCTACACTTGGAGTCTCAGGTACATGCTGACCTTGTAGTAGCTATTGATCTTTCGATTACATTACTCTAGCACTAAGCCTGTTAAGAAAATAAACATACTAATACCAAGGCGGACTCCTTGAATACACTATTATTTGTGCAAGAACTACATAAAAAAAATCCATGTGCCGTTTGAGTGAAAGGTGACAAAATTCACTGTTTTTGTAATTTATCTATAGAACCGTACAAAAATCATTCAATAGGAATTACCCCATATCTGTCAAACTACTAAACAAAAGTAACTTGTTGTTGAAAATATTTTTTAAGTACTACCATCTCGAATTTTCGCGGTTTTACTACACCTTATTCCAAAAGTTAAGGTAGGGGGTTTCTTGGCACGAATTTGGTTCCAAATATATCGCTACCTATTTTATTTCAAATTTATTATTCCAACGTGTAAAAATATTTAGAATACAGATTCGTACCAAATATCATCTATACCCAGTCTTTTTAGAGGACCGACTATGACATAGGTGATATACATAGACAGGCGTACGGACATATTTTTATTTCCAAAATGGGCACTGAACCCTGAAAAACATCACATAATATCACTCAGTATGTAGTTATTTTATGACTTAAAACGTTCGTGTATAAATTGTGCCTTTACTCAGTTAGTAACAAGTCGTAATTGATTGGTTTAATCCACTGCCAGAGCAATAAATATGCCAACAGTAAATCTACAATTCTAAAAACCCGATAAGAGTATAAAGTGGAATAATGATTGATACGATTACATACATGCAATACATCTACTACATACATAATGGAACATTGAAACAGATTAGCGTTAATTAGATGAAGGAAAACAAGCTAGCGATATCGGGGTTTACCTCTCCGACGACTTGGTTACTCCTCCAGAGGAAACAGATTCGAAATTGTAAGACATGCAAAAGGCAATATTAGTTGTTAGCTTTTACACATGTATTTATATTTGGATACTACATAAAATATTGTACAATATTCACATTTAAAGATACAAAAGAGTTTACATATATAGCCTTTTTATACATTATAGATAGAGTAAACCTACTACATACATAGAGTAATCTACACTATTCAATTTCTATACTATCCTTAATTTTTTAATATTATATTTTGTATAATGTTAAGCAAGTGAATAACAAAATTAAACAGTAATATGTAACAAGTGAATTTACTTATTATGTTTGTTTCTGTTTGGGGATAAATGGATTTTTGTAAAAAAATTGGAACAATTTTCGAAGGATAATTAGAAGAACGTTAGAACGCAAGAACCGTTTTTAATAAAATTCGGCTCTTTATTAAATATACACTATATTTAAAAAAGACTATCGAATGGATATACTTAAAATTCTTCTGTCCGTGTGTATGTGACTAAACTCCTAAACGGCTGGATCAATTTCGATTAATTTTTGTGTGTACCCTGGTGGTTTCCAGAATGCCTTAGATTCAGAATTGAACTTAATAGGTGGCACTGCAATCGGGATCTATCAAGACAACGTCACAGCTACTACACATATAATAGACAGCTAATATATACATAATTCACGAACGTCTCTTCCGAGGGATTCCGAAAAGTATTCATAGGATTTAAACTTAGGATAAGTCATTGAAATTCTTACTGGTTCTTTAACTACACCAGAATCTATAGCCCTATTCTAATTCTTCAGATGTGGAAAGATAATATTGAATTGGCATCTATCGATTGTTCTATTTCGCAAATAAGAGCTTCACTGATTAAACATCTAGAAGTTTTAGCAATATTTAAATTGTCTAAATTTTTTTTTGTTTTTTTTATTGCAGGAGATCAGCAACAGGCAGACGCCACTTGATGACAGCGTTACCATCGCTATGACATTGCAACACAAAGTGCTACGAAGCGCTGCTCTCTTTAGGAGCTGAACTGGTCATAATGTCGAACACACCATAGCCATCCAGTCGGCAATGCCTACCACCTGCTGTGAGTTTTTGTCGCTCTTACGACAGCCGCCGCCGCAGAAATTGTATTCTTTCTCCGTTCTGCACGATAATTATACTTATAAGGTCAACTATTATTCTAGTTGTGAAACGCTTATTAAAACTGTAAATTCCAGATAGACAATGAATGTAGCTAAATGAAATTAACAGACTGACCTTTCTTGTTAATTTATTTCGTTGTTTCTTTTTATGATTATTTATAATACCCAATACTTAAATTGAATACCACTAACAGTTAGACTCTACTAATACGTGTTTGATATCGCCAGGAATCTATATAAAATATTAAGGTGACTAACTATTTTTTGTTCAAAAAGAGTACACTTTGCAAGTATTTCAAGTATAGGTGAAAAAAAAGAAGAAAAACGATAAAAACTTTATTTTCTTTTAAAAACATACTTTTCTTCGGAGTGGATTTTTTTGCTAAATGAGGATGTTCTAATAATGTGGCCACATCCGAAAAACTTTCATTTTGCATATTAAATTTGACTGTTAGACGGCAGATAATGTTTTTACAGATAGTTTCGACTTCTCACTTCTCTAATAATCATTCCCTAGTGAAAATACCCTTTCAACAGCAGCATTAGTGCCTGGACAACATAAGGAATTTTCTATTATTACTATTATAATTTTAAATATTTAATTAATACACAAATGAGTACTTTCAGAGTACAGGATTTGAAAAGAGTACGGTTTGCAAAAAAAAGGAGTACAAAACTCAGTAAATGGAGTACAGTTGGTCACCTTAAAAATATGTGAAGAGTCTGTAAACGAACAAGCTTATTAAGATTATGTTGTTTCGTATTAACTGAGAAAGATATAGGATCTTTTAGTGTAATTATAGTTTAAAGCTTTTATAAATTTCGTCAGAAACACTCAATATTAACCTAAAATTTACGTTCTTCGTTTAAGTGGTGATATATTAAATTAATAATAATATGTACCTCTATTGATAAGTGAACAAGACCAAATAAGTCCAATCACTTTATTCTAAAACACGTTCCACCCACATAAGCACGACTGTTGCTGCTCGACAAACAAAGTATGGGCGGACCAGTCTGTCAGTCCCACACTTAAGTAATTGGGCAAGAAATTTAAATTACATCTGTACAAAAGAACACATTGTTCATTGAACTGCTTGTATGTTCCACACACCAATAAAATGTTTTAACCAATGCGTACTGCACACTGATATGTGGTTGTGTTTTTTATTTACTCGCAAAATTGTCGTGTTGTATATTATAGCACCTTATGAAGTTGCAATTGCAACATCAGGCTCGTTGCTGAAACGCCGACTCGTTCCAACTGGGTCATGTATTCGGGTCGTAAACATAACTTCAGCCCGATCGCGCCAGCAGAACTACTTAGCAACTACCCACTCTGCAGATAAAATAATCGTAAACCGGTTTTCAGTATATTACCTTTAACATGCGCTTTTTATTGAAATTCTGACTTTATCGCAGTGTAAAATGCATAATACACCTGCCATTATCGAATCGTACAAGTTATTTTGATTCTTCACATAGAATACATTTATTAATTTGGAAAACTTACATCATTTTAATATGTACAATTTGATCTTTTACTTACATAATTCTTTAGAAGCGAAAGCATGCGTTTTTATCAGTACCTACCACGAAGTGTTTATTGGAACATTAATCTCCGCTCTGTTTATTTTGTTTTTGACCAATCAAGATGAATTTCAGTTTTAAGCCATGAATTAAGGAAATTTAGTTAGGATTTTCCGGTTCGTGATTAATATGCGTCAGTACCAACATCCTGTTTACAATTTCACGCGTTCTGGTGTTTGAGAAACAACTGTTGGTATTTCAGAGCCGGCGTTGTCGGTGCTATTTCTATTTATGACATCATACCGCGTCGGGCTTACGTATCGCAGCACGCTTTAAATGGAGGCGGCTGTGAGGTCTACAATGGATGCGGTTCCGCAAAATGATCCCAAGTGATATCTTTTGAATTTACATTCTCGAAGTTGTCAAGATCGTGGCCGGCGCACAGCTCTTGCAAAACTGCCGGCTCATTAATTCAAGATTCCCTTTATGGTAAACAGGGTCGACAATGTAACTGTTACTGTCCAGAATAAGATGGTCACGTAACACTTTCGTAGTTATTCAATCATCCTATTGCATTATCTCAAAGAAAACTTCAAATTATAAAAAGTTACCCTGACGAAAAAAATTGGTAAAAATTGAAATAAATACCTCGTTGTGCTCTTGAAGAAGTTGTTGCTCTCTCTGTTCATAAGTTCTGATCTGAATTTGCTCATTTCCTCTTCCATTTTCCTCATTTCGGCATCGAACCTTTCCCTGATGCTTGAAAATTCGGTGTCGATAACAGAGAAATCACCGAGCCTAATGGGGATATTTCTTTTCAGACCACTATCAGCCATTTTTGATTGTGTGCGTGGAAATTGTTAAACTAAACAAACACTGAAATGTTCTTGTGTAAACACAGTTCACAATGTCGCTGTGCACTCAATAGCAGACAAGGCAGCACTGATCATTAGACGTCGACTCGGCGCCAGGGGGCTTGCGCACAGTTTTAAATAGCCTCACGTACGAACGTCGCCGCAGACTCGGTCGGCGTCACTCGGCCACTCGACCCACACTTTACTTCTCGCTCATTCCACGTCTGCCTATGTCATCATCGTCGACCATCTTCGAAGGAAGGAGGGAGTGATGCAAACCAAAACGGCGCCCCCACGATAGTACTCAGTACCACACAGTACGTCACCTAAATGATGAATCATGTCATCTGGAGTTGTCTTCTGTTTAAGGCAATATGTAACCATACTCAAACGGGAGATCTTATTCATTGCGATATTTTCGCAGCGGGCATTATTAGTCATAACAAAAGCATATACACTGTACATGGCTAATATCTATATGTAATTTAATGTGAAGACAATTTCGTGTAATGTGTATGATTAAAGCAATGCTGAAAAACGAGTTGATCACCTTGGACTAATGACGTTGAAAACTAGGAGTTGAAATAATATGTGGGCGTTGAAAAAATAACTCTGTCATAATTAATATTTACTTTAATTGAAGGTTGCGAGCACAATACATAAAAATGTATCGTCAGGTTAAACTGTAATAGACCGCAACCTTGATACTGACGATGACTAACCGTCGTGTCATGTGAGACAAAAAGATCTCGTTATGACCACATCTATAGAATTTACATTGGAAAAGAGAACTAAGTTACTAAGAATAAAAACTAACGTATAAATTTTCTCGATTTTTAGGATAATAACAAATGCTTAATATTAAATTTCATAACAAACGATTATTTCTCAATCTCTGTTAAAGTTATAAACAGTCACTTTCGTATTGGCAATAATAGTTTTAGTTCCTAATTTATTTTTATTGATTGATGTACTCTTTCACATTTTTTTACGTAGGCAATATGGGTAATACATAAATAAATGATATAATAACATAAATTTATACTTTATACTTAGATCATATAAACGTCATGTTATATCTCAATGACTTTATATATGTATATGTCGCTTCCACCGATAGTCACCTGGAAACCATATTTTATTTGTAAATATGTATAAAGTAGTTTAATTTTACGTTGTTAAATATATATTGTATGGTATAAATACTGTAAAAAACTTTATTGATATTAATAGCAAACTAGACAAAAAGTAAACAATTTAACGTAATGATAGGAAACTTCGATAACGTCTAAAACAGCTTTGAACCAGACTTCTCCGAATATGTCAATAAATTCAAGAGCATGATGGTGCCTAGTACCGAGTGCATGTTTAGTTTATAAAACAATAGAAAATAATTGGTCTAAAAACTGTCTAGACGTCACGTGACACTTATTTTTATTTCTGTATCACTTACAATCCAATGATGAAGAAATAAAAGAAAAATAGACCATTATTTATCGCCAGTTCCTATATCTTACTATTCATTCACTCGCTTTACCCTCGGTTAAATTTTGACATTAATTGTATGTAATATAAAATAAAATTAAAAAATTTGACCGATAGTAGGACAAATGAACGGTCGGCAAGATATAGGAACGGGGACAAAGACGGATAAAATAGTGTACATAGGAATGTGGGGTATCTAAAATCATAAAAATGTAAATATTAAATAAAATATAATTACATACTTTAAACCAGATAACTGTCAAAGAGAAGTGTGCCAGAAGGTGGCTGCATTGCCAAACTGAATGGCAATGTTGATTAGGCAGTGTAAAGTACGAAGCTGCCCTCTGGTCAGGGGTAGAATCAATTTCTTACAATTTTTTGTACAAACCTTGCAGTAACTCTCTCCCAATGGATCCTACATGTCTAATGTCAATTCTATATGCACGCAATTTGTAGGACGTGGATGTGGGTAGTAAACTATGCAAATGTTAACTAAACAATAACAAAAAAATCAGCTGGTTAGTAATTATTTTTCATGACCTTGTTTACGATACATGTTGGAGAGGGGGGACTCTTTACAAAACCTTATATTTTGCAGGACAAATATTTTTTCACGTTATTTAGATAATTATCTCGATAATTAACAAAAAAAAATCGGTTAGTATTAAATTTTTAAAATTCGTCAAATTAACATATTTTATCCTTACTACCCCTATTAAGCTACCATTTGCCAACGTTACTGTAAGCAAAAAAGTTGGGCGTCTAGTCAAAAGGAAGCTAGCTACTCACGAAAAATCAACTTGTTAGTAATAAATGTTGAAAAGTGTACCAGGGAACCTGTACTATATGCGCGAGTATGCCATGTTTACCATACTCATGCTGTACGTTTCCTCGTCACTTTCCTGCTTACTGCAGTGGGCATAAAGTAGACGAGGCATTACTATCCCTTACTATAGTGTAAATTTTCACCACGTCGGCGAATACGTCAATGTAACTGTTTCGTATGCAGAGACGAATTTTAATGTATCTAAATGGCATTTTGATAAATGTTAAATCACCGGACAAATATACGTGACGGAAGAACAGGTAAAGCGTTCAGCCATATACGTACTTATTATGGTATAAACAGGATATCAATCAAATTAAGGTATCGGTAATCTTAATACGCGATTGCACTGTGGAGACTTCAAATTATTTAAATCTATTCACTTTCATCTACCGAATATTCATAGACTTCTTGGCACCTTAGACTTAGGCTTAGTATTTTAAATACATAACAATTATTACATATTTAAACCTTACCTACCTACTACGTAGTTATCCTTTTCATCTATCTATCGCTTTACATATTTATTTACCTACTATCATTTCAGTTACGTATTACATTGTGTTTTGTAATTAATAACTGAATCTGAAATTTATTTATTTTATTTAAAAAAATGAATACAGAGACTAAATGGTTAATGTTGGAGCGCGCACGCTATAATTAAAGAAGGAAAAAATATTTATTTCGCTAGCTTGGTTTTTGAATATTTGCATAGCTAGATCCCATGGGAAACTAGGTGAAGATCTTAATAAAAAGAATGTTTGTTGAATTTTTTACTTTACTTGATTCTTATAAATATACTAACTTACTATGTCATTTTAAAGTTAGAAGGGAAAAGGGGACAAATTTTACGACAAAAAACTAACATCTTCCTACTTATATAATTGAAAATTTACTAGAAACGTCGTTATGTTTTTTTAAATCTCAAAAATGAAACTTTTAAACTGAATAAACCATTTTTACCCTCCGTTACAGCACGCTTAATCGTTGGTTTTTTCGTGATTATATTATATCGATGGAAGCAGCAAGCTGATTTGTATACAGACATATTAATAAATAAAAACTAGAACAGTAGTTTAAATAAACGCCTGTCTCAAAATGGAGTACATACACAAACTGATAGACCAGAAAGGCGGACGGACGCAGACGGACGATTGGGTGATAAGACAATGGGAAATAAGGGTGTGGTTTTGGTAAAATGCTTACGGAACCCTAAAAATTACAATTCCGCAAATAAAAAGAAATAACGCCTGAAAAATATTTTCGAGAAACATTGACATAATGAGCAACTATTTATTATTTTCTGTGAACAACATGGACTAAGAGGTTTGCTACTGGTTATAAATACATGCTTGTCGACAGAAGATATACAAATCAGAATGAAAGTTGGATTCTCAAAGTGTTATTGAGGGACTCTGTAGTGTTGGTCGACAACAAAGTTTCTAAAGAAAATTTGATTGTATTTTCTATAATAAGTCTCATTCCGGGAACGGGCAGTATACTTACCATGGCTGATTAGTGTGTTAACACATAGGTAAATTAAATTTCTTTATTTTCCTAAAATAATGTAACACATTGTTACGTTATTTTAGGAAGGAAGGCCAAAAAATGCCCTCTTCGAGTTCTTTGGCAGGTTTCTAACAGACGTTATTTAATTAAAACGCGGATGGCTTAACCACAGTGCTACCACGACTTTTATACTTTGTCTTAATTAAGTTATTCAAATGTTTCTAAAACTTGGGATTAAGATGGAGAAAAACATCTAATACATTATAACCTATACTATTTATATGCGTCTCGACAGACGATGTCCTGCCCTAAAAAAATCTAGAACCAAATTCCAGTGCTAAGTATTTTGTTTATTTTCATGGATTACATTATTGAAGTTTTATAGCGACCCCTAATTTTTATATACATACATACATATTGTCACGCCTGTTTCCCATTAGGGTAGGCAGAGACGATGGATCTCCACTTGTTACGATCTTGACAAACACTTTTCGCTTCATCAATTTTCATTAATCTTCTCATACATACACGCTTATTTAAACTACTTTTTATCTGACCTTTCTTCAAAATATCTTCAATTTGATTATGGTGAGTACGTCTTGGTCTACCGGCACCTACTCTTCCAGTCACATTGCTATCATATACTTGTTTAATAACGACGATAGATACGACGAATATAGTATTTGAATAATAGGATAGTAGCATTCGAATGGTGAAAGAATTTTTGAAATCAATTCAGTAGTTTTTGAGTTTACCCCTCTTTATAATATTAGTAATACAATAAATAACTAAGTCTGACAAAACATTGTGAGATCAAGGTCAGAAACAATGTTTTGTCACCTCTCGTGTCCCCGGGCGCCCAGCAGAGCGGAAAGCGGAACAGCGCAATTCCAACTGCTATCCAGCGTCCGGCACCTAAAAGATTTTTCCCAACATGCCTCTTCAGTTACTCTGATATTCAATATGCAGATGCGTGATCTCACGTCTCTCGGATCGCAGGTGTTGAGTGGGCTTTATACATTATAATAATATTCATGCATACGACCTTAGTGTTCTTTGACAATGTTTCCTGTTAATATATTAATATCATAAAGACATGTATGTACCAACCTGTACACACGTACGCACCTTAATATTATACTCATGGTTAAATTTGAAGCGAGTGCTTTAAACAACCAGTAGTTAGTATGAATAATCCGTTAAAACGACCTTACTTTTTAGCGTTCCGTAACCAAATGACCAAATCAAAACTCTTAATACACATACCCGTG
This sequence comes from Dendrolimus punctatus, assembly GCA_012273795.1. Lineage (NCBI taxonomy): Eukaryota > Metazoa > Arthropoda > Insecta > Lepidoptera > Lasiocampidae > Dendrolimus > Dendrolimus punctatus. Next base: position 11,490,734 of record CM022529.1, on the reverse strand, counting down.
CATCTGTCTGTTAATGTAATAACTATATACAATGTACTTAAGGATAAAGTCATTAAACAATATGAAATTAGGAATAAATAAAATATTTTGTCGTCTGCAAACTGTTATACAATCGCGTAAAAGCAAAAAAATAGAGGAAACACATTTTAGCCCCTACTGACTAAGGAATACCCTATCTGGTATGCCTTAATGTTATGGGATATCACAACGCGGTGTCTAAATGCTTTTTGTAGTGAAACTTCTTTAGAATCGTTGTGATTTGAAACTATATACCAACACAAATTTTTTTATGAATTTAAATTGATTATAATTAATAAAGTAAAAATAAAATTTAACACTATTCTCACACAGATAGAGTTGAAATGTTTTGAAGTTTTTCGTAAACGAAAATTGTTTAGATGATTAAATATAATGCATTCTATCTCATTTTCGCGCGGCTTAGTCCTATAGATTTGTTTATCTCTGTTTAGTGTCGGTTTTTCGTTTCATCGAGGTTCAAGTCACAACGATTCTAAAGTTTCACTTTAAATTTCGTGTTTTAAAGCTAAAACATATACCTTTTATATTAAATATAATATATGTGTATGTTTTATATAACAATATGGTATACGTATATGAAAGGGGACGTCATAAAATTTAAAATCCCTCCCACCCCTTGTCTTATTCTGTTTCATTTCTACTGCGTGTGACATGCACACACACAGACATTTTTATTGTTTATGCATATATTTATTGGATTTACTTTTTTATGACACTTTTAACCCATAAGGAGAAAATTTCTAAAAACTTTAAGGTGTAATAACTTTCAGCTAATATTAGCTGTTTCGAGATACATAACATGTGGAGACATGAGATGTCGTCTACAAATCGTTACAGAACACTAGTCTATGTGGTCAGCACTCCCTTGATTAGTTTTTGTTAACAGAGTTAACAAGCTTAATTGCTTAGTCACACAACATGAACATTAGTATATTTATGCAGTAATTCTTAGATTTATTGTTATAACTTGGAATACTGTCACATTATGTTGAACAATAGTATATTTCGAACATTTAACGTTGATCAAACCGCTTTCCATCGATGGATATTTCTACGTACCCACTTTAAGGTATACCTTATGTATGTTCAAATCGGTGAACTCATTCAACCTGCCCACATTCAAATGTAACTTCACATACCCTTATAAGTTGCTGTAGCGGTATTGCTCCGACTTATTTGTAAGTGATATTATAAATGTAAGCACCAGTTTTATGGTAATCAACTACACCTGTGCATATTTCAAGTCATTTTGTACAAGGCAATGACTGGATTGTAGGATTGGTACTATTACTATTTTAATTGTTGGCAAACATAATATTTTTGTTATAGATTTGTAACGGTGATGGTGGCATACTCTATGGATATCACAACATGTTGTCAAGTGGTGGTAAATTACGTTAGGTTCCCATAGAGTTAGTTAGTTTATCCGTGCAGGAACGGAGAAAGAATACAATTTCCTGCGGCCGGGCGGCCTGTCGTAAGAGGCGACAAAACAACCCACAGCCAGTTGGTAGAGCATTTGCCCGACTGGATGGCTACCACCCCTAGTCTAAAGTATGCCTCCATAACAAACTTGAGTTGTGTTCCGGCATTAGGGACCAGGTTCCAGTATCCCTTAAGAGAGCAGCAGCACATTTGTAGCACCTTTGGTGTTGCAAATGTCCATAGGCGATGGTAACGGCTTTCCATCAAGTGGGCCGTCTGCCTGTTTGCTGAACTCCTGCAATAAAAAAGAGTACCTAAATAATAACCATGAACAAAAAATAAAAGTAAATAATTAAAATCAACAAGTTAGGCTAAACAATAACTTTAACATTATTCATTGACACTTGATATTTTTGTTCTTCGGGATCACGGCTACTGGAATGTGACCGAAACGTCGATATTATTATATTTTATTTATATTATAATATTATTATATTATATTTTAAATTAATTTAGTTATAATCAAATTAAATGCTGAGCTTAAAACCTTAAATAAACTTACTTTAAATTATGATATCATTTTTTAAAGTTAATATTGCGAAGATCTATAATAACTAAGACTAATTAACAAGCACACTGAAATTTATTGAACGCATTTGTGCTCCCATTAGTTCTGTTGGGAGCTCGAGTAAACTTGCGTTACATAGTTGGTTGATGCGGTGGCCCAGTTATTTTTAGAAATTAACATCACTGCAAAACGATAGCTGTGGAAAGCCGAGCCATAAAATAAACACACATCAACTTTTAGAATGCTGACGTCATTGATATGTTTGTACGATGAACGTGAAAAAAGAGTCATAACATCCAATAACAAGTTTCGGTTAGATTGATGTTTCGCATAAATATAAACTTAATTAGCCCAAGTTCACCTCTCAGTACTTTCAAGGTTTGCACATTGATAAAAAGGTCAGTATAATAATAGAACATGTACCTATAGTATTTGCGTACCTACTAACTGGAGTTTTTTTTGGCAGATATTTCATGTAAAGTTGAATTAATGAACTTGAAAGTTGAACACTAAAAATCAACGAACAGAACGAAACAGCATCATCAATTAGAGTCATTGCTATACCTTTATGCAATTAACAGAAGAAAAGCAAAATATGATTATTTACCTATCTATGTTAATGGATATTGTACTATTTTTCTTTCATGCTATAACTAAAAGCATATGTATTTATCAATATAACAATTATCAACTTATACAAGGACTATATTAAACAGTTCGGATAAATTCATAATGAATTGTACTTATTAGTAAGCTAGTGACTGTATGGTAAACAATTCTATTTATGGTAAAGCTGCGCTATGTAGGCGATAATTATTTTGTCAGTCCACATTGACTTATTAAGAAGTACTTTAGTTTTAATAAAATACCTACACGTGAAGTTTTTTCCGAAATCCTTCAGCATTAGTCTTATTATACCTACCATTGCTGTGTATAAGTACCATAATAGCATCAGGATACACCTTACAAACCAGAATGTGTCCAAAAAGCCTACAGTAACGTTAAGCTGAGAAACTAGAAAAAATTAGGCTGGCTGAAATGCCTATCAAAAAGTTATTTCTAAAATTCGAATTGCAGAAAATTGCTGTGTAGAAAAAAAACACGCAGGATTAGGATGGTGATCTCTCGTATGACATATCTACCCTTACCGATCTCTACTGTGATTTTCTGGAATGGCCATGATAATTAGTTACGAAACCGAACATTATCTTGAAAGATTTGCTGCAAGAGGAGCGTATAACAAAAGAAGTATCAACAAGCAATACCTACCTGCTTACCTACCTATAAAAACAATATTTCTAGTATCGAGGTAAAGTTGCTGAAAGTCGCCAGGTAGAACCTGTAGATAATAAATACCCTCCTGATTAAACAATGTGTTTTAACGGTAAAGTTACAAGTACATTTCGTGTGTTCCATGAGAAAGTGCAGAATATTAGTGGAAATAGGTTTTTCAGAAAATTAAAGAGTGTATAAAATTGTTCGTAAGTGAAGTTTTATTTTCTAAAATATTATTTAATAAAAAATAATATTATAATAAATATGGACAATAAGTGTACAATATCAATTATTTGTTAACGGTGAAGGAAAACATCGCGATGCAACCTGCACTTCGAGATAACCGATGTGTCAAACTGCCAAGCCCAGGTGTAGGACATTTATGGGCTTTTGGGCTAATTATTTAAATGCAAGAAAATGTTGACGGAGAAAATATCAACTGTTGAGTGAAATATTTCTTTCAAGATTCCGAAAATATTCTACTTAGTTATATAGCCTTGATCAAAAATATTTGACTGAAGCAGGGTGAGTTGTATAGGTTGGTGTTTATTTCCTTGGAGATTATTGTAAATATCTAATATTCATAAATACTTGACGTTGGCGTGATGCACAAATCATGCAAATCCTAATTGAATACAAAAGAATGAACGAGAATTACAGCCGAGTATTATAATATAAGTGCCAAATATATTGGTAAGTGCTTGACAGTCCGCACACAACGAAGGATTCTGTATTTGTTTACGGAACTATAAAAAAGCATTTCGTTTTTGAAGCTCAAAAGGGTTGTTGTTGATTATTTTACGTGGAAAAGTACAATTCATAAGGATTTAGGAGTTATTAAAAAGTTTCCAAATAAACATACGAAAATACCCAAAGAGAACAAAAAAAATAACTCGAAAACTAACAATTATTGTGGTAATTCGGGTAGCCCGTCATGTAAAGTAATTATTATTTTCTTTTGAACGTCACTGTTCTGTCAATCTTGTATAAATAAGAGTTCCATTATTGCCAATTAGCTACGAAACGCCAGAAAACGATTATATTTAAGAAAAGAAAAGAAAGAATAGATACATACAAAAAGATTGTTGGACTACGTCATTGTATTCGTGCTTAATATTTCACAATTAAATCAATGTAACTAGATATTATATTATTCACTTGATTTTATTACCTATATCTTATCGCGACATGAAAATGTATGTACATTTCAGCAATTATATTTGTTTTTCATTCATTATCTTTCTAGTCACTATATTTTTTTTATGGCAGACTAATAAAGAAATTTTGTTGGTTGATCTTAGTTATTCTTTGAAGAGGTGTACTTAAAAGTTATCTTAAAACATCCATCCGTAAGCATCTCTCTGCTGAGCTCGGGCCCCTACTTTAGAGGAATGGTCGTAATTCTGCTGTGCCTGCCCAAGATGGATTTCACACAACAGTTATCTCGATCTACTTTTTTCTTTGCAATGTTATCTTTAACTCCACATGATAATTTTATAACAATGTGCGCATTAGATGACAAAAATTGCCGATGCGGTGCATTCATTCCTGCCAGCATTCGAACCCACCTCATTGAATTAGACTCAAGTAACCCACTGTTCGTAAACTTAAATAATAATAAACTTTTATAATAATTTAAAAGAAAAATAATTTTGCGGTTTGAAACTAAAAAAAACTCTTAAATTGCGCAACAAGCGATTTGTGCAAAGGACACCATAGTAACTGACTTTTATATTAAAAAAAAACTAAGACGAAGTCGCGTGCATATCCTAGTTTTTCATAAAATGTCGCTGGGCACAAATAGGCTTCACCCCTCCTTATGCTTTATTTTATTATGAATTAAATTAAACAAAATTCAAATATACAATACATTTATATTATAATATTATCTTATACAATACAAAACAACTACAATAAGTTTACATTTTATAAGTTTTAGAATACGACATCAATGTTTGCTGTCAAGAGCCAAATATATCTGGATAAAATTATATCATAATCAGGCTAAATTTAATGACCTCCCAGCTTATCTACAGAAAGCTATACAATATTTTTATTTTTTAATGAAAATTTATTGTGCAGCTGTCTGTAATGAACTATCAAAATACGAAGCTGCAACCTGTAGTTTTGTTGGTCCCATTTCTTGACATATTTCAAACAGAAATGCTTGGAAATCAATGAAAATATAAAATAATAACTTAATTATGGATGAATCCTCAATACCAACTTATTTATTATAACTAATACAAGTAAATTAAATGTATAATAACATTTAAAGGCAAAAATTATTTGTGCTCTGGTTATTCAATATCTTCCTTTAGTATAATATAAGTATTTCAACATTTATCTTTAATACCTTAAATTTTTACTGGAATTAGAAGAAGTAGAATACATAAAATAAAAAAAACACAAAATGTAGAAAAAAAATTAGATTTCTTTTCTATATATATAGTAAAAATCTCATTGTAGAAAATGTGGTTACTGACATTATAAAACAATTAACTAGTATTTTAAAGTGAATATTAAAAATGTTTCATTCCCATTACCAAAAGGCCTGCACCACGGCTAATCAGCCTATTATTTAAATGTTTTACGAGTTTCCTTAACAACAACAATAACAGTATAGGAGGCAGAAAAATAAAAGCAGTGGTTTGAAGTACAGAACCCAACTAAGTAGGCCTGGGAACACTGTCATACAATTAGGCTAACTCGATTTACTGTACTGGTGTGTTAAAACACTTATTCTAAATGTGTTGAAGTCCAAACATTATTAGTAAATTAAATATAACACAGAAGAGCGCTACCTGTACCACTGAGTTGCTTGCAGCTTTCATTTAAAAACCAGCAGCCACAAGATACACCCTTTGTCTTGGGCACTGTCACCATTAGAGCAGCTAACTCTTTGCTTCCAGTTTGCCACCCTATAATTTTATGAAGGGAGTGTGTATATAGCACATAAATTATGCAGTTTGTGGCGATTAGCAGTGAACTTTATCTTCCATCGCAAAAGTTAGCAAGTGTTTTGTGACTACACTACAATGCACTGCTAACTCAACATTACACTAGTGACCAATATGCCACTCAGAGTCAGCCAGCCACTACTGTTCATCTAATAGGGACACAGCTTTAAATGACACATACTTATTTCCTGCACTGACCATATGGTCTGTTAATTCAATGCACTGGCACAGTGAGCTGCTCTTGTAATACTGAGTTATGAAAAGAAATTTTACCAAGTTAACCAAGTCTACTGCAAAGGTTATGAGCCCAAAAATTTTCAATATAATAGTACCTCTTGCACATATTATGGTCTACATGGGGTTGACTAAGAATAACATCAAGCTAAAGGACAAGCCATCATACATGGAATGGAATATTTTTAAAAATTCTGTATGTATATCATTATGGCCATATCAATAAGCTCATTTTACAAATATTGTATTTTATTAATTATCTCATAATGATCTTACAATCAACAACACTTTATTGGCAACTATGAAACAGGTACAGAATCACAAAATAGTTTCATTTAGCAATAAAAACATCATATTTTGCTATACTAGTCATTTACAAATTTTGATTTGTCTAGAATTTATATTTATTTAAAAGTGAATTTTATTCACTGGTTTTATCAGATAAATTAGAACCTCAGGCTCTAGTTCTATAGAAAAATATCAAAATATTTCAGCTACATTGCTCTGTAAAATTTGTGCGTCTCGTATATAGTCTGAAGTACAAAATATATGTGTAAATTTCCTTAAAAAGTGTTCAGTCATGATTGGTCTAGTTATCGCAATAATGCAGAGTAACATATTTACATTTCCATAAATAGTTATTTTTGATGTATATCAATATATTCCTGATGACTATCGACCTGATGAAGCAGTAGCGGGAGCCTCAGTAATCGGTGCAGAGTTACTGGAGCCGCCCGTGCCGGAAGTAGCCCACACAATAATGATAATAAGTAAGACCCCACCAATAGCACCTATAATTAACATCATTTTTAAATTTTGCCACCAGTATTTCCGTTTCAACTTTCCTGCTTGCTGTTCAAACTGTGCTGCTCCATGCTGCAAGGCATCTGCACGATTGTCTAATTCGGAAAGCTTTTGATCCCTTTCCAAGACTTTCTCGACGTTGACGCGCATAATACCAACAACTTCATCTACCTTAGCTTGAGTCTGCGCTAAACGTTTGTCGCTCACCCTGGGTACTGAACTTCCTCCTTGGTCCTCCATTGTAGATAACTTTGAATACAGATTGGAGATTAAAAGAAATTACTTTTGAATTAAGAACAAAAAGTATCACGGACGTAAATATGGCGAAAGGTTTTTTCTCTATGACACATGAATTATCATGACATTACGTCATATCATTATCAACCTGCTTGTATACGCAAATCAATTAATTCCAAAATCGAAACAAAATCCCGAATCCAATCAAAAGTTTTATTTATTTCTTTACTAAATTATTGATTGGTTTAAAAACAAAATGTCACTAGTTTTAACCAATTAAAAGATCTTTAGGTACTAGGTAACTAAACCTCCATACATTTACTTAAAATTCTCTATGGGCATAATTTCATGACTGCAGAGTGCAGAAGCCCATTCACTACCTTGCATGGCAGTCCGCCGCGTAATGTACTGTGGCAAATAATTTTAGAAAATAATAGGGCCACTTTCAAAAATTTGTCTAAACTCTAGCAACTTGAATTTTTCTGTTAGTGGACGCACCTGTAAATATAAATAAACATAAAAAAAGTTTACGTCTCGGGACGCCCGACAGAAATGATAATTGAAACTAAACTAAGTTAAACTATTAAATATTTAAATGTATAACGCGCTTTAATAAAAAAGAAATAGGTTATTGTACTGAGAAGTCATTAAAATTTTAATTTTTTTATTTTAAGTATAATTATAATAAGTTAAAAAGCTATTGAAGGTAACTTAACGAAATTTTAAGCGATTTTAGTAAAAAAAACTATAATTTCACATAATATTGTTTTGCAAATTCATTTATTTATTATAATATTTTTTTATTAAAAACTAATTATTTAAAGTATCGAAATTTTTTATTGTAAAAAAATGGTGTTATATTCAAAATTTTCATAAACTGTTTTGAGGGATGATTTTTAGGTATGACTATTTTCAATAATTATATTTTAATAAGTTTTCTAGCATCAAGTGGTAAAGGGGGGGGGGTCCACTTCACGTGATCTGACTCTATGCATGGGTTTATCTCTTTTTAGTGTCGTTTAAAGTTAAAGCTTTAGTTTTGAATTTTCGAAAAGGAAGTCGTGCTACCATAATTGTACTTTTCTTGCTGAATAAGTAGCTGGTTAATATTAGCTCTATTCTATTGTATATTTCTTAAATTACTATATTATCACCTAGTAGAGCATTTTGTGTATTGCATAATTATAGTAATAATAGCCTTTAGAAGACTGCTGCGTTTGGGCCCCTTTTATTATATTATAGAGGAACGACCAGTTTACCCGCCACGCCTGTCTAAGGTGGTTTGAAGATAATGGCAATCAAGGTTACCCTTGATTTTCAGATTTGGTCAGGACATTTCCTTCACCGGCGTCTAACTGTGACAGGCACAAAAAATAAAATATTAGAGCATTGAGAAAAGGATAAAAAAAGAAAAAGTACCACCATTTCAGCGGGTTCTGTTAGTGTCCTATAGTAGTTTTAGCAAAAGGCTAGCCTTATGCGACCATGGCCTGTCTCGAATTAATATGTCACAGACATTTCATTCGAAATTTTTGGATTTTGAACTCAAATTATTTAAAAAATCTCAATGTGTGCTGGGACACATATTAAAAGTGAAACTTCAACGGACAAGTGGAAAAACGAATGGCAATGGACAAGTGGAAAAATGAATCACAACGAACAGTGAAAAAACGAATCAACGTACAAGTGGAAAAACTTCAACTGGTGACAAAATGAATCGCAACAAAATTTTAACTTAAAGTTTTACGGTCAGGTTTTCAAATTGGACAAGTACATTAACAATCGTAATATTTTTTTCTTGTAAGAGGTGAACGAGCAAAAAAGGATAAAAATAAATTATCTTTTAGGCCTATGGGTCAAAAGCACTAGATTTCAAACAAAAAACTTTTACAACACCATTTTTTTTCAAGTACCTTCAAAAATATTAAAGATGAAATTAAACCTTAAAAACTAATTTCATAACAAAAATCCTTTAAAATTAAGAGAAAAAATGATTTAATTATTGTTTATTTAAAAAACATTCGAATTAATCATGATTGTCCTTATTAGAGAGATTTCATGAATATATTAAGATTAACTTTCACATTCGACGATCTTGTTCCATGAAGTCAAGAAAGACAAATTTCTTTTGTTTTTGTAGTCACTGTTGCTTGGTCATATACAAGCAAAACCTCCAACATACGCTCGGAGACATTACATTATAAAAATGTGGTAACTTGAAATTAGTACCAATGGTAAATTTGGGGTACTTAAGATACTACCCTGGGCGTTCACTTGACGAAATTGGATTTGGTGCTGGGCGATAATCACTATTTCATTGTAGTACTTTTTTAAGGACCGTGGGCCCTAGGATGTAATGCAATTTTGGTGAGAATATTAGGCGGATTTGGGAGTTTTCGTAAGTTCGATCTGGAGCCTCTGGTGTTTCGTTTTCTTTCTGAGATTTCTCATATTTCGCTGTAATTAGTCAGCGTCAGATAGTAGAGTACCGGCAAATAAGTGTAGTTTTGTGACAAAGTAATTGATAATTTACATAATGGTAAGCAAAAACATTTCATTTACACTATCTTAAAACTTGAATGATATATTATGTCATAACTGCTAGAACAGAATATTAGATTTAAACAAAAGATGAAACCGCTGTGCAACTTCTGTGCACGTGTGTTAGAAGATATTCTTTCATGACGTGATTGTTTGCAGGTTTCGTTAAATCCCATAAGAATCTTAAAAAATGAAGCAGAGGAAGAAAAAGCTGAATTGGCTCGAATGTCCAGTTTTGTGGGAGCAATAGCCATAGGAGATCTAGTGAAAAGCACTTTAGGGCCTAAAGGAATGGATAAAATTCTCGTATCAAGCGGTAGAAATGCTGGGCAGGTACGATATTGCATTTATTTCTTCTCAATATTTTTTCTTATAATAATAAACTATATTACATAGGTTAACCTCAAATGTTATTGTATTTAGAAAAATCGGTAAATCTATAGATGTTGGACGCACGAATTTTAAGTAGCGAGGTGGGGGAATAGGGAGGAGGGGCGCATACTTACTCCTAACCCCTATGGTCCGAAAATCTTCACTATTTTTAATAAACAACCTCATTTGTTTTGTCACTAATATTGTGCTTATAAAGTTGAACAATCCCTTTATAGTCAAATAGAAAGCCAGTAATCAACAGAAAAAGAACCAAAAACTAGTGTATGTTTTCATAAATGAAGAAAAAGCAACAGAGTACATTCCCATACACGACAAGAGTGATCATTGAAATATTCAAAATGGCAGCCAACAAACACGAAATTATAGTATAAAATTAATAGTAAATGGTTACAGTCGGTTCTGGCACTCACTGTCCGCTGCTGCAGCACTCTCACTTTGTTCAATCCTAGTGCGCTTTGGTCTGAAGTTAACCTAACCTAAAGCACTCTTGTAGTCACTAGTCGCAACCTTTCACCATCCATCACAATAATGTTAATGAAAAAATAGGCTAGATTATAAGGTTTACCAAAAATAAATATTTCAGGAACTCCAGACCCTAGTCCTCTAGAGTCTGGAGTTCAGAAAGAATAAGTATACCTTCCCCCTACCCATTACTTAAAATTTGTGCACTGGATATCATCTGAGTAGCAGTCAAAAATCTTTGTTAAAGACTATATATACCAAATAATTAAAAGGTTCTTATGCTGCACATTACAACTTCAGTTATATTAGAAATGTTCCTGCAAAACATACTAACATTTATACATGGTCATACTGTCTATAATAAACTAAATAGGTACATTACAGCTGATAAGTCATGGCCCGTCCGAAGTTAGTGCCAAGTGGTTTTGCAGAACATGCTTTACAAACCGAATCGTTTTAACTATAGATGTAGGTACCTAACATAATAAAAACTAACTTTTATTGTATTAAATTTTAAAATCAATTCTTTTAAGTACAGTTAAATAAATTAAATGTAGGTATAAAGGTGATAAATGAAATATAATGGATGCGATTTAGTTATGGGGTGCATTTATTTATCATTTGAGATATAAAGTGAATCTTAGGTTGTTTTAAAAAAATAACTAAGCTATATTAAAAAATTCATATCTGTTCATAATAAATAAATGTGTCCTTTAACTAAATCATAAACCACACATATGATGAAAACAAATTAAACATTTTTGTTGTTCATTGAGTTTTTGTCTATATTTAACATATAATGATACACAAACTTAGTTTTTAGCTTAAAAAACCAAATATACATTAATATATATTTTATTTGTTTATATTTATATATATAGTTTAATATTAGAACATAGACAATAAATGTATTTATATTTCTTAATTATACTTGATTTGAATTATAATTAATTAAATAACACAACTTTGTACATCTTTTGGTTACTTCATGCTTATTCGTCAGTATTCAGAACTGACTATGAGATAATAAAACTATGTTTTACCGGTTTTAAGAGTGGTAATTTATTTGATTTTGGTATATCTAACGTTTCGGCCATGGTCATGGACAACTGAAGGCCATGGCCAGTGAAAAGCGGCCGAAACGTCGGATAAACCAAAATCAAATAAATTACCGTGCTTAAGACAGTTAAAACATAGTTTTATTATGTATACAAATCGCGAAAGCTTAAGAAAATATCAACTATGAGATATTGTTTTAGTCACACATCAGCATTGGCTGTGTCGCTACCGCTTTCTCAAGTCCAATCACAAGTGTACATGCACGAAAGTTTGCAAAGCCTACATTCAGATGGGCCATAACTGATCAGTCTTACTGTAGTTACTAAATAACAATATTGCAGGTTGAAGTTACAAATGATGGTGCTACTATCTTAAAATCAGTTGGAGTGGATAATCCGGCAGCAAAGATTTTAGTGGATATGTCTAAGGTTCAAGATGATGAAGTTGGAGATGGAACCACTTCAGTCACTGTTTTAGGTAAAATTAATAGTTTTTTCAAACAATTCAATATAGTTTAAGATAAGATTCAGTAATCATTGTAATAAATGATAATAGTCAGGTATTTTATCCATGCAGGAATGAAGAAAGAATACAATTTCCTGCTGCTGGGTGGCCTGTCGTAAGAGGCGACAAAACAACCCACAGCCAGGTGGTGGGGCATTTGCCTGACTGGATGGCTACCACCCCAGGTCTAAAGTATGTCGCCATAACAACCTTGAGTTGTGTTCCGGCATTAGTGACCAGGTTCCAGTATACCTTAGAGAGCAGCAGCGCATTTAGTGTTGCAATGTCCATAGACAATGGTAACCGCTTTCCATCAAGTGGGCCGTCTGCCTGTCTGCTGAACTCCTGCAATAAAAAAATAAAAAAGGAAAATGTAGCTTACATAATTGTTAACCAAATTTGACCACAATGCATCATGCAATGCTCTGGTAGGCCTACAATGGCTAATTGATGTCAGTATGTCTTTGAATCTGGAGTTACCGAAAAATCTGCCCAGTTCTGTGATTAGGGTCAATTATCCACATGTCTAGGATAGCCTTATTTCTCTCCAACTTCATTATCCCTTGCAATGGCAGTAGTCAGTAGGGATGGTTTGGGGATATAAGTCTATCAAATGTGAAAACAATAATAAGCTCCCTATAATTTTGAGACTACTATGTCTGCTTAACACAAAAGATATAATCATGAGTATTAGTGTAATGAGATGTATGTGAGATACTAGCTGACCCGGCGAACTTCATACCGCCATATTTTCTGAATTCCTAAAAGACTGTTTCATGACACAAAAACAAAATCACCATAATTGGTCTAGGTGATTAGGAGGATTCTATAACCCGATCTCAGCGCCACCTACCGGTTCTAATTGCAAATCTAAACCGCCCGGGAACCCACTCAAACACACACAAAATTTCATCAAAATTGGTAAAACCGTTCTCAAGTTATGTGCTTCCCAACACATTTTGCTATTTATTTTTATATATAAGATAGTAAACACACCACTGGGATATGTTTGAAATGTAGTCAGCCCTGTTTCCGACGTTGAACATATTAGCCGAGATGATGACGAACTTCAAAATTTATTAATTTATTTTCCAATCCAAAGATATAAATCATTATATCCTATCATCATCACTTACATTTGTATGCACCAGACACCGAATTCATAACATACTTTATGTAATGTCTCCTCATCCTGAAGATAAAATTCATATTAACTAAGTTGTCTACAAACAAAATTTCAGCTGCTGAACTGCTTCGTGAAGCGGAGAAGTTGATCGAGCAGAAGTTGCATCCTCAGACAATAATAGCTGGGTGGAGGATTGCAACAGAAGCAGCCAAGGAAGCCTTGTCTCAAGCTAGCTTTGATCACGAGAAGAACTTTAATGAAGCGGCTTTAAGGGCTGATCTAGAAAACATTGCCCGCACGACCCTAAGTTCAAAGATTCTTTCTAATCATAAAGAGTAAGTATTTTAATGTGCATTTAAAAAGAAATGTTGCTATTTTTCTTATCAATTAAGCCATTTCCACAAGACATGAATTTTATTGAATATCTTCTGAAACATTTACAAAAACATACTGAGAGGTATAGATATAGTGTTCATGTATATCAAATTTCATAATTGTTTTCATGTTCTAAGCATGGAAGAAGAAACAAAGAAATATCTAAACAAACTTAAATTAACATTTATGTAATGGTAACAAATTGCTTGAACTGTTTTAGTAATACTGTCTAAACTCTCTTGGAATTGTTGTATTTAAAATTAGATTAAAAATAAATTTATTTTTACTAAAATTGCTTTCAGGCATTTCACAAAGCTTGCAGTCGACGCTGTGCTCCGTCTTAAGGGTTCTGGTAATCTGAAAGCTATACAGATAATTAAAATTTCTGGTGGTTTACTTGAAGAGTCATTCTTGGATGAAGGATTCCTTTTGAATAAAAAGGTAATAAAGCAAGTATTTTACCCAACTAATATTTCAGTTCAAATTTTTCAGCATAGAAAGTATAATATTCGGAAATAAATACAATATTAGTTTTCACAATTTTAATAACCGAATGACAACTCATCTGACAACTTCTAAAAATACATTAAAGTAATAAAACCTTAAAAGACAAACATTACATTCCTTCCAACTAAATTAGGATCCACTTATAATACATCCATTAATAACCTTTGAATAATCAATGTTTATAAATCGGAGGTCTATTTAGACGACATTGTCTGACGGGTCGTATAGGACCCAACGAGTTGGCTGACGGATCAGACGGCTGTTGAGATATTGAAGAAGTCTGTTCATGGACTTGGGCTAAACCACTGGGTCCCGGTTGTGGCTCACTTGGATTACTTATTGGAGTAGGGCCATCGTTCGATTCGACCGGTTCCCTATCATGATGTCTAGGCTGAGGGAAGTCATAAAGAATTCGGCTTCCACTTTCTCCTGCCATATTACTAGGTGGAGTAAGGCTACCGCTCGGACGTTTCCTTAGTTGATCGATATGCCTATGAACCAATGTGCCTTCTCGAGTTACCACTTGGAAATCCCTAGCTCCTAAACGATCTGTAATCTTCCCTGGTGCCCACTTTTCTCTATTTTGGAACGCTATCGGACGTTCACATTTACCGTCATCACTTGGTTGTGAAAGTACACTTCCAATTCCCTGTGCGCTTGCATCACATGTCAAAATCAATGTTTTGTTAGGATCATAATGTGCTAAAATTTCAGTACTCGAGAGTATTTTTTTTATTTTCTCAAATGATGCCTCACACTCTTGAGACCAAGACCACTGCTTGTTCTTTTTCAATAAATCGTACAATGGCGCTAGCTTATCACTCATTTTCCTTATAAATTTACCGTAAAAATTAATCATTCCAAGAAAAGATCTGAGTTCGGTAACATTTGTCGGTCTTGGCATTTTTATTATAGCTTCTACTTTATCGGGATCGGTTTTAATGCCGTCTTTATTTAAAATGTATCCTAAATACCTAACTTGGTCGACCAAAAACACACATTTACTTTTCTTTAACTTTAAACCATACCTCTGTAATCTGTTGAATACAGCCTCTAACGCCAATAAATGCTCTAGTTGTGTTTGCCCCCCAATTATTACGTCATCAAGAAAAATTTCTACATTTGGTATATTTTTTAATACTGTGCACATAATACGTTGAAAAATACCCGGGCTTGAAGATAAACCAAACACTAGTCTATTATATCTGAATAACCCTCGGTGAGTGTTAATAACTGTATACTTTTTTGTCTCATCTAATTCAATTTGATTGTAAGCTTGCGATAAGTCAATTTTAGAATAAAATTGAGTTTTTCCTAAACTGACCATTAAATCCTCGATTTTTGGCAAGGGATATCGATCCACTAGCAAAACCGGATTTACCGTTGCTTTATAATCGGCGCAAATTCGCAGGGAACCATCAGCCTTGTTGACCGGTACTAGGGGTGAAGCCCAATCTGAACAGTCCACTGGTTCAATAATACCATCACGCAGCATAGCGTCTAGCTCCGCGTCAACTCGATCTCGCAACGCGAAAGGCAAAGGTCGAGCGCGTTGGAACACGGGTTGTGCTCCTTCACGAACTTGTAGTGTTGCCTTGCCGCCCGTAAACCGCCCAAGTCCGCCGCTGAAGAGCTCCTTAAACCTACATAATAAATTATTTATATCTTGAGGAATTTGCTTAGGTACTATTACATTATGACAATCACTAAAACTAGGTATTTTTATGTTCAATTCTGTCAACCATTGCCTGCCAAGCAGAGAAGTTGTTCCTCCTTGAATTACAAACAATTCTAAACGCTTTGTCAAGCCTCGGTAAGTCACCGCCGGTCTTATCACTCCCACCGGTTTAATCTTAGAACCATCATAAAAATTTAGAACTATGTTGTTTTTTCCTAAGGGGTTATTCCGGAAATATCTTTCATAAATTACTGTACTTATACAGGAGACAGCTGTGCCCGTATCAACTTCTATCAAAATCACTCGGTCATCTATAATTATTGGCAAACTTACCGCTCTATAGTCATTTAAACAAAGTTGATGAAGATTTTCATTGTTGACTTCATCTTCTGAATGGGCCTCTTCTGTTTGACCGTAATAGACGTCGGATCTTTTAGGATAACCTTGCCTTCTATCTGTCTTCCTTGGACAAACTCGCTGAATGTGACCTCTCTTTTTACAATAATTGCACACCGCCTTCCTAAAACGACAGT
Source organism: Dendrolimus punctatus (assembly GCA_012273795.1). NCBI lineage: Eukaryota > Metazoa > Arthropoda > Insecta > Lepidoptera > Lasiocampidae > Dendrolimus > Dendrolimus punctatus. Next base: position 11,474,014 of record CM022529.1, on the reverse strand, counting down.
TGTTATAGACGTGGTAATTCGACCCACATCCTCCACATTTAGGATTTGCTGACGAGTCTTCAAGATTTTGTTCCCTTTTTATATGAAACTCCCTTCTTTTACTATTGTAACTACTGTTTTGTGCAATTGCATGTAAATCGTTTTGCATTGGACTCTCCACACATGTTCTCGAAGTTGGTGCCTCCACTATGGATGCATTCCGTTCAGCCGTTTCCAGATTAGTGGCAATCCTAACTGCAGCTGCGAAAGTCAAGGAATCTTCCTCCATGAATAGTCGCTGCCTTAAAACATCACTTTTTACCCCGCAAACAAACTGATCGCGAAGATTTTCACATAAGTTTCCTTCAAATTTACAATTTCTTGCAAGCTTCTTTAATTCTGATATGTAATTAGCTATGTCTTCCCCTTCACTTTGCCTTCGCTGTCTAAATATATATCTCTCAGCTAGTATGGAAGGTGCCGGTTGTAGATGTTTAGCTAAAATTTGAATTGCCTCTTCATATTTAAGATCGGCAGGCTTTTTGGGGCAGGCTAAGTTTGATAGCAATTCATATGCTTCTTCCCCGATAACAGTGATCAGGGTTGGTAACCGTAATTCATCTTTTATATCATTGACTAGAAAATACATGCCTAGTCGTTCGACATACATAGACCAGTTACCCGTTTTTAATGGGAATTCCCCAATTTTACCATGCAATGCCATAATCTTCCATTTAGTTAATTGTATTAAAATCCACAATACTAACCAAATTCATTAACCTCGTCGCCAGTATAATATTCGGAAATAAATACCATATTAGTTTTCACAATTTTAATAACCGAATGACAACTCATCTGACAACTTCTAAAAATACATTAAAGTAATAAAACCTTAAAAGACAAACATTACAGAAAGCATTTAATGTGTGTCCAAATTAAAGACAGTTGATTACTAAACACAGTTTTAGGGATACTATGCTTAAAATGAACCTTCATTGTCTTAGTCTGGTTGTCCATGTGTCACCACTACTCAGAGCTATTAGTACATTAATAGTAATGCCCTTTATATATGTGTCATATTAAATTCACAATAATACTTGGAGGGCCAAATGAGACATATAGAAAGAAAGAAAGACTTTATTTGAAGAAATAGTGATGTAATTACATTACTTACACATTATTATATACAGAGCATATTTTAAGAATTTGTATGCCACATTTTCAGCAGCAAGGTTTGCATTCAGCATATTGCTGTGCCAGAATTATAACCGACACAACACCAATTTTCAGTCCAAACCTTCCTTATGGCGTAACAGCAAAGCAACCGCAATTTTGTTAAACTAATTAATTAGTAAATCAAATAAATAAATTTAAATAAAACCAACAATAATACACTTTGTTCCTTTAAAGTTAAAATAAATACATAACTGTATAATTATTTAAATCTATTGGAATATACCTGTGTGGTATATCTATGTAACAACTTGTATCAAATTATGTATTCAAATACAATGTGATAAGAGTGATTACCGAGTATTACCACATTCTGTTTGCCACATCACTGACATGAGGCAACAATTGACATTTAACTTCATAAGCTATAAATATTTAATGTTTTATTTTACTGTAAATATATATAATATCTTTATTTTAGGTTGGAGTTCACCAACCAAAACGAATGGAAAACGCGACTATTCTAATTGCTAATACTCCCATGGATACTGATAAAATCAAGGTCTTTGGCTCAACTATCAAAGTGGACTCCATGGCAAAAATAGCTGAACTGGAGGTGGCCGAAAAGGAAAAAATGAAGGACAAAGTTAACAAGATTCTGGCACATAAGTGTAATGTGTTCATTAACAGGTTTGCATTTGAATCCTTGAATTATTTATATAAATATAATCATGCCTGTTTCCCATTGAGGTAAAGAGAGACGATAGATCTCCACTTGTGACAATCCTGACAAACAACTTTTACTTCATCTACTTTCATTAATCTCTTCATATTATTGGAACTCATTTAACTATTTGAATGCTAATAATTATTACTACAAATTTTGATAATGTGTTGTGTATGTAACTTTATGTTTCTTGGATACTTTCCAAGAAACGTAGTAATGTTATATATGCACATATTTCTTTTTCAGGAAAAAAATTACTCTATGTATTTCTGTCATCAAAGTACATATAAATGACATATTAATGTCCAAAATTATATATATATTATAATAACAGTGCATAACTGTCCCACTGCTGGGCTTGAGGCTCCTATTGTAGGGGAATGGACACTATCCGCCACGCTTGTCAAAGGCGGCTTGGCAGGTATGACACATCGTTTATCTCGATGTGCAGGTTCCATCACGATGTTTTCCTTCACCGTTGTTAGCACGTGGTAATTGTAACAATATGCACATTAGGTCAAAAAACAGCTTAAGTTGTGCATGCGTTCCGGCCAGGATAGAACCCGCGACCTTTTTGAGTTACGGACGCGTGCGCTAGCCATTACGCTACCACGACTTCATCTCATCTTAATCCAATATTAATACACAAGAATAGTACAAAAATTCACATCCTCAATATGAAATTTTTTTTCTTAACTAAAACTTGAAGTGACAATTGCAAAATAATGTATTTTAATAAAAATTATTTTCTTGTGTTATAGACAGCTCATCTACAATTACCCGGAACAATTGTTTGCGGATGCCGGCGTAATGGCGATCGAGCATGCCGACTTTGACGGCATTGAGAGGCTGGCACTTGTTACGGGCGGCGAAATCGTATCCACCTTCGACTCACCTGATAAGGTCAAACTTGGACAATGCAAAGTCATTGAACAGGTAAAGAGTTACACTAGAAATATCAATTGCAATGGAAAAAAATTTGTTCTGAAAAACCTTTTAACCCTATATTTCTAGAAACACCACTAGTGAAATAACCAACATATTATTTAAAAAAAAAAATAGTGCCACATCAGTCAAAACATTAATAATTGAATAAATTTATAGACTACAAATTTTTTGACTGAGTGTTTTTTTAAATTTATAATTGATCATAGACAATTCTAGTGACAAGGAATAGGCTTAAAAGAGGTCAGTATGACTATATATTTATTATAAATTGAAATTAAATCATTGACAGTGTTCCCGAAATGTCCTTTCACTTCTGTAACTTTGTCAGTCAGTCCACACAGCGTCAAAATTTTAAGAGTGTATGGACTAAACTGACTCCAGCTTCAAATTCACCGCATCGAAATACATAAGTACAGACGGGTTTGTTCAAAACTTATAAACCGAGAAGATTCGCGCTGTTATTTGCTAGCAAATCACGCCACTAAGCAAAATAATGGACCAAGCAATGAATCTGCTTCAAGCGGGGTAAATTTGCGTGAATTTTAAAATTGGTGTTATAATGAATCCACGCTATGTGGGGTCGCGTAAAACGGTGTGCTACTCTAATTAATGTATTTGTATGTTTTAACAATTTTGAATGTGGCATTATATATTTTTATTCAGACGTTTTCTCAAAAATATACTTGTTATTAATTTGCAACAACATTATTGCCTAACTTCAGCAGACAGGCAGACTGCCCGCCAGACGGTAAGCGATTACCATTGCCTATGGACATTCGTAACACAATGTGCTGCCGCTCTCTATAGGGAAACTGAAAGCTGGTCACTAATGCTGGAACACAACTAATTTATTATGGTGGCATGCTCTAAGGTAGGTAGCCATCTAGATGGGTAAATAACCTACCACCTGGCTGTGTATTGTTTCGACCTCTCTTACGCAAGGCCTCGCGGCCGCAGGAGATTTTGTTCTTTCTTCATTTCTGCATGGATAAAGATAAATAGGTTCCCTAGAACCAATTCATGCCTAATGACTAAGGGTACTAATGATACAGTCACACATGAAGGACATTAACCTATTGTTACAGTTATTAAGTAGCATAGTTGTTCTTGTCCTGTTTCTGTTAAAGTTAATAATTAATTTTGTTATGTACACTCTTATTTCTCAACTATACAATCGGCCATTTTCTTAATTAAACAATAATGTTATTATATACTGTAAGTAGTTCTCTATAATTTAACATAATTTTATGTATGTCTCTAATATGTGATAATTGTGTTCAGATTGTAATTCAAAACTCTCAATTCGGTAGTTGTCAATTTTTGAGAAATAGGTTTATTTTGAGCCTTATGGTCTATTTTAGCCAAAATATTAATATATCAGTAAAAAAACAACATTAACATATTTAATTTAGCAATTTTATAAATATTTGACATTTCGTCACAAAAACGCATCAAGCTGTCATGGCGTCTCGCATGACGTCACAGTGTGCAAAACAAACATCTGTTTCGTGGAAGTGTTATGAAAAGTTTAAGAAATAAGTAATAAAAAGTGGATGCTAATTATAACAAGCACTGTTTAGTACCGCAATGTATCAGTAAAACAACGAAAACACCACAGAAACTGTGAAGAGATAATAATACAGGCCAGTGATAAATGTTCGGGTGGCAGGTGCTGATAGGCGAGGAGTCCCTGATCCGTTTCTCGGGCGTGGCGCTGGGCTCCGCGTGCACGGTGGTGATCCGCGGTGCCACGCAGCAGGTCATCGACGAGGCGGAGCGGTCGCTGCACGACGCGCTCTGCGTGCTCGCCGCCACGGTCAAGGAGCCCAAGGTCGTTTATGGGGGAGGTATGTGTTCGAACACGGCGACAATTTTAATCAGTTGTATTGTTTGTAAAATCGAAAATAACATTACATGAATAAGAAGTCGTGGTAATGTAATGGTTAGTGCACGCGTCCCAAACCCAAAGGGCGCGGGTTCGATCCTGGGCGGAACGCATGCACCACTAAGGCGCCGTCCTATTGTCATCGCTCGCACGATGGATGCGATGCGATTTCATCGTACGATGAAACCGGTCGCGCGATTAGATGGCGCTGTCCTATTGTCATCGTACGATGAAACCGGTTTAGAATCGTGTTTTGGAGCGATACGATCACACTCGAAATGGCTTTTAACAGAGATGCACAGTTTCTGCTATCGGGTAATGTTTCTTTAATCGTAAATAACATTAAAAAAGAAAATGTGGATGAAATAATATACTTTATGAAAAATAAAAAAAATCTTCGTTTAAAAAGCCCCGACTTTAAGATGTTTTTGATAATATATATTAATAATAATAGCTTTAGAAACAAGTTATTTTATACTTTTTAGTTTTTGAAGTCGGTTTTTTTAAACGAAGTTTATTTTATTTTATTTGTTACTTTCTAGTGTATATCTATGTATGGGTAGACCCACGAAAGGTGCCGCGCTCCTTAAAAATATAGGTCCCAATAAACGGGAAGAAGACAGTGTTCGTAAAATGAAAACTACTGGGCCAAACCATGTTAAATTTTTAGGGGACCAAATGGCAATTATTCTGCATCAAACGTAAGAAAAATCACGTAAATCGGTTCATTAATCTCAGCGTAATCGGTGAACATACATAAAAAATAGATTCCGATGATTTGAGAACCTCCTCCTTTTTTGAAGTCAGTTAAAAACAGAAATCAACGCGGTGAGTTTTATGAATATTTGTCTATGTCAACAGAAACATTTACGTACTTATTGTACGATGAAACCGGTTTAGAATCGTGTTTTGGAGCGATGCGATCACACTCGAAATGGCTCTTAACAGAGATGCACAGTTTATGCTATCGGGCCATATTTCTTTAATCGTAAATAACATTAAAAAAAGAAAACGTGGACGACATAATATATCTACTTTATAAAAACAGAAATCAGCGCGGTGAATTTCACAATCAGTTTTTCGACGTACGGAAAAAGAAGATTTTTACGAATATTTGTCTATGTCAACAGAAACACTTGATCCTGCGAGCGGCGAGCGCTATAGGATAGGACATTCAGTACTGATCAGTATGTTTGCGATGCGTCGATGGTCGCGCGATGAAATTTAGACAATTAGATCGCATCGCCTGATCGCGCGACCGTCAATAGGACATTCAGTAGTGATCAGTATGTTTGAACGCACGGTCGCACGATCATTTTTTGATCGCATCGCACCAATCGTGCGAGCGATGACAATAGGACGGCGCCTTAGGCATTTTTCTAACCTAATGGCATGTTGTTACAATTACGACGTGCTAACAATGGTGAAGGAAAAACATCGTGATGCAACCTGCACATTGAGATACCCGATGTGTCAAACCTGCCAAACCGCCTTGGACAAGCGTGGCGAGTATACTGTCCATTCCTCTTTAGTGGGAGGCCCGAGCCCAGCAGTGGGATGTTTATGGACTGTTTTACTTATTACTAATATTAAATCGGTGATACACCCGTTTACGCTGCCATTATATACTGAATTCATTGTTTTGCTATCACATTTCTCCTTTGCCAATGTTTGTTTAAAAAAACATCTTGGAGTCTTCAAATATCAAGTGCATTGTAATTTTCCAGGTGCGCACGTTCTATATTATTAAGCAGCTTCTATAACATGTGATAACCATTAAAACGTATTATTTTTTAAATTAAATAAGAACCGAGTGTATCACAAGTGATAAATGGATAACTATAAACTGACAAGTTTTTATTTGATGCTCATGGTCTGTGGATCATGGGGGGTGCTTGACAGTGGAAAATAAAATAAGTGTTAAGTCCGATTTACATTTGCATTACTTGAGTATTTACTTAACTGGCGAGACTAGCAAGTCCTCTTAGCATCATTTGGACAAAAAAAATGTTAATATTAAGTTAATTCACAATTGGCCAATTATTTAGATCTGTAAATTAGGCTTAAGCTCTTTGACGTGCTAGAGCCATGCTGGAATCATTATTTCAATTAATAAAAATATGATTACTATTTTATTTATGATTATTATATTTTTTTATTTAAATTTCTATCTTATCTGTTTATTTGTTTGGGATTCGGGTGCATAAAAATTAGCTTATTGCGGCAATTTATATCTCGGGTGTCCCACGGAACACGGAATTTCACAACCAAACCAAGACACACAAAGAGCCTAAAAATTAATAACCCAGACACAGAAAGGAAAAAACAACACATGGCATGGCACTAGATAGGGTAATATATAAGTATACACATAAGGCCCACACTGCACATGCACTTCCTCAAAACACCAGCATGTAACTGATACACTCTACATTAGTATAAGTTTAGTATTAAAATTAGGATAAATGAATATAACAAGTCACTCGTAAGATACATACATCTCAACACAAATTAATTAATGTCACACACAAGAATTAAAATAATGAGTGTGTTAAATTTTCAAAATTAAATCTAGAAATTAAGCTTTAAAAAACGGTACGGAACTAGAGTCCGTAGAGTAGTTAAAAACAGAAAAAAATCTAGCATGAAGGAAGCCGCGGGTATATCTTAGGCGTCGTACAGACGTACAGCACTTTGCTGTTGACAGAACCAACTTCAGCTGTCGGCGTTTGCCGTCGACACGTGGAATGCAAACGCCGACCAGTGGCGGCAGCTGCAGCATGAGCGCAGCGCGCGCGCTGCCTTGTCAGTCGACTTCTAATACGTTGAACGATTTCGTCTGTTTTATGTTTAGGTCTACGGAGCAGAAGAAGCAACAGTGTTTCTTCCTTGAAATTCATTTTGTTACTATCTGAGTCTGTCTCCTTACTACAATAACAGTAGCAGTTGCTTCTGTCGACAGCAGAAGTTGGCTCTGTTGACAGCAAAGTGCTGCTCGTGTGTACGACGCCTTAGTAAGGAATAAAACAACCGCGTGCAGGTGCTAGCGAGATGCTGATGGCGGAGGCCGCGTCCCGTGTGGCGGCGCGCACCGCCGGCAAGGAGGCCGCGGCGGCCGAGGCGGTGGCGATCGCGCTGCGCCGGCTGCCCGCCGCCGTCGCCGACAACGCCGGCTACGACAGCGCCGACCTCATCGCGCGGCTTCGGGCGCAGCACGCCCAGGGCGAGAACACCATGGGCCTCGGTGAGTGCTCTTGTCACTTCGGCTTCTACATTCATTCAATGTATTTGTATATATATTTATGTAATATCAATAGGTGTATTTATATATGTCTATTAAGTATAAAATATGTAATGTATGTAATTAAGTATAAATGTAATTAGCGTAGCTGCATATCCTCTAATATTTATGTTTACCACCTTTGACCAAAATATGTTTTTACTCCTGCCACGGGTTGTCTGGAAGAGATCGCTTCTTAGCGACAAGACCCCCCACTGTGCACATTTTAAATATTTTTAGGCTATAAGTCATCTGTGTTTTCTGTAATTGTGTACAATAAAGTGTTATCTATCTATCTAAACTTCTAATACATGTAGAAAGGTTAATGACAGTGAGATAAGGCCTATTTTTCAATCATCAGATGAAAGTTATCCATCGAATAAAATTACAACCTGACTTAATTAAAAAGTGAAGTAATTCAACTGTTTTATTTGCGTTTAATTTGTTCATGTTGTGTTTTATACTATGAATATTTTTTCTGATGATTAAAAATTTCAGCCTTTTTAGTGCATAATATCAGTTGTGCAACAGTCTACTAATACCAATCTACCTGTTTGTGTTCAAATAAAAATTACTCTAAAGTAATAGACATGCAGCTATAAAATGAATGTCATGTAACTTTTTGACAAGTTTTTTAAACATTTTTTGAGTTACGAAGCTGTGAACCATTTTTAGTTAGTAATATTAATATAATTTGGTTGTCCTCTCAATAAGCCTGTTTTTAACATGGTAAGACCAAAACTGATGGATATGACGTATTTATACACACAGAATATCCCAAATCAAATAACAAAACGGCTAACACATGAAAGGGAAGTTGATTTGATTGTAAAATAGTCAGTCCGAGAATCTATACATTGTATTTTAAGCAAATACAGAGAGTATTCAGACAATATCACACCATTTTTTTTATTGCCTTAAGCAGGCTAACAGGCAGACGGCCCACCTGATGAAAAGTGGTTACCGTCGCCTATGGTCGTGTGCAACACCAGGGGTGTCGCCAACGCGTTGCCGACCTCTACTTTACCTTTACGGGCATATGTTGTATTTAAAACACTTTCAGATATGCAAAACGGTCGAGTCGGTGACATGAAGAAATTGGGTATAACGGAGTCGTATGTAGTGAAACGTCAAGTGCTGCTCTCGGCCACCGAAGCGGCCGAAATGATATTGCGAGTGGACAACATCCTAAAGGCAGCGCCGCGCCGCCGCGGCCCGGACCGACGTCCTTGCTAAGAAACTTTAAATAAAAAAAACAACTAAACATCTTTAGTAAAGCTTCTAATTACTTGAAATTGGTCCGTAATCTACATGTTACATATCAGGCTCTTATTCACTTTTTACAAGTTATCGATAACGAATAAGTGAAATAGAAAATTATTTCTTCAAAGACCAATTTATTTCCAATAATAATAATTCTAACCGGAAAAAGGTTAAATAAATGCAAATTATTGCAATGTGTTCTAACTTAACAAAACTCACGAGTAATAGAATAATTGATTTGCATTAAAAAACAATTACAAAAACAGATACAAATAGTTATCATTGGTTAATTAATTATTCCATTATATTATGAGAATTTTCTCATATAAAATATTATGAGCTCTGAATAGTGAATAGAGAGCCTTTTGTATACATACAATCAATTAAAACTTTCAAAGAAATTTTACTCGTGTTTTTAACAGGTGGATTGTTTGAGTTATGCTAGTTGGATAATAAATTATTTTATTTACTTTACAGATTTGGTCAGGCTACAGTTTAATAATGCTTTATCTGATTATTGAAATATCAGCCCTCTGAGAGAATGGGAGGTTTCTATAATTTTATTTTCCTGTCTATTCCTTCTAGTAACAGCTAGGAATCGTTTTACGTTAAACACCAATAGTTAAAAATTAGCTTTTAATTTGTAACCAGTGATGCCTTCATAAGAAGATGTATTAACAATTATTTAACTAAATAAAAATTTAATTGAAATAAATTTGTTTTTATTTTCATATACATATAGTTTTTGTATAGGAAATAATGTTAAGGTCGTGGTGGTTTAATGGCTATGCGTGTGCGAATTATTCCAATGACGTAGGTTCAACTCCTGGCTTGAAAGTACGCGAGGTGCACGACTTAGCGCGTTATCTCTGACCTATATTTTATTACTAACACCTACTGGGGATGAAGAAAAATATAGAAAAGTCATTATTGTGCATCACATACACATAAAATAAGCAATTTACATTAATATTAAACGGTAAAGGTAGGAACAATAGGTAGCCTTATCACGGAAAACATGATGAACCTGTATATATTTCGCGACAACTGATGTGTTTGTATTGGGTACACCGTCCCTTAGAGGAGGACCGTTTATTGTATTTTAAAGATTTTTCTGACTTCTATGAGTACGACTATTTATAATTTCATCACAGGAAAAGGTAATAATAATAATTATTTATTTATTTGAAACTTACATTGGTACACAGTATTTTTTTGATTCTTCTAGCCCCTAAACTAGTTTTCACTGTATTATGGAGCTAGTGTCCTCTCTCTTAATGTAGGAAAATAACATAAAAAAACATTTAACACAGCTTAAAACAAATATCTAAAATAGTGGGTACGCGCGCGCGCGTGGGTGTGTGTGTGTGTGTGTGTGTGTGTGTGTGTGTGTGTGTGTGTGTGTGTGTGTGTGTGTGTGTGTGTGTGTGTGGTGTGTGTGTGTGTGTGTGTGTGTGTGTCTGTGTGTGTGTTGTGTGTGTGTCTGTGTGTGTGTGTGTGTATACCTGTTGACTATGCATATGAAATTGTATTAAAGTATTGTATATTATATTATATGCCTATTTTAGAATTTTCTACATCATCATAATTTAAGTCTATTAGCCATTTCAATATAAAACTTTTGAATTCACGATTTGTTTTCTTCTTTAATGATTTTATTTCGGATAATTTGTTGTACATATAAGGAGCTGTAAAGTTAATATGACCTGGGCAAAACTAGTTCTTACTTGAGGTATACAGAACCCATATAAGAATTTGTACCAAAGTTGTTGTTGAAGTGTCTGTTTGTAATGTCAAAATATCAGCTTATATACTATATGAAAGTTTATACGGTACGTAGATCAAAAAATCCATTTTAAGATTTTTGTCAGTATGTTCCGGCTCATCTCTGAAACGGCTGGATCGATTTTGACGGGACTTTCACTAGCAAACAGCTGATGTTATAAGGAGTCACTTAGGCTACTTTTCTAGAGTTCCACGAAAAAAAATCCACGCGAAGTCGCGGGTATAGCTGAATAATACATTATTTTATTATTTGTAATAAAATAATGTATTATTCAGCTATCTGTTGAGTGACTACAATATTTGGCGCGGATAATATTAAACAAACCATATAATATACAAGTATTTGATTAGATAGGTACTTAAATGTTTTCTAGCAATGTTAAAAAATAACGGACGCCTTATAAATTCTCCATGTCCGTCAATTCGTCTCTCTATGTAGAAAAAGATCCTGACGAATTGAGAACCTCCTCCTTTTTTCGAAGTCGGTTAAAAACGTCGCAGCTATAGTTTCTGAATCTTTTACCTATTAATGATATTTGGTTGGAAAGTGTATGCCACGACACAGTGTTATAGAAATATCGCTAAATAATAAGAATTAGAGGCGACTGGCACACACTAATAAATTTAATAATACATAATAAGTAAATAAAAATGATTTTTCACTTTAAATTGGTTTTTTTTCTATACAGGCTTGCCACGTCCGGTAATTGTTAGATAGGTATTTAAAAATCTTATTACTAGTTTATTTTTTAAGTTTATAGTTGACTAGCTATTTATTCGCCCCCAGTTTTATAGAATTGTGTTCCTCTAACTTGTTCTACTTATTAAGTGGAAAATGCAGCGATTTTTACAGAATAGCTTTAAGACATACTTTCAGAAAAGTCATTTCGATAAGTTTATTAATGGTTTTTAATATATTTTTGTATTAAACGCTATTTATGTTCCGTTGCCTAATGTATCTATCTAACAGTAGACGTCTGTCACCACTACCGTTTCGTTCAATGTGCGTTGTCTCACACGCGCTTGGCTGATTTTTAAAGGTTTTAACGGAATTAAAGAATTTCTTTCCTAACACGGTATGTAAGATATCCAATAAAATATAGATACTGATATTATCGAGCATCTTATTTAATAATCGTGGTAATCTGGGTCAAGTTATGTAGGTACCATTATAATTTATTTAAGCCAATATCGATACTATCCCTTGTCTATAAATAAAATATAACATTTCTCCCTTTATTGTAAACTTTGTTAGGAAAGGAACGGAATTCTTTTTCGCGAGAAATCTTTGGCTATATATGAGCGAACGGGGCCTGTAATGGAATTTTCCTCTATTATTTGATTTAACCGGCTCCCTCAATTTTATGTTCATGCAATAGTGTTATCCTCTGTTGTTGACCACCTTCGCTTTTTTTTATTCGCCCCTACAAGGTCCTGTTATCAAATCTAGATACTTACGGCTAATTTAGTGGTAAAGATACTATAGTTCGCAATACTGTCTATTTTTAACTGACTTCAAAAAAGGAGGAGGTTCTCAATTCGTCGGAATCTTTTTTTATGTATGTTTTCCGATTACTCCGAGATTTTGATCCGTTTACGTGATTCTTTTTTGTTCGACGCGGAATAGCTGCCACTTGGTCAATTTGACATTTGGCCCAGTAGTTTTAATTTTATGAATTTTTTTAATGAAGTTTTAGTTTTTGAAGTCGGTTTTTTTTAAACGAAGTTTTTTTTTATTTTGATCAACAGCGTGTCATCATAAGTGTTTTAATTAAGGTTGCGTTCGCTTCGAAGCTCGGGGTCCGCTTTCCTACTTTATTTCTCCACTTCGCGAGATTTTCGGCAGCCCTTATTTTGAGGCTGTTAGTACCTATGCATTTGATCCTTACGATGTAAAGCCAACATTTCTTGGGCCGGCGTACTCTAGACGGACCTGACAGAAGAGCATGTGTATTTGTGTCGGCCGCTGCTACCGCTACGGCTCTGGCCATAAGTGTGAAAGTGCCAATTTCGTTTTTAAAAATAAGATATAGTTAGCCCTTTCATTTTTACCACTCGTTTATCTAAACGAGTATCTGCTCATTTGAATCAATGAAAACTATTGTTCACCATAACTTAAACCTAGAGAATTTGTATGGCAGCAAGCAGTAATGTAGTGAGAGATACCGGCAGATGTTGTGTATAGGTATGTATGTACATGCTCGGGTTGTCAATCTCCTACTTTATGCTGTGGAATTGGGCATATTATCCTCGCAAATTGATAATGCACCTGGCCGCCATTTTGGTGAAGTAACCGTAGCCGAACACTTACTGCCGTAAGCATCACTGGCTGGCGAGTACGCGCACATATCGAGTTCCTGATGACGTCACGTGAATGTTAATTTGCAAGGTTCCAGCGCATTAGCAATTTGCGGGGATAATAATGTAAATGAGGCATTAAGCTCTTTGATGGTTGGTTCACATATCTTACTGTTTGCCTTACTATCGGTTAAAATTTGACATAAGCTTCATACAGGTAATGACATATGTTGTCAAATTGAATAAATAGTAAAACCAGCTATGAAGCAGTATGTAAATGGTTATAGGGAGGCGGTAGTACAACTATAAATATTTCTTGTAATCGTTATATTAGCTTACCCTATTTTGCCTATTGCGGAACTTTTTGTAACTGAAGAATTATTGGTCTTTTGATGTTTATATTGACAAATGACGTCTTCAGTTACATTCCATTTATATCTAATTCTGAATAGTTAATTTGTATGATAATGTTTTGAAATGTGTTGAGACCTAATATTTTAGAGTCCAAGACATACGCAACGCCGAAAAGACATAACAATAATTGTTATCGCATACAAATAGTTCGTAAACATGCGATTGTAGTTTATGGAAAAGGCAATTCAAATATTGCTATAATTATGGGCCATTTCGTTTCCACAGAGGCTAATAAAGCTCACGTATCCGAGGTTTTCGAGAAAAACATTTAATTTGCCAACTTATAAACGTGTAGTCGGTCAGGTAACTATTCGAAAATTAGCCCATTTCATGTATGTGGGTCAAATTGACTAGTGAAACATTGTTACCCAGTTCCCAACTAATTAATAGTTACTGCCTTAATTACGAATAAACACGCGTTTCAATCTTTTAGCCTTTTCGGTAATGCTACTTAATCTTGTAAGTACTACATTTAAAAATCAGAGGAACCGTAAAGAATTGTATGAATAAGTACAACTAATCATTATTTTGTTTCAGCACACGTCTTGTTCGAGCTTCAGCTGCGATAATATTATAGTTATTAACTATGGCTGAATACGTCTTATTTATAGCGTTAAAAATAACGCTGTTATCGAATACCTAGCTACATTAGTGTAGGTATATGTATATATTACCTATCAATATTTAACATCAATTATAATTAATATCTAAAATAACGCATTAAACCCGCTCGCTACTTCTTCAATAGACGGTTAATAACTGTAAATTTTATCCGAGATGAAGCAGTAGCATCTAAAATATTGGGTCTCACCAAATTACCCCGATATTGTTGCAAGCCGATACAAATTCCTTATTGGCCCATTGAATTAGGGTGATCTATTGTTCGCGCTAACCTCTTTGTTCACACCGCCGTAAGACGTCATAAAACCTTCTTTCCTCTGTCTGTATTTCATGCGAATTCTTGGAAACCGTTAAGATGGCCATTTAACAATTTCAAGAACCAGTGGTGGCACGTTGCTAGGAGGCCATGTCAAATTTACAAATGCATGAGAGTCAATCAGTCGGGAAATGCGCACGTCATGTTTTGACTGCGAACGAGGCGTTATCTAGTGTACTTTCGGAGTGAGTACCTTATAACGACGAACTTTGTGCGATTTATGTGATAACGATTTTCTGCCCTACGGTTTGGTTTGTTCTATTCGGCTATAAGTACTTGTAAGAACTGTGAATTACATGTATGCACTTCTAATAGACTTAATAATTCCAACGGCATTGTCGAATTTACATCCTACAAATCCCCACAAATTCGTAACAATATGCAGCACATGCCTTATTAAATAAAATAATAATATAATTAATATAAATCCGAATACAGAATTGACGAATGTAAAGGCATTCGACAATTCTTCTAACCTTATTATTAGCAGTGCCAATGAAAATTCGGTTGCGTTGCCATGACATATTTGTTAGTGAATTGTAACGGCTCCACCAAGAACATCATTTATCGGGATAAAAATTTTCCCAAAATGTTGACTTGTGTTACACTTAAGCCTAGCTTTATATCGAGTTTCATTTGATTCCGTCCAATAGTTTTCACACGTAACACTAACGGACAACATTATGAAAGTTGCGTTTTCGAAATCTACTGGATTATTTACTTAACCCGCTTATATTATTCATCTGTAAATTCATTGTCAAAACTGGTCATGGACACCTCCAACATATTTATTTTTATTGTAGTAATTATAAATTATTTATATCTTATTTATATTTTGTTCACGTTGATGTCTAGAATAATTTTATTTTTATCCGCAGTGATTCCTCTCTTAGCTATTGTGCTGCCATTTAATAGTTTATGTACGTTCTCTATACAAAAGTTTTGGTATAAAATATAACTGTGTGATACGGCGGGAGCTAGACGCGAAACTGACAGCTCGTTCATTTTTAACACCCGCGCCCTGCTTGCACGGTGGAGACGACAATATGGATAAATGGTACAACCTCCGTCGACCGCCTAAATTATTCAAACTCACCTTCTAGGATAGCTTCTTCATACGACAGGAGAGGATTGCACAATAAAGTGAAATATTTAAAGTGTAATCACGCTCACTACGATGATATAGGCTTTCCGTTTCCATACACGGCGCCATCCCGTCGGATGGTGATTATTTGATGAGATTTCTTTTTTAAATATTTACATTAGACAATAAAAACTGTTAAGTGTGATCTTCCACAGCGAAGGGTTCTGTGGCAGTGACAAACATGTGCCGTGTTTGTAATTTAAACACAAAAATCATAAGAAAAGTGTGTAATTGAGACTACCCACCTTTTTACCTTCTCCATCTGGGGTAATCAAGGCGAGCCCTGTACTATTTCACAATCTATACATTGTGATACATTTTACGAGACTCTATCACACTTTCAGACTTGGGCTTCGAAATAGGAATTTTAATTTATTTCTAGATGTGTTATCTGTCATCAAAAAAATATTTTATATACATTAAAAAATAGAAGATATAGGCAACAATTTTTATTAATTAGAATTTTATTGTATTCCTAACGCCATCTGGCGAAAATTATACAACCAATAAGACATGATGTATAATATCATCTGGATTGTAATACTAACGCTATCGGTTCGAAAACTACAACGAAAGAACTAATAGATGGACGTAGGCCTCTCCAAGACTACGTTCCATTAGAGACTCACAACGATCACGTTCACGACCGCGATTTTTGCCGTTCCACTTGCTTGCCGGCGTTACAATCATAAACCCAAGTGGAACGTCTATTAGATCCACCTCTTAACATGGGTCGTTGTGAGCGTTATTAGATCGAAAATGATGACGACATTACTGACGTTTTGCCACGACCATAACGACGGCGCAGCGGTCACCTTGTGGAACGGCTGACGGAGCATTTTGGCGTTGTGAGCTTCAATGGAACGCCCTGTAATTCGGCGCCACTCATCCCAGTTCTCCGCCTTCCTTATCCATTGCCTACCGGCAACCTAGTTTATCCGATTTTGAAACGACTGGTCTTGAATAATATCCTGGGCTACTTAGCCAAATCATAAAAATAGTGGTAGTTTGTCAGCTCTACGGAACCCTTTGCTATGCGTGAATTTATACATCCCTACTTGATCGATTTGTTTTTCTTGAGTTTTTAAATCTCAACAGTTGGTAACAAAGGTTATGGACATTTTCAATACACAAAAATGAATCTCTTTTGCAATAAAACTTTGTTGGTAACCACATAGACAAATTTTCTTTTATATACAATACAACATGTAATTTAAATGAGTGTTCTATCATACAATAGAATATATTGTCTATGATATTAGGTATCTATAAAGGTGGGACTTCATCTGCGTTAGTGTTAAAGATTTAGGGCGTTTGACGCATGTGTAGCGATGGGTTTATTGCGACACTGTTAATGACGTTAAATATTGACAGATAACATATGATACACACTAATGCGACTATGCTTTAAGGACGCTATTTTTAACGCTTTAAATAAGATGCCCTCGGCTACAGTCTAACGATCTCTTTTACAATGGCTTAAACTTGAAAACTTAAGTTTAAAGGATTATTTAAGAATAATAAGCCTTCAATCTTACCCTAAATCAATATAATTAAGACCGTAAATTTTTACCACTAACGCAGATGAATCCCCAGCGTTAGGTTTACTACAACAATCTGTTTATACATTGAATAGACTGTTCAAGGTTAAAAGGCATTTTGTATTTGGAGCATAAATACCTAAATTGGATGCTTCTCGAAGGCGAGATAGATAATGTATTTTGATAGATTAACGTCTAAATTAAACTTTTATCCCAACCTCACTCGTAATTACCAGACTATTGTGATAGGGGTTAGAGTTACAAGTTTCGTCGGAATGGATTTCTTTTCCTCTCGTTTATCTTTCTTAAACACTGAAATTGGCTCGGGATTCAGGGGATAATTACGTTACCTATTTAGTTGGTGAACAAGGTAGCGCCCTATTATTATTTCCGTTTTATACCGTATTCATGTGCTAGTATTATGTTTATGTATGTCAGCTTAAACATAGATAAAAAAATGTGGAATTAATTATGTACTAAATACATACAAGTACTTAAAACATAAAAAGCGGACGAAACGCTATGCTTCCACTTTTATCATACGCACCGCTGAAGAGTTGGAACTCTTTACCGTCGTGTTTTTCCTTAAGAATACAATATAGGTGTCTTCTAGGTAAGCTTGCTCCACCTTAGACTGCATTTCCACCTGACATCAGGCGCAATGCAGTTAAACGCGAACCTATTCATTATAAAAAATCTAGTTAAATATGTTTTTGCTATTAATAGATATTATATTATGTTGAGGTTTTTCCAGCGCTGAGGACGTTCTTTAAACCGGTACTAATTGTCAACGATGGCATAAGACCGGCTGCTATCAGTTTCATTCCCTGGAGATGCGAAGACCAACGAATGAAAGATGATACCTATTAGACACTGGAGTGTCTCCAGGCATCGGAGTTTAAAATATTTGCTTTCGCAGATTTGTATTACCAACATGACAACAACATTTCATGAAGACTCATTGTCTCTGCCCACCCCCATGGGAAACGGGCCTGATAATATAAATGTATGTAAGTAAACATATGCAGCTACGAAGAAGCAAACAAATAACAATTTCTTGCCTCTGCTCTTATTTTTTATAACATCAATAGTGTGTAAATACATTTTCAAAATGTCATATGTTTCTATAACTTTTATGTATTTTACAAGATTCTCTGTGGTACGAATAAACCTATAAGGTTTCTGTGATACAGTCGAATGTGTTTTATGTATATGAATATGAGCATATTAGAAATAAATAACCAAAGTATTATAATATAACCAGAGTTTATTGCGCGGCAGCGCCGCGGGTCAACCGCTGGTGCGTGCCTCCTTTTTAAACGGCAGGCGTTAATACAGATTACATTGTAATAAAATTTGTATGTTAGTGTTATTTTCCCCGAAAGATTCACTTCATTTTATATCGCAAACGATCCCATCTCCCGGATGAAAAATATCTCTGCCCATTTTCTATATATAAAACTACACATGTACACCAAAATGACCAAAAAGACCAAATCACCCACATCGATCAATTGGACGATTTCAACGAAATTGACCTGACGAAATCAACCAATTGGCTCAAATCGGCCATTTTAACCGAATCAGCCAAGTCGACCAAATTGGCCAAATCGATCAAAAAAACCTATCCTACTTTCTGGGATGACGTTTACATAATTCTACCCCAAAACTTATCACGTTATCCGGGATGAAAAGTGTCCCTTGTCCACCCTCGGTATTAAAATTACATATGTACCGAGTTTCAGCCAAATCGGTCAAGTAGTTCTTTAGTGAAAATGGAACAGACATGCAGACAGAGTTACTTTCACATTTATAATATTAATAGGGATAATAGGGATTGTTATCCCATAAACGTTCTACTGCTAGGCTCTGGTCTCCTCATTTTATAGGACGGACGAGCAACAGGATTTCAAACAAAACTAATGTACAAGTTACCAGAACATGTTTTCGTATATCGGTAATGCGTGGTTATTGTAAAAATACACATAAAAAGTAGAAAAAGCTACCTAATCCGTGCAGACCTCCGGAACCAGGATTCGAACCCACATCAATGACTTATATAACCTACAAAATATATTTTTTTAAATTGCTATATTAAATAGTAGTAATATAATTTTTTATTCAAACTATGAAACTAATTTTTGATGAGAAATTTATTGGAATGTTATACCTACATTATGTTAAAATTATATGCTTCTTAATTTTTGTGTGGTGGTGCCTTCGAAGTCCCTTCAGTAGCGGATTCAGGTGGGCTGCCCATACGCCCCGTTTGAAATACCGTCCTTGTTAAGGTTGTAAGAAATTGCCATGTCCGGCCCTCCAGCTTTTTTATACATTCACAATCAAACTAATTCAAATCAATTTTTAAATCCGGCGAAGTTAAGTAAATCCAGTACAGACACCCTTAGTGCTGTTTTGAAAACAGGAAGCTATATCAAATTTGTCATTGATACGCCTAAGATTGTTTTTGTGCGTGCTATATTATATTCTTCCACTACTATTCTATAATAATTCGATATGTTTATCATAGTTCAATGTTGTGGTATCGATGTTCTGATTATTGTAGCTAAGCTCTAATTGGCCTAGATTGGGGAAACACCGATCGTACCAGTAAAATAGAGATTTGTGCGGGATTAATCCGCGTTGATACCACAGAATCCCTACGGAATATCTATGTATCTTCAGCTATATAGGTCAATGGCGTTTGGCGAACAGCAATTGTTGTGCTAAGGCCTTTACCTGATATATTGTTTATGTTCATTCAAATACCAATCACTGTATAGATAGAGATATAAAAGCATATATATATACATAAAATATCATAAATCATATTTGGAAGTAGCTAAAGGTAGGCGAGGTTAAGTCAAGTAAACCGGGAGACATTTCTCTTAAAAATAACTCTTTCGTAATAGCTTTAACTATTTTTAATTTCAATTTAATTAAAATAATTTTAATTTTAATCTCTATTTTTAAATATTTTTCTGATGTATTCGTTGTTTGTATTCGTTTTATACTTTTAAGGGTCGATCATTTGATCATCGGTTCAAAGTTATCCATGGACTAATCTATAATCTAATGTTCAACTAGGTTATTCACACAACTGTAGTTTTATTTCTTCATGTTATGTATATTTTTAATAACTTTTATCTGGTGATGAAAAAAGCGACTCCAAATTGGCCAAACAGGATAAAAAAAATGTATTTTTCTTATTTAGACACAAAAGACATGTATGTCTACTTTATACTTTATAATACACAAGATTGAGAAAATAGAATTACGACGAATTACCAAGAAGTTGCTTGGCTGAGTAAAATCTACATACACATGGCAACATATCACACGTGAATAAGTTAGTCGTACAAGTAATATTGTTTTAGTTAGTAAGTAGTGCGGAGTGGGACCTCTGGCAGATAGTTTTGGCAGATGCTCAGCATATCGTATGATGTATGTTAATGTCACGTAACAGATTATTTCTTGGCACTGAACCGTGGTGCTGACTTCTACAATTGTTTGAATCACTATTTTTGCATTTAAACGATATATCACACTAGGAAGATGAATACTATGAACATGGCAATAAAATTGTCCAATAAATAAATTAATTCACAAAGAGCCCCGTTTCTAGGTACGCATTTTCTTTCGTGTTTTGGTGGTGTATAGTTATAGGATACCTATTATTTATTATTAATAGAACCGAACTTTTTTAGCATAGGTTATAAAGCTATGACGGGAATGAAGCGAAGCGGAGCTCGTCGTGGTTATTTTTTTTAATAACTACCCAAAATTCACTTTATATCTCAAATAATAAATAAAAGTGTTTCATACTTATTTTACAATTTTAATTTCTGAAGTACAGCAGACAGGCTGGTGGCCCAACTGTGATGGAAAATGGTTACCGTCGCCTATGGGCATTAGTAATGCCAGAGGTGTTGCCGGTGCCGATGTGCTGCCTGCCTCGAAGGAGAAACTGGAACTTGGCTACTGATACCGGAACACACCCAAAGTTATGTCGGCATACTCTAGACCAGGGGTGGTAGCCATCCAGACGGGCAAATGCCCTACCACCTGGCTGTGGGTTGTTTTGTCGCCTCTTACGACGGGCCGCCCGTGAGCAGAAATTAGTATTCTTTTCCGTTCCTGCACGGAGCGAATCTATACCACACTCGTGTTTAGTTAAAGAATAACGTCATGAAGTGCTACTAGGAATCACAATCTCAGTTCTTCACGTTGTTAAGTTTCACCTTGTTATCGTTGCTCCAAGACTTCGTAATTTTAAGAACGTATTATCAGTGTATTACATAATTGTTTTACATCTGACAGTCACTTCGCGGAAACATAAACTTAGATGCAAGTGCAAGATGATTTCCAATTCTAACCTAAATTTTATCAAACATAAAAACTTACCGATTTATTTGAATGGTATAATGATATTATGTGCAGAAATATACATTAACTTTAAAAGGTAAATTTAACATTTACTTGGAATAAAAACTGATTTTACATTCAAATAAATATATTTCGTAAATGTACTTACTTCAATGTAAACCTTTACCTTATTTGATGCAGTTTGCGTCCGACATTTAATCTGTCGTGTATTGAGCTGAAATTTGCGTGTCTGATTTGAATAAAAAATATGTTTTATATTTGCGCGTAAATTGAAACCATTATATATAAAAATAGTTATAGGCAACATGCATCGTAGTTTCACGCTGATAAGTCGCCAACTGTCCCTCCCTCCCTCAGCTCTGTGAAAAAAATGCTTTGAAAGGCTCTCCAATCTTACGTGATGATGGCATAATATGTATAGAAAATATCTTATGATATCAAAAAATCTAAATGATTTCATTAATAATAATTAAGAAACATTTAAATTGATGTCTAAAGATTTCTTAAATCGTAGATAAAATAAAACTAGCCCACTTCCTATACGAATACGTCTAAGTGCTACTACACTTTGAAAAAGAAAACAATTGTACTAACTTCCCGTCTTCCAGCGATTGAATTCTCTAACTTTAAAGTGTGTTATTTCTCTAAGAAGTAACTTTGTTGTGAAACGGAAGTGACGGCTAGGTGTATGTTTTGACTTCACAATACGCACTGTTCTTTGTTACAGAAATAATAATTTTGAAAATGTACAATACTATTGTCTAAGGAGAGTACTTAGTGGTACGTAAGTTTAATGTGACTTAATGTTCATCATAATTTATATAGAAATATTTACAGATGTAATTTAGACATGTTCAAAAACGATTAATTTAAAGATTAATTATATTAAATTAAAAACTCATATTAGGGTTCCGTGGCAAAAAGACAAAATATAACATTTATGATTTCTACTTAGCCAGTAACATTTACCACATGCTAACAACGATGAAGGAAAACATCTCGATGAAACCTGCACATCGAGATAACCGATGTGTCCTTACCTTGTAACATTGGCTTGGCAAGCCGCCTTGGCCAAGCGTGGCGGGAATACTGTTCCCCCTATGATGGGAGGCTCGAACCCAGCAGTGGGACGTTTACAAGTTGTTATCATATACTTAGCCAGTTGGCTTTATACCATCTATACTTTACTAGCCCAGCGATCTATCTGAGTGATAGAATTATTTTATTTAGGGATTAATAGTAGCTATACCTTTCTACATATATCTACAATTCTGCATAGATGAAAGATGTAGGTAAAACATATTATAGTAAACTGTCTATTAGTTAATTAGCGTAGCAACATTACTCTGGTGTAGTGGCTAGTACCTATTAGTACTAGGGAATACTACAAACATATTATTATAATATAGTTCAAACATAAAGGTGACATTAAAAGATAGGTATTCTATGAACCTTGTTACAATGGCGTAGCGAAATTCAATAAATGGTAAATGTAAATTAATATACAAATTTTGCTGAATCTTTTCTTATGTTTAAAGCACCTGCTTACCTAGTGTTAGATGTATCTAGAAAATAGAATACTCGATAGTCATTACATAAGATGTAAATTGTCGATGACACAAGTATATGACACCTAATATCATTTCCTATTAAATTTAGTAAAATAACGTTTATTTACATTTACATAATGATATTAGAACCAGCGTTATGTAAGATCTTTACAAAATGTTACTTACCTAAGTATTAGATGAAAAGGATATTTATTTACGAATGCCGAAACTCCAGATGAGGGAATCGCATTTTCCTGCTTTTCTACTGCTACGGGGAACTTTCTTTGGACCGAACGGCGTCCACGTCGTCATAAAGTAAATGCACAAAGGTTTTATGAGCAACATTTACTTAATGGATGCGATTCGATATGCGGCAGCCCTATTTGACTACGCTCTATTTGTGATTCACGACAGGTATGTAGACTTCACGATATTGTAGAAAGAAGTCGGTTAAATATTTATCTTTTCGTTTTTAGTGTGAAGTCGGTTTTTTAAATTCATAATTAAACGGCTTTGTCGCTTAAGCAACCATGCTGCCCTGGTAAGTACAATTACGTAGTGTGACAAAACATAAATTCATCTTCCTCTTTGGTGTATATGATTTTCAATAAGGGTTACTCTCGATTTCCTTGCGATTCGCTAATTAGAAATTGACTTGGTGGCCATGGGATTACCTCATGAGCATAACTTACGAGTAAAGAAAACAGTTTGAAAATTTTGGTCCATAATTACGGAGAAATCACGTAACATTCAACCAAAATCATAAGCACCTGTAGAAAGTGTGATACTGTCTCGCGTATATAAGCTTTTTTTGGAAACGTTTAGGCTCTAGGCTTTAGGCTGGCGTTTTTTACAAAGAGGTACTCTCGAGTTCTATGAGGACCACTTACCAGATCCTGACTTGGTTACCATGGGACTGCATCGGGAGTATATATTTAAGAACAAAGTAAAAAAAATCAAATCGATGCATAGTTTATGGAGAAATCGAGTACGATGCCTGTAAAAAAAATTAAGCGCCTGTAGAAAATGTACACTTTTAATTTAGGCATAAACCGTTCTTTAGTAAGTATTATTCTCGATTTCTTTGGCATCAACTCATCAGATCCTGACTTGATGACCATGGGATTACCTCGGAAGTATATACTTACGAGTAAAGAAAAAAAATTGTAAAACGGTTTGCAATTGACGTAGATATCGTGTCATTTCCAATGTTCGTGGGTTTCTCTAATTCCTTTAAAATTCACTCATCAGAACGTTACTTGGTCACAATGGGACTAATTCAGGAGTATAACTTTTCGATAAAAAAAATTGAAATCGTTCCACAATTGATGGAAAGATCGCGTAACATACATATAAAAGAAACAAATGAATTAAGAACCTATGAGTCAGTTAAAAACTGCACCGTGTTCTCCATCGTTGGCATAGTTTATTCCTGTTGTTTTTTTAAACAGCTTTAACATACAGACACAGTATTTTTGGAATTTTGTAGTAGATATTATAAATAGATTAATAGTGAGTTTTCTATGAAATGCGTAATGTTTGGCAACAGTGTCAAGTGTCGACGAATGTTCGAAAGAGCAGCGGTGTTGCGGTGGAGGCATGCGTATTATACACCCGTTGATCCTCGTAGAAACGCCGCCAGCTAACACGTCACAGTCCTGGGTCCGTGAAATTGAATTAGCAACTCATTAGTGACGCCAATAAAACCAGCCGACAGTCCGCCACCCTATCGCGTGTACCTAACGTTGTTTCTACAGCGGTGAAAGTTGTTGCAGTGCAGCGCATTTATATGAAGGGGGTTAAATGATTGGTCTACTGTAACCCTTTCTGTTTAAATTAAATTTGCGACACAGCCACTAATTGGATTTATATCCGGGCAGTAATTGTTTTTTAATTTCGTAGGAAGCTATCAGGTAATCGACATGTTTTCTCTACTTATTTTGTCAAAGTCTATCTTAGGTAGGAAGAAATATTTTGTTTGTGGTAAATGAGTATATACATTGTATATTTCCATTGCTAGTAAATTACATCTGTGTTATGGGTAGCATATAATGAATAATTATGGACAATGTCTATGACGACGATCTCGGTACCAGTCCAAAGTGTACCTCACTTACAATGGAAGCTGAGGTTTCTAAGTTCTAAAGGACCAAGCGACCCTACGAGTATTGTAAGGACTTTGACTTCGTAAAGTCAAAATCCTTACGGCTTTAGTAGGATAAGACGTGTAGGAAGATAAGCAGGTATTACGTAGCAAATGAATGAATGAATATCAAATGTTAAAAGCTGTTTTGACTTGGACTTAAATAAATGAATGGATGAAAAAAACAATCGAAGCTGAACCCAGAACCTAACCAGGAACCTAGAACTTGAAGCTGACCAAAACCAAAGAACCATACGATCTTATACATAGACTTATCCGGTATGTTAAATATGTATGTCAAAATAGTAACATAACGCAGTTAATTTGTAAGTAGATTTATGTTATGAACATTTTTGGACTGAAAGCACTATTGGGATGCTATAAATAAGTAAGAACTCGATGCAAGTTGAAAACATTTAGTAGGCATCGATGTATAACCTCGTGTCAGAAATATTTCAAAGCAGTGGAGCGGAATTCCCAAAGGCAGGCGAGGGTAAACTCTCGCGAATTATAGGCACTTAGTTTAAAAGATAGTCCCCAGAGTTTCGGACTATTTCGTTACAGTCTCTAATCGTAACAGATTTTTCCCTTTGTAGGATTACTCATCTCTAATTAATAATAAGTTAGCCGTTTTTAAAATCACCCATGATAATTAAATTATCTTGACGTAAGGCCAATCAAGAAATTTCTTGTCAAAAGAGCCAAGCCAAGCGTTAATTTTCTTAATGTATCTTGTTAAGGTCGTCCGGGATGTTCCCTTCTGAATAAATTAAGACAACATTAAATGCAAAGACGCAATCGCTCCACCTTTACCTTGGAATTTGATGTAACGTAATCGTAAATTTTCGCAATAAACTTATGTGTTCTAAGAAGACATGTAGACGCTATACAAGCTTATATTTATTTAAATCCTGGAAGCGCGAAATGTACAATTTGTTTGCCTAATAATTATCTCTTTGGCATTAATTCTTGTAATTACAAATCTCGTGAGTAGCATAAGTAATGATTATGTTACAAACAGGCTAAAACAAAGTTTATAATTAACTCATCACTTATACCATAGGAAATTTTGAGGAGTGGTACATATATCAAACATTAGACAGATATATATAGATTCTAATAATAAACATAGGAAAATTCAGGACTCCGTACAATGTTGCGTAACAAAATGTCTTTTTTATGCAGGATGTAAAAGCATATCAGCTTGTTATATAACCGGGGGGGGGGGGGGGGGTTTGAAACATTATTCATTAGTGCTCCGCTCATATTGGCCTTATCGTGATGATATATAGATGATATATAGATGGCTATCTAACACTGAAATATTTTTTAAATCAGACCTAGTTCCTGAGATTAGCGCGTTCAATCAATCAAACAAACAAACCTTTCAGGTTTATATAAAGATATACGATTTTGCTGGTAATATGTCAGTAAGCACACAACTGTTATCGTTGGAGTTTGCATCGTTGGAACACTAACAATAAATCTGAATTATGCTTGCGTGATCTAAGTGAACCGGTATGATTGGACCTGTCTGTTGGCAATTGTTTACAAAAGATACACGATTCATTCTTTTCTCTCTCTAACTCCTTACAAATTAACTATAAGCTGCATTATTTTAATATTACTAATGAAGTATATTGTTAAATTGTCAATATTGTTGATGATTTTAACTAATACATTTAAAAACATACAGTAAAATATCACCTTTCAAGCTTCCGCAAAAATTCATATACAAATATGATTGTATCATGGATTTTTAGTCCACTTTTCCTATTCCTATTGCTTGTAGTTAGGATTATCATGTGAATCTCTTGTAAAATTAAAACGTCCTTGAGATCATGCAGGAATTTGAATGATATTTACTAATATTACGCTATATAAATAAGTAATATTATAAGTACACACTAGGTCATGGCCGCGACTTCGTCTACGTTTGACTTGAAATTCCTGCGGAATTCCCGGACACAAAGTATCACAGCGTTGAAACAATAATGTAAGCTATCGTTGTAGTGAAAACTGTAGCGGAAGAAATAAATTTTTATGCACCCGAACAACTTCAAACCACTTCCGGAAAAATTTCCGCGGGATTCCCGGGATAAAAGTAGCACAGATCTTAAGTCTAAGAATTTGCTGTCGATCAACGATAACGGCATCGAAATCAGCCCAGTAGGTTTTACGTGAATCCACAATAAATCGACAAACAGATAAACAAACAAACAAGAAATCTAAAAAATCTATATATTATAATCTATTCCAGTTGTTTTTTTTAATAGCTTCAATGTACAGACACGGTATGTTTAGAATTCCATTACAAGTACTATAGATTATACGCTTGTCGTCGCTAATTTATTTTACTATTAATATATTATTTTATTTTAGGAAACATGAAACTGCGGAAGGCAATAGGTATGTAATGTTTTTCAAACCTGACGGATAAGGTAATATTTATTTACCGGAGACTACCAAAATATTGCGAATGTGTAACAATCTTGCTTGAAGCGATAGTTTAGCCACACACAGGTACTATGAAGTCTTCCTGAGTATGAATAAAAAAATATTAAGTGTCTAGCATGTGTATGGCGGCGCTTAGCTACCATGTTAGACCGAGTCGCGACTACGTCCTAAGTTAATGTTGCGTGTAAAGTTATGGCCCAGTTCCCCAACTGCATGCTTTAACTTCTCTGTGGTTATTATGGGTGCATAATACAAGGGATTCTACAGTAACTTCATGACACAAAATTACAGAAAACTAATGAGTCTGTACTAATAAATTCAAAGTAATGTGTTTAAATAATAATAAACTTTGTATAAATAATGGACTTAAAAATAAACGACCATTAAAAACTTATTAACCCACAAACGTTTAATATAATGTTCAATATTGCTTGAATAAAGTTATTTATATTTTCGCAAGCTTTTATGTTCCCCAGGGGTGCCGCCCTGGTCTCTTCTCCGACCAGGTAGCGTACAGGGATGCGTCCCGGGCCCGAGCGCCACTGTCACATTCCCCCTTCGCTCCGTGACAGTGGTGTCCCACCTTTCCGCCTCCAATCCCAATGCCTGCCCTTCCTTACCAACCTCCTCCCAACGCCCTCCTTTCCGATGCGACCCAGCGTCGAGGTTCTCCGCTGCTGTCAGGACGGCGTGTGATGTCCACCCACCACCGCCTCCTGACAGCGACCTATCCTCCCGACCCGTCTGCCAACGCTGCTGTGTGCGCGAGCGACGGAAAAGGGAGGAAGGAGGGGGAGGGTGTTGCGCAGAGCAATCCTTCGCAGCCTCCCCCTCCCCCATCGCGAAGCCCCCCCCGCCGCTGACGCTGCTTAGAGCGCGAGGCGGCGGAGGGGAGAAAGGAGAGGGAGGGGTGATGGCGCAGGAGAAATCCTTCGCGGCCTCCCCCTCCCTCCTATCGCGAGGCCCCCCCCGCCGCTGACGCTGCCGATTGCGCGAGGCGGTGGGGGGGGCGGGGTGGAAGAAGAGGGGGGAGGGGTGTTGGCGCAGGAGCAATCCTTCGCAGCCTCCCCCTCCCCCATCGCGAAGCCCCCCCCCGCCGCTGACGCTGCTACGAGCGCGAGGCGGCGGAGGGGGAGAAAGGAGAGGGAGGGGTGATGGCGCAGGAGAAATCCTCCGCAGCCTCCCCCTCCCCCCCATCGCGAAGACACTCCCCCCGCCGCTGACGCTGCTGAGTGCGCGAGGCGGCGGGGGGAGGAGGAAGGAGAGGGAGGGGTGATGGCGCAGGAGTATTCCTTGCAGCCTCCCCCTCCCGGCGGCAGCGGGCGTCGAGTCTGGGATCACATAGACCTCCGCCGCACTAATGCGCGAGAGGCGCGAGAGTAGCGCGCGTCCTCTCAGGCGGGACACCATCTCCCCGCCGCACAGAGAGGCCGCTCTGTTACGAGGCGGCCGCTGCCGGGTTGCGGTTAAGCTCACGCATGTACGCGACCCGGCTAGCGAAGGAAGGCTCCATGGGTTTAGTGGTATACCGGCAGCCGTCGCATTGACCGGCGTCGGGAGCCCACACCGCCGCATGATCCCCGCGGCTGACGTGCGGCAACGCATTTCCCATGTAAAAAAAAAAAAAAAAGAGCTTTTATGTGCTTACCTCTCCTAAAATTCAGATACGTCTCTTTGTTGTTGTATAGTGGAATTGCTTAGTGCACATTCACTGCTCAGGGACTAGCCGGTGTTTCTTCAGTTGCCCTAAACCATGGCACGTCGTAGAACAACAGCTTAGCCAGTGCTACAGCTCTGGCAGGTACGGTCCCACGGACAATCTTACCGCTTGCTGAGCAGAACAAACCTTCACAGAAAGTTTCTTTCTAATAAGTAAAAAGAGCGCACTCTCATCTCGGCTGCTTTGATGCGAGTGATAACTGATTCTGTGATCCGAGAAATGGCACCAGCGGCCAGATCCTCATCCTAGAGAACCTCTTTCAACTTTTAAGACAAAAGTATCCTATGTAATCGTATATAATTATTATATTACGCTGGGTTGAAAACGTTTCTTTTATTAAATTTATCGAAAATACTATTTGGGGTGCAAAAAAATATTGGGAGAATTTGAATCCCTAATATTAATATATAGTTTTATTATATATATTAATGTTTAAGGCATGATATTAAGAAAACTGTTCATCTGCCGTAAAATTGTAATCAAACTCTTTTTGTACAGCATTCAATTTCCTTAAAGAAATGTCTCGAAGTCAAATGCGTTTAGTCAATAATTCAATAATTTGGGACAAAAACCCGCTTAGTAAAAAAATCAAAATTTGCCATGATAGACCTCTTAATATTAATATTAAGGATTTTTTTTTATCAGCATTAACAGATACACTCTACATTAATATAAGTTAAGTATTAAAATTAGAAAAAAAATATTATGTAAGTTATTCTTAAGGTACACAACACAACATAAAAATCACAAAATTAATGTCGCACATAATCAATATTGTGTATGAATTCAAAAAACTCTAACAATATTTAAGTTGTAAAAAGGGTACGGAACTATAGATTTATATATTATTTATTATGAGTTATTTAAGTGCTGATAGCTGTATTACTAATAGAACCATGTCACATTCAAGTGACATGAGTTCGATTCCTGGTTGGGTGCCATATGTACCGCTTAGGAAATTTTCTGATCTTATATTATGCACTAGAGAAAGAAAATTGAATTTGAAGAAATATGCAGGAAGGTATTGAATCAAAATCAAGCAGTTTTATTATAAAAATAATTTCACTTCAGCTTCATGAAACACTGTAGGTAATCAGTTGTAATGAGTAAGTACTTTTATGTTCATACCTTAAGAGGGAAACATTTGTTACTATACAATAATGGTTGAGACCACGTTACTGTTTTTCTTTGCTTCCTTTTTGAGGTTCAAGAGCAACCCTTCAACTTGGTCGGACGTTAATTGCTCCGTGAGAACAATTCCACCTGCACAGCCTTTATGGAGAGTGTAATAAACAAAATAAGTAAACAAGATTAAGACGTAAGATGCCTCACGACAGAACGTGCTTTTGTTTTATAAAAAATAATAAGATCAACAAATGTTGGACATTTAAATTTGTCTGTAATGTTAATTATAGTTAGTATTTTTGTTATAATGCCGTCAGTCTGATAAGCCTGTGTTTCTAGACTTTCGTTAGGGTTTTTTGTTTGGGCGATAGGGCTAGCATACGAGGTGCGGAAAGTTTTCAGTCTACCTACTCGTGAGTCAAGAAGTCATGACATAGAGCCCGCTAGCGTGAGTCGGCGTCTATTGATCGATAGAGCCTGGATACGGGCTGCAGAAGATTTTATTTTAAGAAGATTTTATTTACTTATAACACAGGCCAATCCTGCACAGTATGTTTGGTAGTTTCTTAGAAAGAGTGAGACTACACAGATGTCTGCAAGTGCCCGCATCCTACATGCTCTAATTATGTACCTGTGAAATGCATACGCATCTCGCTCCCTCTCTCGTTCAACGGCCTCCTTGTGTGACATTGCTGCCTCACAGAAGCTTGCTGCAGTCCCCAATGATCTTCGCTGTGCAACATGGCCTCAACCAGACTACCCAGCGAATCGATCGGCCCTATATGACGGCCTTGAGCTCAAATTTCTGCGGTGCCAGGGCAGCGCATTTGACCAGCGTATGGAACGCAGAGTCTTGTGTCACATTGGCGGCACTGAGGGGAAGGCGGATATCCCGCAATCTGATGAGCAGATACTTATCGAAGCATGCATGCCCAGTAATTATGTGCGTTATCTTGAAGGTCACAGTCCCACTTTACCGCGCTATTCATCGGAGCAGGTGTGAGCGCACGGCCTCTACTGTATCAATGCCTGTCTACTTGTCTTTTTTTGTTTCAAAATGCTAAATATATAAAAGACTGATATTATAATAGGTTGACATTGCTCGAACTGAAACATATAAACTGTGGCCCTCTGAGTAGTCATGCTAACATTTAAAACTCTTAGTAGTGCTGCACACTATTGCATAATTAATTTAAATTCTAATCTTAATTAGTTCTTCCCTAAAACATAATCGCTTTATGACTTCTATAAGCCTCATACGAATGTAGTGATAAACCTTTGAAAATAAACCCTGAGTCATAACAATGAAGGGAAAAAAACTATACTTAAAAGATACCAACATTGATTAAACGTTTTAAAGTTAATATAACTATTCAACACATATTGTTATGTGCCAAATAGTAACACTCGTATATTCAAAATTTTCCTATACTCATACCAGTATATCTTATAACTTGACCTTTCTAGGTGAGCGTGCTCCACCCTAGACCATATCATGGCTTGTATCAGACTATAACATGAGCAAAAATACTTCACATAACTGCCGTCTTATAAGCTATTCATGTACAAAATGAACATAGGCTTAATAAATCAATTATTAAATGCAACATTTATTCGGATTACAATATCCAGTTAACATTTTGTAACGCTACCAACGGGACTCATAAAGTAAAATATTTAATATGGATATGACAATATTTTAGAAGGAATAGCTTTATTTTTAAAATGAGCTACGTCATAAATCCCACCCCGCTGCAATAACGCTGGGTGGTGTGGATGTGGACTGAATTAAAACATTCATCACATTAAAACACTCAGCTTACCTATTGGCACTATATGTTACTTTACGTTACATACAAATAAGAAAAATATAGTATTTATTTTAGCAACTATACAGAATGCATTCAGCGTTGATTTTTAATATAGAGTTCATTTATTAATAAAATCGACATTTAGGGCCGCTTGCATAACGATCGCCTTTAAATAAAATTAGTTAATCATATTAAACTGCCTAAATACGTTTTACACAAAACTATTGACAGTTATATAAACATCTTTAGCGGCAAATTTTGCGTTGTGCCAGACTCTAATTGTATTTAAGAGTGTTAAATACGTTTTGTGTTTCTTAAATAAATTTAAGCAACCTTATGGAAGCGGTCCTTATTGTGACCAATCACAAGGACTCAATTTCTACTAAAACTAATACGAATGCCTAAAAATGAAATTGGGTTCGGACATATGTAATGCTTCGGCTTCTGCGTTAGTGTTAAAAATTTATTGGTCTTAGATTTAGGCTGTGATTGCATGTATACATCTTATTTGTAGCGTTAAGAAATAGCGCAATTAACGCAAAGCGATATTATATTCATATACGTTTTTTTTATTGTATTATGAACTAATGCAGACGGGCAGACGACCCACCTGGTGGAAAGCGGTTACCGTCGCCTATGGACATTTGTAACAAACTTTGTAAACATTTGTAACTAAAGGTGCTACCAATATGCTGCCACTTTCTAAAGGGAGACTGGATCCTGGATACTAATGCCGGCCGGAACACAACTGAAGGTTGTTTTGGCGGCATACTCTAGATCGGGGGTTTTCACATTTAAGATTGTTACATATAAAAGACTACACGTTACAATAACATATTATTTAACTTATAAGATGACATGTTTCTTTTTTTAAACTCCTCTCTCCGGACGAACGGGATTGTCCGGGCTTTTATCTTTTATGAGGTTTATATAATTTAATTTTTGTATACTAAGTTATTACGGTTTTACAGAATATATAAAAAAATACATATAGTGGATAAACACTAACTTTCTTATGCTAGACTGCCGCACTTTAACGCAAGCTTCTTGTTATCTATTTATTACTATTTTTATACATTTTTGCTATATTATATATCTATTACTCAGTTATACAAGTTGACATGTTAGTACTACGTACCTACTTATGACATCATAAATAGGCACGCTCTTAAAAAATCTTTGAGCGACGTTCTGTAGAATGATGAAAGGTAGCTCAGTTGATTTGACTGTCCGCTTGTATGTTCTCTTTCTTGTAGTTGAATCGTGTCTGTAATGTACCTATTTTTATTATAATAATAAACAATAACAGCTCGTAAGCATCCCACAGCTGGGCTCGGAACATCCACTATTGGGGAATGGCCAGTATAACAACCAGCCTCGCTTGTCCAAGGCGGTTTGGCAGGTTTGATATATCGGTTATCTCAATGTGCAGGTTTCATCACGATATTGATGATTGAAACATAGGACCAATTTGCACCGAAATAAATGATAATAATAATGTTTTTTAGATTCTAGTCTAAAGTAAAAAATTAGAAGAATTGTAATATGTTGAGTGATGTAGGCTAAAGGAATTATATTAATAAAAGTTAGAGGAGGATTGCCTGTAAGTATATTCTCTGAAGTGTCATTTTTACTGCGTGTGAACTGCACGCACACACATTTTTTTCAATTACATAATATAAGCAAACATTAAGTAAATGCTGTACGGGGAAAAACATTGTAAAAGAGCGGATTTAATTTCAGACAGATTTATGTTGTAATTAGTCCCATACGAATTGTGCATACCTGAAAAAGAATTTATGTGAACACGTCTTTGTTTCTAAAAATTGTTTCATATATGTTGTATATGTATATATGTACGTATAAAGCAATCAATTATTTTAACTATGCGTTTGCTATGGTTTTGTAGGATGATAAATGTAAAATTGGATGAGTGCTTGATAGTCTGCGGACAAAGAAGGGTTCCGTAGAGGTGGCAAACGTATCTTGCATTCTTTATTTGGCTATAGAACCATAATAAACATTCAGTCAAAATACCTCATATCTCAAAACTTGCTCAATAATAAATATTTCCAAATCTTTTGCAGGGTATGTATTTTTGAAGCTCTTTAAGTTTGTTTTTTTTCAGAAACTTCCACAAGATAGTTTAATAGTTATGGGGGGGGGGGGGCATAAATAAAAATACATTGATTTTTAAACGTTTACCCTGCCTTAGTGATCTTATTTATTATATCGGTGAAATCGTGTGTATGACCTAGTAGTAATGGTTATATCAAGCTGGTTCTAACAATCCAATT
Source organism: Dendrolimus punctatus (assembly GCA_012273795.1). NCBI lineage: Eukaryota > Metazoa > Arthropoda > Insecta > Lepidoptera > Lasiocampidae > Dendrolimus > Dendrolimus punctatus. The sequence goes on along the minus strand of CM022529.1, from coordinate 11,439,151 downwards.
TTCATGACATTAAAATCCCCAAAAATTGTAAGCAGTTTTAAAAGAAACTACCTATAAAACAAGTTAATTTTGTGTGTTAAGAAAGGGTTACTTCTAATTATGTTCACAACATTTCCATTTGTATAGAGGCCGTTACGGCGCACGAGGCATTGGACAAAACACAACAAAATACATACAACCATTATCAATTCACACTCGGTAGCTTACAACAAAAGTTCGGTCATGTAGGCCCTTTTACTCCCGGGGTGTCATAACAAAGCCCGTCCTACACTAGCCAAAAATACTGTTTTATGTCGTCTGTAGATAAACAATAAAAATTGTATATTTTTTACATAAAGATATTAATTTCATATGGCAGGCAAGTTCCACCTTTTTTTTTTTTTTTTTTTATTGCAGGAGGTCAGCAGACAGGCAGACGGCCCACTCGATGGACAGCGGTTACCATCGCCTATGGACATTTGCAACACCAAAGGTGCTACGAATGCGCTGCTGCTCTCTTTAGGGAGCCTGGAACCTGGTCACTAATGCCGGAACACAACACAGAGTTATTATGGCGGCATACTCTAGACCAGGGGTGGTAGCCATCCAGTCGGGCAAATGCCCTACCACCTGGCTGTGGGTTGTTTTGTCGCCTCTTACGACAGGCCGCCGGGCCGCAGGAAATTGTATTCTTTCTCCGTTCCTGCACGGATAAAAACCTACCACCAACCACCTATTCTCGAAAGCGTTTATCATTTTTCAGAACGTTATATAATCTAGATATGATCAGAAGAAGTATGCGTACTAAAATAAGAATCATCAAGTAAATAACGTAGTACATACAACTCCTAAATCCTTCATGTTAAATGGAACCAGGAGTTAATTATCTCTCAATTCTCAACCTTTATTTATTTAAAACATATTTTTCATACTTTACTTACTGAAAGATTTTTCAGTTATTTTTTTAGTGGGAAATTGACATTGATATAGCAAATGAAATATAAATCTACAAGATTAAAGAAGTTATTATTGATCCTTTAGGTATTATTGACGTGTCCCGCTGGACATTGAAAGCCCGCGCAGGTGCCGGTCTGTTCCTCCCGATTACCGCTAATAAAATACTTCTCCCGAGACTAAGACGAATTGCCCTTCAAATTGATTCTAGGGATAATCTCGATCTGAAGGAGCTTTACTGTGACTTAATACTTTTGAACAAAATTGAAACATTTTAATCTTTAGTATACAGTAACTTTTATCTTATTGCTTTTTATTGTAATTTTAATGAATGCTTATGAAACAAATTACCGAAAAGGTAATTGATATTAAAAATGTTTTACTCAAGTGGTTTATTTACGGGTAGGCAATTAAACGGTCACGCAGTGTTGCGAATGCGTTACCGTGTATAGCCCCCGCGGAACGGGCCAAGCCAACCCACATGATATTAATTCTAACCCGCGTCCTGGGCTACCGACAGGCTTATAAGATTAGTATAATTTTCTCATTTCGAGGACTCCTCGCGCACGCTACCAGCAGTTTAATTAAAACTAACAGTTGTCTCACACAGTCTTATCCGGCAATTTGCGAGGTATTACAGGCCGAACTTCGTCCACAAATTATCTTGACTCCATTTAACAAAGCGGTTATGTTAATACAATCTTGCCAGATTGAGAAGAATGTTTTTGTTATAAGAGGCGTGTGGCGAATTGCGACGGCGTTACGGTAAAATATGATATTTAATTTTAGGTTGTTACTAAAACTAGGGAGTGCTCCGCGAGGCGGCTTCGCAGGCTGTCGGGAAGTGATCATTAAGAGTGGCGCAAATGAGCTTTTTATAGGCGTCATAACACTTACAGATGCTGGAATCCACTATTGAATTAGTAATAGCGTTTAATGCACACCGCGGTAGTTTCCCCTTTTTAACTCGGCAGTAACACGCCGTCTTTGTATTATAATTTATTATAAGTTTTATCAATGGTTATTATCTTCCATTATTACCATATTTCAATTTAATGTAGATTTGATAATATTCATTTTAATGGTCATTTGTAGAATAGTTATTTTTTAGTCTTCCCTATTCCTTGTGGCAAATACAGATTTTTTATAATATGTTCATGTACCTAGTACAATGTTTTCTTGAATATTTATTTTTCATTTTAGTTCTGTATTTGGCAGACAAGTGAATACCGTAAGCCTCTATATTATGATTGCAAAAGAACCAAATATTAAGCGCGGCCACTATATACTATGTAATTAAGGAAGTAACCATCGTTACCTACAAATAACAATAATTTTCTCTAATGATTTTTGCAATTGAGTCAATATGTGAAGAGATTCTTTTCAAAGTTGTAAAAAGAGGTTCCATCTAGAGTGTTTGGTGAGGTGTGGACAATTATAAAACAATTCGAAGATATGAAACATAAAAATACTTTCAACGAAAATTAGGTGTTCTTTGAATAGTTTTGGGTTATGAAGTACTTTCGACTAAAACTTTTTTAAGTTGGACTAAATCTTTCACAGTGTGTGGTTTATGTCTTCGTTTGACTACGAGCTCCACTGATGTTAATTGTAGAAGCAGTGAATGCAGGAGCGCGTATTCCACCTAATGGATATAACTATAGGGAAAAACGAATTCTAATACAATAGATTTCTTAAAGAGGATATAAAACCCTCTTATAGTATAAATAATAAGTATTATCCAAGTTATGAAGTATGAAAAATCTGTAAGTGTTTTTGAATATAATAAGTGTTTTGTTGTTTTTAAAGTAAGTATCCGAGTATAACTGATAGAGCTCTTAGTTTAATTCATTGAAACCATTTTAAAAAAGAAAACAGGAGGTAGATACATTGTAGAATTTATTACATAAGGAGAGACGTTGCGAACGCGCCAAAACTGCGGAAAGTTCGACGAAAGCCACTGATGGCCAAATAAAGCCTGAGGTGCCACAGAGTGGTTGACCAAGCAGCCTACGCAAAGCCTGCCGGAAGCCACAGATCGGCCATCGACAGTTGTTGTGTAGTCTTCATTTGAAAAGCCTCCAGCGGCTCTAAGATCACGTCACCGCCTCACCCGAGGGTGTCCTTATCCTACGAGTTGAATCAGTGGCAAACAGTGTAACTCGATATTCCCAATCAACTTAAAGGAGCTAAAGATCTGGCGTCGACTACGGAATACATAAGATATTTAGAATTTGCTATAAAACCTGACAGAACAACGCGATTCTCTTCACTGCGTTATTCACATTAAGTTATTAAACTTTTGCAAACTTATAAACATTCACTCCCTTCTTACGTGATATTCGTAAGACACATACAATTGAAATATAAGTCCCTACGTCTCTGTGCATAATTTTCGGCCGCATAAGCCGTGAAATATGAGTCGAGGCAAATGTTAGAGAACGAATCTGTAGAGAGATGACACCGTGTCAGCTAGCCCCTCGGTGCTATCAAAGACACCCTTTATCTTTACTATGGAATAAAGGAAAAGCACCACTTTCTCGGTAATATCTTATGCGTATGAGTGCTTATGAAATATGAATCCTATCTCACAGAACATATTATTTCGTTATTACTGAATATATTGCTACACGTTTCGGAGTTATACGGGATAATACAGTTTTCTTTATAAGCAAAAATAAATAGCTTTTCGAGCGCACTGTATCCATTGTGAATATTGTGATTGTGGAACTCCGTGTTGTAAAATGTAGCTTATGTTATACAATTGTAATACGGAAAATAAATATTTATTACAATCATATTGTTTTTAAAAATATTTAGTTTTATATTCTATATTTTTTTGCGATTAGACCACCTCTTGTACAGACTATTTCATTTCTTTCTATTCATTTCTTTGGTTACACGCCTTTTTTAAACAATTGTCTACCCATCTATCTTCCAACGTAACTTGACCAACATAAGTTTCTGTTCTATATCCCACTAGAGCTCTTGTATGTTCTAACGTGAAATTGATCCTTTACTTATTTTTAGTCAGTAATGTACTTAACCAAGTAAGTAAGTACAAAACATGGACCCATAAATGTTCCAGTACACTCGAGCTTCGATATTTCAGGGGAATGGACAGTATGCCCACTTTAGTTGTCGGTGGATTGGGGGGGTTTGATACATCAGTTATCTCCATGTGCAGCCTTCATCACGATGTTTTTCTTCAAGCAAATAGTAATTGTAATAATACGCAAAATAGCATCTTTTCCGGCTAAGACTTGAGTCTACTTTGCTATAGTGAGATGTCTGTGCTACTAGTAGTCACTAGGCTCCAATGACTTATAGTTTTTCTATATTTAGAGCCTATTAAGAAAAAATACGAATCTACTTTACATGATTACACAAGTATGTATCCATATGTATGTTTTAGCTTGTACATTATTTTGTGCTTCATCTATAAACATTATTTAATTTTTTTTTATAATGAACGGGTTCGCGTTTGAACGACATTGCGCCTGATGTCAGGCGGAAATGCAGTCTAAGGTGGAGCACGCTTACCTAGAAGGTACCTGTTCACGCGAGACTTAAAGACAGACTCAAATTGGTATCAATGTGTTGATTAAACACTCTCGGTTTTATTAATATTGAGTTAGAGTAAGAAGGCTGAAGGCTTCTTTAACAATCTTAAAAAACCTATAAGCTTACTCTCACTTAATATAAATGAGACCGACAGTTACTAAATCAATATTAATACTCGTAAAAGAGCTATTATTTTCATTGTAAGACACACTTTACTACCATTCCAACAATAATATAAATCAAGGAAAATAAGATAAAATGTTAAGCCAACACAACTGGTCTTTGATGTAAAGGAGAAATAAAGTAAAAGGTCAGCTAGTGTATTGTGAGTAGCCCCATGTTGGCATAAAGTTTTTCAGTGTGCGGGCACTTCCCACTTGGTTTGTTGTTAACCGGCCCGTGACGGTGACGCGACGTCGCGACGCTACACAAAACATGGGTCTGTTGTTGCACAACACACGTGTATAGTTCATTTCAACAATTTTCTCTACGGGATACTTTGATTTGCGTAGACGTACTTTGCCGTTTTTTAATTATATTTTTATATTGATTTCATTAACACTTAAGTATTATTAATACAAATCACATATTTAAAGAAAATCGAAAATGTAGGTAGGTAATATGAGTATTTTTACTATTTTATTAATATTATTAAATATTGTATACAAAGATTAGTGGTAGTATATGTGTACAGTTTTGATTATTTTCAAAACAGTAAAGGGATAATAAGTGAAAAGTGTATCACATTAAGATAATTATTTACTACTTCATAAAGCATAATTACCTACTATGAGTTAAAAACTAATTGATGTTCCTGAATATCCTGATAGTATGAAAAGATTAAAACAAACTAAAAATAGAGATCGTGTTTTATTCCTTGTAAAAATTTGCGGGAGGACAATTCTGATCCTCGGCAATCTGTCCCGAACAATAAGTCGCTCTATAACAAAAGCTAGGCTATTTGAACAAGTCGGAAACTTTTGTAAGTTTAGCTCTTTCTGTGCGGGATCTTGGCAGCGGTCGCAGAGTTCACAATAGGGGGTATAATCATAGGTATAGTCATAAGAAAAGGCTTTATAAAAACTTCGAGCTACTTTACCGCATATCAGGCAACATTTAGCCAGTGCCAACATTTCCACTTTTTTGGCCGTTATGAAGTTATTGATATTCCATATTAAATAGAAGTAAATATTGTTACAATTTGGGCTACTTGCAAACAAAGCACAATTATTAGCCGCCGGGGTCGTTTGAGGTAATAACATAAAAGCGCTTTTATGACCGTCTTCTTTTGTTTATTTTGTGTTTAAAATTTGTTAATTAGAAAAACTTCCCATTGTGTATCTATGTATTGTCTTTTATGGTAGTCATTAGACAGATGTGATTCTTAGAAATTCAGTCTGCGCGACCAAGAGACATATTGTAATTGCGCAGTATAAAGCAATGGCAGAGAGGCGCAGTCAAGCGATAACCGCAATCGTGGCAATATGAGTCCACTTTCGATAATCTATACAGTGCCTGACTTTGGGCTTGTTATTGAATCGTGCATAACGTTTGTACTAGTTGTGTTCAGTTGTATTTGTACCTGTGTTATACGTGTTTGTATAGTTCTAATAAATTGTATAGAAAATCCAACGGCATTTTAATTCGTGTCCCGTAACTCGTAACAATATGATAAGGAATAAGTTTGGTTGAATATCCCTTTTTCACGTCTTTAAGATGTATTTATGAAATAATTTGGTATGTACAATTTCAAGAACGGGGACAAACCTAAATTATTTTACCCCTAATATGAAAATGGCATCATTTTTGCGAAATATATATTCGTAATTTGTACTAACGAAGCAGCCGGCGCCGCGGCGTGGAAAGCTCTAGTAATGTTATATATTCGCATTTTATGTTAAATATTATAAAATTACATTAATGTTAATCACAAATTCTACTTCGAACTTTCACCCCCATTTACACAAATTAAATCTCGAATATTCCTTTCAAAAAGCACATCTATTATACAAATTAAAGGCATAATACAAGTCAAGTTCATAGGCTTTCCAACCCAAAAAGATTTCGTGACGACGTCCTCGTGAACTTTTACTATGCTAATAAGAATAAATTGGTATATTAAGATTTATTTCTGAGAGATGTGCAAGGCGCCTATCTCGGATAAAAGGCTCCACAGAGTGATGGTAAAGCGACATAACGAAGGAACGCGATCCGGCGTCACATCCGGCGTCCGTCACGTGGGAATGACTTCCGCCGAGGCGCCAGCCCGCTCCTCTACTCTACTTACAATCACTTAGAAGCACTCGAACACCATCCTATCTTGTGTAAACATATTGTTAGCCACAGCTTTTCTTTCGAACAATATGATTAACATATTTATTTATAATATAACGACTATTTTGAAACGAAGTTCCGTATCGTACATTACTCGACTGATGGGACCTAGACGGAAAAATGTTATCTACAATGAAAACTACTGCCCCCTGTACAGTGGATTCTACGCCATCTGTGAATTTTGTGCGATACTACTGTAATTTGATGTTGCTTGTATACTAATCCCTATTAATATTAGAAACGCGAAAGAAGCTCAGCTTGTCTGATTCCGCTTTCACGAAAAAAGTACTGGATCGATTTGAAATAAACTCGGTATACATGTATTTTCGACACTAAGGAAGTATTTCTGATACTTTTCGGTGGTCGTCGAGAACTCCGTTCTAACCAGGTGTCTCAAAAACACCTCATTAGTTTTTTATAAATTGTAAATGACATAAATTAAACTCGCGCATAGTGGTTGTCTTGTTTAATACAATTTAGAAACCAGATAAAGCTTTGAAACACATACCGAGATAGAAAACTCTTTATTGTACACCATGATAGATAAACTTACATACTAGTACTATTCTATATGTGTATAAATGGCGGGCTTATCGCTAAAATGCCATTTCTTCCAAGTAATCCGTGGCAGAAATAATTATACATACCTATCTAATAAAAATTAGAATTTTATTGTAGTTTATTGATAGGAACCGAAATTTGCTGGCATATTGTTATGACCTTCTCGCGCTAGACATTTGAGCAATCGAGTCTATTTTTTTTTGCTTTATTTATTTATTATAACTCAAAAGTGAAAAATGTTAAAATTAATTAAAATAAAGCCCTTTAGTTGATAACTCACTCAACGACATATCTCTACTTATAAATTTGAACTTGTTTCGGTGTATACTCTTTCAATATTCAAATGATGTTTTATCAAATTATGTATATAATATGTTCATATTTTACGTTTTCATCAAATTAAACATTATATTTAGGCTACATAAAAAAATGTGTAGGTGCATCACATTTCATAACTTTAGCCATTTCTGAGACAATCAGCTATGATACACGCATATACAAATACTGGAGTGAGACAATGAAACCTTTAGGCATCGGGACCCTAAAAACCAAAGAGAGAATTAAATGGATTGGTCAGCCTATTTGTTATTGGAATTTTGAAAGGTATTTTAGTTTTCTATTTCGGACGATGGAATATTTGTTAGCCAAAAACACATGTGTACCGCTATAAATCGTAGTCCATTTGAAAGATCTCACTTATTTTCGTACGTCGGCTTAATTTCCGTTTTGGCATTGTTTTCAGAGGGAAATTCGATTGGAACAAGAGACTCACGTCGATACGAGCCTATGTAATTTCCTTTCATATTCAATTTAATTCTTTGAGGGATGCATGTCAGGCGACCCCATTGAGAATCAACTCGCTATAACGGATCGTAAAAAGGACAAAATTTATTTACGAAAATTGTTTTCCGAATGAATTTTGGACTTTAACATTCGTATATTATTTTTAAGTAGGTACTTTCCTAGTTTTTCTATTTCAATTTCAACTGTTTTAAATTAGATAAGTAAATTGAAAAGGATTTTAACACTGTAGGCTAATTGTGTTTATTTTATTGGTAAAAGGAATCGTGTAAGTAGTGTTTTTTATTTGTAATTATTTAGAAATGATTTTACCAATTTTATTTATTGTTATAAATAAATAATAATTATTCTTATTCTAAGTGCGTCTTTCAAGACAACGGGCCATAAAAATGGCCCGGACTTTTGGAGGGCTTGTGTGGGGCCATGGGAAGACCAACACGTAGAAGCCCCTTGACAAATTTACTGACCGGCGATTATCCCTGTCTACACCTTATTATTATTAATAAATAAATAGTCAATAATAAAATGAAAAATATAGTTTTGACTAGTATGTGAGTGAGTGATGTCTAAATCGGCGGGTGCGTGCTATGCCCGGTTCACAATAGCTTGTCACGCGATATCGCCTGTCGCACTATCGACTTACACCCTGTTAAATCTGCCCCAATATTTGTACAGCCTATTTATTACAATTGGGTCCTTGTATTTCAAGTTTCTTCTTAATAAAGCTTACTATTTCGTGAAATCTAATTGCTGATTTGCATATCTTTTACAGGTGCTTTTGTATAATGTTATCGGTGTATGTAAACTTTCGTCGACTTTTAATTAAATGTATAATTTGTATGCATACAAAATGTTATCTGTTAGAGTAACAAAAACATTAACGTTGAAATAAATAATAAATATGCTAGCTAGGTCTTTGGCACGGCCGTCATTTTTTTTTTTTTTTTATTGCAGGAGATCAGCAGACAGGCAGACGGCCCACTTGATGGACAGCGGTTACCATCGCCTATGGACATTTGCAACACCAAAGGTGCTACGAATGCGCTGCTGCCCTCTTAAAGGAGACTGGAACCTGGTCCACTAATGCCGGAACACAACTCAAGGTTGTTATGGCGACATACTCTAGACCAGGGGTGGTAGCCATCCAGTCGGGCAAATGCCCTACCACCTGGCTGTGGGTTGTTTTGTCGCCTCTTACGACAGGCCGCCGGGCCGCAGGAAATTGTATTCTTTCTCCGTTCCTGCACGGATGACGTCATATTTAGGATATGTCCGAGTTTGTAGATTATCAGTCGGGATTAACAATCTAATTAGAAATTAAACAAAAACATATTATTTACTTTAATATTAATCAAAAACATTCTACAGCAACATACTTAAAGTTTTTTTTTATATAAAAGCTATTTTATATTTAACCTATGTAGGTTCGGGATTCGAATCCTGCAATGGTAAATTTTGCAAACGAATTTTTCGTCATTTATTATGATCTGGGTGGTATCGGACTCTGAATGGTCCATTGTATACTACCCATAACACAAACGGAACTTGCTTAACTTGGGGATATAAAATGTCTATGTTTATCTGACAATTATTATATTAGATGGGTATGTTATGTATCTATCATTCCACTAAGTGTTGTAATGTAACTATTTTATTTTATTTTTTGATTTGGCAACCCTACCTTTAACCAGCTTAACAATATTTGAAATATGAAGAACATACTGAACGAAACTGAAGCTAACTACATATAACCAGGTATCAAATAAGACAGATTAGATTAGATGGAACGTTGAACCAGAGCGTCGGTGCAGCTACTAACATGGCGCCGAAGTCTTACCCCGGCCCGGAAACCTGTCAATAGTGAGAGAGGCGGTGAAAGAAAATCTAATTTGGATTTGAGAGATTACAGTGAGACTTGTTTCGTCCTAGAGTAGTTACTCTCGCCCCGTGTTCCCCTTTAAATTGAAGGAAAGGATTTGCAACACGGCTGTTTAATTTCTACAAAACTGGTCATTTTCCGTAAATGATTAAAGTTGATTTAACTCAATTGGTATATATTTATTTTTGTATTTTTATTGTTGCATATTTCTTCAGGAATAACTATTTTAAAGCGTTTTAATAAATTCTTAATTCAGAACGATGCAGTTTTTTAAATTATTTTTTTAGTCTTTTTTTACAGTTTATTAGGTTGTGAAACCAGGTTACTTATTGTAATACATTAACTAACATGACTAGTTGCGAACCAGCAGACGTTGTCTTGCTTTAAAAAAACCTGGAACCCTATCACAGCACCACCTACCGGGTTCAATTGCTGATCTTAATCATCCCAGGATCCACTCAAACACACATAAGAAAAATCATTCAAATTGGTCCAGTGGTTTAGGAGCAGTTCTTTGACATACGTACAGAAATATGATATATACAAAGAAGTTTAGTATAGATTTGATTAGATGGATTGATATGACTCAAAACGACGTAATATATTAAAAGCCTCGACGCAAAGGCCAATTGCCGTATCTTTTCAGATACGTAGACACAAAAGTCTTTGTACAACGTATAAAAGTCGTTTATCACACGCTTCAACATACGCGCTATGTCCCGCGTGATTGGTAATTAACGAGATGACATAGGGAAAAAAACACGAGTCATAGCGTCATTCTCTCGTTGATATTTGACCAGAAAGTAATGGGTATCGAATGAAAAAGTTGACCTTTTCGGCACAATATCATGTGATTTCGTTTAGGTTACACAGCTAACATAGATTATGTTTTTAGAATAGATGTTGCTTTTCTTCCCCACCGTACATGCTTGCACGGACACTGAAGATCATAAAGTTGACCCCACTGTGGTCACAGGTACTTAACGAACACGAAGGGCTTGCGGTCTATCTGGATCGTTTTAAAAGAAAAAATGTTCATGCATGTGACAGCAAAGGCGATGTGATGATCCAACATCTCAGGCTTGAAAGCCCGATACACGATCAATTCAGGTGCGGTCGCGAGACTGCCGCACGCGTTAAAATCATAGAGGTAACAATATTCCAATTGATTTTCGGCCATAACTCGAGGCCGTACCTGGGAAAGTTCTGTTTGAAATTATTTAGGGACGCAATCGAGTGAAATAAATCTAGGTTAATGGAAGTGCGCTTCGCCAGAGGCACTTCCTGCACTAATATAGGATCATTAAATTAATACATACAGATAAGTATATTGTATATAAATGTAAGCATTAGAGTAAATCCCAAACACTAAAGTCTATAAAAATGTAAATAGTACAAAGATACAGTGACTAAAATTCCCTGGCGATTTTAGGGGAGATGCAGGGCTTGCTTGCTTACTTATTGAGTTTAAAAATAATTTTATCTTCCATAAGAATATTTAGTTCACATACAATGAGAGCTTATTATTAGCTAATAGCATGTAATTAAACACTAATTTGATACATCTAGTTCTCTTTAAATGTTGCGTGCGTGATATGTAGTTTTAATTAATACAAGGTTCTTATTTTAGGTTTATTTTAGTAAAAGTGTTTGAGTTCAATTTTGAAAAAGTGTATATTTTACACTTTAGTAAATTATTTGACAATCTATTAAATAACTGCAAACTTAGCAATTAAAAAAGTGATTGACAATAATTGCAGGGAAGCAAAGATAGTATTAGCTTGAAAAAAATTGTAAAAATTCTTCGTAAGCTTTCACGTATGTGCCACTATTCATATGTACGCTTAATTGCAATTCAATAAAAAGCAATATCGCGCCTTATTTACATGACATGATGACATAAATGTAGGCATACCTACATATAAATTATGAAGGGAACCCGTAAGTTAATACGTGTTGGACAAACGCGATGGTTATACCACCCCTACGTCCGAAATTGGGAAGGTCCAAACAGCATTGAGGCGTTTAAGAGCTATTACTATATACGATTATTAGTCTCAATATTTTTATTCCACACGCATATCACACCAAAATAATATTGCTTTCAAAAATATAAAAAATTACATTACCTACTTATTTTAGTATAGATACATACCGTTACTAGAACAGAAATATTTATAATCTGAAAGACTTCCCCGACCCGTTCTTTGCCAAGAGTTCAAAATTTGATCGGGAGTTAGGTACATATTTCATACTGGCCGTAGGACATTTTCTTTTATTTCTGTCTGGTCGCTGACATAATGGATTTTTGGATCGACTACTGCGACCGAAAAATAGTTAAAATCTTTCCCTTTTCGAGTAAACCGACTGAAAAATTTGCGACTTTAAAACAACAAAAACAATCAAATAACATAAGGACAGTAACAATTGGTACTACAGTTTGATCTTTTTTGGCTGACATTGGCTCATTAATGATGATGATGATAGCCCAGTTATGCTTGCAATCTTTAAGATTGCTCAAATAATTCAATGCTTACAGTTTATTTGCATTTTATTTTAATGTTGTGGTTAGAATCCTGTCCGCTGATGATGATTGATGAAGATGTTCTCCTTTATATGCGTTTCTATTATTACATTATTTTATATTATAATTTATCACTATATCGACGTCGAAAAATCATGAAGACACCTGAACACAGATTATTGACGTCTTAAACTAGAAAACCTGAATCATACAACCGTGGCGAGTATAGTGTTGTTTCCTCTAAAATAGAAAATTAAGAGAGGAAACATTCGCGGATTGTGCCATAATTCCAGTCATGAAAGATTTTACCTACACTGTGGTGTACGTACGAGAAAAATCTTTTATAATTGTTAGAGAGTGTAAAATAACCGAAAATCATCGATGTAGCTGGTTCTTTACGAAAGGTTACGTATAAAATGTAATTGGATTTTATGTAAAAGAATTAAGTAGATATTAAGAGGCATTCTATTCTTCTTTCAATAAAACAATTATTCAGTTCCTAAATTATACGATAAAAATAAGTTTTCGGGTAGTACTTGCAGGTTTCTTAACTTGTAAACAACAATGGACTACTTCTACGTAAATTTCGTAGGATGATGATAAATCATCATCCTTATTTAATTATTTTAGGTACATACAGGGTGGCGCAATAGAACGTGCATATTGCATCATCTTTTTTCGCGGGGTAGAAAGTGCGCGGGCGGGGGGAGCCTGCATCGTTGGGTAGGCGGGCTCATGGAGTTTTAGTCACTATGAGTCACTTCGACGGGAAGCGTCGCGCATTTTGCGTGCGCGCATATTACGAGAAGTCTCGTTTATACATCGTTACTAGGCGTTTGTATTGTTCTGAATATGGACTACGGCAAATTAATGAAGCTCCGAGTGCTAATTTAATTAAAATATGGGTACAGCGTTTTGAACAGACTGGTTAAACGTTTAAACCACAAGCAAAAGGTCGTCCAAGAACATCTAGGACCGACGACAATATTGACAGAGTTATGCAGTCTGTACGAAGAGATCCACAAATGTCTACTCGCAAGAGATCGTCTGTCTTACACTTATCGCGACGAAGTTTGCAACGAATTTTAAACTTGGATCTTAAACTGCATCCTTAGAAGCTGCAGTTAACACAAGAATTGAAAGAGTCTGACTTCGGAGCAAGGCTCGCATTTGCTAATGACATGCTTAATCGATTTTCCAATTTTGACAATATCCTTTTCTCAGATGAGGCCCACTTCCATATCAATGAGTTCGTAAACCGTCAAAATTGTCGTTACTGGAACAGTGAGAATCCCAAACTCAAGCACCAGAAACCACTGCATAGTCCTAAAGTGACAGTATGGGCAGCAATCTCTGGTAGAGGAATAATTGGACCGTTTTTCTTTGAAAATGCGCGGGGGCAAAACGTCACTGTTAATACCGAACGCTATGTTGCGATGTTGGAAGGTTTTTTGGCTCCAGAGCTTGAAAATTCAAGAATAGTGAATTCTAGGACTTGGTTTCAACAAGACGGAGCTACCTGTCACACATCAAATGACTCCATGGCGGTTGTGAAACAGATGTTCCCTGGCAGACTGATTTCGAAAAGAGGTGATATCCCATGGCCCCCACGTAGTCCATGACGCCTCCTCACTTTTTTTTGTGGGGATACCTCAAGAACAAAGTCTACAGCAATAATCCAAAAAACATCGATCAGCTCAAGGAGAATATCCGTGGTGAAATACCAGCATTACTGAAGAAAGTTTTCAATAACTTTCGTTTGCGATTAGAGGAGTGTCGTCGTAGAGAGGGTCATCATTTATACGATGTTATTTTTAAAAAATAAACTTCAGTTATTTCTTAATAATACCTCAGTTTTATTTTAACTATACCTTTTGTATTTATTTTTTAATCAATATTTTAAATATGCACGTTCTATTGCGCCACCCTGTATAATCCAATTACACTTTATAAGTAACGTTACGTAAAGAACCAGCGACACCGATGATGTACTTTTATTTTACACTCTGTAACAGAGTATTGCGCTATATATGAAATGTAGCAAATAATAATAAATGCTATTACAATATTAACGTTAAATTTTATTTATATTTTCCTACAAGAACGCAAAGATTTGTAAGCAAGGAAAAGTCGCATATCATCATGAAATAATTCATCACTGAACATATGTATAGTGCTGTGATGACGAAGGGAGCAAAGATTGAATTAAGTTATCGATGAGAACCGACCCGCCTCACGTAATTTATTTGCGAAAGAAATGCTGCCCGGCCGTTATCTGCTAACTATTAATTTTGGCAATAATTAAACCTGACCACCTCATTTATAACTGCCTCGCTTTTGGAGTAATAGAATTTTATTGTCTGTCGTCTAGTGATAGATCTAGAAAAGGTACATTCAGAGTCAAGTATTTTTTTTCATTGGCAGATATGAGCAGATAGACTAAAGGTCTACCAAATTTATGAAAAGGATTTGCAACACCAGAAGGGTTATCAAGATGTTACTATACACTTAGCAATATTATGTACCTATATTTAAAAAATACATATCATATATCGTAATGTGGAAATACTTAGCTCATCTCAATCATAAAATGCACAAGAGAAATGCACCTTCTGATTATAGCCTTGCACTACTCGCGATACGTTAGAACATATCCTTTTAGTAGAAACTAGTAATAGTCATAAAATTAATTTGAAGTAAACATATCAAATAATTTCTTACTAGTAATATATATATATTAAAAAAAATGTGCACTAAATACCGACTCATTATTAAAAATATAAAATTATCTCCAGAAGGTTGTCTGGAAGAAATCGCTGTTAGCGATACGACCGCCGATTGTACTAGTAATTATAAGATTGTTAATTCATGTGTATTATTATTTTCTTGTGTGCAATAAAGAATATTCTATTCTACTCTATTCTAACAAATAATTTCGGTCACTGTAGTAGCTAAAAGTTAATAACAGTTATGATGAATTATTATGTTACTAGTAAACACTAGTCAAATACCTATCTAGAAAGACCCGTACGTTGAAGATTGTTAAGCTGATCTAAGAGACAAGCCGTTTTAATCGTTTGTGCAATAAAGAAAAAGGAAAAATGTCATAATATTATCCACTAATCGAAAATTAATGGAACAGGTAATTTGTGAAATGTCAACCTTCATAAATACTGCGGTAATATGCGACATTTTAGATTATTTTTATCGGCCTCGTAAATTTTCATCATATACTCCCAAAGGAGATTATACTAAAATGTTTAAAGCTTTTTTAGTAAGCAGGATATGCACCGCTTTTATGTTTTAAATATTAGTATCATCATTTCGCATTTTAGTTAATTACTAAGGCAAAGCGCCCTTATTAACTTACTCAATTTACGGAAACGATATTCAAAAAATTCAAGCATTTTTTTTCTTTTACGGCTCTAACAAGCTTTTGCTTTTAAAACTTTTTTATTAGGTTTATGTTATAAATAAAAATTCACGAAACGTTAATTTATTATTGTTTTTACTATCAAATAGAGTTTTCCCTGCGACTGCACCGCAAGTAAAACCCTTGGAGGTAGTTCTATTTTAGGACGGTAAAATCCCAAAAAACTAAGTTGCGTGGCTTAGGAAGAGTTAACGGTTATACAGACTGACAGACAGACGCGGAAAGCGACTTTGTTTTATACTATGTAAAGCAGAAGCTTTTGGTTTTTTATAATTAAGGGCCTTACTTATAAAAATCTCGTTATATTATATTTGGCAACCTCAAGTTCCTAATCAATACCATGGAAGCACTTTTCCATGTCAAAACTAATCTTTAAATTGAATAAACGCAAATACATTCTCAAGCATTTTGGTAATTGGTATTTTTAGCATTGGATTTGGAAACTTAGAAGTCATTGCCACTGCACGATTTAACATCTTATCCCGTGTAATACATTCTCGTGCACATGTTCGCTTTCCGGGCCCGTCGACTTCGAAGATAGATAACTTCCCGATGATTTAGTTTTATTGTTATCCGCCATTGAACTGTCGCTCCCGATTCACATAGCTCCCGCCATGCGTAACTCCACAATTATCCAAAATATTCCTTCGTTTCCTAATAATATTTTCTCCACAAAATGTGACCCATAATTTATCTGTTACTATTATCTTTATTGTTTTATAATCCAAATGATTCTTTTTAAATGTGTAATAACATGAACGTTTAACTGTGTAAAAATAAATATTTAGAATTTTAATTCCTTTATCAATCTCAGCACCACGCAGTATACAGAAACATTAGCTACATAATATATATTTTAAGTAGCGTTGTTTGGTTAAAGCTGCCATAATACCGACTATAGATTTTCTCTCAGTTTAGGCATACATTATAAAACTACGTTTTAAAGGTTTTTAGCGCGGTAACTTATTTGATTTTGGTTATTCCGACGTTTCGGCCGCTTTTCAGTTGCCGTGCCGTGATCACGGAAGACAAAGAGATAATTGTCAACGAGTATTGTTAAAGTTTTATTTAGTTGTTGTTGTATCCAACTTGTTCATTTTAATTATTTAGTTTTAATTTTGTTTATAATTATTATTTACTCCATGAGAGCCTAATCTAATTTGCCACCGCTTCACAATGTGAAGCACACATTGTGAAGCTTCACATGTTCACGTGTTGACAATTGACATCTTTGTCTTCCATGATCACGGCAACTGAAAAATGGCCGAAACGTCGGAATAATCATAATCAAATAAATTACCACGCTTAAAACCGTTAAAACGTACTTTTATTATGTATACAAGTCGCGAAAACATAAGAAAATATTAGGCATACATTTTTGTTACTGTTTATTTTAGCAAACGTCAAAATACGATTATTACTTAATCTATGTGATGTGTTCATGTAATAAAAATAAACAATTATGCTCCAGTAATAAGTGATATATTTATGTACAATGTATTTTCTACCTAAATATACTTGTACATATTAATTAAGAAACAATCTTAATACGAAGCAGAAATAGAGTTGAACAGTCGGAAAATGCCTTGGATATTCGTGTACGGATTTCATGTTGCCATTTGCGGTGTCACGGAATCACGGTGTTTCGAGAGCAACGGCATATCCCTGTCACGTCTGACAATTTTTAGAGCATTGGACAACGTTTCGAAAAGATTTTATTGGCCCATTCGGTCACGTGCCGGCAAAAGATCGTCTCTGAGGACGAGGCGGCCGGCGCGCGGCGTGCTCGCGATATGGGTTAACATCGCCGATTCATCGCCAGAACAGATCGTTTTATGATTTTACTAGTACGATTTTTATAGTGAACTAATACATGGTTAATGTCAGAAAAAATAGTAGGTTTTAAAATTAAATCTAGATGTGTGCTGAACTAGAACTTTTACACGGAACTGAAAGACTACCAGTTTGTCAACATGTGGCCGGTTTCTGTATCTTGCTATTCATTTGATTGCCTTATCATCGGTTGAGTTTTGACATTACTTGTATGGAGGCTTATGTCAAACTTTAACCGATGTACTAAGGCAATTGAAGGTCGATAAGATATAGGTACCGGCCAACAGGGTATATATAATTTATAGTTATACTACATTCCTTAGAAAAGAAGAATCTTACATTAAAATAACTATTTTATTAGCGGTAAAGAAAAATGAAGACATTTACAATGTATTTATAAGATAGATAACAATTTATTGTACACAATTACAGAAAACTTACGAACTAGTATTATTGTAATTGGGTACAAAGGGCGGTCTTATCGCTAAAAAGTGATCACTTCCAGACAACCCGTGGCAAGAATATTCTGATAAGAAGTGGCGGTGGTGGTATACATAATTACTGTATGATTACTTACATTTTAATAATAAATATATAACTATACTATATATTCAAATATACACATAAGTTTTATTTTTAAAATAAAAAATGAATATCGAGGGCTTCATAACATATAGGCGATTACGCAAATAAGCCATTTTTGTGTTGCTTACTAAAAACTATGCATGTTACAATTTAGAAAGTCTTACCAGTATGCAAGTGTACCTAAATAGAAGGGTATTTCAAATTTCAGCCTTATATAATCAACTAGTTTCGTTTTATTCACAATTTTGTCCCTTGTGTAAAACTGCACTTTTGTCTGTACGCCCATTTGATATGAAGGCTTCGATATATATTGCAGTTATTTTGAAATATTCGTTTGCGTAATTTAACTGCTTATTATAAAATATTTGAATGTTAACAAAATGTAACAGAAAATTTTACACGTTTTTGTAGTAAGATCCTCGAGTTATGTAACTATCTCGCCATCAATCTATTCAGGGAACTGCATTGGGGACTTTCTAAGGGCAAACGTTTACGAAGTGAGGCAGGTTGTATTTATGAAATTGTTATTCACAATCGGGCAACGCGGAGGGCATTCTATAAAACAAGGTAAACCGCTCGTATTCACGTGAAGGTTGTATCTTGACCCCTTTATCGTCTCCTATCATGGTTGTATAATATTGACACTGTTAAATATCATCTTTATAAATAGGGGTCGAAATGGTGAGTATTATATTTTATAAGGAAGGGAAATAAAATTTAACTTAAAATAACTTTGTTACAAATTACGTAGAAAATATATTTTTCATAATCAATGTAAAGTCCGGGCCATTTTTATGGCTCGTGGTCTTGAAAGGCATACATATATAATAATAAATATATACATAATAATATACCACTGAGTCTGTTTGGATATTTCTTTCATACCAACTTAGACGTCAACTTATTGTTATACAGCATAATTTATTATTTTAAGTATGTGTATTCAAGATGTTTCGTCCTATCTCATGTCTTACATTAGCATTACCAGAATAGCTAAGAGTATATTTTAAGTTAGGTTGCTTAGAAGCGAGTAAAGTGAGCAAAGCATTGATTGTGATTGGGAATTTATATAGATAACTTAGAAATAAATAAGATTAAAGAGAAGCTATCGATAAGCTTCCAAATGTAACAAATAACTATAAAATAAGTATTCCACCTTATTGCCATGAAACAGGCTTGGTAATTAGGATAAAAGATGAGTATATAATATTATAAGTGTTTTAGATAAAAAAAATTAAGAGTTCTTGTTATATCTGGATTCTTTCTAGACATTCATAATATTACCTAAAGCCAGGCCTTTATTTTTCACTTCTTTTTTGAAGGCATGCTATTTCTTGAAAGTTGAAGTCTATAATTTTTTGTTTGTAGCTCCACTCCAAAAAACCTACTAAAAATGTCTCATTTTTCAGTTTTATGGCAATTTTCGATATTTTCGAAATTTTCTCTAAGGGCACTGCGTGCCTCACAAAAAAAGCCCTGCCTAAAGCAATTAGCTTACAGTTTGTGTTTGCTATTGTTTCGTTTCTGAAATATAGGCCTGAATTAATTGGACTTGTGCGTTAAGCTGGAAAGACAACTATTTCACCTTTTCTTAAATAATCTGTGTGAGTGAATCTCAGTGAATGGGGGGTGCAAGACAATAAAACTAAATCACTAAGGCTCGACCTATTGTGCCTCTCTGGCGCCGGCGGAAAGCGAGCATATGTGGGGGACAACTATGCTTCGGCGGAAATAAAATAAACTATTTTATGTTATGAGTTACGCTTATTTAATATCGAAAAACATCGGTATTTCGATAATATTTTTCTTATCAAGAAAGCAAAAAAATTGCATTACATCTATCTTTCCCGACGTCAGGTGCTCAGCTCCTTTAGGTGGAGTTTTATCGAGCTAAACAATTTGTCCCGGCTTCAATTCGGAGGGCAAAGACCCTCCGGTGACGTGGTCTTGGGGTAGCTGGAGGCTTCTTAACTGGTGCCTACACAGCGACTGTTGACCGCCGAACTCTGGCTTCCGGTGGCCTTCGCGCACTACGCTTAGGCACATCAGCAGCTTGGTCGGCCAATCTGAGGTATCCAATGAACTCAGGCTTTAGTTGGCCTTCAGCGGTTGGCAACACGCGGCCCGCAGATTGTCTTCTTAAGGCCCGTGCCTATTTTATATACAAAACTTTTAGAGATACCTACCAAAATAAATTTTATTCTAATAAAAAATATTTAGCATAACATAATTCACAATTTTTTAAATCATTGGTCCCCAAATAAGGTCGCGTCTGTATCTTTGGGACCTCCTTCCTAATTGGTACATTTCTGTTTGTGAAAATATAGTTTTCAGTTACATTTTATAAAATTAGGTATGCGTGCTTATATCTGTGTATATATGTATGTGTGTGTTATGTTATAACGTAATTATAAGTTGGCGGAAAATTTAAGCAATCGTGAACTACAGTGAACACGCTAATGCGCAAATTAAAAAATCTTTGCTCAGCAGTTAATTACAAATTTTGGTAGTACTTATTATATGAATAAACTTTTTCAATCCCTAATTCTAATAATGGCTGTTGATACAGTTTTGTTTGCGTAAATTTCCAGTGTTTATCCATAGAAATAAATCAGATTTTCTGTACCAAAGTGTGTTACATCGGTCCTCGTTGTTCATATAAATTTATGATAGTTTATTCCCAGACTCAGGAGTAGGAACAAAAAAACATACAAAGACACTTTCATATTTTTATAATAGTTAAGGTTTTCCTTTTTATTTGACTAAAGTCAGATAATAAACAGCAACATTTGTTAAACTTTGAAAACTTGTAAGAGTGGTCCTTTTGTGACCGGAATATCAAAACAATCAATGGAGTTTGTCGCAGGCCGGACTAAATTGAATCGTCGGGAGTTGGCGAGGGCTTGTACCGGAAACCGGACACGGTCCTCAGCGAGCCTTTCTATCTCGAACATTAACCGACTGCCGCCCGGAGATTTCGCAGGTGTTGTTTTCGGCTTTCATAGTTTTCCCTGCCGGAAGCAATATTGCGAAAATTGTAGCAGTTTTGGGGAATTAAACAGGTACTATGGAACAAGAATCTGTATATCGAAACAAATAATTTTTAATACTGCTTCCTCTAGATCTATTTCGCAAAATACTTAATATTAATTTCTTATACGGTAAGTATGAAAATATAGTAATTTGTTGCTGGCCTAAAAAGTTGCACTAATTGAATATATAATAATCTAAATGTCTTCTAAGGCAATAGCATAAGCTGTTATAAATAATGTGTTCTGTGCACTGCAATTCGTGACACCAACAATTTAGTAAATGTAAGAACTACACAACTCCTTACTTCATGATACAAAATCCTATGAACATGTAATGTTATTTCATAAAAAGAAATAGAGCTTGAGTAAATGCATCTAACGAAAAGATTGACAATCAGATTTGGAATTTTCGTTTTAATACATTAAATCTAATTAATAATCGGAAAATAAAAATATGGTGTGAACTGTGATATTATTTGCATCGGAAAATTGACTATAATCCCAAGCTACTGTTTCAGTACACTATATTAGTATAAAAAATATGAGTCTTAAATTTTCCGTAAGAAAAATTTCCAAAACCTTGCATATCCTAGTCATAATGCACCACCTCTCCTAAATTGGATTGAGTTTACTTTTCACATCTGTCACTTACAAAGTTCAAGGTTCTGAATCTTATTTTAAATAATGTGGCGAACCGATTCTAATCCTTTACAGGTATTTTATTACCTCTTCGAATTTAAGTGATATATTGCCCTCGCTAATTCTTTTGTATGCCTATCCCAGTAAGACGTCATAAATCTTTCTTTCTGTTGTTTGTATTTCATGCACATTCTTGGAACTTAAGCTGACAAGTTACGAATTCTATGGACTAGTGAGTACGTCGCTAGGCTATTTTACACATATATAAGTTTGGTCAGTCGGGAACTGAGTTGAGTCGTATTCCGACTTCGATCGAGGCGTTGTTACCTAGTATACGTTCGGGGCAAATATCTAATAACGATGGACTTTGCACGAATTATGTGATAACGATCTTCAACTTTATGGTTTGGATTTGATTGTACTATAAGAACTGAGAATTATGTGTGTGTTATTATTAATATTTTCTTAAGATTCTGCGACTTGTACACATAAGAAAACTTCGTTTAACGCGCTTAAAATATTTAAAACGTAGTTTTATTAGTAATTATTAAGAATATATGTGTGAATAATTCACACATATATTCTTAATAAAAAATATTCTGAGAAAATTATTTTTTCAGAAAAAATAATTTACTAAATAAAATCATTAAAAGAAAAAAACGTTTATATAAGTTCTAAATAATAGCACGAGTCATTATGCGAATATACACAATTGAAATCTTAAATTGCACATGTTGTTAAATCGTTATAATCTAGTTTTAATAATGCACCTTTTCTGATTGCAGCCATTACCATTTTAGGCACTGCAGAAATAACATTTTAATAGAGCAACTGGGTTATAGAAGATTTAAAAAAATAATTGTTAAAATTATTTATGAATCAATATCGTGTGCTAAAAACGAAAATGCGCAGATAAAACTGGCTATCTTACCCTCGTTTGAAGTAGAAACAGTTGGATAACTTCAGCAACAGGTTGAAGTTTCCTAACTTAGAAGTTGACTTCTCTTTATCCGACACGTTAGTCTACTAGTAAATCGCGCTTCTAACAGTAATCACAGTGTATTTTGGTACGAACAGGAGTACTCAAATACCTACAACAAATCGTACAACTTTGTTAAGTGTTTTTTTTTTATAAACATTACAGTATATGGATTAACATAAAACAAATATCAAGAAAATCAAGTTCACGCCCAAGCTCGTAGGTACGAGAGAAACTCTTTTTAAAATGAATGTACATAACATTTAGTAATTATAGATACAGAAATATTTATAAAGCAGGTACGGTAAAATTACTCGAATAAAGGCGGCTATTTGAACGCTATTTGGTTGTAATTACGCTATTTACACACCTCAAACAGACAATTAAAGGCAATAATTAGGATTACACAAGGCTAAAACAAATTGTAATATTGCACATACACGAAAGTTGAACATTTAAAAAATCCTTTTCGTGATCAAGCGGACTGCGTACTCGTGGAACCTACATTATTTAAAAGCTTAGTCTTTATTGCGAGTGCAGAGATAAGATACAAAAGCAATTACATTTTAATCTCGAGCGGTATTTGTACGGTTTCTTTGGTAAGAACGTAATTTATGCATACCTACCACTTTCTAATTTTGAGGTGTTACTATAAACAAGTTATGGCCGTCATCAAGGGGTTACGACTTCGCGAAGCCTTAATGACATCAGCACCCGAAAATAAAAGTGAGTTTATTACCTACGTATGCCTTTATGTGTGATCCGGGCATTTATTCGGAAATTTGATATTCATTTTTCTCGTTGTGTTGTCACAGAAGAGCAAAGTTTGTACGCCTAATTTGAATATACTTGATGTGGGCCATTTTTATTTGTTCACCTTTTCTCATTATGGTATTTTTATTATTCTTAGATGTTACTGCAATATTTTAACGGTAGATAAAATGTAAAACTATTACTTGCCTACTAGTGATATTAATAAGACACTTGTTGTAATAATCGACTTTGTTTTGACAGTTATTAATAAAAGTTAAAATAAAATTAGTAATTAATTGCTCATTTCTTTATGATCTTGGAAATGAACTTATGATCATGATATAAATACATAGCAGATATTTGCTGTCTACAACCGATGCAAAAAGTATTTTTGATCTCGGAAGGTTAAATAATTTAAATGGGATATAAAACAGAATTCATTCATTTCTAGAATTACATACTGTTGGTTTTGCTTACAGACTAATATTTGGTCATGGAGTAGTTGTATGTATGTAGCGAAATTTTAGGACACATTTAGGATAAAGACTAGATGATATTAAGTATGGTTGATTATTATTGATATATAATTATCATTAAATTCAAGCTTAATTTTATAAACCACATGATGCAGACAAATGAAGGCAATAAGTGCGGTCGTCAGTCACACTGATCGCGTCACTATAGATTAATTTGTCAAAACAATTTAATACTGGCCACTTCCGTAATAGAAACTGATGTAATTAGTGGTATTCCATGATTCAGCGTGATTTAATTGTCGCGTCTCGGCAGAAGTGGCGGGCGCAAGTCCCCCCGTAGGGATTTATTGCCTCAATTATACGCGGTCTGCCCGCGTTGGCTTGCAGCTCCCAGGTGAGGCCAAGACGTCTTTTGCACTTAACTAGATTATATCCAACTAACAAGTTTTTATAAGGAAATCTTGGAACCTTGAAATTGCTTATTAGCTTAAACGTTTTTTGTATGCCACACATACCTATTTATTTAAATAAAATAGTAGAAGAATAATTAGTCGCATTAGTATATAAATCCAAAAACTATTTACATATAATATATTTAAAATATCAGCTGTATGATATATACCCGATTTATATCGCACGCTTAATCATACAGACATACATAAAAGTATATAAATATCAGTATTACATTACATTATTATAATGCTTTCTTAGTGAATATTTGTGTTACTTTTATACCAGGATTAGCACAAATACACGTATTTCCTGTTTTACTACAGATGGCATTAAATACCTAGTGAATTTGGAAAAAATTGGGAGAGTATCAGTATTTGATTGAGGCGTGCGATATATTATATTCATTTTATGAAGAAGTAACTTTTTACTATAAATGGATTAAACTAGTTAAATAATAGATGTTCTTTTTAAAGACACTATCCAACTTACCGGTACTGTCCTAAATTGTGCGTTTCGCGTGATGAACATAGACATTTTTGATAATTCATCAACACCTTCGTCGTAATCAACAAGGGTCGGCCAGGTATGACCTAAATTGGGAACGCACCAGCATGGATGTTACATCAATTTCACGTACCATTACAACTTGATTTAATTGTCGTCTCGTACGGGTACTGGTGGCAATAAGTCGTGATTTGGCCGACCCGTTGAGACTTATTACTTCAATTACCTATAGCTGGCGAGTTCAGATTCACAGGTTTGACTTTATATAATTTTCTTCCAGTATTTTATATAATTTTCTATGGTTTAATCATTCTCGAATATACACCAACTGATAGTATTGAAATGATAGATAACTGGTTATTATTCACTTGTTGAAAGCTTAACTTATAAAACAAACACGGGTGGGTTTATCGCTAAAGGCCGGTTCCTACATCCTATTCAATCACTTGACGTTAAACGTATGTTGCTTATGTCACATTTTAACCGATAGTAAGGAGAATGAACGGTCGGTAAGACAATCTGTTAATATAGAAACATTTATAAAAATGCAGTATAAAACTGGAACAAATAATTCTGCACCGGGGAGCCCCGTCAGGGACGAAGTTCTTTATGTTAAATGCCGCCTGGAGACTGCATAGTGCTTTTCCTTACGTGATAATTTCTGCCAGTTCACTGTACTGTAAACCGCGAAAAGCACTTCGTACCAAAATAAAGAAATTTATGACTTTGTAGGAGTCAACATTGTGATATACAGTTCAATATTAGAATAAATAATAAAAAAAATAGGTTTAAACATCTTGATCATAAAAAATCCTCATAATGTCTTATGGTCTTATTCATATTGAGTTAGAGTAAATTTGAATACTACCTTAGACTATAAATATTACTACTACAAAACTGTATCTATATACCTATAGTAATGTAAAGATATCTGTTTGGAGTACTGTACTGGCTAGCTAAGTTAGGCTTCACAAATAAATATCTCAAATATAGTTAAGACATTTTTTTTAGATTTCGTGTCCATTAGTCTTAGACTTAATATATGCGTTACTTTTAATCCCAGGAATCGCGCGGAAATTGTTGTGGGAATTATTTAAAATGGCCAGATTTAAATAAAAAGGATTTTCAATGTGATTTGTTTACTGATCGAAAGCAAATTTAATGTAATGAAATGTGTGATAATTTGTATACTGGGAAACCGCGGAAATATTTCCGGTAGTGGATTGAAGTGGTTAAGATGCATAAAAATTAGTTTATTCCGACACAGTTTCCACTAAAACGATAGCTTACATTATTTTTCTAAATGCTGCAATACTTTCTGTGCCAGGCATCCCGCGGGAATTTTAAGTCAAGCGTGGATGAAGTTGGGGGCATATCCTAGTACTTAATAAGTATTTTATAATTTCACAAAACGCAAAATATAAATAGGTCAGTTCCATGGAGCCAAAGTGAACTAAATAATATTTTATCGTTTTCAACGAACAATAGAGACATGAAATCTCTTTGTGATGTCTTGAAATGTACATCGTTGTGCCCCTTTTGGTGCCAAGATATAATCTGTTATGGTGACATTATCTAGATCCTCTGCCAACGAAGAATTCAGCATTAAAATGAATACAATTTTATACTGAAAATGATTAAACTTGCTTTGTTATTGTAAGTAACTAATCATTGAAAATGTTATATTTTTTGTTCAATTGATTAATTGCCGTTCTTCCATAATATTTTAGAAGTGAAACTTCTTTAGAGTCTTTGTGATTTGAAACTCGATGAAACGAAAAAGTGAAATGAAAAAGAGCGACACTGTAAAGAATTGAATTTATTTCGAAATGAAACTCATTTGTCTGAACCTGTTAGTGTTAATTATCACTTTAAATAAAACTTTTCAAATGAATTTTGGTTCTATCTGTATATATTTAAGGCAGATTTTCTTTTATACGTAAATATAACACATCATGCGTAACAATGCATTGGATTTTGGACTTTATGCTAGTGGTTTAAAGTGTAATTTAGATTGAATTATTACGAATAAGGGTCAAAATAGCTAAGAATAAAGACGGCTGTCTATACGAGAATAGAAATGCGAAAATGTGTGTGTGCAGTTCTCAGTTGTTTGCTAAACGTTATAGACATAATTATGTTCGCTTGCATATTCTCTGAAATTTCACTTCTACTGCGTGTGAACTGCACACACACCCAATTTTTTTAATAATCCTCCAATCGATGTATAAACTTGAGCTTATTAACGTAGAATTGACAATTTTAAATGAAGTTCTCTCTCTACCTGATAGACCATGCTAGAATCCATTATCTTGATCACAGACAGCTCTTGGGCACGGCTTGATCCAGTAGCATTAAGCTAATCGTGTTTCGTGCGATGAGTGAGAGTTCCAGTCACAGTCCCCTTATGACGACACAGATAATTTACTAAACTGACTACACCAGTCTAATAAGTCTGTAACCACACATTCACTCGTATCACTTGTACACACATCACACAAACATACACATCACATACACATACACACCACATACATATACACACCACACACATACATCTACGCATTTCCACATACATTACAAATATTAACACGAAAATTCCAGATGTATAAACTTTAAAATAATTTTCTTTTTAATTGTATAATAAACGAGTTGTCTGGAAGTGGGCGCTAACAACTGCAACACAGTATTATAATAAAGCTGTTGTTTGCGACACCAAATTGTTTCTGTATACTCTGTTATTGGTTTCGAATAAATTCTTTAATTCTCTTTAATATTAATTAAACTTAAAGAAATTACTATCTACTTAAAGAATTATCTTTAAGTAGCCTGTTTGCCCTTCCGTCCCATTTTTCCTATCCCATCCACCTATTCCTACGCCATTCCTCCAGCCGGATCCCCCTATGGCCCACCCTATTTACCCCATTCTAAAGGCTGTCAACACGTTGGCTTCGTTCTTGGTGTTGCAAAAGTCTATAGACGATAGAAACAATTTTACCTACATGAGGTGGGCCGTCTACATGTTGGCCATCTTGGCAATAAAAAAAACTTACTACAAATATGATTGACATCGAAAAATTTAAATAAACTTATAATAGACCAGAAAATAGTTTCGTCTGGAGATGTTTCTAATAATAAATAAACTCAGATAACAATAAACTATCACAATCCACTTATATAATAAACACAGATTTCCAGACAGAGTCTGTAAACCTGGACTGACGATATTCACGACACCAAAAAGGATATAAAAATATTTGGTGAAGGTATTGCAAAAGTTTGTGTCCATGACGTAATATTATTTCCCTGGAGCGACATTACGGACGCCTAATGAAGATGTGTCGTTGAGGTCGCCGAGGTTGTTATCAGACCACGTAGCTATCACCAGACTTTCTCACTTGTTATATTAATTCTCATAATTTACAACTAATTCTACCTGTTTCAAATGCTAATTATTAAAACTATTTTCTTACTTGTCTATGGTCATTTTGTATGTTATCTATTGTTTTTCTGTATTATTTGTCTTTGTCAAAATGACAACTACTTCAAGTTATGGATCTTTTGTATTACGAACTTTGCAAGACCTTTAAACTTCAATCTTATAATTAATATTAATATGTAATTTTCATTAACTGGAATTCAGAACAATATAACAGTATCTATTTATTACGTACTTTTCTTTTTATCCCGTTTCCCAATGCTCAATCTCTATTGACCTCTACAGGTGATCTTTTCCGGAATTGAATTAATCCTTTTGATCGTTTGCAATAAGATTTTTAGGAAAAAGGTTAAAGAATAATATTTTATCTCCAAACAATTAAAGCACTGTAAGGGAATCCACGCGCGTGAATCTGACAGTTTAGAGTAACATGGACAGCCCTTTCCGACAGCTCTTACAGGGAAATGGGGCATAGCCCTGCACACCCATTTAGACATCAATGACGTTTGAACTCAATGGCCCTATCGACCTCGCTATGTGATGCCAAACAACAAAACAAAATGAGTGCAACCAACCAAGTTGCCACAAAACATAGTTGTACAAAGCATGGATTCCACTAAAAATCCCATTTTAGACAGCAGACATAAATTATTGCACTAAGTAAGCGTACTACTAAAAATGGTTCTCGCTTATTCATATGAGAATATGAAAGCCATATATATTTCTAGCCCAGTAATAACTTGTCGTGCGAATTACCTCTCTGATTTTTTTATTAAAGCACGCACTCCGCGGCGCCGTATAAATCTGGTGTTGGCGCTCCCACTTTACTGTTGTACCTATCAATTGACAAAAAAATATTTGGGTTTTTGTACATTTTATGTTCCCTTTTATTAGAAGGCACTGTTTAAGAAGCCAATGTTTCTTCTTATTTCTTACGAGTTACGTTAGCAACTTCTTTTATTGCTTTGTCTGATTTGATGGGTATAAAATTGTTTGAGGATTTTAATACTATTATAAGAAATAGTTTCATAAAATCTAATCAGAGTTATTGCTAGCTAACTTTCGTACCTATTATTTAAACAGCAGGCGTTAATATCAATTACTATATATTCGATTTTTATGTTGGTGCTAATTGCTCCCAGAAGATGTATTTCATTTTATATCGCAAACTATCCCATCTCCCGGGATGAAAGTATATATGTCCATTTTTGGTATTCAGACAGAAGATTAAGTTACTGTCCCATTTTTGTTAAAGATTATGAATTTTATATCTATAAACTTGAGAAATGATTGGTCTCTTCTATCCAAACTTTCATCCCCTATTTCAACCGTTCTAGTTTTATATACTTATACTCCGTCTATCTATCTGAAAAGTACATAAATGACCAAAACTACAAAAGCTACCAAAATAACCAAAATAGCAAATCACAAAAAATATACTTAAATCTATCCCAGTATCGGGGATGAGAAATAAGTATCCACCCTCGGTATTAAAATTACACAAATATCGAATTTCAGCCAAATCGGTCCAGTAGTTTTCCGTGAAAGAGTAACTGACAGACAGACGAACGGACGACGGACAGACAGATATACAGACAGATAGAGTTACTTTCGCATTTATAACATTAAAAGGAATAAACAAAGTAATAATCGTAATGTCTCTGTAAAAATCATATTTACCAAGACAGCTACCATTCATAGACGTTTGACGACGTCGCTCTAATTTTGTGTAATCGTATAACTTCAATTACTTGAAGTTACATTGTTGGTCTCTAGTTTTCGATTGAATTTAAGCTTCTCTTTATAAATCACTAGTTTTTCCCCGTGACTGCGCCCGAGGAAAGTTCCAACCCGTATCCTACATACTACACACGGGTTACATTTCTTTAAATTTATTCAGGCACTACTCGCTTCCTGAAAATTACAATGCGTTCACGAAATCTATCTCAGTTACCATGGTAAAAAGTATCTTCTATCCATCCATTGAGACTACGTGGCAGCATAGTTTTTTCGTGTAGGAATAATAGGCACAAAGTTATTTTCACACTAAAGTGTGCCCCGCGGCTGAGCCGTGTGTCAAAAACCCCCTAGGTAGTAGCTTCATTTTACCTACATTAAAACTTAAGTTGTTTTTTTTACAGCTAGTAAAGCAGCTAGTAAATAGCAAAGAAACTTAATCCATATAGTCTATACAACTGGTCAGCAAAACATAGGGATTAGTGGAAGTCAACCTGATTTGAAGTAATACAATGAAAGACAATGTTGTTTATGACAACGTAGTTATTAGTAAATTGCAAGAACGCGAATGCTGCGCCATCTATTTTATTAATCCGTAATCCTATTCTAAGGAAATGACTTCATTTATCGGGATAAAATGTATTCTAAGTGTTAACTCGGGGTGTAAGCCAGCACTATGTCGAGTTTCATTCATTACGTTCTGTAGTTTTCAGAGAGGATGCGATTCAGCGCCATGTTTTTCGATACTTTCGGCTATCCTGAGGCAACGACGTCATTTATCAGGAAAAAAATAAATCCTAAGTTAGGTCCGGGATATGAGCTGGCTCTGAGTCGAGTTTCATTTAAATCTGTTCAATTGTGTTTACGTGATGCTCTAATAGATAGAAAGATAGATCAAAATTCTAAAAATTGGAATTTAAGAAATCACCTGATCCGGATTTTTTCACATTTTTAGACGCAATGTATACTACAATCTCGAATCATTTACAGATATTATATTAGTATAGATAGATTTATAGTATTAGTACGGTCTATTCATTCTACGAACGCTTACTCGATAACGTTCTTCGACGAAACAACACAGTATCAGATCTTTGTTTGTGTAGCTCATCACAATTCAATTAAACATTTGTGGGCTGGCTCCTGATTGTGGGACCGACTTATTTACCCGCCACATGAATTATTCAATATCGATCTCTTTGTTCCTTTCACTTGTACCGCATCAGGTTCTCTTAACTATATATTAATTATGTGCAAGAAGTTTCTTCTACGTTTTGCAAATAATTATATTAAATTTTATTTAGTATAATTGTCATTTTTTATCCCGGGAATCCCCCAGGAATTTCAAGTCAAACGTGGATGAAGTTGCGGCCATATCCTAGTACTCTATAAAATGAATAAGCTTTTATCCCTGCACGCGCCCTGTCGTAAGAGGCGACAAAACAACCCACAGTCAGGTGGTAGGGCATTTGCCCGACTGGATGGCTACCACCCCTGGTCTAAACTATATCTCCATAAAAACCTTCAGCTGTGTTCCGGCATTAGTGACCAGGTTCCAGTCTCCCTTAAGAGAGCAGCAGCGCATTTGTAGCACCTAGTGCTGCAAATGTCGATAAGCGATGTTATAACCGTTTTCCATCAACTGGGCGTTTGCCTGTGTGCTAAACTCTTGCAAAAAAAAAATCTCCATGATGAATTCAGCTATTGAGAGAATAATATTTTAAATGCGTTTGCATATTTGGCAACACGAATATACATTCATTTGACATAGCGGATACTACGCGGCCACCGGAAATTAAAAAAAAGTCTAACATGACTATAGAAAGTCGAAAAAGGTCCTCGTATAACATTTTGATTGAAATTTTTTATATGAATTGAACATAACTTTAGGAAGTATTTAGTTTGTTAGATGATAAATGTCTATTCAACGGAAAATAGTAGATAGATACACGAGAGGTGAAAGTGACCTATTTAGGCATAAGATACTTTAAAAAAGAACTTGAGATATAGATAGAACAAGAAATATAAAGAAAAACAATTTTTAGCTAGACGTGTTGCTGGGGATTTTCTTGCCGCTTCTTCTCCTTAACAGCAATAACACGTTGTGAAGCGGTGTACATAGACTAAGAAGTAAAAATTAAATTAAATTTTAACCTATATGTATGACTTTCAAAAAGTGTTCTCCAGTGGAACTTATTATGAATAAAAACTTTTGAATTTGAATGTGATGGTTTGGCGTACAATCGTGGCGAGGGCGCTAATAGTTCCGAGTGCCTAAATAGCCATTTCACCTGAGGTTAACACTCTGCTTTGCATCTTTGTATATGAAGAAAGTAAATAAAATATGATTAGTTAAACAAACAACTACTACTTCAGTCGTTAAATCCGTATCTTAATCTGATGAACTCATTTAATACGTCACATATGAAACGTCAAGTATTTTTTTTGTCTGTAGCACTATACCAACCGTTATTTTTTGTCACTGATGATAGTAAATATTGAGCTCAAATTTATGTAAATTAAATAATAATTTAACTAACTAACTCCGTTGGCTCAGCGACCCAAGGTAAGTCTTGACCTCCGAAACGAGAGCACGCCACTTACAACGACGAACGGTTACGAAAACTAAATAATAAGTATACTTTTTTCTGATATTACAAAATTGTTGATTTTTTTAACAATTTATGCCGCGATTTAGCAGTGGTTTAAAAAAAAGTTGGACATGAGTCGCATGTAATATCTACGGTTCCCATAGTTTTAAATTTTTTAATAGCAGGGAAAAGCTTTTCCCTTGGTCGAAAAGGTCTGGTTTCATCCCTGTGATCAGGCAACATGACAATGAAAGGCAGAAATTAAAAATACACTTACCTACCACCTTATTCAAAATATTTATTACTCAGAAATGGTAAAAAATTAATATTTGAGCAAATTGAGCTTTATGTTACTTTAACCATATAAAGTTGACGTAGTTTAGTGACTAATGCATTCGCGTTCTAACGCCGTGGTCTTAAATCTTGTCCCGTGCAGGTTTTTCATCTTATGTGTAATCGTTTCAATTACTATGTGTTGACAGTACAGTAAACCTGTGATGAAACTGCCACATACGTCTTGGAAAAGCATGGCGGATATAGTGTCTGGTACCGTAATATAGGAAGAACTTAGCCCAGCAGCGGGATGTTTGTGGTCTAAACTTATATTTTATTTTATAGGCTCCACAAGTGGAGCAAATTTTTGTATACTTCTTTCTTTAATATTTCATTGGCGATTGGAGAATAATCCTTTACAGTGTGCATGTTAAAAATATACACATGATAGATGAGTATACTCAGGTCTAGGTAAGAATTTGGTTAATTGATAGTCTAAGTGATTAAGTGGGCTAAAGCTTTCCCGGCCTAGCTCTCTGCAACCACAGAGGCTTCGGGTTCAATTCCTGGTATGGTAAATTTAGGACGCGAATATTGTCCGTTATTTATTATGGTGCGGGTGTCGATCGGCCGTTAGAGTAGTTCGTTGTATACACGTAACGCAGGCGTAACTTGCTTAATTTGGGGATATACAATATTATGTGTGTTGTCTGCTCATTATTATAATATTATTATTATAGAATGCTGTTTAGTGTGAACACGAAGTACACCCATCCCATACACAAAATTTTTGCTATACATAGAGTCTAATTTCTCTTCTTCTGCTCTTTCTACTGATAGATAAGTTTTATTGTTTCTCTTTTATGTAGTTTTATGGCATAGGAAGTAACTAAATAGATTAATTATTTTCTGACTAGTGGATACTTGGGGTTACAAATCAGTTAAAAGTGTAATTGTATCCTTCCCGTATATCTGTAAGTTGAATGTCTTAGGCTAAGCATGCACTAGATTGATCAATACTGGATTCAGCTGTGGAAGGGTGTGTTCGGTGATGAAAATACCTTAAACGACCAAAACCTACAGGTGTAACCCCAGGCTTACTACATAATTAAAACTAGCAAATTGAAGCCAACTACACCACTTTACCTCATAATGTGCGGTTATAGCACGTAACTTGTGGGTAAACGAAACTAACGTAGAATTATAATTGGGCGGTAACAAAGAGGCAGCAAACGACGGCCTATCCTATTGACTTGTTATCATTACACATAAATAAGGTGGCCGTAATGTGGTCCGCCGAGTATCCAATCCCGGGTACATTGTTACCCATGAGATTAGATAGCCGTGATGATTGCCAAAGTTTGATTGAGCTTGGTTCTACCCTTTGG
This sequence comes from Dendrolimus punctatus, assembly GCA_012273795.1. Classification (NCBI taxonomy): domain Eukaryota; kingdom Metazoa; phylum Arthropoda; class Insecta; order Lepidoptera; family Lasiocampidae; genus Dendrolimus; species Dendrolimus punctatus. The sequence goes on along the minus strand of CM022529.1, from coordinate 11,404,440 downwards.
TGGTTTCTGTTGATTACAGGATGTAATTGGCAACCTCGGATTGAATACAGTTTACGGTCACGCGGTGCTGTAAATAGGCGTGTGGAATATCATTGCCTATGGTTGTACGTATTTTGTAACCACCGTTGTTAATTTGTCAGTTTATGTATTAATAATTACCTAAATTACCATGTAACATGTAAATATAGGTATAAGGACTTATGAAATTAATGTAATAGTAAGTCAAGTAAACGTTTTGAAGTTAATAAGCATATTGAGCTGTAGTCCTGCAGTCAAATCGCCCAGTAAAAATTATAACTCCGCAATCACAGTAGTAGTAGTAGTAGTATTAGTCTCCAGTCTATATTTTTGTCATATAAAATCCCAATTAATACTTTCATTCAACGTCCTATTACTTAACACATTTTTAAAACTTAATTCATTGAAAATTAATAGTCCATGAAATTCATCAAATTTACTAAATTACATATATGATATTTAAATTCATTTATATATTTTCTACATATGTATTTGTATGGTATGTATATTAAGTATATATCTATGTAATATATAAAATTTCTTCATATATGTATCAATATATCATTTATGTATTTATTATTAGAATGTAAGTAGTTCGTACTATATGTTACGTATACCACCATCATTATCATCTCAATTCATTCCTGGGGTTGTCTGGAAGAGACAGCTTTTTAGCGATAAGACTGCCCTTTGTACATAATTAGATATAATTTTAGTCTATAAGTTCATGTTTGTATTGGCGTACAATAAAGTGTTATCTATCTATCTAAATTGAAAAGGTCTTTTCAATTCAGTTTTGATGAATTTCATTTATACCTACATTGCCTATGGGTATCCGAGATACTTCTGTAGAGAAGGAGAATTAAATAGTTATCATCCTCTATACGCCAAGCAATAAGTTGCAATGATTAAAACATCTATAAAAATTCTCTATGAAACACTTAATTTCAAAAGCAATAGTAAGCCATGTAGCCTCTAGTGTTACAACTCGTAGTTCAAATTTGAGCCGCACTCTGTCGCAGCCATGCACGCGCCATTAACCCTAAGTAGCGACACCGGCAACTGGAAGATGGTCTGAGGAACGAACTTTATCTTCAAAGTTGCCATTGTCCGCGTTTCAAGAGATGCAAATTATTTTACAAATTGTGTTATTCAACTTACAGCAATAAAATTTTAAGGAAGAGAATTTTTCAAAAAAGTTTTTTTTATTGTATAAGTGTTTTAATTTATACATGTAAATGTGATTGCAAAATGATATTATAATATATAAAAACCGATTTTTATCATGGGTAATAGATTGAATGGTGGATTTGTTGAAAAATTCGCTTCGCATTCGCTTATAATGCAAGTTCCGCGTATTTGTATCGTTCCAACATAAATTAATACGAAATTCTATATAATCTTGAATTTTGTTTTAAGATCTGAAAGAGATCAAGAGAGAATTTTAGGTCTGTATTTATCATAATTATTAAGCGGGATATGTGCTAATTGGTAAAGTTATTTTAATAAATTAATATAAATCTGTTAAGTTATATTACTGGTCAATCTCGCATACAACAATATCATGATAATCCGCCGTTAACTCTGTATTTTGAAACGTGAATAAAATAACTAAGCTTTTACATACATTTTGTCCATGCTTTCTCCGCGTAGGCATTACTCTTCAGTTAGTTCCTTATTTTTTCATTGTTCATTTACTAAATTATCGTAGATGGGTTCGTAGATTTTTTTAGAGAAATTAACTCAATATGCATAACACTGTAAGTACGTAAAATTCTTAATTAGGTATTAATGAATGAATTACGTAGTAGATATTCTCTCACTAATGAAACATTTTTTTACATCCAATAGCTTGTTTGTTTAGCAAAATAAATACGGAAAAGTCCGTAGTAAACATCATACGAACACCCCTGCTTTCTTACACATCATAATCCCATGTTTGCCTATGTCGAGTTTCCGGTGATGAGTAACTAGAGAAATTGGTTTGTTTTGTTGTTTTTCTTATTTATATCTTTACATTACATATACTATATTGTACAAATATGACACAATAATGATGTTACATTTACTTATACAGCTATATTTATTATCATAATTATATAATATAAGGAATGCTCCGGTGGTTCGGGCATGTGTAAAGAATGTATGATGAAAGAATGACTTAACAGATATACAATGCAAAAGTGGGTGGATGCAGAAGTCGCGGAAGGCCACGACACACCTTCCATGATCAAATTGATCGTGTATTAGCAGAAGGTGATGTCAGGAGCCTTGAGAACAGATGAGCGTGCATGACAAGAGCTATGAATGTCAAAGAAGCAGTGAGGTGTGTAAGAATAAGCCTGTATGGCGCTCTGTTGTTCGTGCCTACCCGTTAGGGACCTGGCGTGAAGTTATGTATGTATGTATGTATGTATAATATAAGAAAATAGTTCTGTAATTTTTTATTGAAACAAGGAATATTTATTAAAACAATAAAATTTTGATGAAGCGCCAAAGTTAGTTTCTTCATATATTCGTATGCGATCGAATGTATTTTAATCAAGTGACTGAATAATAACATCAAGCGCGATAATGGTCAGACATACAGGTAGTATTAGGATAATGAAGAAATACTTGGCAAGATAGAAACATTTTGCCAGTGTCTCTAAGTTTCCCAAGTCACTTCTCAATCGTAAAGACTTAGTACGTAAGACGTAGGAAGCTCTAATAAAATATGGCGAAAATTTGAATTGAAAATATGTACTTTTCTGCAAAAAATCTACAGAATCTGTAGCAATACGTTTAAGGGTTATAAAGTATTTTATTTTTAAGAAAATAATAAACTTCCTAAAATAACCTATAAACTGCCATTTATGATTAATTTTTTCTTTATTTTATTGCCATAATTAAAATAATATTTTTATAGCCTTAAAATGGGCGTCTAGTTTGTAATTAAATCCATGTATATCATGAGACACACATGATTCTTTCCATATTCTCACTTTGTACTAAGAGAAATCGCCTTTGGGGAAGTTGAATCCACCGATTGTCACTAATATACCCGAAAGCGTTTTGATTCGGTCCCGAATATATTTGCATTAATGAATGGACTTCGTCCAGTTCGCTCGAGGCACTGACACGAGTATTAGTCAGGTACATGCTACGTTAAACTTACTTTTGTTAATTATTAATTTAGACTCGTTTTGAATAGATATTTAATTATATTGGACTATTTAAATTGAGAAGATAGGTACAAGATATGTATATATATTAGACTAGAAAACAGGTAATTGTATCTAAATATATATCCTACCAGTGGAATAACGCATCTCAAAATATAATAAATAATTGTTTTGCAAAATATTTTCTCGTATGACTTTTTTATTTATATTATTTACTTAATTATTTTAAACTGAAAATTAACACAGTTCAATAATTGTGTAGAAAAATCTCCAAGATATTTCGAGTATTTAGATGTGTGTGTTTAATTTATTATTCTATTTCAGTTTAAACTCATAAATATAGCAATATCTTTATAGCTTTACTATGTAAAGTTTAAATAAAATCCTGGAAAAGTTTTAAATTGTCTCAGATTTATAGCATCAGCCATCGGGAGAAGTTCTAATATTGTCGAAACAAAGCAAGAGAGCGAAACATGCTCCGATTTCACGAGCCAAATGCAAAGCTTTATTTAGTTTAAGGCGCCATTACACGGGTCATATAAACTGTCAAAGTTCGAAGACGCGGGGCGTCGCGCGTCGTCGCACTACACCATCCACCGTTCGCTCTCCTCACCCTTTTTTAACTTTACCAAATAGATAGACGATCTTTTTAAGCTATTTTATGTTTCAATTTCTTCTCGATGGCAATTGAATTTAAAATTCCTTCTTAACTTGGTAATGAGGTTTTGGCAGATATTTGAAGAATGATTGATGGAACATGAACTTTGCTGTAATAGACTCTTGTTTAAAATGAACAATAGTTTTTATTCAAGAATTTTGTATTTATATAGAAGGCCTCAGATGTTTTTATTTATTTATTTCAGCACTCATAACCCCTTTCATGTGTTTAAAAGGGAATGTCTCAGACGTTTAGTGAAGTATGACTTTTTAATTTCACAATAATTCTGTAATTTGTACTTACATGTCAATATCCTCCAATTTATCTATAGCCCTGTAATGGTCAGTACCTTACCAGATGCTGTCTAAAGCTTAAATATTTACAAATATATAAACATATATATAGATATACATAAACGGTGCAAATTCAATTTTTTTTCAAGAAGTAAGAAGTTACACGATAACAAGTAATATTAAATTGATCCAAAAACAAACACATAACTCATATCAATGTTACAATACAGTCACAAACGTGAAATAAGATGTCACCGGTTAAAAAATGGCGGGAGAAGAAAGATAGATTAGTTATGCGGACACACAACCCGTGGTGCAATTACTGCGTCTGTCGCGTCGCGCGTGTCGCGCCGACCTGGCTGCTGAGAATTTACCCTACACGAATGAATAAAAATACAGATATAAGACTCAATATTAAGATTATGAGCTAAATTAGTAGTATAAGGTTCAATATAGTCTGTAATAACGCTGGGACTTCATTTGTGTGTTGTTAAAGAGGTAGGCTGTGGGTGAATGCGTCTTATTTAAAGCCTTAAAAACCAGCGTCGTTAAAGCAAAGGCACATTAGTGTATATAAAATTATACATACCTACGTTACAAAGAAATAATTAGTGTCTGGCTGATGAAAGTAGAAACTGAAAAAGCGCGGTAAATATTTAAAATATCAGTAGGTATGGCACCTCCAGATTGTCTTAGTCTTAGAATATTAGGCGATATAATACCTTATTTTTCTTTAAGTTCAGCGTCTTTCTTCTGTTGCTTTGTCTCGAATTTGAGAATCATGCAAAACAATAACTACTGCACTTCTTTAATTACTTTATTTCAAAATGCTTAGCATTTAGAAATTCAAAAGTTAGTTAGAAGTTTTAAAAACATTGACACTAAAATAACAATAATGACAGAAGTAACGACAATGTTGGTAAAATGACATTGACATTTATTTTAGTCAGTTGTATATTACCCATAACACAGGCCTAACTTGCTTAATTTGAGCATATACAATATGTGTGTTTGTCTGCCGATTATTATTATTATTTATATTCGCATTTTCCTATCAGGTTCCGTTTAAAATAGCTACGCAATCCTAAACACAATATATTTTCAAGGAAGTAAGCTCTGCGCGTTACTCGTTGTCTATGGTTTCACCTTACAATCTGACACCACAATTTAAGTAATTTGTTTTACTCGCAATACATTTCAGTAAAAGATCGCCTTTTTCCTCCTCTGACTTTTCCTTGTACTATTTGCAGCTTAAATAAGTCGTCTGTTTCATATAAAAAGAATTTCAGTAAGTAGGTACTATTGCGAACAGTTGTCTTCCCTCTTGATTTTTCCTTCGTTGTTTATTGTTGCCTTTAATCCCGTAATCTAGTTTACATTGTATTGAACGATATGCATTTGATTTCCCAATTTTCTTTATCTATAAGAAGTATTACAAATTCTCGCTTTTATTTTAAATTCCTGATGCTTTAAATAAAGATAACATTAAATACATTTTATTGACAGAAAAGTAAGAGTTATATATATATATATATATATATATATATATATATATATATATATGTAATAATTTAAAAAAGATAGTTAATATTAACCATAAAGTGTGCAGTTATGCCATATTCAATTTAATTTTATAAAAAACAGTAATAAAAAAGTGAGTAACTTGGAGTTGTTTTGAAGCTCTATAAGTTTGATATATTCATAATTTTGAAGTGTATAGTTTGAAAGTTAGAGAGGGACATTTTAATTACATTCGAACTTAATATCCCGCCATCTGGTGACACTAGTATAGACGTAATTAAGAAACATCGTTATGTTTTTCATGATCTGACCAACCCCATATGACGCACACACATTGTAAACTGTTAAAATATATATTTTCGACCCCTAGTTACATAAATGGCGGATAACCCTAACAATTATTTCGCGATTTTACTACATAAGTTTTGCAACGCTATACAGACTACACTTTTCTGTTATATTTAAGGATGGGAATGTTTTCTGACAGGTTACTGTGACATACACGGACAAAAGGGCATGACGATTTCATTCGAGTTTCATTTTACTAAATTGGCTACAAAACTTTAAAATTCACTAAAAATAACAAGTATTCAACTAATAATTATGGATGTCAAAATGTAATACAGACTCATATATATTATTGTTACGAGTTTAGCGGGACTGGGATTAATATGCCGATGTGGAGGCTTATTAATAGCTTCTCTAAATTTATCTTATTTTTAGTTATTATTAATGATAGCTGTTAGCCCCCCAAATAAAATAAAATAAATAAAAATAGAATTATTATAGAGTTTATTAGAACTATACAGGTACAAATATAACCGAACACAACAAATCCAAACTTAATTCAGAAGGTCGTAAGTCAAATAAACGCGCAGTCCGTCACTATTAGATTGCCGAAGTTTAAAATTTCAATACATGTAAAAGAAACAGGCCTTATAGTAAGACCTAATCATCGTAATTTTAAAAAATCATGGTAGATATATTTTTAATAATCATAATTAATGCGGCATTTCATTATTTTTACTTGTGCCTACATATGACGTCATAAGTGTCTCTACCTTATTTTTCTAATAAAATAATTTTTCGGATAAAATTGTAGTTAAATTGTAAATGATAAATATAAACATTTTGTACTAATTTTAGATGTGGCTTAATTGCCTAAGACATTTAAATATCATTTAAATAGTGTAATTCATTGCAAAGAACCAGTTTGAAATGTACGCAAATGATCTTTGAGGAAAAACAATGTACAGGTTCAGTAGCACAAAACTTATGAGGCTGCAACGCTCTGTAAGTTTTTAAAATGTATTTCAGTTGATTTGACTGTAAACGATTGTAAAATTTTTAAAAATGGTTGTATGTACAAGACAGACCTGACAGAGAAAGGTAATAAGTATGAGCTATGATGAGTTTTACTTCGCAACTTATTTTTTTTTTTTTTTTTTATTACGCCTTCTCCTCCGTCATATGACAAGACAGAGGTCTTTATTTTTCTTTTATGTTTTTTAATTCTTTATTTATTTCTTAATACTAGTACTTCAAGGGATGGGTAGGGATTTTTTATTACTTTAATAGTACTTATTCTATTACATTGTTACTATTTACTATTTTACACTTCTGTACTTATTTCTATTTTATTTCTTTCTTACAATCTTTATATCTATGTAGTTTTTATTTTTACTTTTACATTAACATTTTAGTGTTTACATATCTACTTTATACATGTTTTCTTATTCTACTTTCACATGTTTTATATATATATGTATTACTTTAGTTTTTTTTTTTTTTTTTTTACTTATTTATGCTACTTTTATTACTTATTTAGTTTATTATATCTATGTGTATATATGTTGGTTGTTTGTGTTATATTATTCTAGTTGGTTAAACATTGTTAAACATATACAACTATATGTTGCAATGTTTATTAATTGCGATTATTTTTGATGGCTATTTCGGTTACCTTTACTGCGAACTCCACAAAGACCTCCCTTTTCTTCTTACTAAGTAGCGCTGCTATTTCGTCGCGACATATCTTAATACCTAGGGCGCATTCTGCGTTATAACGCTTCCTCGCGAAAAGGGGGCAGTCGAAGATAATGTGAAGGGGCGTCTCAACTTCTCCTGTGTCGCAGGGACATGAGGGATCTCCCTTTAACTTGAACCGATGCAAGTACTGGGAGAAACCCCCATGCCCTGTAAACATTTGGGTCATCGTTCCGGTCGGATTTAGTGTTCTAATGATTTTGTAGGCGCTCGCCGTTTCCGGGAAGAAAAACTTAGTGACGGACGCAGTTGGCTCGTCCCTGTATCGCCGGTTCCATTTGTCGAGCGTGTCCATACGGAGCAGACGCTTTACAAATGAAATCGGACACCTGTCATAATGAGGTTTTACCTTCAGGGACTGAGCAGCGGCTTTCGCCAGAGCGTCCGCTCTATCGTTTTCCCTCACCTCGGCGTGCGCCTTTACCCAGTATAATGAGACCCCCTTCCCCATTGCCATAATCCGTCTCACGTTCTGCCTAGCTGTAACCGCCAGCTCGTGTGTACTATTCCAGTTAACTATTGACTGAAGTGCCGAGCGCGAATCGCTGTATATCCCAAAGCTTTCTTCTGGGCTCTTAAGGATTTCCTCAGTTGCCTTGCATATGGCCAACAGTTCCGCCTGGTAGACTGTGCAGTAAGACGGGAGCTTCAATCGGCGGTTCCTGGTTTCTGCATCATTGTCCCAAAAGGACAATGATGCTCCCACCTCCCCGCCGATCTTGCTTCCGTCCGTGAAAATTCTGACTGCTTGCTGTCTATGTTGATCCACCTCTCCCTGGTCTACCAGGCATACGAACTGCAGGTCCGTATGTTCGGCAGGATGAGGCATTTTCACGTAAGCAACTCTCCGCTCGATGTCCCTGTCTCTAAGCGCCGGCAGGGGTACTCCCCTCTTGGCCTCATACAGGGCAGCTGCCTCTTGTATCCTAAGATCAAGGGGGAGTATTCCTGCCAGTACCATAGCCGAGTTTAGGGACACCGTGCGATGGGCCCTGCACAGTTTCTGGGCAAAGCCCCGCTGTACAGCGCCCAGTTGCTTACGGATTCCTTTCTTGCTAGTTGCTGGAGCCCAGGCGCTTGCTGCGTACATTACGATCGGCTCGATCACGGCGGTGTATATCGATCTGATTACTTCCGGGTGGAGGCCCCAGCTGACCCTGGCAGCTCTCGACAGTTGTTTATATAGGACTGAAACTTTGCCGCAGGTGTTCTTGGCGTGAGTATTGAAAGTTAGTCCGTCGTCAATGGTCAGCCCCAATATTTTGATCTCCTTAGACATGCCAATGGCAACCCCACCCATGCCCAGTCGTGGGGTGTCGTATTTCCGTTTTCTTGTCAGAAGCATGGCGCAGGTCTTGTGCGGCGCAAACTTGAGTTTATTACGTACACCCCACTCCTGAACAAAAGCGAGGATGGCATTGGCCTGTCTCTCGACCTCCAACCCGGTGTCTCTATCAAACAATAGTACCACATCATCAGCATAGGCCTGGCAATAGGTATTCCTTCTCTCTAGTTCCTGTAATAACGGGTCCAGTAACAAATCCCAGAGAATCGGGCCCCCTATCGAGCCTTGCACGCATCCTTTGTTCGTGGACCTGGTGACGTGCTCTCCTGCGTATCTGACCGTTATCTGTCTATTCTGCAGGTAACTGCCCAACACCTTCTGGATATTTTTTGGGCAGTTACTTTCAGACAGTCGGACCCTAATCATTGGCCACCAAGCGCTGTCAAACGCTCCCTCTATGTCCAGTGATACCAACGTTACAAGTTTCTTGTCTATTAACTTTCTGCGGATATGGTTCACTAGATCATAGAGGGAGTCCTCTGTGCTTCGTTGGGGCAGGAATCCATACTGTCTGGAGCTAAGTTTAGGCACCAGGTACCATCGCAGTCTTCCTATGAGCATTTTCTCAAACATCTTCCCCATCACTGGCAACAGGCCGATTGGCCTGTAGGACTTCGGAGTGTTGTAGTTGTCCTTCCCTGGTTTGCGTAATATGACTACTGTCGCTTTCTTCCAGATGGTAGGGAAGTGCCCCAACTCCAGGCATTTGTTGACCAGTGACAGGCAAAGATCCGGTGCTCGGAAGACCGCCTGCGTGCAGATGTCCGACGTCAACCCATCTCCACCTGGGGCCTTCTTTGGGTTGAAACTCACCGCCGCTGTCTTCAGCTCCTCCATAGTAAAAGGTGGGTCATTGTCACAATGGTCACTCTCTTTATCGATCGAATGGGCTCTAGCTCTGACAGTGCGGTGGTAGGTGTTATCTGTTCTCTCGTCGTCCCTTGGGTAAAAGGTCTCAACAAGGAGGTTTACCGATTCCCTAGGTGTTAATACCTTGCCCCCTTCTATGAGGAGCTCGTCCTCACTCCTTTTCGCGGTGCGCCCTATGACCCTATACACTCCCTCCCACATTCCTTCCCTATCCTGCTTCTCACAGAACTCCTTCCAGGATCTCGTTTGCGCCTTGTTTATTTCCTCCTTGTAAAGCTGCTTGGCCTGCAAATAATCCCGTATAACTTTATCTTTCCTGTCCGCCGCTGCCCACTTGATTCTCCTCTTCAGGGCGACCACCTCCCTTTTCCTTATGTACAAGTCCTCAGACCACCATGGTAAATTTTTCTTCCCCCCTGACTTTATTTTAGGAATGCTATTTTCACAGGCTTCCAGGATCACCTCAGTGAACCTTTCCACCTGTGAATCTAAATTTTTTATGTCCGTCAGTCTGTCCGTTGCTTCCTTAGTTATGTTTCCCTCAATTAATAATCCTCCCAATTTTACATTAAATTCTTCCCATTTAGCTTTCCTTGTGTTATATATTCTTTTTGTCCGTTTTGTCTCTATTTTAGTGTCTCTTAGTCCTATTTTAAATGTTATGGCATTGTGGTCTGAGGATGTGAGGCCGATGTTCACCTTCCAATCGTCCACCCTTCCAAGGAGACTCATGCTGCAAGCGGTAATATCTATGTGGCTGGCATATTCCTTGGTCCCCCTAATAGTGTAAAATGTTGGGGTTGGATCGTTGTTTAAGATTTGCAGGCCAAGCTCTTCAAGGCACGCTAGCATCTCGGCCCCTCTCTTATCTTCTTTAGAGCTCCCCCACCAAAAGCTCTTGGCGTTAGTGTCGCCCCCGACAAGGACCTCTCCGGTCCCCACATTCACAACCGCCGATTTTAGTTGCTCCAAGTATGGTCCAATTTCCGTGTTTGGCTCCAGGTAGAATGAGATCACCGCCGTCTTCCAGGTGCCCCTGCCCACCGTCACTACCAACTTATTACAATAGTTTAGATTTTTTCCATGGTGTAAATGCAATTTTCACTTATTAAAACTTATTAAGTTCTCAACGTAACTACTAGGATAGATGTACCAAATGTACGTTATATCATTCTTTGAGGATGAATTATTAGAAGTACAATAAACTTGACGTCTTTTACGGTGTTATAAAGGGATTCCCTAATACAGAGACCAGACGCACGGCAAATGAATAATAAATCGGATACATAAACCAAAAACAGGAACTATGCTCCAGTAAGAAGTCACGGATAATGTAAGATTTGTATTTTATACATTTTGAATATTTTCATACTGTTCTTAGGGATATACAGCATAATAACAGGTCTCGTTTACTAATAAAATTAGAACTCAAGTTGTATGTATGAAATAATACTATTAGTTCTTGAACGCCCCACTGTTGGGCACGAGTTTTACCCTTTTCTGGGGACGGACGTTACATCCGCTACGCTTGTCCAAAGCCGAATTGTGGGTCTCGGAAACGGTTATTTCAATGTGCAGGCTCCGTCATGGTGGTGTTGTTAATTGGCAGTATGTGGTAATTGTATCAATATGCACATTATGTCAAATTTGCCTTAATTAAAACTGATATATCATTTGTTTATTTATATCACATTTGCTTCGTTTACTTTGATTAACTATTTCATGCACTCACGGCTGTTGAAAGTAATTCTTACCTGAGCTTATTGTACAAACATCATAGTAAATAAGTTTTTTGTAATTGAAGTAATAAATACAAACAAAAAACCTATGATAAAAAATTTTGCAATATAATAAAATAAATAAAATAATCGGCCTAGTAGTTTTTACGTAAATCCCGAACAAACAAACTAGAGATTTAAAACGAATTGCATAGTGTTCTCCGTCGTTTATATAGTCTACTAGCCGTTCCCGCCCGCTTCGCCCGGCGAATGACAAACAAACAAACAAATTGAGAAAACATGGAAAAATATATAGCCTATAACCATCTACGATTGATTCCGCGTCGAATGGTTGTGGTTTCATGCTGATCCGTCCAGTAGTTTTCGAGTTTACCTCGGACAAAGAAAACAAACTTTGCTTATTTATATAGATTTCAGTGGCTCTTTTTTAATAGCTTTAATGTACAAACACGACATGTTTAGAATTTTACAATATTATAGATTAATAAACCCCTTTACTATGAAGCCATAGATGCTTGACTGCAAATAAGACAAGCAAACAACGTGTCCAGTTAAGGGCGTCAGCGTTGTCGCCTAAATAGTTGTCACTGTTGTACTTCACCGGGGTGAATAACAATAAGACCCTTTTGTTCCGGTTCGCTTCGGATGTATTCAATCTGCTGGAGACATAATCAAGACATCGCGCTCACAGGGAGGTCCCTACGACAATAAAACTTTCCCCTCTTACGATATTCAAGCAGTTAATATAAGTTAGCTGAGTTTGTTTCATTTATGTAATATTTTAATTCCATCGACAGAAAAGAATGTCAACGAACTATAAGGTAATAAAGATTATAATCGTGTGGTTATTCACGAAACTATTATATGAGTTATATTTTAAGCGATATAATAATTAATCACCTAAAATACAATTTTAAATATATCTTATATACTTCTTATCTCCTTTCCTGACATGTTTAAAACCCTGGTAAACCAAAGGTAAGAATTTTCTTCCAGTAATAAAACGACTCACTTCTCTGTTATTGTATTTGTTAAGAGGCTATGTACGCCTAATTCAAATCGGCATTTCATGAAATCAACCCCGCACGGCTAACAATTACTTCGATGGAACAGCGCCAAATAAAACTTCGAGCGTGGCGAAATATTGCAATTGATCATACCGACGCGCACCGCTTGATTGACTTGATTCAATTTATTTCATTTTAAGGCTCACGAGAGCGAGACAAACTGTCCTAAAGTGAGATAGACTGTTTGTATGCGTAATCGGTATTGATATTTTGTCACACCTTCCTAAGCGTCTTTAGCCCAACGGCTTACCATGCTCAATAGTAACTAGGAAGTGCAGGGTTCGAATCCTCATCAAGCTGTACGTATTTTTATTTTTCCAGCAACTTTTTAGATAGGTAAATTTTATTAAATAATTTCATTATTAAAATTTTTTCATATTATTCCTTCCCTATTATCCCTATTAATATTTAAAATGCGAAAGTAACTGTCTCTCTGTTTGTTCCGTTTTCATGGAAAAACTACTATACCGATTTGGCTGAAATTCATTACATATATACATATATATATTTTACAAACATAAATAGAGCATTTGTAGCTCAAAAAAAATGCATCCGAGCTATTGTAGGTATCCGATTTTATGATTCTTGTAAGCCTCATTTTAAAAATCTACAAATTTTACCACTGCCATGTTTGTATATTTATGAAATATGTTTATTTGTAAGAAACAATTTAACAATTTTTACGACGGCTAAAGACCTCTGGATAGAGGTCTTGTCTTTGTTTGGATAAACAATACTAGAAATAGTGAACGACTGGTTTTAAATGTGGCACCAAAAACAACCCTCTTTACCAGAAACTGCTACAACATGTGCATTAAAGTCTATAATAAAATTCCAATGCACATAAAAGAGTTCAGGATTAATAAATTTAAAAATCAACTAAAGGAATGGCTTTTAAATAGAATGTTTTACTCGGTGGACGAATTCCTCAATTGTACATAAATAATTCCCTTGACTTATGAATGTTATTATTATTATTACTACTATTATTATTATTAGTATTATTGTTTGACATTTATCAGTATTTTATTTCATAATTATGATCCATTTAATATTTTATAATTTAATTAAATTTATTAGAAACATTTGTATGCTCCTATGGGAGCAAAACATGTGTACATTGTGACATATATACCAACTGTTTGACCATGTTTTAAACAAATAAATTTGATTTGATTTGATTCGGTGCCGAAACTGAACATAGGATGCTTTTTATCCTGAAAAATGGAATAGTTTCCGGGATAAAAATATATTTGTCTTTTTATTGGTTATGCATTTATGGAAAAACTACCGGATGGGGATTATGCCCATATTCCCAGAGCCCTAGTACCACTAACAGTTCACCCCAATAGCCCGGTACTTTCTCTTCTCATTTCCCACAATAGTCCTACACTGGCCGGGGCTTGTCCATGGGTGCATTATTGTATGGTGTAGAGAGGGATAATCGCCGGTCAGTGTCACGCCACATTTAGATTAAATTTGTCAAGAGGCCTTTACGTGTCGGCCTCCCCGTGGCCCCACGCAAGCCCTCCAAAAGTCCGGGCCATTTTTATGGCCCGTGGTCTTGAAAGATATACAGATAATAATAATAATAAATTTTTTTTATAAAAAAAAACTTTATAATAATAATAATAAACTATATACTTTTGATGCCGAGGATGAATATATATTATGATGATTTTTATCTCGAAAAATGGGATAGTTTCCCGGATAAAAATGTATTTGTCTCTCTATTTGTTATGCTTTTACAGAAAAACTAATACACTGATTTGGCTAAAATTCGGTATATATGTAATTTTAATAATGACAGTGGACAAGGGATACTTTTCAACCCGGATAGTGGGATAGATTTATGTAAAGAAAATCCCTATGATTGTCTTTATTTTACATTTAAATTACCGCTCTTATCTATGGACAAACTAAAACTGACAGCACAATGTACACTGACAAATGACAGTTGAAACATGACTGAAGGAAGCGCGTAAAAGACAAGTGAAGTGAATTTATTGTGAACATCCTGCTAGATTTATTTATATTACCTGAACCTGAAATAAGGGCATTAAATGTTGTTTCTCTTGTTTTTACAGAGAAACAGTTTAGTCGTTATTTCGAAACTCCCATTTGCAAAAGATAAAATACAATAAAATCATTATAAAACAACATTTTTTGCAAATACTTCAACGAAAATGGAGAAGTTAAGATTCGATTTCGCTGTAAAACCATCTGCAGACGGAAAATCAAATATAATATGCATAACATCCATTTCAACACCAAATGGGCATACTTATGAAATACCAGCTGAGTGCCAACCAGCGAGTTTTCATCAAGTAATCACAAACACTCCCAACTATGCCAAAATAAAAAAATCATTAAATAAAAGACATCAAACAAGGAAAATATGGATAACTGTGACAGACAATATATCTAAAATATATTTAGATGAAGAACAAAATTTACAGTTTAATGATTTTTACTTAGAAGAAATTTCGGAGAAAACATGTGACACAGAATCTACACAAAGTGGCTCAAGTCAAGTGTTAGAGAAATTGATAGAAAAGTTACTTGAAGAAAAACACCATAAGTCTGAAAGTCAAAATTTAGGGAAAATTGCAAAAGACTTCATGATTGAGAAATTCACAGGCAGAAATGCAAATGCTTACCAGTGGATTAGGGACTTTAATAAAGAATGTGAACGCTTTCAAATTAATGAGGACAAAATGAAAATTGAAATTTTAAAAAACTTTTTGGAATACTCCAGTGTAGATTGGTACAGCTGCATGCTAATGAAATTTACAGTGGAATCAGAGTGGAATAAATGGGAGAAAATTTTCTGTGAGACATTTGGCAATAAAGGATGGTCTCCCATTAGATATGCTTTAGCTTTTAAATATCAAGCGGGCTCGCTGCTAGAATATGCATTGAAAAAAGAAAAACTATTATTGGAAGTGAGAAAATCAATTGATACAGGAACGCTTATTGATCTCATAGCATCTGGCTTACCAAATTATATTACAGATAAAATTGACAGGGAAACCTTACATGAAACACAACAACTGTACAATGAAATAGGAAAACTGGAACATTTGGTACAGAAAAATAGATATGATAAAAAAAATAACACATATACAGAAATGAAACCAAAAAAAAAAATTGAAGAAAGAAAACCGTGCCAGATTTGTATAAATGAGAAAAAAGGGAAACGTTACCATCCTGAGGAAAGTTGTTGGTTTAAAAGTAATAATCAAAAATCAGTTGTGAAAACTGTAAATAACTCTGAATTGGAAATTGAACTGAATGAAGAGAATCCAAAAAACTTGATGTGCCACCATTAATAAAAATAAAGCTTCTATTAAATGACACTTTAAATGTTTCAGGAATTTATGACTCTGGTTCAAATGTGTCATTAATAAATGCTAAATTATTAAAGATTAAACCAAAACATACAAATGATATACAAATGGTAAATTTAAGGACTATTAATGGTGAGAAGAAAACAAAAGGAATGGTAACTCTAAAAATAAAAATCTACAATATAAAAAAAACCATGAGTGTTTTTGTAGTGGATAGTGAAAATTTTAATCATGATTTTCTAATTGGTTTGGATTGTATCAAAACTTTCAAACTAATACAAAATGAAGATTTAAAAATCATACAATGTAACAATGTCAATGAAGAGCATACAAAAAAGAAAAACTACTCAATAAATGATATCTCAAATTCAACAAATGTCAGCATTCCTGATGTAGTAGAAAAACAAAATGAAGAAAGATTTTCATTAAACTCTAAAGTTTTAGAACAAGAAATTAAACACATGACCAAATGTGAAATAAATTTCAATGAACATATAAATTCAGATGAATTTAAAATATCAGTAAATCATTTAAATTTATTCCAACAATCAGAAATTGATAAATTAATAGAAAATTACAAATCAGTTTTTGCAAAAGATAAATATGATGTCGGCACAGTACAGAATTATGAAGCACATATTGACTTGATGGTGGATAAATACTGTTACAAACGTCCATACAGATGTACAGCTGAAGATCGAAGAGAAATAGAAAATCAAATATCAATACTATTACAGAAAAATTTAATTGAAGAATCTTACAGCCCATTCGCTGCACCAGTGACACTAGCATATAAAAAAGAAGATGAAAAGAAATCAAGGTTATGTATAGATTTTAGAGAATTAAATAAAATTGTTGTCCCTCAATCACAACCTTTTCCATTGATTGAGGATTTAATGGTGAAGACTGTAAACTGTAAATACTTCTCTACTTTTGATATAAATTCAGCATTTTGGTCAATTCCTTTGAAAATTCAAGATAGACACAAAACGGCTTTTGTAACACAAGAAGGCCACTTTCAATGGACCTGCCTCCCGTTTGGATTAAAGTCAGCTCCAGCGATTTTCCAAAGAATATTGAGCAATATCATAAGAAAGTACAAACTATCTAGTTTTTCAGTAAATTTCATAGATGACATTCTAATTTTTTCAAAAAATTTTGAAGAGCATATAGTACATATTTCAAGACTACTAAAAGCAATCCAAACAGAAGGTTTTAGACTAAAATTTTCAAAGTGTGCATTTGCAAATAAGTATGCCAAATATCTGGGGCACATAATAGAAAATAATTCAGTCAGACCTCTAAAAGATTACCTAACAGCTGTCAAAAACTTTCCAGTGCCAGAAACAAGAAAGAATATACGTCAATTCCTTGGCAAAATAAATTTTCATCATCGCTTCATACCTCACAGTGCAATTATCCTGGATCCACTACACAATCTATTAAGGAAAGATGTGAAATTCATTTGGTCTGCAGAGTGTCAAGAATCATTTGATAAAATAAAAGCCTTACTATGCTCAAAACCAATACTGAAAATTTTCGACCCTGAACAACCAATAACCATTTACACGGATGCTAGTATCAAAGGGGTGGGAGCAGTGTTGAAACAAGAAGATGAAAACGGAGACAGTAAGCCAGTTGCTTATTTTTCAAAGAAATTGTCTGAAGCTCAGAAAAAAAAGAAGGCAATATATCTAGAATGTCTGGCCATAAAGGAAGCTGTGAAATATTGGCAGCACTGGCTTATGGGAAAAGAATTTATTATGTTTTCAGATCACAGACCATTAGAGAATATGAACATAAAAAGTAGAACTGATGAGGAACTTGGTGATTTGACATATTATTTATCCCAATATAATTTTAAGGTTAAATATAACCCAGGAAAATTAAACCAAGAAGCAGACTGTTTAAGCAGAAATCCAGTTTTAGAACCTCATGAGAATACCGATGATTTTTTAAAAATAGTAAATTTAATAAACCTAGAAGACATAAAAAATGACCAACATGTAAATCTAGACTTACAAAATGGTAAAACAAAACTTACATTGAAGAATGAAATTTATTACAAAAATAGTAAAAAAAGGGAAAAAATCATACTATCAGAACAACTTAGTAAAACTCTAATAAAAGATATCCATGAAACTTACTGCCATATTGGAAGAACCCAGATGATAAATAAAATAACACCATTTTACACAGCAAAGAATATCATTGTAAACATTAAAAAAATCTGTGAAGAATGTGAAATTTGTATAAAAAACAAGTCAAGGAGGAAGCCAAAATATGGTTTAATGTCACATCTGGGCCCAGCAACTCGCCCGTTTGAAATTGTATCTATTGACACCATCGGAGGCTTTGGAGGATCACGTTCAACAAAAAAATACTTACATCTTCTTGTTGATCATTTCACACGATATGCTTATATTGGCACATCAAGGACTCAAAGTGCAAATGATTTTATCAAACTAATAGAAATTGTGACACAAAGCTACAATATTGACATGATATTAACTGATCAATACCCTGGTATAAATTCCAAGGAGGTTAAAGAATTTTTAAGAAAAAAAAATATAGAAATGGTTTTCACTGCCGTTGATGCACCATTTTCAAATGGGCTAAATGAAAGGCTAAATCAAACTTTAGTTAATAAAATAAGATGTAAAATAAATGAAAGCAATAAAAAAACAGCATGGACAACTATTGCACAGAAATGTGTAGAAAAATATAATGAAACAGAACACACAGTCACAAAATTTGCTCCAAAATACCTTTTGGAAGGTGAAAATTTGAACATTCTACCACCTGAATTGAAATCAAAATGTACAACAGAAGATCTGAAAAGAGATAGAAAACTAGCATATATGAACACTATAAAATCTCACAATTATAATAAAAAAATATCTGACGTACATAGGAAAGAATATACATTGAAAGTAGGAGATATAGTCTATGTGGAAAATGGAAACCGACTAAATAGAAAGAAAATGGATGAATTGAGAATTGGACCATACAAAATTTTGAATAAGATTTCTAATTCAATCTATGAAGTTGACACCGGACATAAGAAAGCAGAATCAAACCTTTACCACATTACAAAACTGTCTCCAGTGTTGATGTAAATAAACAATTTCGTGTGTTCACACTCGGGATTGTTCTCTCAAGCGGGGGAGATGTAAAGAAAATCCCTATGATTGTCTTTATTTTACATTTAAATTACCGCTCTTATCTATGGACAAACTAAAACTGACAGCACAATGTACACTGACAAATGACAGTTGAAACATGACTGAAGGAAGCGCGTAAAAGACAAGTGAAGTGAATTTATTGTGAACATCCTGCTAGATTTATTTATATTACCTGAACCTGAAATAAGGGCATTAAATGTTGTTTCTCTTGTTTTTACAGAGAAACAGTTTAGTCGTTATTTCGAAACTCCCATTTGCAAAAGATAAAATACAATAAAATCATTATATTTATATAAAGGTTATCTCAGAAAGGAGAACAGGTTTTTATGATTTACCATTTCAGTCAATTCAGCCATTTCAGCCATTTCGGTCATTTCGGCGATTTGAGCTATTACAGCCATTTCATTCATTCCAGCCATTTCAGCCATTTGGGCCATTTCAGCCATTTCGGTCATTTGGGCCATTGCAGTCATTTCAGCCATTTGGGCCATTTCAGCCATTTCGACCATTTGGGCCATATTAGCCATATCAGCCATTTCAGTCATTTCAGCCATTTTAGCCATTTCGGTCATTTCATCCATTTAAGCCTTTTCGTTCATTTAGGGCATTTGGGCCATTTCGGTCATTTCAGCCATTTGGGCCATTTCAGTAATTTAGGCCATTTCGGCCATTTCAGCCATTTCAGTCGTTTCAACCATTTGGGCCATTTCAGCCATTTCAGCCATTTCGGCCATTTGGGCCATTTCGGCCATTTCGGCCATATTCGTCATTTCGACCATTTGGGCCATTTCAGCCATTTCGGTCATTTCAGCCATTTCAGTCATTTTGGCCATTTCGGTCATTGGGGCCATTTGAACCATTTCGGCCATTTTAGCCATTTCAGTCAATTCAGCTATATTGGCGATTTGGGCAATTTCAGCTATTTCGGTCATTAGGGCCATTTCAGCCATTTCAGCCGTTTCAGCCATTTCGGTCATTTGAGCGATTTGGGCCATTTCTGTCATTTTGGCCATTTAGACCGTTACGGTTATTTCGGCCATTTCGGTCAATTCAGAAATTTGGGCCATTTCGGCCATTTTGGCTATTTCAGCCATTTCGGTCATTTCAGCCAATTGAGCCATTTCAGTCATTTAGGCCATTTCGGTCATTTCGGGCATTTCAGCCATTTCGGTCATTTCAGCCATTTGAGCCATTTCGGTCAGTTCAGCCATTTGGGTCATTTTGGGAATTTAGGCCATTTTGGCCATTTCGGCCATTTCGGCTATTTCGGCCATTTTGGTCATTTCGGCCATTTTGGCTATTTCAGCCACTTCGGTCATTTCAGCCATTTGGGCCATTTCAGTAATTTTGGCCATCTAGGCCATTTCGGTCATTACGGCCATTTCAGTCATTTCAACCATTTCAGCCATTTGGGCCATTTCGGCCATTTCAGCCATTTGGGCCATTTCGGTCATTTGGGTCATTTTGGTAATTTCGGTCATTTGGGCCATTTCAGCCATTTGGGTCATTTCAGTCAGTTTGGCTATTTCGGCCATTTGGGCCATTTCGGTCATTTGGGTCATTTCGGTCATTTGGGCCATTTCAGTCATTTCGCCAATTTGGGCCATTTCAGCCATTTCGGTCATTTGGGCCATTTTGGTCATTTGGGTCATTTTGGTCATTTCGGTCATTTGGGCCATTTCAGCCATTTGGGTCATTTCAGTCAGTTTGGCTTTTTCGGCCATTTCGGCAGTTTCAGTAATTTCAAACATTAGGGCCATTTCAGCCACTTCAGTCAATTCAGCCATTTCGGCCATTTGGGCCATTTCAGCCATTTCGGTCATTTAGGCCATTTTGGTCATTTCGGCCATTTGGGCCATTTCGGCCATTTAGGTAATTTCGGACATTTCGGACATTTCGCCCATTTCTGCCATTTCGGTCATTTGGGCCATTTCAGCCATTTCACACATTTCGGCCTTTACAGTCAATTCAGCTATTTCGGCCATTTGGGCCATTTCAGTCATTTCGCCCATTTCAGCCATTTCGGTAATTTGGGCCATTTCAGCCATTGCGGTTATTTGGGCCATTTCAGACATTGCGGTCATTTGGGCCATTTCAGCCATTTCACACATTTCGGCCTTTTCAGTCAATTCAGCTGTTTCGGCCATTTGAGTCATTTTAGTCATTTCGGCCATTTGGGCCATTTCGGTCATTTGGGCCACTTCATCCATTTCGGCCATTTCAGCTATTTCGGCCATTTTAGCGATTGCGGTCATTTGGGCCATTCCAGCCATTTCAGTAATTTCGGTCAATTCGACCATTTGGGCCATTCAGCCGTTTGATCATTTAGACCCGTTCGGCTAAATATATTTTCATCTCGGAAATCTCATTTTTCGGGATAAAAAGTAGTTCTTGGCCACCCTCGGTATTAACATAACATATGTACTCAGTTTCAGCCAAATCGGCTCAATAGTCTTTCCATAAAAGGATAACAAACAGTGAGACAAATATACTTGTGGATTTTTTTTCGTGGAACCCTAAAAACGTAGCCTAAGTTACTTCTTATAACATCAGCTATCTGCCAATGAAAATTACGTCAAAATCGATCCATGTGTCAGAGATTAGCCGGAACATCCAGACACACAGACAGACAGACAAAAATTCTATAAATAGCATTTTCGGAAACTCCTGGTCCGATTTTATTAGATTTTATTTTGAGATTTCAAACGGGCACTTCACTTTTATTTATCTGTATAGATAAGAACTATAAAATAAATAATAATCCCTATCCCTATCCCTATTAATATTATAAATGCGAAAGTAACTCTGTCTGTCTGTCTGTCTGTCTGTCTGTCTGTCTGTCTGTCTGTCTGTCTGTTCCGTTTTCACGTAATAACTACTGGACCGATTTGGCTGAAACTCAGTATATATATATTTTCGATACCGAGGATGAACATAGGATACTTTTTATCCCCAAAAATGGGATAGTTTCCGGGATAACATGATATTTGTCTGTTTGTTTGTTATGCTTTTACGGAAAAACTACTGGACCGATTTGGCTGAAATTCGGTACGTATGTAAATTAAATACTGAGGATGGACAAGGGGTAATTTTTATTTTGGCCTTTTTGGTACTTTTGGCCTATTTGGTAATTTTGGCCTTTTTGGTCATTTTGGCCTTTTTGGTCATTTTGGCCTTTTTGGTCATTTTGGCCTATTTGTTAATTTTTTCTTTTTGTCATTTTGGCCTATTTGGTCATTTTGGCCTATTTGGTCATTTTGGCCAATTTAGTCATTTTAGCCTATTTGGTCATTTTGGCCTTTTTGATCATTTTGACCTTTTTGGTCATTTTGGCCTATTTGGTCATTTTGGCCTATTTGGTCATTTTTCCTTTTTGGTCATTTTGGCCTTTTTGGTTATTTTGGCCTTTTTGGTTATTTTGGCCTATTTGGTTATTTTGGCCTATTTGGTCATTTTGGCCTTTTTGGTCATTTTGGCCTATTTGGTCATTTTGGCCTATTTGGTCATTTTGACCTTTTTGGTCATTTTGGCCTATTTGGTCATTTTGGCCTATTTGGTCATTTTGGCCTATTTGGTCATTTTGGCCTATTTGGCCATTTTGGCCTAATTGGTCATTTTGCATATTGTCATTTTGGCCTATTTGGTCATTTTGGCCATTTTGGCCTATTTGGTCATTTTGACCTTTTTGGTCATTTTGGCCTATTTGATCATTTTGACCTTTTTGGTCATTTTGGCCTATTTGGTCATTTTGGCCTATTTAGTCATTTTGGCCTATTTGGTCATTTTTCCTTTTTGGTCATTTTGGCCTTTTTGGTAATTTTGGCCTATTTGGTCATTTTGGCCTATTTGGTCATTTTGGTCTAATTGGTCATTTTGGCCTAATTGGTCATTTTGGCCTATTTGATCATTTTGGCCTATTTGGTCATTTTGGCCTTTTTGGTCATTTTGGCCAATTTAGTCATTTTAGTCTATTTGGTCATTTTGGCCTTTTTGATCATTTTGACCTTTTTGGTCATTTTGGCCTATTTGGTCATTTTGGCCTATTTGGTCATTTTGGCCTTTTTGGTCATTTTGGCCAATTTAGTCATTTTGGCCTATTTTGTCATTTTGGCTTATTTGGTCATTTTTCCTTTTTGGTAATTTTGGCCTTTTTGGTAATTTTGGCCTATTTGGTCATTTTGGCCAATTTAGTCATTTTAGTCTATTTGGTCATTTTGGCCTTTTTGATCATTTTGACCTTTTTGGTCATTTTGGCCTATTTGGTCATTTTGGCCTATTTAGTCATTTTGGCCTATTTGGTCATTTTTCCTTTTTGGTCATTTTGGCCTTTTTGGTAATTTTGGCCTATTTGGTCATTTTGGCCTATTTGGTCATTTTGGTCTAATTGGTCATTTTGGCCTAATTGGTCATTTTGGCCTAATTGGTCATTTTGGCCTAATTGGTCATTTTGCATATTGTCATTTTGGCCTATTTGTTCATTTTGGCCTATTTGGTCATTTTGGCCATTTTGGCCTATTTGGTCATTTTGGCCTATTTGGTCATTTTGGCCTATTTTGTCATTTTGGCCTAATCGGTCATTTTGGCCTAATTGGTCATTTTGCATATTGTCATTTTGGCTATTCGGTCATTTTGGCTTATTTGGTCATTTTGGCCATTTTGGCCTATTTGGTCAAGTTTTGTATTTTATTTTGTTGACAGATAGACGGGGGATGGTATAATTAGCGATATAAAATGAAGTGAATCTATAAAAAATGATAAAAAATGATGATAAAAAATGTAATATAATATAACCTTTAGCACTTGCTCTATAAACAAGAGACACGTACTAGAGGTTGACCCGCGACACAGCCGCGGGGTAAACTCTAGTAGATATATATAATAGTTTAAAAAAAAAAACACGCTTTCATAAAAAATCCAACTAAAAACAGAAAATAAAATTTAATAAATTTGGTTTCTGATGAATGGGGTCTTAAAAAAAGCGTGGGGTGTATTCAATGCGCTTTTTCTTCTTTAAAATCTTAAAGAGCGCCTTTTTTTAAACTATTATTTATTTTTCATTTTTAGTTGTTATTTTTTAAATGTTAATGTTTTTTTAAATTAAATTTTTAAATATAAGCTTTTGAGATTCTGCATATCATGTAGCAGCAGAGTGCTAACTAAGACAAGTAAAACAAGCCCAAACACGACGCGTTTATCTTGTTTAGTAAAGGAGTTCCTATAGCCACCTTCCGACTCCATCATCAGATCAGCTCCATGGTACCATATTATTGCATTGTCACGCGATATAAACATACGAGCCCAAACACGACGGGTCTATCTTGTTTAGTACAGGAGTTCCTATGGCCACCTTCCGACTCCATCATCAGATCAGCTCCATGGTACCATATTATTGCATTGTCTCGTGATATAAACATACGAGCCCAAACACGACAGGTCTATCTTGTTTAGTACAGGAGTTCTTATGGCCACCTTCCGACTCCATCATCAGATCAGCTCCATGGTACCATATTATTGCATTGTCATCGACCTTTGACAGGTGTTCAAACTTTGAATTAAATCTGATCATTAAAAGTAGGACAAAATCGAGCTCAAAAGGGAAGGTTACAAACATACATACATACATACAGGTGAAGCTAATAAAAGCGTGTTAAAAACATAATAGGGCTAAATAAAAAAAATTGTTAGAAAAGGAAAATGGAGCGAGCACTCAACTTGAACAACGAAACTTCATATTTCTAACTATCCATGTGTCTACGTCATTTCTATTGAGAAACATAGATGGCGCTTTAGAATTTTAATGTTACCGATAAGGTAAAAATTTTATTGTCAATAGCATAAAAGTCCAAATGAAATGAAATACAAAAATTTTGAAAAGTATTTTTATGGCATTTTATAAAATTATTTAGGAAGAGAAAAAGAGCATTTTATCTACTTTCTTATAAAAAAATCTTCTGGATCAAGTGAAACTAGTAGGGTTCGAACCCACACAGCTAGTGATTTAGACCAGACCTCTACCGTATAAGCCAAATAAGTATAGCGCGACCGTTTCAAAATTCTTGTTATTATTGCTCCTTCGTTTATTTAAAATTATTTTTTAATGGCGGTCGTGGAGAAGAGCAGCGCGTCCGTATTAGCCGACGCTCTAAAGCGATCTAACAAATTCCATACATTGGGACCGGCAGGCGGGATTTTTGCAGTCATTTTTAATAAAATAATTAATTACTTCCAAATTAAGTTAAGTAACCGAATAAAACTCTATAATTGTATTTGTTATAATATGATATGTTACTGTTATTTATTTTATCGATGTAAGATTAACAGTAATAACAAAAACGAAGATTGAATAACTCGTTTAGAGGTTACTTTGCAATTATTTTCTATCGAGAAAATTTATCGCAAATGCGTTCCGAGTACAAAGTTTACGTCAGAAATATGATCAAGATTGACATATATTTTTTTCACCGCAATAAAGTGTGTATAAATACTGTAAAAATGATTGAGAAATCGATCTAAAAACGCATTCTGTCTCTTATAACGCTGTTAAAACGACTTACTAATTTATTTGTAATATGTGTGGATTGAAGAGTATGGTATATATTGAAAACACGCTTATACCCCCCCCCCCCCACTTATTATTTTGTCAAGAAAAAAATATGTACAGAACAAATGTAGTTCAGAAGGAAAGTCCATGTATGTAAACCGCGGATTACTTACCACGGTGTATGTCACCATTATACTAGCATATTATATTACCTTAACGTATTTTACTATGGATATCGAAGTAAATGTTTATTATATTAGACATATAGTGTTTATTTAACGATAAATAGTAATTATAAGTGAGTTCCGAAAAGTCATAATGTTTTGGTTTCTCTGAGAATAAGAAGCAACGTACCTATTCCAGAGTTTGACAGCATACACTGTAAAGATTATAAAAAGAGCTAAAATCATAATAAGACCCAATAATTAACAATTATCGAACAAAAACCGCAAGCATTAATGTTGAAATGATTGGCATGAGCCGAGAGTGATCCAAATGGGTGGCTTAAACACTCATTTCATATTCACATTTTGTCCGAAACGACTGGTGCGCTGCGAAGCAAATTGCTACTAATTTGTTCATATTCATCGTGTTCTAGAGACAGGCTCGATATTTGAATGAGTACCGCCGCAAATGTATGCTTCTGATAAATTATTGACAATATGTCATGACGACAATTTAATTCTTTTAAAAATATGACTGTATTGTTGCACAGATATAGACAGTTTTACAGTAGGTAATGTTTTTAACTATTTATACATAATATATAATAATAAGCTGATGCTAGAATAGTCAATCCTGTAGGTCATCAGACTTCATTAAGTTTATTGAATAATAATTTACCATCTAACTATAGTTCATCTATCGAAAATAGATCGAATGAAATTACGTTTATTTAAATTGTATGAGTTGCATAAACTGCATTAATTAGTTCAACAAATTTATAAGCAACTTAATGGAATGGAATAGCTGAATCACTCTTTAGATTCAGTATGATTAATTATTAGTTACTTAGGTCAAGCCGTCTTGATTCATAGGTCAAACGAGTGCTTTGTCTAGTTTTCCAGCGATATGGGTTCGATTTCTAGCGGAGAAATGGCCACCAACCAGTTGGGCAATTTTAATTTTATGCCTAAAAGTATATAATTTGCAAAATATTACAAAAGAGAACCTGCCTTCGTTTAATGATATCTGACTGATAGCCATATACCATTTTTTCCGTAAAACAGGAATGCCCGAGTCTAATAATAATAGGCTTATATTAATCTCAATTTAATTATAATTCAATAAAGTCTCATGCATATTTACAGTTTAAGAATAAAATACCTACTAGTACGGCTACAAATATATTAATTACTAGCTGTCCCGGCAGACGTCGTCCTGCCCGGTAAAAAATAGGGGTTAATCGTAGAGGGTTGAAAATCCAGGGTTGTAAGTATTTTTGTATGTTGTATCATAAAAAAATAGAAATTAAAAATTTTGTCTAAAAAATAAATAAAAAAATTTAGGGGTGGACTACCCCTAACATTTAGGGGGATGAAAAATAGATGTTGGCCGATTCTCATAGATACCGGATAAGCACAAAAAATTTCATCAAAATCGGTCAAGCCGTTTCGGGGAGTATGGCAACGAAAACTGTGACACGAGAATTTTATATATTAGAAAATGTTACACTTATAATAATAATCAAATAACTAAAAGCACTAAAGTATTTGTATATTTTTATTTGGCAGAAATACACACATTGTGTATCCCCAAGGTAAGCAATTTACTTACGTTAATACTCGTATAATAGTCCTCTTTGGGACCGATCCCAGCCACCCAAGCCATGGTAAATAACGGAAAGTGCGTTTACAAAATTTCCCATGCCAGGAATCGAACCTAGAGCCTATGCACTGCAGTGAGGCCGGCAAAGTCTTAGTCCACTCAACCACAGAGGTCATTAGGTTCTTTCAGTTCAGTTCAGTTCAGTTGATTTAAAAGCATGCAATATGAGGCACCAAAAAATATTTAGGGCTGATTTTAGAATCACCAGATAAAAGTTACTTTTATCTGTTTTTTTTTTACTTTTGAAAGCACTCAGGTTATTATTTATTCGACTGATAACTTTGATCAAATGATTGATAATGTTTAAAATCAATATTCAACTCCATATAAACTTGGTTACAAAGAATAACATGATAGGTAGTCGATATTTTCACCTAACGTTCCGAAACTTGTTAATTAAAACTCATTAAAAGCTTAATTTGGAAACTGTTTGCAATTAAGAAGATTCACGATCTGCGAACCCTATTATCTCGGCATAAAACCGTATACTTTTACAATTATGAAGATTTAATGCCGCGATAGTAAAAGACTGGTAGAAATATGTGAAGTTATTTTGATGTTTTAATTTTCTATACCTATTATATATATATATATATGTGTTTCGTTATGGAAGAAAATCTTAAGGTTAACAATCGGCCAGTAAAAATGTAGCCACGAGGAAGTTTTCTCCCGCTTTGTAACCTTTTATAATCTAAAACATATTTTTTACACCAAATGAATAAAAAATTATAAGTCATAATGAGTTTCTATTTTTGACTGATTTGGTCTAAAAATCTTTTTTTGAATAATAAAACGTCACATAAATTATGGAATATGCTTCCACTAGAAGTGAGAAAAGCCAAATCAGTATCCTCCTTGAATAAACTTGTTTAATATTACTATTATAAAGTATACTACGTACGTAGTACTTATATATATGCTATGCTTTATGTATGTACATAATAATATTAATATGTATTTTTAAATATATATTTAGAATATTGTAAATATTTTTGTACAATAAAATATATTCTATTCTAGTCGAAAAAGAGAAAAAGACCTGGCGTCATCTAGTCGGCTGTGTCCATGTGAATACACAAGAAAATTGAGGTGTTAAGACCCAAGCTGGCCTCATTATATCGATTACAACTCTTAGGGCCGGCTTGATCGGTTTGATACCACACCCACAGAGAATATCGGCTTGAAACGGTTAGCCTTGAATTAATCGTGGTTCGTATAATGAAGTAGAAATAAGAATTCCGATGACCGACTTCGCACTCCTCTATACCATATCCCCTTTATTGCATACGTCCAGTCTGATGTCTCTATCCCAATCTTAAGCCTGGTGACGCATTAGCTACGCCCTTGAAGTTGTAAACGTCTATAGGTGATGATAATCGTTACGTAGGTGTTCTGTTTGCTAGCTTCGTAATAGCAAGAAAGAAAAGGCTCAAAAATTATTATTTTTAAAGAACTTTTGGACGATCCGTAAGTTATATCAGTCTCGTAATAACAAAGTTACATAACATGCAAATTCACTTATTTTATGCTTTTAACAATAAAGTCTAAAACTAACTTTGCCTCTATAGACCAGGGCTCGGCTAAGTAATATTGTTGTATGTAATACCTACCTAAACAACATTCCAAGGTTAGGTAAATACATAAAATCTTGATAAAAGTAAAACACAGGTAGAGAATGTGTTTAATTTATATAAGCTTTATTAGCCGAAATTATTATTAGTATTGGAATAAGTGGACTTTTCCAAGTCCTACCGTAAAGGGCAGAGTATGTTCACTTGGCGATGAATACCTACCATGCGACCTGACAATTAGGAATATTTTACTTTTAATGTGATAGAGAAGTTCGTTTTCTCATATCGATGTTGGTGAATGTTAGGAGTATTATTAAATTTTAGCCAGTCTGAGTGGGTGAACCGCAGTCGGTGGTTTGACGTATTATCGTCGCGCCACACCACTTAGTGCCTTTGAACTCTGTCGGGAACAAGCTTCTATTTTACTATCATTTATGCTAAATATGACTAACAACATGTCTAATTTAATTATTTTGTTGCTCCAATTACTTATGCATAATTGCATTTATAAAAATATACAACATTTATATGTTTTTAATATTTAGTTCGATGCCATTTAGTGTGAAAATTATCAAAGACACATCGCCTTATATCTAGTTAAATTCTTAAAAAAATAGTCCCGTAATTTAATATTACAATTTAATCTAGATTAAAGTTATTCAGTGTAGTGTTCTGATCAAAAATATTTTCTGTCTTCTGATTATCAAAACGAAACTACGCATTCCGTATGCAAAAAATGTGGTTTCTATTTTGTTGCAGGTTGCATGCATACAAAAGAAAATAAAGGTATATAAAGAATAGCCTCGGATACAAGCACGGAATCTGGAGGATACGTCGGACGCGTGCTGCTACAATATTCATGAACACCGGTCGCTATCGGGGGCCTGAGTCAAGCCCGCGAACACTATCTCACATTCGGACCCGTTCCATCAATATAACGAGTTTCTGACCTGAATTGTTTAGTGACCACCTTTATATATATTTGGTTTCGTTCAAGAGATGTACGGATAGCGCTTGAAATGGATTAAGATCAATAGTGTATGCGTATATTTTTAGATGTACATAATGCCCTACATCTTCGAATAGCTACTGGGAGGATTGAACGGTAAAAAACGTATCGAAAATGAATTATTGTACCACACTTTAATTTAAAGCTGCTTAAAGGTTTTTAATACGGCTTCGCAGTTTGTAACTTTAATAATTGTTGAGTGGGTGTTCACGAATATTAACCATAAGAATAAACTATACACAAAAAGTTAAAGACAAACTCAACTAAATCAGCTAAATTGTCTTTAAAGGCTGGATTTTTTTGTAATGAGACCCAGTGGGCCGCTGCGTCTTCCCCTAACTTATTCAAGGTCAGTGTATAATTATATTATACTGTCTTGGTATATATTTAACATTGTTATTATACTTGTTTTATTTCAAAATGTTTCTTTTTATACTTATTCATTTAACTACATTACATTATTATCTGTGTATTTATTTGTCAAGGAATTTTTGTCTTTTATTATTACTATGCTAGATTTTTATTAAACTAGAAAGTACTTACTACATCTTTGTCTATAATCTTATTTTATTTCTTTCAATAGCCTCTTTGACGATTTTAAAGGCTGGTTTACATGTAATAGATTTAAGTATATTACAAGTTTGTCATAAATCACAGGAGTTTGTACTGAAAGCTTATTACTAAAGTCTAAAGTAACGTTTCACACATAATTCTTGCCTTAGATGCTATTGTTGATTTTATAAAAGAGAAACTGCACAGCGAAATTTCTGCCAAAATTCTTATTAAATTATAAGCAGTACATCATTATGAAAATAGTTACATAATACTCACTTTAGTATAGATAGATTGGTACTAGTGTATGCAGTCTGAAAGTGCCAACCCACAAATTTGAAAGTTGGCCAAGTTGTATCGACGGGGGGTGTTTGTGGCGAGCATTGCGCTGCAATACCCGCTCGTCTGCACAACAACATTTCGTCAAAATCGAAATATACTAACGAGTTCAAAAGCTAAATTACTTCTCACTCGATTTATTGACAGTATTTGAATGGACACATTTTAATTGGACTGTAATAAGAGACTATAGCATCTGAATTTCCCATTGCTGTTTATGTAGGGCATTTTAGGGTACCGATGTAGTTAATTATGAGTCATTGTGTGCCTATTTTATACAAATTTTGCAAACACCGCGGGCGGGCATTACAGTCGCTTCCATTGTCTTAGTACATCGCAACAGCACAGTCCTTTTTTTAACCCATTTCCAACAATTGCATAAAAAATTCTAAAATATTTTCATATACAAAAGCCGGAACTAAAAACCATATAATTCTGCTTGTCAAATATCATAGTAAAAATAAGTAACATCTGGTTAAGCAAAAATTATACTCTATTTTACTCGTTATGTCGTCATTATATCCTATTCTAGTAAAATCTAGGGAGCTTGGGTATTTTTAATACGACAAAAATTGTGTCTATTGGCTGATATACTCACCAGTTTTTTTGGACGCATTTCTACTTTGTGCACAGTTACATATATATACTAGTAGTATTTTAAAGATCTTAAAGAAGCTTACAAAGTTGCTCTAAGTCTAGATTTTATTTTTGTATTAGTATACAATAAAGAGTTATTTCTATCTATCTACATAATCTATAAACGCTGCCTATCAGTATCAAAACTTATTTAGATTATATTGTCGAAAGGGCATTTACGCGTTGACCTTCTTCTACCTTACCTACCACGCAAGCCACCTAAAGTCCTGTAAAATAAGTACATAAAAAGTTGTTTGAGAACAAAATACAATTACAAAGCAAATAATTGAATTTATGTGTCAAAGTTAGATAATTTTCACAAACCAAAGCGTTAGCATTCCTTGTTCAATTTAAAGTTTTTTTCAAAATGTAAAAGATCCAACAGTATATTGCAACCTGAGCAAAATTTAGTTGTTGGCGTCTGCGTTCAAGCAAGCGAGGCCGCTCTGAACAGGACCTGGGTAATTGAACTAATAAATCTAGCCCTGTAACTGTGCTCGCGACTCGCTCAGGATCAAGGCGAAACCATTAAACCTACGCTCAGATTTCGCCTTACTCTCGCATTCGCACACACGATTTCTGTATTGAGCGTTATAATTTAAGAATTTTGTTGGTAACAATGTAAGTATAATCTATGATAAGTTCTCTATTTTTGTATTACTTATGACCGGTTTCTACATCTTACTATTCATTCACTTGCCTCACCATCGGTCGAATTTTGACATTACTTGTTTAGAGTTTATGTCAAATTTTAACCGAAAGTAAGGCAAGTGAATGAATGACGACTAGCAAGCGTTATTAATTTATTTAGTGTAATGGTTATTTTTTAATAAGTTCAATCAAAGGTTTTTTTGACTTTCTTTCACTTCTTGACTAGGTAGTATGAAATGAGTAAAATATTTTACTTAGTTTCGATAGACAGCAAAAGGAATAGGAAAGTATTTAAAATGAATTAGTTACATTTTATATAAGTTTTTCCGTGCAGGAACGGAGAAAGAATACAATTTCCTGCGACTGGGCGGCCTGACGTAAGAGGCGACAAAACAACCCACAGCCAGGTGGTAGGGCGTTTGCCCGATTGGATGGCTACCACCCCTGGTCTAAAGTATGTCGCCATAACAACCTTTGGTTGTGTTCCGGCTTAGCGACCAGGTTCCAGTCTCCCTTAAGAGAGCAGCAGTGCATTTGCAGCACCTTTGGTGTTGCAAATATCCATAGGCGATGGTAACCGCTTTCCATCAAGTGGGCTGTCTGTCTGCGTGCTGAATTATATAACTCAGCAGACAGACAGCAACAATAAAAAAAGGTATTACATAAACTAAAAGTAGAAAAACCTCTTCGTAAGTATATGTTTAAAAGAAATGGATGATGTTAATGGAATTGATCTGTTTAATCGGCTTAGAGCTAAATATACCTACAAAAAAAATGGTAGTCAAAAGTACAAAATTGAAAAAACATTGTTATTCTCAATATGTTTACCTTTTAAATAAAAAGTAAATGTTTCATACCACTCATAAATCTAAAAGAACAAGCAAAATTTCTTTACACTAAAACAAATTTCTGTATAGTAATAGAAAAAAAAATATTCAAACCTTATCAGCATTGTCGTGCCGTTGTTGTAAGAACATAATTTTCACGACATTTTCAGTGGTACTAATCGTATAGTTAGAAGTTTTCATGAAAATTTCGCTTCCTGTGCAGTTTATATCATTATTTTTCTCAGTTATTTTTAACATTTTGTTTGTGCAAACAAATGCTTCGGTATAAAATTTATCCATTACTTATCAGGAAAATATTAGTGTTTTAATTTAAAATTTAAATAATATACTTTTATCAAACAGGTGACAAATGAAAAAATACTGCCACATTTTTCTGGAGAATTTGAACAATTTTTAAGTAACCTGGGATCAATGGTTTACAGAAGAAGAAACGATAGTAAGCCTTATAAGACATCCGAAACGCTTAAAATAAGTACTGAGCACCAAGGTAAGGTAAGTAAGTACCTACAACGATATACACAGGTAGAAACATTCAATACCTCCTCTGATTTTGATGGAAATGCATGCACTTATAATAAACAATAATTAATGTAATGAATATAATATAAACGTAAGGCTCGGGGGGCCATTAGAGGGGGTAACAGACAGTATACCCGCCACACTTGTCCAAGGAGGCTTAGCAGGTCGAGGCACATCGAGATATGTGCAGGTTGCATCACGATGTTTTCCTTCATCGTTATCAGCATGTGGTAGTTGTAGCAACATGCACATTAGGTCCGAAAACTGCCTAAGTGGTGCATGCGGCCAAGATCGAACCCGCGCCCTTTGAATGTGGAACGTGTGCGCTAGCCATAACGCTACCACGACTTATCGGATATGAGATTATCTGATTCTGAATTGATTACTGGCGGTAAATAAAAACACAATATTTGTGATTTCTTTAAAACTTGTCTTGCTTAAAACCTTTTATTGGTGTTTCAGGTCATACCAAATTTAGAAAGAGACGCTTTACATGATGTACTAATGATGAAACTTGTTTCATATTACGAAGATAAATATAAGTTAAACAATGAACCAGCTACTAAAAGAGTCCCTGCATTTACCGAAGAAGACATATTTACAGATGATAAAAGTAATAAATTTGCTGCTATCACATTACCCCGTCCAGTTCACAGGGGTTATTATCAGAAACGGATAACTGTAAGCTTTGATAAAAATTTGATTCATATTTTGAGGCCCGCATTCTAGAACCAACACTTGAGAAGAGACTCCGTTCAAATTTAAAAGTCTTCTCTTATATGTAAGATTCACAGAGCTAAGTGTAGTGTAGCACAGAGTTTTTACTTTAACCGATTTTATTTGATTATAATTCTGTGACATGCTCCAAAATTAATAAGCAACAATAGAATAACAGGCACTTAGTCAAATTAGACACTTTTATTTCAGAGATTTTGTATATGTGAATAAAGTTATAACGTTATAATTTTGTAAGTAAAAAATCAAAGCGTGAATTAATTATTATTTAAACTGTAATGAAATTTGTTTCTATGATAACTTAATTGGGTATATTATTGATTGACTAATTAATGTTACAATGGCCAGGCACCTTTAAATTGCCGATATTGTACGTCCGAAAGGACAAACTGTTGTTGCAACAAAGAACTCAACATCTTTGTAACCTTGTTTGTGACCGTTTATACAATCAATATTATTCTATTCTACTTTAGAATATTATAAAAGGAATATGATAAAATGGTATTTTAAGTTTGTTTTTATGTCAATAATGTTAGTATTATTATAATATGTGTTATCATCCCAATTACGGGTTTAACGAATCAAATAATCTTCCAGCCCTCCGGCACTCACGTTTGATAAACGTGTCATATACCTCACACTTATGCAGTCTAGACTAGAAAAGTCAACAATACCTACATATGTAAAGTGTTGTAATGTAACGAAATATCTCTAGGAATATTTACTATACATATATGCTCTACATCGTTAAAGGCTTTGAGACAGCTCGAGAAAGATGTTTAGTCGTGGAGTGAAATTTTAGACATTACCCAAGCAAAGTAAAAATATAATAAGTATTTTAAATGGGTGACGCGGCTGACTCTAGGTTGAATATCGATTTAAAATACAAACTTTAGTGTTAGTTGATATTAAGAATCCCTAAGTAATGTGAAACCAAGTAACGGTGTAGTTCCTTGTTTCTATGCTATTAAACTTTTTTCAGGCTCCCACCACGGATTCATTGCTGAAGTTGTAATTATATAAAACTGCAAGGAAGACAAAAATTAAACCAGATTGTGCATGCTTCCTAAATATTCAAAAACGCAAAAAAAGTAACAGTATATATATATTATGATATACGTTGTTGCTCAAGCCTAAAAATCAAGCCATTATCCCGCTGAAACTGCCTTTTTCACGATAAACTTATGCTATATGTTCATCGCCGCTGTCGAAATTATAAAGAAAATTTGTAAACTTCATTTTAAAAAGCGTTTTCAGCTTACAGTACTTAAATTTCGAATTTATTATAAAACTACCACTTCTTCTGGGTTCTAAAGTATTTATTGTGCATTCCCATTATTGAAGTACAAAAAAATAGGTATAACAAATTAAAGTATTTATAACAATCAGTTCAATCCCAAGATCGTAAAAAGGGGTAGAGAAATATTGAAATAAACAATTTCTCTTTTACATATAGCCCATGTACAGTACCTACAATTTAAACTAAGTATTAGTTATTAAGAAATCTCTTCGAAGCAACATTAGCATTAACAAAATTTTTAGAAGAGTGTGTTGGTTGTATAGTACTGTAGTTACAGTATAATTATATAATAAAGTACCTATGTACCTACATAATTGCAATAACTGTGTAGCTATTATAAATATACATACATACATACATAACTTCACGCCAGGTCCCTTGCGGGGTAGGCACGAACAACAGAGTGCCATACAGGCTTATTCTTACACATCTCACTTGCTTCTTTGACATTCATAGCTCTTGTAATGCACGCTCGTCTATTCTTAAGGCTCCTGACATCACCTTCTGCTAATACACGATCAATTTGATCATGGAGGGTGTGTCGTGGCCTTCCGCGACTTCTGCATCCATCCACTTTTGCATTGTATATCTGTTTAGTCATTCTTTCATCATACATTCTTTCCACATGCCCGAACCACCGGAGCATTCCTTTCCTTACCTTTACCCCGACACTCTCTTTCAGACCAACTCTCTTTCTTACTTCGGTATTACGAACGATTCGGTATAAATATACATGTACATATATAATATAATAATATTATTAAGTTAAATGATATTCCTTCACTAGTATGTTTAAACAGTAAATAGATTTAGCAGATCGTATTTAATAAGTCGCATTAATTTCGATTTATTAGTCATTCTCCACTTCCCCTTGTAATAAATTCAAATGATAATAAATCCATTTTGTTTAGTCACATATTATTCTCTCGGAGATTGGCTCCTATTGGCAGTTGTTCAGCGGCGTGAAGCAAAGAGCACTCCCGGGGACAACTCCATCTACACTAAATGCCATCTATCAGCAGCGTATGCCGGATTTTAGCGACGGCACCGTGTTCAATGCCGCTCCCGGGATTCAAAAATACCGGATAATAAGCAATAACATTAAGATTCAGCAATAAAATTTTACATAATGATAATACTGATGTTACAAAGATATTAATGTGCGAGTTATTTTCTTTGTTTGTTGTATATTCTTCACAAACTTGGGAACGTGAAATATTTTGTAACCGTAAATTATAAGAGGTCCATTCGATACAAATTTGAAATATACGTGAGCAAAATTTTAGTAAAAGGTACTTTATATTGTTACCACCAAAGGTGATCATTGATTTTTCCATGATAGAATAAAACACCATGTCCACCTCTTAACTGTATGGAACATGTCTGCTAATTTAATTATTTATTGGCCGGTTCTTATATCTTACTATTCATTCACTTGCTTTACGATCGGTTGAATTTTGATATTACTTGTATGGAGCTTATACCAAATTTTTACCGATAGTAAGGCAAAATAACGGTCGGTAAGATATAGAAACCCGTCGGAAGTCAGCAATAAAAGATAATCCTTTCACTATTGGACGTTAAATATTATTCTGTGACGATTACACACAAACCGTGCGCAAAGAGTTTATAGCATAAATTCTAATTTAAACTTTACATTTTTTATTTATAATGATTTTATATTCACCACTTAATTAACACTAACTAGATATATACCTCGATGGCCTCTGTGGTTGAGCGGGCTAAGTCTTTGCCGGCCGTATAAACGTAAACGTATTTTCTCCGTTATTTACTCTGGTCTGGGTGTCTGGGATCGGCCCCAGTGTAGTGTGTTGTATATTACCCATAACACAAGCGTAACTTGCTAAATTTGGGGATATAAAATATGTGTTTTGTCTGCCGATATTTATTTAATTTATTTATATATAGTTCATTGAAATCTTACAATTTAAGAACCGAATATTGCATTTTTTAGAGGACACAATTTTCTTCAAATTCATTTTCTACCATTAACTTTGATATCTCCATAATGTTGCTGCATGTTTCGCCAGAACATACATAAAAAACCGCGCCTACGGACTCTACCTCATAGGTGGCGGGGAAAACGGGGAACCTTTTCTACCTGCTTAACATTCGATAAGTTAAATTTGTAAGTTCTATGGTAAAGAAAAGAGTTAGGAATGAATAAAAAAATCTCACTTTTTTGCTTATAACTTCTTTAATTTTTAATTTAGGGCAAAAAGTTATATAAACATATTTGTAGGCAAAACAATTTTCTACAAATTATGACGTTACAATTTTTTTGTAAGACGTGTAGTTTCCGAGATATCGCGAAAAAAGTGTTTTCACCCCTTTTTCCAATATGGCGGCCAGGGGACAAGGGTGGCGACCCCACAAACTTGAGGTTAAGCTTCTATTGACCCTCCACAAATGTCCCAAAAAGAAAATTGCGTCCTCTAACAAATGCAAAGCTCATGTAACATTTCAATGAACTAATATCTATATAATAAAATAAAGAAATAAACAAAACTTAAAAGAAACTTAGTCAACCCTATTTGAAGATGGATCATTATTCAACTCTGAGCGCAGCTCTATTTTTTGCTTCTCATCGACACGAAATATTCAGTTCTTAGTAATACCTGCACTTAGAAGACAAGAGAATTTATGATTTTAAAACAAAATTCAAAGTTTTGGCAGGTCATAAAAATATTTTTTTCCGCTACGCAAACAAGCCAACATTTGGACGCATCTGGCAATTAATTAAATTCAGACATTTGTTTTTGGCAACACCATCACACAAAGCATTACATTTGCAACTTTGTCCACAAATTATGTTTACACCATTCAAATAGGCATTCCTTGCGTAAATACTTTTGTAACTTAGTCCATTAAAGGAACTTTAGGCAAGTAATTACCATAACACCAAGTGGTATTATTTTATGTTTCCTCTGATTAAATGAAGATGTATATTTATTATGATTTAGAGAAAACCTGCTGATTTCATTAAATTTAAATGTTACCTACCCGCTGTATCGAGGAAATGCTCTGCACGTCCGGCACTACGGGGTATTTGTGGTTGACCACGTTTTAGAGCTATTGAGAACAGTACTTCTCAATATCTTACGTTCAGCAACATTAGCAAATATCCAACTAATTTATTGTTACAATTTTGCACAATGCTTTTGTGGCATTCTGTAGCCATTTTAGCAACACACAAAGCAAAAATAAATATTGTCACAACCTGAATGCCGACAAAAGACAAATTTACATCTGCATTTTATTACCTTTTCGGCATTTGGAATTCTTTTGTTTACTTTGTGTTTAGACTTTGTAATTAGAAAAACATCCCACTGTAATCTTTTATGGTAGTCATTAGCCAGGTGTAATTCTAATAAATTCCACGCGGCTGAGATGACGTATTGTATTTGTACAGTATAAAGCAATGCCCCAATGAAGGGATGAGGAAGTCTAGCGATAGCCACAAGCGAAGCAAGACATTAGTGACGGACTTTGCGCGTGTGATTGAATCGTGCATTTTACGTTTGGACTGATTGTGTACAGTTATATTTGTACCTTTGTGTGTGTTGGTGTTGGTGTTTGTATAGTTCTAATAAATTCTATAATAATTCTAAAGGCATTTTAATTCGAGTCCTGCAACTCTGCAACTATATTCAAAATTAGTAAAATAACTATTAATTACTTTTATATCCGTAAATGCTTTCGCTATTCTGTACAAATAAAATACTCAGATTAGGCCGTCTGCTTTCATGGGGTAAGAAATTAGCCAGAAAGCTACCAAAAGATAAAATGTAACTGTTCGATATGAAATTAAATAGGTTTCGCTTCAAATAGTACTTATTTCTGTTGTTATAAATCGCGCATGTGACCATAAACCTCGAAGTCGCGTGTTTGACCGAGAGGTATCGTAAAATGCAATCGTTAAACGAGTGCTCATAAAAGAAAATCGAAACAGCTAACTATAAAAAACACTATACGAAAAATGCATCTGATAAGAAAACGTTTATATTATAGTGTTTCCAATTAACTGAAGATGGAGTTCTCTACATCCGAGTAGGTATATACAAACATAGCATACAAATAGAATTTACCTATATTTGTCATAAATGCTGTGCTTTGTTTTTCATGTGTTTAATGT
Organism: Dendrolimus punctatus; assembly: GCA_012273795.1. Taxonomy (NCBI): domain Eukaryota; kingdom Metazoa; phylum Arthropoda; class Insecta; order Lepidoptera; family Lasiocampidae; genus Dendrolimus; species Dendrolimus punctatus. The sequence continues at coordinate 11,364,500 of CM022529.1, read as the reverse complement.
AAAAATCGTCTCATTGCATTTATATTAGGTTCGAGCCTGGCTGTGACTTAGAACCGCTTTGGTTAAGTTTCTGGCCTAGCATGACTATTATTAGGGGCGCTATTCCTGCTATATCAACCACATCAATAATACGAATAATACGAGATCTCAGAACTACAGGCGTTTTAAAGTCAGCAAATAAAATTTAGTTAAATGTTAACAACAACCTAAAATGATTACTTTCAAGAGAGTGCAAACAACTTATGAAAGCAACGACTTATGAAGAGAAGGGTATATGGTAATAAAAGAACAGCAACTGGTTTCTATATTTATAATCAAATAACCTTAGGTCTCAAATACAACGAATACACCGAACAGACATTTTTACTACACCTCACCATTACAATTTTATCACATTTTCCCTCCAACAATTTTACACTATAAAAAACCTAAGTAAGTTGGCACAACTAATAGCGCATTAAAGTCATGTGGCACTAATTTAATTAAAAAGATTGTTAATGACAACAGTTTGTTACTTATTAATTGGAAATTTTAGATAATATTTTATATCAGACATTATATAAATATTATATCTAAAGTTTTATATGTTATAAAATGAAAGTGAAACTTGTTTTTAAATTATAATCTACATTATTACCACATCATATTAGAGATAAATATTGTTACATATAATTATGGTAAATTATGGAAACTATTGTGACATACATACATACATACATAACAGGCGATAATCACTGAATAAATAAAAATATTCAAAAAATATTATTCGTTTAGAAATAAATGTTTGTAAATAACTTATATCGTTCAGAAATAAGAGGGAATGTAACATAACAAATTAATAACCTGAAAAAGAAACATTACTATGCAAGGAACAAAACTAAATGTATCAAGAGAAACCAAATTATTATCCATAGAAATTAGACATCTTAAAAGTAAAATCATCTTCATATTTAATTTCTAATTCTTCATGTTTAATTTCTAGTAGTAGGTAAATATGCATGTAAGAAAACTTACGTAAAAGGTGCATGCTTCTCGGCAACGAGTGTAACCTATGTTAGTCGAATGACACAGAGTTACATTAGCAGCCTATGGGAGCTAAAGCTACCAGGACTTCTTAGTGACAATATATACCTATATTCTAGACATAAAAGACAATATTAATAATTACAATTAAATAAATTAATTATCTTAATCTAACAACTATTAACAAAAACTAAAATATCCTGTAAATAAACCTAACTTAAAAATATATATACTTCTTCGTTAAATATACAGATCATAAATTTTATAAAAACATTATTAAAATCATACTAACAAAATTTTGCTAAAGAACATCATAATATAAGAACATTAATAGCAGAATAGATTTCAATACTACATATACGATGATGCTTGTAGTTAGTAATCGAAAAGAAGAAAGATTTCAAAATCCAATAATAATGATGTCTTTTTATTCGAAAAATAAGGAAATACCCATCATAATCATCCAGTACAGTTTGGCAGTGTGCCGGCAGCGCAATAAAGTTAAATCTCGGTGGGTAACATGCCCGATCCGGAAAATAAGGCGAGGAACTTGTTATGATGCTACTCCAGCAAAACAATACCCGAAACATGCCGATCCAATGAGAAAATAATATGGATACTATTGCTTTTTGATGAGCGCCGATTAATCGAAATATGTGAAAGTCAACTTATAGTTTTGATATCCAGCATAATATGCGGCTAGAGTTTTGCAGTGTAACGAGAAGAAGGTAGATAATTTCATTTAGGATATATATTATGGGTAAAAAATAGCTTTAACCCTTTTCAGGGATAAATGGAATATACGCTGGACCCTCCTGGCACCAATCGTACACTTTGTTCCAATCGCATTTCCCTTTAGAACGATCTCACGGCGGAAATTAATCCATCCGGCAAATGAATAGACTGCACTTGTGCGTGAGGGTGCGACGTATGACTGATGATTTTTGCACTCAAAAATTTAAATATTTTAATCAAACTGTTTTCGTTATAACTTCACGTAGAGACTAACACTGACACTACACATTATTTTTCTATTTTATGTTTTAACATTAGCTCTCTGTTTTGATTTGTAAAGACGAATGTGCATTTATAACTTCTTTGGGCATCCGCTTTATCACCTAGCTGTTGCCTGCAATTCCATCTGTCTTTTTTATGAAGAACAAAGGTAACGCTGAAACACGAACTTGTTAATTGTTAACAAAACTTAGTTGAAAGTTCATATCCATAATCTGAGAAATTACTGGTTATCAATATAAATTTTTACTCCTATTTCAACCCTACAAAAATAGTTTTATAAACACAAAGTATTCTATACCAGAATAAAATCTATCTCCTTAAATTTTATCCATGCAGCCATGTAATCATGAAAAGGGAAAGCACAGTTGCTTTCTCATTAATAATATTTAGTGTGGATTAGTTATTGATTGGCTCAGGACCAGTGAGAGTCTGTCACTATGGAGCCCTAAAAGGGTTACAATATTTGAAACCTTTTTGGGTCTATTGACGAAATGTTTGGTATCTACTGGTGATGCGTCAAACTTACAATGATTGCTATGATTATAATCAGTTCATAAATATCTCACCACTACTGGTAGGTACCCGTTATGATTGACGATTTACGCGATGTGGTTGGTTGTGGTGTACAAGTCTCATCGCGATGTTTTCCTTCAGCGACAGATCATGGTAATTCTAATTATATGTAAATTACAAATTGCCAAAAAACTTATCTAAACGCTAAACAGTGTGTTCGTTTCGTCCAGGTTTTGAGCGCACCTAACTTACGAGATACAGGTTCGTTACAGCGAAAAAGAAGCAAAAGAAGAAAAATAATTACCATCACATAAAGATAATGAATTATTCAGCTCTGAGTGCGGACGTTTGTTTAATTAACAAGCGCACTTTGCACTACTCGACTAAATAGTTTATATAATTTATTCGAATGCACTCGAGTTGGTGTGTAAGGGGGGAGCTTGCTATATTTGTCCAGTGCATTAGTGGAATTAGCAATCTCATATCCGTGAAGCTAATATTTCTGGTGTTCGTCTGCTGGCCGCGAATTAATCAGTTTGCACTGCCCGATACCCGCAGAATGAACGATTTCTCACTGCTAATGCTTCTAATGTGTTTGATTTCAATTTCCCGACGTATAAACATTAGGTAATAAAAAAAAGATTTTTTTAATACTAAAGCACATGGTAAATATATTCCTCCGTTTTAAAATAACATCGTCATCGTCAGTGCAGGACTTTTTAACTAACATTTTTTGATTACTTTATTTTTTTCGTTGAAATTATTTACAACTGATGGTTTTTGATGTTTTATTTGAGATATGCATTATTAATGACGTTAAATATTTTTAGCTGATGCTTTAAATAAAGAACATTCAGCCACAGTCTAATTGTCAGCATTATCATAGTTGAAGCCGCACCATTACATTTATATAGCATAATATCGACGAAAAAATAATGTCACCAAAAAATGTAGTTTCAAGGTCCTGCACTGATGCTGATGATATAGGGATTAAAAAAAATAGCAATGCGAGCTAAGAATGTTCATAAATAATCTCCGAAAGCTGGAATAACATTAATCGGAAGATCAAGCGTCACAGGAATATACACTTACATCGCAGAAGTCGACGTAGCTGTCTCATTCGATTACTGACCTGTCAGCTGATTCCGCAGACGTAATTAGGTCAACTCGACATATTTTCTATACTCATAACATTTTATTACTATCTGGATTGTAAGTATTTTTTTTTCTTGAGTACAGCAGATCGACTGACGACCCATCTGATGGGAAAATGGTTACTGTCGCCTATAGACATTTGCAACATCAAAGGTGCTATTAAAAGGTGGTGTTTTGCCTGCCTTAAAGGGGAGCCTGAGACTTGGTCACAGATACCGGCATACTCTACACCAGGGATGATAGTAGCTTGGGTTGTTTTACCGCCTCTTACGACAGGTCGCCCGGCCACAGGAGTTATTCTGTTCCTACACGAATAAAAGTTTCTAAGATTATAAATTAGTCTGTAATTTAAATTGATTTACATTTTTACACAACTAACAATTCTTCCCGATGTACCTGCACAGTCGATCAATGTTAGTAGCGCGCGACAATGTACTAATCATGTAAACGGAAGAGAGTTAAGAATGCATAGCAAGCAACTCTGCCATTTCCGCTTACGAATAAAGTTCAATATTGATTTTTTTTAATAATGATTTACATGTCGTTAACCGTTCTGCACTTTGATGCTCAAACAAAAACCGTCGATCGGAATTGTAAGTTGTGTAATACTCCATTTGATATCATGACGGTTCATGAAAAAGTTATTCGTAAAGCGATTATTTACTACGCTGACTTTCGGACTCTTACTCGAAACTAGGGTGTTTATTTATTTATTGTGTGATGCAAACGAAGAGACAGACGGCCCATTGATGCAGTGTTTATCGTCACCTATGGATGTTTGCAACTCCAGGGGTGTGCAATAAAAAATCTTTAATTCATATAACGATTGATTATAATATTTTTTTTTATATAGTAACAAGACCTCTTAAAAAGTAAATACTAGCTATTTCCATGATTGCTGTAGAATAATATTTAATCTGATTATATTATAATGAAAAAAATATTGAAATGTTTTAACTAAAACATGTAAAAGTACGTAATTGAATAGTAATAAAAAACAATATGCTCTTATATGAAATCAGAGAATTAAGTAAAATTCATTGTTGGCGCGTGTGGACATACAGGGATAAGGGAGAAGGATAGGTCCTACAGGATAGGTCGCACACCAAACACGCTACGAACGATGCGGCTTTCGCAGCGGCAGGCACGTCTTTCTTGTGATCCTTTCTTCACGTCTTGCGGTTTCTTCGACGAGTGGACCAGCTAGGTACGGTACACCTTCCAGCACGTGGATTATTATGAGCAGGTGTAGAATGCGGCACGACACACAGAACGCGGCGAGATTTTCATGGAAGCAGCGGTGCGACCAGCGGTCGAAATTAGACGTAAGCTGCGTTCCATTAGAGACTCACGACGACCATGTTCACAACCGCGATTTTGTCCGTTCCACTTGCTTGCCGGCGTCACATATGTAAACTCAAGTGGAACGGTCATTCGACCCCCCCCCCCCTCTTGACATGGGTTGTTGTGAACGCTACGTGAGCGAAAATCATGACGTCATTAGTGACGTTTTCGCCACGATCATAACAACCGCGATCGCATTACATATGACAGATGCAGCGAACAGAAAAATGCAACAAAGAGGAGGTGACCAGGTCGAAGTTAACGTTCATTATTAATAATAGTAATTAACAATGTGATATCATACGAATGTAAAAATATTTGAAGATTATAATAATTATTGTTACTTCACGTAAAATATGTAATGTGTGAACATTCTGTACAACAACGCAAAACTTTATTTTCTGTTCTTTGATAAACCCTAATGGATGGCCCATTATGTTCCGGTAAAGTTTATAAAACAATAGTCGAAAAACAACATGACATGACGACAAACTTTGTTACCAACTGTTTTCTGTCGTTTATATCAATTATTATTACGTCACACACACGCTTTACTTCTAACAGAAATGTTTTCGGTACAATATTGTGTTGTCCTGTATATTTCTACATATAAGAGGTAGAAAATATAAATCATCCAATGCGAGTTTCATTATTGTCTTATTATTTCATCACCAAAATTTATTGATGATGATTGAATCGGTTGGTGCATTAAGCCTATAATTATTATTCCATCGGTCTTATTCATATCGAATTGTCAAACTTTCTCGAACTCAACATGAATAAGGCCGTACATACAAGCATTGATACATAAACTAATTTACACGAAAGTAAATTATGAAAATACTAGACTTTTTCTCGCGGTTTCACTCGCGTAAACGTCGTAAAGAGTATTTAAGTTCAGTTTTCGAAAATACAAGATCATTTGGAATATGCAAGAACGAAGATGATTAAATTACTGTAGAACCCATTGATTTCTTGTGTCTTAAATGTTGTGTTTTATTCAAAATCGGTCACATTCTTATTTCTTAAAAATTGTTATATGTTTGAATTTGATAAAATCAAAGTAAAAGCGTCCTCTAGCCTCGCATACGCAACGTGGTTTTGGTATCCGGTAGCGGCTGACTCCACATGAATGAAGTAAGTAGTGAAGCGGGTTGTGGCGCCACATTGCGGTGCTCTATATTCAGATAGCCACTATCATTGGTTTATTAGACAAAAGTGTTTCGATTGGAAATGAGTATTTCTTATAATACACATGATCTTTGACTGATACTTTAGTGTGAAAATCGGCTCTGACACCATGATCAGTAAAAGAGGAGATAATATCTTAAGTTTTCGGGACTGGTAAGCATACTAAAACTATTACTACAACCAATGTTCAGCTGCTGTGACTGTGATCACAGCTACTGACAAGTGATCGAAACGTTTGTAATAAAAATTAAAAACCAAATAAAATACCGCGCTTAGAACGGTTTTATAATATGTAGTTTTATAAAGAGGATTTTGTTGCTCCGCTTCTGCATCTAAAACAGTTAATGAAATTGCTTTAGAAACGGTGGTAGAATTTCAACAAGTAATCTGTAAGATTCCATTACGAAATGAATGTACATACATTCATTTTCGTTCAAAAATGTTGTAGAGAATAATAGTTTTATACCAGCTGTCGGTAATCTCTTATGAAAACAAAGCTGAACTAATTTATTGATTTATAGAATCAACGGAGTGCGGTGTTATCTGATAGTCAGATGTGATACACAACGCATGCTAAATCATGAACTCATTTGTTCCTATTCAGTTAACGAACAATGCTCAATGATGTCCCGCCGCTCGTGTCGCTTGTCCGATGAATTCGAACAGCTTACTGTTTGTATGGGATTTGGTTAAATCAATGTATTTGTATGCTTTTACCATTGATGTAGCCAACGAGAGTAATTGTAGTTTTATTTTATATAATATGTTTATTATATATTAATGATGACTAGTATAAATTTTCAACTACCATAGAGCCTGTGTAAAATGCAGCCCCTTTTAGAATTCCGTATACATGGGAACCGTTACGTAATTTTCGTAGCCAGCCATTTGTCTCTTTTATACATTAATAACACCGGCCCACAAAAAAGTGGTTTGTACCTTTTGACCAGCCTCATCTATTCTTGTATATTTCCATGCGCTGGATCATGATCTGGGGTCTATGGTGGAGAATGTAAGTACCAAACCGACTGTAATCAAACCAATTTAAATCAATGTTTGAGTTTCAATTGTCAAATATTGGCGTCTCGAAAATGATTTCGCCTTACGCTCAAGCGTCACGGGCTTATACGTACCCCCAGCACTACATATTGTTAAGACTCGCGAGACTCGAATTAAAACGCCGTTAGAATTACTATAGAGTTTTTTAGAACTATACAAGTACGTATAACACAGGTACAAATATAACCGAACAGAACAAGTCTAAACGTAATGCAGGTCGTAATTCAATAAAACGCGCAAAGTCCGTCACTTATTAGATTTCCGATTGTAGTACACACGTTCTCGCTCGACTGCTTCCACCCTCTATCAGGTCATCGTTTTATACTGCACAAATGCAAAGTCCCCGTATCATAATCCGAAACACCTGGCTAATGAGTCGATCGCAACGGCTATAAACGAGTACAATAAAACAATGCACTATTCTCTTGAATAATTAGCAAACGCATGCTAATAAATAAATAAACAAAAGAAGTCCAAATACCGAAAGATAATAAAATGTGTTTTTACAGGTGTGAATTTGTTTTCGTCGGCGTCTAGGTTGTAACAATATGATAGTTTTTCATGATCAATCAAAATTTAAAAAATATGACATGAGAATTGGTTACTTAAAACCTTTGAACATTTATTTACAATTACTCATATCTAGTGATTTTAGGGAAATTAGAAACTACAAAATAGTATAGGAGATAAATGCATATTATTTCTTTTCTCTTATAGGTATCACATTTTATAGTGTGCAATGGTGTAATGGGGCTGGAAAAATAAAGTATGTACCTACGGGGAAATTGTACACAAGATTGATAATAAAGTACTTAAAGTAAAAGAAATATAAAAAGTCATAAATTTGAAAGCAAGAACAATAAAAATTTAATGATAATAGGAAATTATTGGTAAAGCAATACGTATATGAAAAATCCTTAACCCCCAAAGTCCGGCAGTAATACGCGAAGTTTCCAATTATTTCCGTCGAGGGCAGTAATTAAGCAGTATAAAGAGCTTTGGATGCCGTAATCCAACCACTTTTGTGATATTTAAACGAGTTTCATTACGCTTCGGTTATAAAAGCAGTGCTATTACGAGAAATGGACTGGAAACATCACGCTCAACTTCAAATGACCGTAATTGTTACCAATGGAAAATGGAAACATTTACCTATATGAAACATGTGACATGTGGTAAATTTTCATTGAAACAAAGAATATTTAATAACGTTCTTTAATTAGAACTATTATAAATTTAAGACGTGCTGTGGTTTAAATTGAATGAACGTGTATTTTTTTTAGGCATATGAACAAAGACTAGGTATTTCTACTTATGTGTTGCATAGTTCTATGAAAGTATTAATGTTGTATTTTTAAAATACCCAACAAGTCGATAAGCGTGCACAAGTTTTGTTTTTTTCCAAAAAACAATTACCTACTTAAGTTTTTGTTTTTATTAATAATTACACTTGATATAAACTGAATTTTTATTTTGATGGGAATATGATGTCAAGTTTACTCACTTAACCACGCGTGTTTTTTTTTAAATTAGTAAGTATTTTGTATAAATACGAAAAAAGTAGATATAGGATTTTAAAAGTAATTTGGCTATGGGAGGTCTGAGGTATCAGTTCAGTTTAGAAAAAGTCTCTTGCCCAAAATAGTTTGGGAATCCCTGGTTTTCATTCACAATTGGAATTGGTAGGTGGTGTTGGAATCGGGTTCAAAGATTTTGACGATTTTTTTGGGGTGTATTTGAGTGGATCCCGCGATGGTCTAAATCTACAGTTGGACCCAGTAGGTGTCGCTGGAATCAGGAATTAGATTTTAATTTTTCAGAGCAGGACAACAACTACCGGAACCGCTAATCTTATATAAGTTTCCATCCAAAATACATAAAGTACAATATTCGCTGTGTCCCTTGCGATGTCGGTCTGTGTGTGGTCTCATTCGGGCATTAGCTCTGACAATAAACATAAATATTTTTGCGTCGTTACGTTGCCCCGCTTCCCGAGTAATTAAATTCCATTGAATCGCACAAATCTTCACCCTATGTCCTCACCCGGGTTACCAGTACATATATTTATCTACAACAATGAGTAGTATCCTGCGATAACTCACCTGTACGTAAAAATTATATTTCGTTCCACATTATCTAATTCTTCACAAGTTTCCCTGTGGTCCATGTTTGGAACAAAATTAAAAAAAAACAGTACTTCCTTCCAGACAGACTATGCTATGTTCAGTCTTGTAATGTCAAGTAGGTACATAATAATTTGTTAAATATAACAAATTTTATGATTACCGGTTGCGTTGCATTACGCTAATTAGGCTGTCCAGATAAAACAAACAAACATCTAAACAATCTCATTTTCGCATTCATAACTGTATTGTTGTATAGACTCCGCTCAACTTCGTTAGTACAAAAATTGTACACATTGTATTACATAAAAAAGTAGCAAAGTTGCTTTGGCTTTGTACAATATTTACCCGTTAAACATAAACAACACAAGTACTCGGCACATAATCAACGATATAAATAAGGAGCGTGCGCCTCGAAAAATAATAAGTACTTTATGGAATTTAATCACTCTTGAAAAGGCATCGCGTCCCCCACACGTTTTCTTTTCTAAAAGTTGTCGAGTCCTGGCCTCGTTAGCGAGGTCTTCCTTATTATTTCCTCTACGACTGTAATCTGGCCTTTCAGCTACTTCAAACGACTTGTTCTTTTTCTTATGTGTAATTGAAATATATTGCCGTAATATCCGCCGGACTGGAGTGGTGCTCGAGAGCGCATCAGCTTGAGTTTTCATTACTTGGGGAAGTGATTTTTTTCATGAGACAGTATAATAATTCATTTTGGTACCCTTCGCTACAAGGAGACTCTCCAAGTTTTACATTAAAAATGAAAGGTAAGATTTTTATTTTTAGAAAATACCTACAGATGGAGGATATTATTTATGTGAAACATGTTGTGTACCTATAGGAATAATTATATATATATATATATATATATATATATATACATACGTAAAATTTAAAATTATTTCAGTTAATATGGTTCACAGGACCGAAGCAGTAAATTAGCGAAGATGTATCAGTACCTACCGTTGTGCCTGCAACAGAAGATGGTCTACCTGACAAAATTTGTCACTGTTGGTCACGCCAACGCAATGCCGGCTTCGAAGAAATTTTATGATATATCTTCCACGCTGGTCCAAGGTGAATCGGTAGATTTGACCACACTGGTTATCTGAACGTGCAAGTTTCCTAAGAATATTTTTCTTCACAGTCAACGCAATATGCATATTTGGTTTAAAAATTGTCTGCGTTGCAATCTTTAGCGAAGTCATGATCCGAAAGAACGTTTTTGGCACGTAAGATGTGACTACAGTAGCTACTAATCCGCCACAGTTTCTACAAACTTAGAGAATTTAGTCCCATGATATCTCAATACATCATCACTGCATGAAGCCTTTAGTATTAATTAGCGTCGATAGGTGGTGATGATGGTTTTGCAAAAGACAAGCTAGCATAAGAAGTGTCACACAAATATTATTACGACTAAAATTCATCTGATAAATATTTGACTGAAAACAGTACTTCCATACATAGGAGTCATGTAGGCAGTTCTTACATATTATTTGCAACGTGAAAATAGCGCTTGTATCGTTGGTGTCCACTTGCAGGCATCTTCCGGTTTAACTATTTTCCCACACTCGCCAGCTGATTTATTGCGGGAAACGGTACTAACTTTATACAAACATTCGTGTTTGCAGGCTGCGCCGGTCAAAATACTGGCTTCTTTACGACCAACCCTATATTTTATTACCGATCGATAGGGTTAACTTTTCAGCTCAGTTAGATATACGTAATTCCCACATAAAAATGTTATGGTATGGAAAAAATTTGGTCGACAAATGGCATTTTCAAAAAGCACTTTGATCTATGAAACCGTACTAGTCTTTTTATTACTGTTCACAGACATCTCGGAAACCTTTTTTCTAACCGTTTGAATCAGGGGTTTTAAAAGTGAGTATGTTTTTAAATAGTTCTTATTTTTATAATGATAAATCGGAATGTTTAAGCAACTACAACAAGCTATTATGAATTTGGGGTATCTTGGCCCATAGCTGCCTAAAGCCCAAAAGGTTTGTCGGAACATGCCAGGAATCTGGTATATGCCTCACCCGACTAAAAGGTTGTTATATAAGTATATCTCAGGTAACTCATTAGCGTTGGCAACCTAAGAGACCAGTGGTCAGCATTTTGGGAACGTTCCCCATTGACTACGGTCTGGCACTTGATTTACTAACTTACTTATATACTTTATTTTTAAGTTTTATTTCAGGAGTCTACACTTGATGATTTTGATATGATTTTAATTACACAATGATATTAAAAAGTCATGATAGCTCCATTAGGTTAAGGTCCTCGTGCCTCATTCCAACGATGAGGGACCAAATTTTTGTAACGGGCATGAATAGTTTTCGGCAGTTTTTCTATGCGACTGTTCAATTAAACATCGTGAGTAAGTGTGCATATCCATATAAGTTCATATAACTATAGATAGTAACAATATACAACTTTACGGAAATATAAATGGATTGGGTTAGTATAGAAAAAACTTTTTTGTCTCTTTAGATATGTCCGATTCGGGGCGATGTTGGTGAAACCAATTTCGGCAATAAGCAATATATATACTTTCGTACGATCCACAGGACATTTGTGTCCTGTCAGCAAGGGGCACCGTGAGCACTCTAGGGCACAAGGGTTCATTGGACAAAAGTCGTAACATTTACATCGGTGCACGTAAACAAAAGCACAAATAACAATATGTATCTACAGAAATATCCTCGAGATATACATAGATAATTTTATAATTCCAATGTTATAAGTAGTAAACGTGAAAAGTTGATAAATTTTTAATAGCGAATGGAACTGAAAAGTCTTGTGAAATATATCTAGGTAATGATGTTTATGTGGATCTAAATACACTATTTAGTCAGTTACCTTCATGAAAAGAACACCACGCTCGTTAAACGTTTTAGAAAATGAGAAAAGATTATTCTGTATTAAATAAGTGTATTTTTTAAGAATTTATAAGATCGCGTTTGACCACGATCACATTTCATTTTAAGTAATGACTCGGTTGAGGAAGGCGCACACGAGAACTTTCATAAAAGACATGAAGACATGGGGTTTTATATTCCCGGAAATATATCCTCAGTAAAGGCGTAGATAATTTTTTTATTGCATAAGTTCAGCAGACAGGCAGACAGCGCACTTGATGGAAAGCGGTTACCATAGCCTATGGACAATTGCAACACCAAGGGTGCTGTGATGTGATATGTGAAATGTGATCGTGGTCAAACGCGTGGTCAAACGGATATATTTCTGATCTAAATACACTTTTGAATTAATATTGTACTTATAACACGTTACTAATATTTTATTTTAACAAAACCGACTGCAAACAAAAAAGCATAAACATATATTTTCTATATATCTTGAAGTCGATGAATTTTGTAATTTTGTTGTTGTTTTTTATGTTTTACTTGGCACCGACTTTTTAGTTTGAAGTGGTTTTTTGAAAAAAAAATCTACTTGTTAGTTGTTTGAATAGCTTTAGAAATAATATACCAAGCGCCTATAGAAATTGTACCACTAGCACGCATGTACAAGTGTGCCTTTCGCAGAGTGTCGGCACTCGGCGCTATTCCACAAGGGTTGCTCTCGATTTCCCTCGATTCCATTAATTAGATCTTAAAAGGGAAAGATTATGTAAATCGGTCCACAATTGACGGAGAAATCGCGTAACAAATATACTATAAAACATGTCGTCAAATTGGAACCTCTTTCTTTTGGAAGTCGGTTAATTAAATACACATTCCATATAAGCTAAGGCCCGCTTGCATAGCAATCGTATTTAAATAAAATTAGTTAATCATATTAAACTGCCACTGACAGTTCTTTAAACATATTTAGCCGGCAAATTTTGTAGCGTTGTGCATTATGCTAACTGTATTTAAGGGTGTAAAATACGTTTTGAATTTCTTAAATAAATTTAAGCAACCTTATGCACGCGGCCCTAAACTTAATAAGACAGACTTATGTCGGTAGCAAACTTTTTGCGGAAGTCAGCTTCTACGATACACGTATCCATTTACAGTAGGTAAATTATAGGTATACTTTGTGTGTAGTTTCATCGGAACGGGTTGATAGATGAGGTTGGCGGTGACAGGACCAAACTCGCCGTGACACGCATCCTTAATTTTGACGTAGACACATACTACCCCGGGTAGAGATATTGGGGAAAATCTGTCGGCCGTCGCTTTCAGGCAACCAGGATATTGGCCATCGGACGGACTGGTGAGGGTGACACACTCCTTGACATTTTCGTAATGAAATGGTGTTCCGGCAAGGTATTGCTTTATTTGGTACCGGGACGATGACAAGTTTATTTTATTAGATTTGATGTACATAGAACGTGACGTAAAATATTCAGATAGGATTTTTTTGCTGCTTTGCTTTAGACTGAGCAATAATCATAGAGCATAGAAGCGTTTTATTTTTACACATAAATATATACTGTAAAGATTATATAATAGATAATACTATAAAATATATATATAATACATTATAATCTGTACTAATATTATAAATGCGGAAGCTTGGATAGATGTTTGTTACTTAATCACGCCAGAACCGTTGATCGAGTTTGGTTGTAATTTGGCACAGAGATAAAATATAGGAATAAAATATAGGCTACTTTTTATCCTGGATACCACATCCGTTTCCCGTGGAATAATATTAACGAGAGTAAAGCCGCGGGCAAAAGCTAGTACAACTATACTATACATAATACAATTAAATAACCTTTGTATGTATGAAGTAGTCGTACAAAGCTAATAATGAAACGAAATAACTTAAATACTTTGTATCAATTAATTTAGTTAGTTCAACATTTGGTACGTAATAAAATGAGTTTAAATCGTTCCCTGGAATACGTGAGTCACATTCTGAGACAATTCATGGGTTGCGCTGAGGTATTTAATTAGATCTATAAATCAAGGAAGCACTGAGATTGGCTACTTACCTACGAATAATATCTGGGTTTGCCTCAGTTCTCTGTATTATATGAAACTCCTGCTCGAATGTTTACACTACAATTGTCTGATTGTTAGTTCTAAAGTACATATATATTAAAAAATATATTAGGTAAACAGTAGATAAAAAATATTTTTTTCATAATTGTATACTTGTTACAATAAACAAATAAAAAGTAAATATAAAACTGAGTATTAAGATTCCTCGCTATTATCATACTATTAAAATATCATGATGATATTAATAATTGTAATTATTATTATTATTATCGGAGATCGCTAGAGCTAAGACTCAAGCTCCAGGGGTGGAAGTGATAAATGGCATCACGTCAGAAGTAGCTTCGGTGAATTTGCAGCCCATCTATCTACACCCCTTAGTTACTCACACCCATGTTGCCCTTCTGCCTTCATGGTATTTTTGGGGCCCATTCTGGGAGTGGCGATTCACCTTCTGCCCATTTTTCCATGTTCCCTGAACATTGCGACGGGCCGACGCCATAGTCCCCATATTCCCAGACCCCTAGTACCATTAGCAGGTCACAAATAGCCCAGTGCTTTTTGTCCTCATTTACCACCAGACCTACACTGGCCGGTAGACAGGGATAATCGCTAGTCAGTGTCTCACATTTACATTCAATTTGTCAAGGGACCTCTACGTGTTGGCCTCCCGTGGCCCCACGCAAGCCCTCCAAATGTCCGGGCCATTTTTTTGACCCGTGGTCTTGAAAGGCTTAAAAAAACTTAATTAGAATTTAATAATAAATAAGTCTTTTGACATAGCGTGGCATTATGAAGTTGTTACTTTTTACACTTTGACAGTTATAAACTTTAACAGTTGATTTGAATGTTAACTGCCCGCTCAAAAAGTAGGAAGACAAGTTCGTGCTGAATCAATAGTCAAGTAAGTTAAGCACTTACGAGTAATTCGCATTCGAAATGACATTCGTTCCAATATTAGCAGATAGTAATATATTCAAGTTCCTGGGCTATTGTGTAATATTGTATAGTTGATATCACGTTCACGTATTGAAAATAAATGAGAACAACATGAAGCAACCTGAACACGAAGATTACCGATGTGTTCTACCCATGAATCTACTGTAGAAAAGCGTGGCCGATATACTAATTTACACTCCGTTACCCTGGTATGGGAAGACCGAAGTTAACAATTAATTAAACGTTTACAAGTTGAAATTATAATCTGAATATCTTATTAAGTTTCGTGAGTAAAACATTTCTTATTTTAAAGGTTTTGATTACACGAAACAAATATAAAGCTGCTGAAAAGCAACGCCGACACCAAGTTTTATTGTCTTCACAACTTGGAAAGTAAATTACCCGAACAAATTCGCTCAGCGCTAAATCTGGGGCTTATCAGAGGGCTCGTCCGAGATCCTTAAATTGAGAAAGAGCTATCTCGATGAGACCGAGTGGCCTCGAGGCGTCGACACCTTGCCTCCGTTGCTCGGATTAAAAAAGTTTAATTAGGAGGCCCTACACCTCCATTACAATCGAAACTGCTTGCAATGGCTATCCTCGAGTATACATTATGCAGGACAGGATTTTTACATTATACATTTGAAGGATAGTTAATACTTGGCAACGGAAAATTTGCTTAACTAATATATTATAACATATAATAATATATCAAATGCTTAATCCAATACTGACAAATATTTCCAAATCGACCTTATGCCGACTATCGTAAAACATGGAAATACGTTAAACGTGCGATATGTATATCATTGAAATAATACAAGTTCTTTACTATTACATATACGAACATTTTATCTAACTAAACCTCATTCATTAATATTTGTTCCTCATTCTACCGCTAGTCGCATAACTCTCTTATGATCAATTCGTAACACTCCATATCTCAATAAGTGCTTAAAAGATAAAAATGTGTAAACAAACTCATTGAAAATACTTTTAGACTCTGCTATCTTGAATTTCAAACTTTATGTAATTATATCCTGGAGGGTCTATAATATACACTCTAAAAAGTTATGCCTGAGTGAAATATAGGACGATTATTCTATTTTTGTGTTTATAATTAAGCGAACTGGCAGATCCCATATAGTGCAAGAACGGAGAAAGAATACAATTTCTTGCGGCCAGGTGGCTTGTCGTAAGTGGCGCCAAAACAACCCACAGCCAAGTGGGAAGGTATTTGCCGACTGGATGGCTACCACCCTGATCTAGAGTATGCCGTCATAAAAACCTTGAGTTGTGCTCCAGCATTAGTAGCTAGGTTCGTCTTCCTTAAGAGAGCTGCATTTGTAGCATCTGTGGTGTTACAAATGTCTATAGGCGATGGAAACCGCTGTCCGCCTGTCTGCGCCTGCAATAAAAAAATTGCAAGTAGTCACATGAGGTACGACTTTAGAATCTGCGTACACCCTTTTTGAAGGTCCTGAATAATGAATAATAATTCACGATTTCACTATACATTAATTATAGCAGCATACGTAATATAGAGTGCACCTTTCTGACAAATTATAGACCCAGTAGTTCCGGCTAGATCTTGAAAATAATGATCAATGAAATTGTAAGACAAACGCGCAAGTGGAAAACGTAACGATGTTCCATTGTTATAAGTGTTCCAATTATGTCAAAATGGTTACAGTACGTTGAATAAAAGGGATGTCTCTTTGATTCATAACTGACATAAGTATGCAAACTAAACATTAGTTTTACAGTATAGGGACAGAGTGTAACAGAACAGTTAAGGGAAACACTACAAGGGTGAGCATTTGCCGCCCCGGCAACCGGATTATTAACAGTTATTGGGCTCAGCGGTATAAGACCGGATTAAATCTGTGTCAATTTGCATTTTATTATGATGACACAGCCTTTGCGTTTAAACTATTAATACGGATTTGTAGAGATTACATGGATTCAGTTACAACAATGTTCCCCTAAATTCATGTAGATCAGTGGCTAAGTTACGAGCGTCTCACTCGAATCATTTCGTTTTATTGTGGAGAACAGCCTATTGTCCTATCGTACTCGGTTACGGCCGCTCAGGCGCATCATTATCTATGGGTTGCGAATTATAAGTACAAACTAATTCTAAGAAATTATGTCGACTTTGCTGGGCGGGCACGTTTGCATGTGTGAAGTATAAAACGACGAGCTGATTGAGAGAGGCTGTCAGTTGAGCTACAACTACGATCTAGGCGTGACTTCTGTACATTCGAGAATCTAATAGTGGACTTTTCGCGTTTTGTTGAATTATGACCTTCTGCAGTACGTTTGGATTTGTTGCGTTCGGTTATTTTTGTACCTGTGTTATAAGTGTGTATATAGTTCTAATAAACTCTATAATTATTCTAACGGCATTTTAATTCGAGTCCCGCATACTCGTAACAATATGGTAAGGTCATGAGCACCAAAACCAAGTTTAAATTTTGACTGTCTTAAAATGTGTTTCTAGGAAGAGAAATGTTATATCGCATTACAGCCATATGCGCAACAAGATAGTTCGGTGTATTTTTCCTACCTATGGAACTCCATACCCTAGAACCACGCGAAAATTAAATAATATCAGATAGAAAATCAGATTTAATTATGTTATTAATTAAATCTGATTTTAAATACGATTTGCAATTTTATCCGAAAATCTGTAACCTGTGGCACTAGAAGTGTGCGTATCACGAAATTAATTCCGCGCCGGATCTAAGTTATGTAGACTTAAGAGATTTGTTCTAAAAAAGACTTGAGCTTTTCAGAGTTACGTTTTTTAGTATTCTTCTTCCACAGGCGGAATAATCAGAATGCTCGCAAGGATTTCTCGTAGTTTTGGTGTGCGATATAATAAATTAAGACGGCAATCTGAAAGTGAAAAATAAATGTATAAACAAAACAAATTCAACGAGTCGCAGGAAAGCGGCAATTTATATGCTTCGTTGGGTACAGAGAGAAATAAGACACCGACATATATTTTCAAACGAACACATGTTGTCGATTCTGGTTCAGTTTTAAACTAATGATGCGACTAAACGCATTAAATCCGTTTAGGATTTAGTTAAATGTATTGGAATAAAATTTTGCAGAAAAACTCCGCGCCACATTTTTGAACATTTCCAAATATCTTTTTACATTGATTAGTCCATTTTAGTTGGTTATTTAATGTAATTGGGCAACTGATATAAAATATTAATGAATTTAGTCTACACAAAAAAAAGGTGGCCTGACTTAGGAATTACAGATGCGTGTTCTAAGGATACTTTCCATTTTCCGACATGAAACATCCTATGTTCAGTCTTGATGTCAGTGGTATGTATGTATCTATAAACAATTTTTGTTGTGGTAACTCGTACAATTACAAACCCGTGTAGAAAAGATAAACAAAGAAACACATTTAATGAAATTTGTATAAGTATCACTAGAGCTTTCCAGACACCTTTGTTCCCGTAAGCTTCAAGTTCGTATCCCTTGGAAACTACTCCTATATTTTAGAACAAAATTCCTGTGGTAATTTCCGTTGTCGCAAGTACCTACAAGTCCATCAAAAAATGATACTCGAATCATTCGGCTAAGTCACGACCATTGTATGATCAGCATATGCTATATGTGTGTGCTCGTTATCGCAAGTATATTACACCAAATTTCATAATGACTAGTTTCACATCCAAAGCTGACAAAGAGGAAAAACGATTTATACAACCTCACTTAAATAATAACTAAAAAATAATAGTTTATTTTTTATTAAAAATACGAAAAATTGCTACCTTAATATACACAGAAAGGGATATCAGCTACCAAGCAACCAGCAAATGGTTGAAGTTTGGGAGCCTTGTAAAATAAAATATACAGAGCTTAAAAGAAAACCGATTAAGGAATCGCGGTCTTTTTTTTGTTATGTTTATCAAAACGTAAAAAAAAGCCCACCCATCTATTACCATAACCTATAATATTGTGATAGCGTGGTTAACTACTTGTACAATGTGAATCATCTATCACATATAAAAATCAGTCAACTGGCTCGGAAAATAAATGTCTAAGAAGAACGTAAAAACGTGTCCATTACATAATATTGATCCTTTACAGCAATTTTATCGTAAGCGACATTTGGATCTAAGAACATTTTTATGTTGCAAAAAGTATTTTAGTCTATTATTTTGTTTCAAGACTTTCAGTTTTTAATTAGCGCAATCTAATTTAATTACAACTGAAAATCTTAAAATAAAATAATAGTTCAAAATACCTTTTGCAACCAAACATAATATAGTAAGGGACAAATGTTGCTTACGATAAAATGGCGGTTAAGACTCAATATATACCAATTAATTATTTGAAATAATTTCATTATGGTTACCTCAGCGACGTCATTAATTATTGTGTTAACTGGCTGGTTATTTCGTATCAATAGTCCCAGAATTACTTCAAAACCTAAACCAACGGCTGGTTTTAAGGCATGATCGATCATGCGTGACATTTCTGCTACATTTCATGTGAGGCGACCCATCACTCGCTCCATCGCTCAAGTAAGTCGTGTTCTATGGGCTTTACCCTTAATTTGATTACTGGCAACGAATCGTAAGCTCGCGGGCGCAGCCAACCACCATCGTCTCAACTGATACGGAAGATCAAAGCATAACACGAAAATAACTCACCTAAAATGAATGTTTCTTTTTATTGAATTGAAAATAATTAACCCATTCGTCATAGATGATTTAAAATTGTTTATATTTCACATTTTAATTATAAGTATGAGCATCTAAAACCATTTGAAACACGTGAGAGAATTGACATCATTTTTGATATTGTATTACATACATATTAATTAGAAAGTAGTTTTAGATTTATATTAATTTTCTCTTAAAGCGTTGGGTATAAACCGATTTTGATGCAATTTGATAGATAGATTACATATAAAGAGACCAGCGATGAACGCACTCTTCATTCTTGTCCGAAAAATTCGATACTTTACTGTGGAATTGCATTATATAACCTAAATTTATAGTGGTGAATTTGTGAGAAAAACCGTCTTAATTACTATCGCTAAAAACTATGGGAAATTGATGTCTTTAATAACATCGATATCCTACATATTATTTCAATTTACTTCAAAAACTCATCATGATTAATTTACAACGTGAAAATACCGCGTGTACCACTTATACAAACTTTCTGGCGTATTTCAACATTTATAATGTTCTGTAATAGTTTAATACATGGGATATTCATTAACTAAGCAGTTAATTGATATTTCTATGACTCAAACAGGGCCTATTAGTAGCCTGATTTTGGGTTGGCAATTAATAACAAAACGAGTTCAGCAGAGGTTGTGCGGGCCCGCAGCGGAAATCTATTAATTTGGCCGTAAAGCGCGGTCATTACAGGCGAGTCGCCAATTATTCCAGTCTCCCTCAGTAATTAAATTCTATGATGTTCGCCAATCTAAGACAGGCGCCGTTTACGATACTCAAATTACGCCTTCATTGCCCGTAAAAATGTATTGAGAAATTTTACATTTAACTCGAATTTGGGAATGCGAATAAAACTTTAAAATCTTCTGCTAAAGGAAATTCATTCAGACTTTAATGAGTATGAGATGAAACGTTAGTATTGTAAACGACAGAATTCCTATCCATTGATCCGGATTCAACTTTTGAGATGTTTAAAATAGTTGAGATGGTTTCTTTTACTCATTCTTTTGTTAACGGTTAAGAAATAATAGAACACAGAAAAAGATTTTGATATCAAGTTATCAAGGTCAGTTTATATTTCATAAACGGTCTTCTTGGCTGATATTTAAAAATAATATCTCTATTGTACGTAAAAATCGGTTGGCAATTGACATACAGAAGCGAAGGTTTTTAGAACATGGATTAAAGTTAAAACCCCTACCATGAGTTCCCAACGAGTTTATATGCCCGCGCCCGTCTATTTTCTGTAAACTAGTACAAGGGCGAGACTATGTTCAAATGTATTTCTAGATAACCAGCTTTTCGTGTGCTGTTATCGAAAGCTTTAACAAAGACCGTGCTTAGTTTCATTAGTACTTTCATATATAATAATGTCTAATAACTCTCGCTACTTATATAAAGGTGAGGATATATTAGATCAGTGGTTTATACACCTTGAAACCTCACAACGAAGGGAGTAGAATAGGTTCCTGAATCGACGCCGTCATTCGTCAGACATATTTCAGCACACATAGAAATGGCTTGCTATTAGTGTAGGATCCCGCTATACAACGACCTTCACCGAGATGCTTATTAAATGAAACCTATTTTATATTTAATTTAATGTGTCAATAAATATATTGCATATGGGTTACCTAAAAGATTTCAGTCCAGTATATGATTATTAATAATTAAAAAAAAAACATGTAACGTTTTATTAAAAATTCTATACCAATCAAAAGTAGCCATAGAATATGCAAATGTAGTTGCCTATTCTTTCGTCACAACTTGGTACAGTATAATCTTTCATGTTCAAGACAAACAGAGCTATGAATTCAAAGAAGCAAGTGAGGTGTAAGAATAAACTGTGTGGCGCTCTGTTTCGTGCTACCCGCAAGGACTGCGTGAATTATATTTCAAGATCAAATAGCATGCACTCTTTTTTAAATGACGACTTAACAGCTGCTATGCTGTGTCCTTCTATCGCATGGATGTGGTTAGACTCCAGCCACATTCCTCGCAGCAATACTTCAAATCGATAACGAATCGGACTGATTCCAGGCAACCTATAACGTGTATAATGAATAATTTATTTCATTAATTAATCATAATCAACCGTGCAAATGCTAGTATCATTACTGTTATACCTGCTACCAGAGTTGTGACCGGAAAAGAATAGGCAACCTAACATTTACATGTTCTATGGGCTTCATACTTTCGATTGGTATAGAATTTGTTTAATAAACAAACCGGTGAAATGTAATTTTTATTTTAATTTTTAAATAATCATATACTGGATTGATTTTTAGGCAACCCATATGCAATATATTTACTGACACCTTTAATTATATATAAAATAGGTTTCATCAAATTAGCACTCGGTGAAGGTCGTTGTATAGCGGGATCTTAGCCTATATAAATACCGTATTAAATATTGATAAACAGACAAATCACTTCTTTTAACCAATACTTTTAGCATTACATAAAGGTAGATAAATAGGTAAAACCCGCGCAATTTTTTCCCTGGCGTGGGCGTCAACATTTTTGCAGCCCAACCGTATAAAAATGGATGGTGTATGTGCCTGATATATTAGTTTCAAAATGTTGAATTCAATAAATCAGAATTAAAATGAAACAGTGGAATTAGATCTAAAATAATTTATTTTCGTGTTCTTTTAAAAAACAATCGCTTATATCTTTAGCCTTATTAAATAATTTATTACAATAAACGCAATTCTTCAGCATTTCCTCTACCAATTCATAATTATTTACATTTTATTATACAATAACATCTTTAAGTGAGAAATGGGCGCTAAAAATAAACTATAGTAAATTCAATCAATGCAACTAATAATGATACAGAAAACATTATAGTGACAATATAACAGAACCATTATTTGTAGTTTTACTGGACAATAACTTGATCTAAATATCAATTTGGAATTACGATAGCAATAATATATAAACAATACTCTGACTTAAACAGGCCACATCTTAAAATAAAACCTAAGCGTACTCCATACGAACGCTGGCACTAGCATTTGACTTTAGTTTTTCTCAACAGAACAGTATCAACGAAACCGAATATATTTAATTATTTAAATGGTTAAATAAACACACTTATGGGCGGTTCCTATGTCCTACCGACCGTTCATAAGTCTTATCTACTATCGGTTCGAATTTGACATAAGTTCCACATAAGTAATGTCAAAATTCTACCGACGAATAGGCAAGTGAATTAATAGTGAGATAAGTGAACTAAGTTTCTGTTTCTTCAGGACAAACACAATGTATTATTTTATTTGCCCTATCTATCTCGATGAACAGTTTTCAATCACGATGTTTTTCTTCACTCTTAACAGGCGGTAATTGTAACGATTATATTAGAAAACTGACTAAGTAGTGCATACTTTTCAGACAGGATTTCGCTCTTTGAGTTTGAGACGCAAGTGCACTATCCACTGAGATACCACGGCTTACCAGATTTACCCAATAAAAGAGTATCAAATTCTATCTGATAAAGACAGTGGTAGGTAACTAACTAACATATCGAATAACAGCGTGCGTAAAAAGGCATTATAATTATATTGCAGTAATACAATACAGTAAATATAAATTAATTTTGCCATATTACGAAACGTAACTATTAATAATCAAAGTTTATGAAGCCTTCGCCACTAATACTTAACAATAATTACTTTCACACCACAGTGGAACCTCGATAACTCGACTCTCGATAAGTTAAAAACCTCAGTCGAAAAGAAGTAATTTAAATAGTCGATATCGAAGTATTTTAACTCGGTAAATTGAACGAAACAACACTCTGTATCTCGAAATCATCAATAAGCTGATGACCCAAAGTAAAAAAATAAAGGAGACGGATACGCTTTCATACATTGTTATGCGCAGATTGTAAAAGGTGAGAGAGAGTAATTAAGACAACTTTTTATTATGCTGATATTTTTTTTGTAGTGGGTTTAGTTATTTTGAACGAATTAGTCGTGTGGCGTAAGTGTTTTCATATTATTGCTTGTTGAAATTCATTCACATAAATCGACTACGGTATTGACTTACTTTATTTGTAACCTTTTTTTTAAGATTGATCGTCTACCAGACATAATTTATTGCTGATATTTTCGTTTTTGTTATAGAAAAATATAACTCTTTTTTAAGCCATAGTTCAACTCATTTCTTTTGCCCAAAAGTCCTCGTCTCCTTTCAATTTATAGTTTATTTTTTATTTGAAATTCGAGTTATCAAGGTTCCACTATATTAATATATATACATATGAATTACGTAAATTGCAAAATTTCACAGTGCCGTGTATCGTATGAAGTAAATTGGCTGTTGTCGAGCTGTGGTAGAGCCAAGGGGCGCGGTTCATCGGTCAACATCACATTTATATAAAACATACAATTTTATTGCTTAACGCTAACAACTCGCTTTAATATCTACTAGCTAATATTTTTAATTAATTAATACTGGCGACTTTACTTCGTGGAACGTTATTGCTTTATGTTACGATCAATCAGTTACACATCATCATTATATATAATAATCTTTAAATGCGTATTTATATAGTACACAAAAATATCAATTTAATCATTTTTTAATAAGTATTTACTATAATGTAAGCATGCATCACAAGGCACTATTCTAGCGAGATTGTTTAAAATCAACCGAATGTAAAATAACAACCATCTACTCGTTAAATTCGGTTTCAGAGTCCGAAATGAGGACTAAATTACATTTTATGGCAACAAATCAATAACATCAACTTTTTGAAACAACTACTAGAAGTGGAACAGTGGCCGGACACGCAACATTTCCAGCTGCCATCACCGACGCCACACTAACAAAAACACATCGAAGGTCGGCCGCACACCGAAACCAAACAAACACACAGACAACATTTGTCGCAAATAGCAAGTAAATACTAAAATACAACTTGATAGTTTTATGATACCAATATTGTAAATAAACAAAAAATCTACAAGATTCCATCATTTTCGGTTTTATTTGTAATTTTATCCACAGGTAACGTTAAAGACACTTCAATTTTATTTATTAGTATAGATATCACGAGTGACATTAAATTATAAACGAGTAAATTGAAAGAGACTTATATTTCAAATAATATCTTAAGAATACAAGTAAAATACTGAGCCTATGTCACCGAAGGAATGAATAAGGGTCCCAAAAGGCCTAGCTACTTTAGAGTTAAACACAAAATTTCATGAAAGTATTTTTTATCAACAAAATTAGTAAACTCTCGTCATAATCAAAAACTTAATTTATTTGATAAAAACTGCTTCAAAATATATAAACGTGCCATAATTTGATTCGCCACAATTGTCGTTGCACAAACATCCGGTGTGCGGCCCCACTAAATAACCCCTACAATTTTATGCATCAACATTTTATTTCCTACAAACAAGCTTTTTAATTATCATACATATCTGCTTACATCCTAAATTGGCGTTTGTATTGCTCATTATTTGAATTATCATTTTCCGTCCGACACAACTTTAGAACTTGATTTATAATAATTAATCATTTATCTTTAAGTAATATAAATTGTATTTATCTAGGTCACGAAGTTGGAATAGATTGCACCAAACTTAATCTTCTGGAATAAAACAGAAACTAAGTTAAGATTTCAATATGGTCATAACTCATATATGAGTATAGTAGGAGAAATACCAATAATTCAAACTTATGCAATCTTAAGCAATTCAGCATCCACTATATATTTATATTTTAGATTAACATTTTGTTTTAATGTATTTTATTTCTATATAAATTATCTTTTCAGTCCAATATTTTCTTACCGCTCGATGCCTTTTGCAATATTTCGGTCTTTATTAGCAAATCAACCAGGTACTCTATTTAAGGTAAGATAAAATCGCAGTTGCTACTATTGAATTTTAATATTTTAAAAGTTTTGCAAAGTTGGAAAAAATGCTAGTACAGTATTGCAAAATCAATGCTATTAAAAGAGGTTTGCAATATTTTTCAATTAAACTTTCAAATAATTTGCACTTCTTGCTAAAGATATAAATTCATCATATTGTCGTGGTGGTCGCAGTAGAAAATAGTGGAACAATTTCATTTATTGAGAAGGAAATATTTTACCCTATAAACCGGAATCATCCATTCGCTGATCCTTGAAAAATAAATGTATCTTTTACATATTAAAATTATATTATTTTTAATAGTGCATAAATATTCTAAAAATTTCCATAATTAAATTTGGTGCAAATAAACAATTGATTTTCTTATAACATATAATTAATGTGCAAGTAATTTGTTACATAAGTAGAATTTTGACAGCACAATAATGATCCAATGAGAACTGATATCACAGCATTTAGTATGGATGTTCTTACACCCTTTAATTTTTTTAAATATTTACAATAACATTTCAATGCCAAGGCGTTACATTTCTTTTATAAACTACATGTTCCTTGAAGCAAACAATTTTACGCACTACAATATACTCAGTCGCTTTTATAAACAATAGTTAGGTATATTTAATTCTGAACGGTTTACTTGCTTAACGCAAACTATTCGATATGCTGGTAGATAAAGTTTTGTTTGTGTTCACAAAGAAAATCTTTCCAATGAAAGTTGAACAAAATTAAGTCATCCATCAAGCCGAAGTCTCAGAACAAGGAACAAATCTATTTTAACTGATCATCCCCTCACTACATTATCGTTCTCCTTTCGTGTTTGTCCTTACCACGAGTGCACTTTTCTAACATCGGTATTTATTCATATAGATTTCATATATAGATATTACTCATTACAATATGTTCGCCACAGCTGAGAAATGAATTTTAAGGTTATTTTTAGTGTATCATTTTTATTATCACGTTGATTTAAAACATCAAATATTATTTGAATTATAATTCAATCAATTTATCCTTTGACTTAATCCAACTATTATACAACCGATATAACAAAAATCATTTTAATATTAAACTAATCAGAAATATTAATTAGAAACATAGATCGATTCTATTTGTTTGTAACTTGTGTAGTAAATAATAACGCTTTATTGCTTACCACAGAAGTTACAGACAATTAAAAAATAAAACAGCGATCATATCGCTTACAAATAATCGCTTACAAAGTTCATTAAAACAGGATTATGGCCTAAAAGATAATATTACAATATTATTATTCTTTAAAAATAACTTTAAAGGTTCTGTACAAACAAAAACACAAATATTTATTGACATATTTTATTTTTAGACTTCGGTTATATGATAATAGATTGTATCTAAAAAAATGTTACTTGAGAAATGTTTAATACTTTTGGATGTCATGTAGTAATAAATACTAACACTGATTAACGTGTTACGTGCAAATAATTCAGGGGTGAGTCAGAGGTGAGAGGGAATTACATTTAATTGCTGTTTCGTGGTAAGGGTCAGCACCCTGTGTCGGTAAAATATCGGATAGTTTACGTTAGCGAATTCGGTGAGTGTAATCGCTCATTAATCACTAGCGGACTGTGCCCTATCACCGCAGCGACGCCACGATCTCGTTGGCCATGCTGTTTTGTTGGCTCGATGCATTCAGGCTTTTGGAACATTGCTGGAAGATATATTGATATTTATCATAAAATAAAAATATAGGTTCTTTAGTAACTGTTTTGGTAGCGATTCAATGTAACCTTCTTCAATTCACTTCCGTCTCCGCCAGGTTACGAGAAAAAGTAGAAGACCCCAAAATTACTAACTTAATAGCCTGAGGGATGTATCATAATGGTCTCTCATAATAAGAAATGCTAAAGATCGTCCGTAGTGAAAAATAAGTATGAAGATGGACTAGAAGTTCCGAAGCGAAAGCTCCAAACGAATCCGAGATTTACTCAGGGTGATGAATTAATATAACAAAATCAAGTATACGAAATTAAAAATGTTACCAACAACAGAAAATTTCTTCATCGCGTATAAAATAGATGCTATCTGTCTATCTCGTAAAAAAGAAAAGAAACCATCTTAAGTTTCGGTACAAAATTTGTTTTTGGGTTTGAGGTAAATTTGTACCGCCAGTCTTATTACTGTGATCTGTAGAATGAGCTGACCTCGGCTCGGGTGTCTCGGGGATACACGATTTTCTTTCTAAGTTGCTGTCGATATTGGTAAACTTACTTGTCGGTTTTGGTCTAACCTAACCCAACAACTTTCACATTGTTGGGCTCGAACACTATTACAGGTAAATCTACAAAACGAACATTTTAAATATGTCTTCGGGTGGTTTGTGGATCTAGACCGATGTTTTCAGATCATAATAATAGTCTTAAAGTTGGTTACAGGTGAACACCGGAAATTAAACCACAAAGCACATTTTTTGTTTTGATGGACCCAAATAAGAGTCTTTGTGACAACTCGAAAAGCCAGCTCTCACTAAACAGTTGAGATCTTTGATACACATCTACAACTTGTTCTCCAATAAATAAAAGTTATCTTATAAAAAGATACCCTACAAGTATTGTCTGATTCGAAAACAAAATTTTACAGCTAACCATATGTAAGATTTTCTACAAACTATGCTTACCATTTGCCTCGTCTCCCAAGCTTTCATTGCACTTTTATACTTCTCAAACTCATGACACCAATCTGAATATACTTGCTTATACTCTGTTGATTTACTTGGCTGTGTACATCTGAAATCAAATCAATTTATAAACACCCTATTTTCGCCCATTTATTACTTAAATCGTAATTGTAATTTTTATTTTCACATACACTTATTTTTTACCATACTGCTTTTACAAGGAAAAACCTAAAAAACACCCATTGAATCTGACTTTTACCCTAAAAACATTACTTTACATATTATTATGTGGATGTAGTTTAAATTATTTACCTGTGAATATCTACATCCAAGTTGTATGACGCGATGAGTGTTGGTCCAAAATAACATTCATATCTGCCTCTATCTGAATCCGTCACTGATAGGAGTACAAGCCCTCTTTCAGAAGTCTGAAGCACTCGTTCCCAACTTTAAATGCAAAATAATATTTACTATAATTTTTACTATACAATATATTCAAATATAGCGCAATTATTGTAAGTTTTACAAAAAAAAAAAATAAAAAAAAAAAAAAAATAACAAAAAAAATATTAAAAATGTATGAAAACAAAAAATATTTTATGTCTAGGGCTATTATGCAAATTTTAAGGTTATTGCTATTATAAATTAAATAAATAAATTCATATTACTAAAGCTATTGAATAAAATTAGTCATAAAACACAATCCATACTAGTGACACTCTAATATAATAATTATAATATATAAATATTCAAATAAATTATTTTCGATGTTTATGTGATGACGATATTTGCGACGAAATAATCACTTACTTGAAATTAATTTTATAACGACCTTTTTCCCGCGAATGGTGATACCAAATCACGTTTTGGTCTTTCAAGGCCTCTGGAGTTTTTCCAAACGCGGCCAAATGGACACTTTGGCCGTACCCTGCCCTCACGGTCTTCAAAGGAGCACTCGCTTCACATATAGAAGGGGTCGAATTGGTCGCATCATGAAGCAAACCAGGCGCATATGGTCGACATGTGCCTATTTCTTTGTCCCATCCACAATAAGGATCTAATACGCATCGGACGCAACTGTCATAACTGTAAAGAAATAATATAAAATAAAGAGGTGGCCAAGTGTCTAACACCTGGTTGTAACGAAGCGTCGGAGATCGTCGAAGACCATGCAAGGCCATCGAAGGCAATCGGAGACCATCAGAGAAATCATATAGTAATAAGAGCATTCACAAGATCTTCTATTTTCAAAGCAGCGTACACTAATGAATATTATTTTTGATCTTATTTTGTTGCAGTAAAGTTCGAAATAGGGAATATGCATGTAATTCAAATACGTGTAATTTTTTTATTGCTGTAGAATTACATGTCCAACTTTATTTTTATTAATTATTATTATGATCAACAAAATACACAAATATCATTTGTGCGATAAGAAACTTGGTACCGATATAATTTAAACTGATATCTATTACAGCGGCTGATATGTTCAATGAAAATTTAAATTTTGATGTTTTGAGCCGGTTGCGTGCTATTATAGCAAGTGAAAACGCTAAAGTAATATTGCTAAAAGGCTTATTTTCCCAAAAATTGCATAAGGCTAATTTGATAAAACATTCGAGTGAAAATCATCCAGTATAAAACGTAACACTAAATGGCTCCTAAATCATAATACTTAAACGATGTTTTGTTATTTAAAACAGTATATAAAATAATAATAAATAAATTATCCATATTTTAGACCAAATTAGTCAACAAATTAAATCATAATACGTCTGGCGGAACCTAATGAACTGACATAGAAATTGCCATTATTACACGAATAGGAAAATAGGTTCAGTGAAATGAAAGCTATGTCTGTCTCCATTATCCGAATTAATTTGTTTCGAGCTTTCGAATGGCAGCTGAAGTTGCTATATCCTTTTACTAACATTGTATGGAGTAAATAGCAAATTTTAACATAGTAAAGCAAATGAATGGACAGTAAGATATAGAAACCCGACAAGAATTATACTTTGAATTTTGTAGTCCCTTTCAACTAGCCCTTAACGGATAAATACGTTTTTATATAATCCCCTTTGAAGAACATTCCGAAAAGTTTTATTACGGCTGTAAGGGGGATAATAGGTAATCTTGTTTTATTTATTGTGGAAGGCCGCTTTGTAAACTATTTCTTCTTTTGTTAAGTTTCTAATATTATTGTGGTCGTGATAGACGAATTTATATTATTGTTTCGGTCACCATTTTTTACATGACACCTATAAAAATACAATTAAACGGGAAGGGCGATTATAAGAAGTAAAATGTCCAATAAAGTTAAAAGAAATGATAACAAAGGTATCTATGATTCTGATAAATTATTAAAGTTAAATTATTGACATTCCCATGATTTTTACGTTAATACAAAATTTAATTTCAATAAAGAATTAGTTTCGTTCCGTCGAGATAAGTACGATAATTTCTTAACGATTTTATTCAATTTCTTTGCCCTTTAGTTTGTTTAAACCTTCTGGATTGTCACAGCCTTGACAATGAACTGATTATATTATAGTCATCCTGATAAATATGATAATACATTGTGTATCTTCGATATACGATAATTAACATAAGATACCTTTTATTCCACAAAATCTAAACATTTCAGCGACTTATATACTCTAATGAACTGAGCCACCTAAAAATCTCTAGTTTTGTAAAATAAATTGCTAACCACATTAAGTAATTAAAAGCAGTTGTTTTAAAATTGTAACTCACCGATGAGTACATGCTCTTAAAGGTAGTTGTCGTAGTCGGTTATCAGTGGCAAGATACAGGGCGTGTGTGCGCTTGGACAGCGCCAGCGCTCGCACCGCTTCTGCACCTGCCGCTCGCCACACGTCCGCCACCCGCGACCCTCCACCAACCCATTGGACTATTTTATACACCTCTCCTTCACCTATTGATTTATATATTGGTATCAACAAAACTCATAACTTAAAACAAAAAGGCGATAAGAACGATAGTCGGATATTAACTTCGTGGTGAATCAGGAGGCAGTGCTCTTACAGATTTAATGACTCGTTTACATTAAGGCCACTACCAAGGCAGTAAGCAGAAAAGTGGCTAAGGATAGAAGCAACGTTAGTATGTAAACGCAACCTTTTTTTAAAGGAGAGAGACATTCCGTTTGAGGACAAAACTCCGCGGGGGAAGCACTGTTGAGACGTGTGGGATTCGCCACGTTGGGGTGGCACTAGCACCAACTAATACTATTGCCACCCGAGTCGAGGATACCCACTAAAACCCCTCAGTGTTCCGTCTGTCACCTTTAAGCCCTGGCTACAGGTATACGGCCTTGCCATTGCACAGGCCCTGGCAGGCGGCGGTCAAACTCAACTTTTTCAATATTTAATACTCGCGCTAGCCACTTCTCTCACTAATACCCTCCTTGCTGCCATGGAAATGAGCATAATCTATACGAGGGGTAAGCGTTAAGGTGTTACTTTTTTGTTAAAATTTTAGTATGACTGCTTTAGAACTCCAGATATTGTTTGACCACAGTGATTTGTAGAAATACAATCAATATCTCCGTCAATTACATTTGTACGTACATACGAAAACTTGGACTGAATCTGACAAAAATTAACTGTCTCAAGGTTTTTACTTCCCTCCATAGTTTACAATACAATATTAGGCATTGCTTGATTAATTACAACGCCGAAGCAGAAGTCAATCAGATGTCGTCAAGAACAAAAAAGTCCAAAATATCTTTGCTTGGTTAAAACAAACACATATTAACTTACTTGTCCCGGCATAAAATACGGTGTACATGATATCATCTCCCAACATATCAACGAACTGTTTGTCCACGACTAGAGTAGTCAGCACTAGGTCCCGCTTGTAGAAAGCAGGCGCGTCGCCTTCATGCCTCACCGCTGAATCCATTAGAGGATGTGATCTGATTGAATTACGTATACAATATTAGCCATTAATCACAGCTAAAATCAATCTGACACCGAGCATTGAACTCTCTCTTGTTAATCAATATTTATGATGAATTTCTACCACGGTGAAAAGCTGGCTTCGTACCATGAAAACTTAGTTTCAGATAATCTTCTACATTGCTCATTTATTTAATTAATTTTACGACTCTCGACGGACGCAAGTCCTATCTGACCTTTTGGAAGCTTTGAATCGATATACAGTTTCAAGCTTGGCGATATTTGTTTATTATGTGATTAACACCTTGAGAGAAGATCAAATATTATGTTTTTTTTATTTTCATCTTAGAACAGGGTTAATAATTTCTACAGAATACAGATCTGAACTGAATCTGTACTAATTAAAAAATTAAATGAAATTTATATCAATATGTAAAAAGAAAGCTTAAAAATTAAACTATAGATAATATACATATATGAAGACCAACGAAGTATGGGATATGGTAAAGGAAAAGAGCACAATTATTATGATAATAATTATGAAACTATGTTTAATAAGTTGAATACCGTATTAGTATTGTTTAAAAAGTTATTTAATTTCATTAAAATTATTTTTATCCTGATATTATGAATCTAATAATATGATAGTATGCTAATAAAACGTTTTTGGTATATAATTAATCATGAACCCAATGACAAAGATTAATTATATTTCCTGAGGTTACTTTATATAATATTTCAAAATATTGTATATCCCACATACCACGTAGAAAGTTTACAAGGACAAACAAAGAAACCCTGTAAGTACATATATAAATACAAACAAGGTGCCGCAATGAAATTATGACAACACAATATAATATAATAATTAATATGTAAACTTAGACAGCAAATCATAAACATTCATAAGATAAGCGTTGCCTTGACATCGTTTAAATTTACAATGGAGTACGTTAAGGGAAGCAAGGATTCAATGCTTCCGAATTTCGAAGGATGTCATCAATTAAGTGCTGTGACCCAATTAGTAGACGCGCGTCACGGAACTAATGCTCAACCTCTAACCCTATTAAGATTAGCCTTTACACAACGCGAGAACTTATACCTCGCATTTCCGATACCTAGGAATTAGTTGTTACTAATTGAATACAAGTCGTGTACAGTGAAATGAAAATATACACATAAACACTTTTTTATAAAAAACATGCTCTTTTAAAAACTTGCAAAGCCTATATATAAATTTACTCATAAAGTATTGATACTGATCTATTCATGAAATAATACAATAGAAATAATATATATATCTACTCGTATTCAGCAAAGATGAAAACATGTCAAATATTATACATATGTATATTCCATGGAATTATATATACAAAACAGTACCAAAAACGATAAAAGCATTGTCATACATTTAGTCAACAAGTCTAGTATTAAAAGTTTTTAATAACTTTAGCCAATGTTTTTACATACATAAGTGAAAACTTTTTAGAATCAACTTGTCAAATACTTAATTTAATTTTCATAGTTTAGTTTCTGACAAATGTTATTATTTATTGTCTATAACTTACAATTAGATAAAGAACCCAGTCCATAATGATTTATCCATCATTTGTTTCAGGTGGTTTATCCACGTTATGAGTCAGCCTAAGAAATATATCTGTAAGCTATCCTCGATACACTGTTGTCACTAAATGCCCGGAAAAAGCAATAGTTAGCCGTCTTGTGAAGCTGAACATGTGAGATAAAAACATTGGTCTAAGTAAATTAGATGCAATAGTAATACAGAAATCAACAACAGACGACATTGATATCAATATATAATATAATTAATAGGTAAAAGAAAAAACACCTATATATCGCTATCTAATGAGGTATTTACGAAATTTTGAACGATTCAATATTTAAGGAGGGTGTTACTTTGTGTGGTGTTATAATAAATTATAACACCACACAAAGTCACAAACACACAATCACAAAACTTATACACTTATTAGCACCAACGCGGAATACCACTGCATTGCATTACACGCACAATTCACAAATAAACCAAGACACACAAAGAGCCTAAAAATTAATAACCTAGGCACAGAAAGAAAAAACAACATACATGGCACTAGTTAAGATAATATATATAGGTATAGACATAAGGCACACACTGCACTCTACATTAGTATAAGCTAAGTATTAAAATTAGAAAAAAACATTATGTAAGTTATTCTTAAGGTACACAACACAACATAAAAATCACAAAATTAATGTCACACATAATAACACATAAACAATAAGCGTGTATGAATTCAAAAAATTCTAACAATAATTAAGTTGTACAAAGGGTACGAAACTAGAGTCCGTAGATTAGTTAATTAAAAAAAATATGGAGAGATCCATGTTAACATAATTAATTTCATTTTTATGCGTATATAGGCATATTTTTTGCTTTCATTGTACGAAACAAGACGTAATCATTAATTATTTGTTTGTGATTAGCGTTGTTAAAGACAATTGGAAATTATGTACAGATCTTGCCGTAAATCACATTAACTTGTATTATAAAAACAAAAGCATTTTACATTAAAAGTATTCCGTTCTTAGATAAACTGTAAGACAACACCATCTTTAAGGCGAAAAGTTAGTCTAAACTTTGCTACTAGCTGTAATAGCTGACAGTTACTGCTCAGAAAGGTAAAACAAGAGTAAAGAAGCCAACTATACTCGTTGGCTTCTTTACTCTCGTTTTACCTTACCTACACTATCATTGCACATAGAACTCAAATAAGCTATACATAATAATTTTTTTAGGATGCTTGTAGGGTATATGTCTTTCTACATGTGAATAAAACGAATATCATGAAATATGGCTCAAGTAAAATGCACTTTCAACAACGGGGATGAACATAAGTTATATATATTATTTATCACCTACAAGCCCTTGCAATATATATCCAAAGTTTTCACAAGGAAGCCTCGTGGAATGCTAGTAGGTTCATATTTAATAATGTTGTATATTATATCAGCAGACAGGTTCTGTACAGGTAACAACAGGTACATACTGTAAGTATATTTCCGAGATTTGCAGTTAACATACAGCAAGTTTATAGTCGATCTGATTACTGACCTGAGCAAATGTTGAGATCATTTCTAAGTTATAATAAGCCAAAGACAGATATATATGTGAAGGCAAATGCGCTCATAATGCTAGACACGAGAGAAAATCAAATATAATTTACAAGGTAACGTTATCTTTAAAGTAAACCTTATTATTTCAAATCAAATTCGGGCTCGTAGATTTCATCCAAACGGTTCGACAATTCCAAAGCAAACATCGCCCATCCCTAAGTCCAAACATGATTTGAACAATAAATCCTCGAGGAGACAAATCAAATACAATAAGAGAATTAACCTTATAAAGTTGAGCACGTTGTCGGGCAGGGCTTCTGTGTTGTTGACACAAGTCCCGGGCCTCGGTACTGGGACCCGCGCACGTAATACTGGCAGCCATGCAGAACTCGATGTCGCCTGAACAATGACTCAATATTTATATGGTATAAATCAATTTAAAGGTCCGATATTATAATGTCAATTCACCTGTCCATATTAATTTACCCATAGGTACTAAAACTTATCCGTGGAAGCGGGTGTAGTGTTTGTACATATTTGTTCTGACGGTCTTGAATATAAAACAGTTTTTAGATTTATTCTAGAAATTAATCATGTCAAATCAATGATTGTATGCGACTCGGCATCAAAACCGCTTTCGATAAAAATTTCTATTTGAGAAATCCAATTCAAACAATCTTAGAAAATGATTCAAGACTCTTTAGGTACAAAAATTTTAATCAGCTAAGTATAGTAATCCTATGATAATAAACTATCAAAATACAAGCAAACACCAAATCCGTAAAGACGAAAGGCTGTTAAGATCTGTGAAAAAAACGATATCTTATTGGCAATGACGAAGCATCTTATCTCAATCTTACTCGCCTCTGCTTTAGAAGAACACAGGTTTCAGAGTTTTTATTTTTTTATTAAAGTATATATATAATGCAATACTATTTCTCTTACCAAATTTTTCATCTGTCACGTTGTCTGGAAGAAGTCGCTAATACCGATAATACCTGATGTTGTTATTTCTGCTAACTGTATTTATATTTTAACATACAGTAAAGCATAATAAATTCATTAATATCGATTAAAAATGAGCTTCCACGAGATACGTCCGAAATTCACAGACCCGAAGCCGCGTTAATTCCTAGTTACATATAAATATCGTGATCCGTAATCTGTAACCTACATTTTAAACATAAACATGTGCACATAAATATGTCGCCGGGAAAATTTCATGTTTATTTTTACTTTAGCGAGGCAAAAAAGATTGCATTATCAAATTGAAATAACGCTTCATCCACGTCCGTAACACTTGTTTGACTCGTTCACGGCTATTGCGTAATAATAATCAGAGATCTTAAAACGATCACTTTTGCAGAATCCTATTAATTCATAGAGAGAGTTTTGTGTTACTGTAACACTTGACATGGTTGCAATACGATGCTGAAAAGGTATCTTTTTACCACCTTAGACCAGAATACGCCAGTAATGACGCTCGTTATGACGGATCCAATTTTACTGTCACTTATCTAATCCTTCATTTACATGAAGGTGTGTGTGTGCATATGTGTACATGCGTGTGCATGTGTATGGGTGTATGTTTGGGTGCGTGTGTGTGCGAGCGCGCGTATTTGTGTGTGTATGTAAATAATATTAATATCTATTTTATAATATTTTTTCAAAAACATTGTGCAGCAAAACTCTGCCCTAGCTTTTGTGCTAATTTCCCTATTCATCCCAATGCTCTGGAAGAGAGGAGATAAGATCGCCATTTGTACTTAATTATTATTGTAAGTAAGCTATTTTTGTGTATTATTTCATCAATTTTATTGTACAATAAGGTATATTGTATTCTATTTCTCTATATTAGGTATTGTTATTTCCGAGGCAGCATGTAGGAAAGTGGCAAAGGAAATAGCCAACTAGTATCAAAAATTGAAACAAGTTGCCTTTACATATTAGTGCTGCTTCGTGAAAATGGGCTTAATGTAAATGAGGCATAATGCTTTAGTGTTTTATAAACTTTTCAGGCTAAGATTCTTGGTAATGGTCGTTGGCGGAATAACTAAAGCTAAACTTACAAACTTCTCAGACAGTAATGAAAATATTATTTATTAGTTACCTACAGTAATTGATATTTTTTTAAAGAAAGCAATGATAATAACCTGTTCTTTAAATCTT
This sequence comes from Dendrolimus punctatus, assembly GCA_012273795.1. Taxonomy (NCBI): domain Eukaryota; kingdom Metazoa; phylum Arthropoda; class Insecta; order Lepidoptera; family Lasiocampidae; genus Dendrolimus; species Dendrolimus punctatus. The sequence goes on along the minus strand of CM022529.1, from coordinate 11,326,698 downwards.
CCAGCAAACGCTTCTTGTATATCGTCCATTGTGAATGTGCATATTGCAGAACCAACAAGTCCATCACTTGCACCTGTTGTGAACGCTGCGTAGAATTTGCTGGTATCTCCTGGCATTTGGTACACACTTTCTGTATAAAAAAATGTAAGTTATGAAACATTTCTTCTATATAAATACGAAAATTATTTCCATTAAATATTACTATTACTTTTAATTAAATCATATTTTAGATATTAACCTTCTTATAAGTCCTTCGTATACTTAAAAACTCTGTGTTCATTTAACATTTAGGAAAACACATTGTTAAACTTAAAATTAAAAAGATTATCGTGGATACTGGATAACAGTGCAATATACGATCGTACGTAGATATATTCATACATTCCTTAATTAAAAAGTTGCAAAGACACGTTAAAATATTAAACATTATTTAATATTACAATTAATACACATAAAATTATATTCAAATAACATAATATTTGAAAAGCTGGTTGTGTTTTAAATAAATTAGTCTTGGTAATTAGTATTTTTTATCATTAAATAATAAAGTTCAGTTAGAAGTCAGTTTAACTCTAGGATGACCTGCCCTTAACCCTATAAAATATACAATTTTAGATACTGTCTTAACATGTCCAGAATCATCAAACTTCTCTAAAATTTCTTTATGATTTTTCAAAAATTCTTTAATATTTAGCTTGTTCTTAGTGGTTTACAGGGTTTGATGCTATTCTCGTTACACTGAAGGAGATCACGTTTCAAAACACACGTTCCCTAAACAGGCCATTACTTGCGTTAATTATATCACAGTAAACATAAGCGACTCACGTATTTCATCGAAATAGAATGGAAATTCCCCAGGTATACTGCAATTAAGCCTTGCTTTGAGGTAAGTGGCCCAATTCTGGCTCAGAATATGTTTGCCCCCTGTGTCCTGCTTACACACGCGAGCCACGCGCGAGTACACCGCTTTGCCACAGTTCATAAACTCCACTGCTGTCTCACGGAAGAAGAACAACACGTACTCCCCCACGTCGAACGAGCCAACGAAGTTTGTTTCTATATACACAAAAAGCGTTAAGTAATAACTATATATATATATATATATATATATATATTATATATATATTTTATATATATATATGTATGTGTTGTGTGTGTGTGTGTGGATCCCGAGTCCACAACAAGCTCTTTAAAATTTATCTGAACTCTCTTTAAAATTAACTACTATGCGTCCTCACTCGCATTAATAACTTCGAATATGTGTTCCGTAGTAATTATTTATTATTTTCTATAAATAGTAGTAGTACCTACTAGATAGGTATGTTATGTTCGAACACATTTATTGTATCATTTATGTTCTTCTTCAGTCCGTTTTATACATATATAAAACGGATTGAGGAAGGTATCATACGTATAGACTAAATCAAGAACTACGAGTAAGTCTTAAAAAGCTTCTTTTAGATTTCTGAGTTATTTGGTCTAAAACAATAAATTTATGAATAGGTACTTGCCCGACCTGCTCTAAAAATTACATAATAAAAAACGAAGCGTACGTTTAATAAAACTTCTAAAATCAAAAGAACAATGACCTTTGGCACTACTTAGCATGAAGAATTTAGGAACTTTTCAGTTACGTTTTTTATTGTCTGATTGTTACTCTTTTGGATAAAGAAGAATAAGCAATAGTTTTCACTCCATCGAGTTCCGGACGAGCGTGAAAGCTCTACTGATATTAAATGAAACTATCAAAAACTAAATAGAATAATGATAAGAATAATAAAATGCTTTTTTCCTTAATAAATAGAATAACATAAAAAATACTTTTATCGAAGTATCGTAAAAGTACATGGTGGAGGACAAAGACCCAATATCCCCCCTATTAATGTAATGAACATCCCTAAATTTATTTATACGATAAGGCCGTAGTTTTACATAAAATAGTTTCAGGGTATCTACCTACAGAATTATGCCTTATTTATTGTTCAGTAAAATACTATCTTAGCTGTAGATCACTTTATGGTGGTTCTTACTCATTTTACTATTCAACTATGCGATAGAATAGATAAAGACATACTTACTATCCAGCCATTTAGAGTCGTATTTCAAGGTTCGTTTGAAATTGAACTTCTTTTGGCCGGTGCGGAAATCGAAGAGATCGTTACGGAAAATGACGGGGTCTGCTTTAGTGAACTCAGCATTGGTGCCGGCGTATACTGCGGGCAGGCCTCCGGGGTTGCCCTGCGTAATCCACAGGGCGGTGCTGTTGTCCGCAGGGTCGTATGGACATTTGGCCACACCGAGGCCAACGCCCGGCACGTACTCATGTCGTGGTAGATGAGTAAGATTTAACTATATAAAAAAGAAACAAACCCATATATAGGCATGTGATTCAGGTGCTTAAATTCTAGTCCTTATAAAGAAATAAAATAAAATTGTTTGTCTGATTAGGATAAATGACCATATTCAAGTAAGAACTCCTAAATACGAAGAGTAATCGTAAATGACCTTTTCTAGATTTCTTTAAGTTAGCCAGTAGGTATGTCTAAAAGTTTGTCTCGAATAGACTTAAAAACGACTCAACGGATGACAATGAAAGTTGTAGGTTTAATCCCTAAAATTTTGATTTAAGTTTGCAGAAATTTTGTTTGAAATTTTCTTATACACCTTATATTGATTTATTTTGATAACCTTGCAAGGTTGAAAGAAATTAATATAAAGTGAAATACCCACGCGAACCAAATCGCAGATATAGTTTGACTGGCTTTTATTTATCAACAATAAATACGAGTATTTACATTGTGTAAAAATTATAAGCTGAAAGGTATATGAGCTTTCTCATGGCTGAACAATAACTTCACATTATTTGATAAAGGTATTGACTGCAGGTTGGAAAACTACTATAAGAGTAAATATAACAGTATGTATGTATAACAACCAAAAAGCTCCAAGCGGCCGGCCGTCCGTTGGTTTAGAGGTACCTTTGTCAAGATATAGTCTCGTGGTAAATATTATGCAACATCAGGCTTACTACAATGTATCTACTGCCATAATGAAAACTTCCCATACTTGTGAAACTCTCTTTAAAAGTGAAACATAAAACGTTATCGTAATGGGAAAGATAGCCTAAACTAGATAAGATCATTCAAGACAATGTAGTTATATCTAATATAAATGGATACCTATTCAATATAAGGCAAGAAATTTTGTATGTAGACAATATGCTTTTCGTGTTATCAAATGGTTCTATCTCTTCTATCATAAACACTAGTGGATTCAATATCGATAAACTTTAAGGCTTGAACGCAGCTATAACCATGGTGAAGTAGTTGTTTCACAAGATAATGCAAAGGATCGTCTTTAGAGCGAGACGGGTCATTAATATAGAGTGGCCGTTATAAAATTTAATTTTAAGCAGGTGATGCTCGGAACAAGAGGCAGAACTCGTTAAATATCATATAAAAATCGGCCAAGTGCGTTAGAGTCACAGTGATGGTTTTGTAGATATCACTAGCGTATTTATAAGGTTATTAGGTACTAAACACAAAAAAACATTTTACAGTAAATCGCCATATCCGAAAGTGATAAATTGATCTTATTCAAAACCATTTTTTAAAGTATTTTTTAAGCTCTATCTTGACTTATTTTTCAGAATATTTTTTGTATCCTTCAGCTACAAGTATGGCGGTTATTATTTGTCATTTTACTGCAACATAATGACCTAACAGCATTTATAGAATATTTCTTCTTTCAAAATTTTATCCATGGTTTACGATAAACATGGCTGTGATATAAACGGATGGACGGACAAGACCATTTTATTAGTGTCCCGTATTTCCTAAAACAGCTAAGGAACCCTAAAATGAATTATTCTGACACAATACTCCAACGGTTGAGTTTAATGTGCCGAATAAAGGTAAACTTAAATGGAGATTTTTACTTTTTAAAACGGTTTACCGTTCCATTTTTATGTTAAGATTAAAGGCGTAAAATGTGAGTGTAATATTTATGATTATAAAGATTAAAGATAAGAGGTAATGGGAAATGTAATATGAACTTACGTAAACCACCCAATCCTTGGGGCTATGCGCGTTTGTGCCGCACACGTAGAGTCGCTCGCCGTCCCCGAGCGGCTGCAACACTCGTATGTGGTTCCTACATTCGAACGGCTCCGACTTGCCTTTGCTCACACACCGCGCTACATTACTCGCTTCTAATAATAATGCGTCTCGCTGCCAACAAAGATATGAAATTATGCAAAAACGCACACCTTATCTAAAGTAGGTACAATTAATTAACTTTATTTCAAGTCTTGAATTCCGAATGAAGTGTGGGATCTGCCCTTCATTAACATTAAAGTTAAATTGAAAAGTATCTTGCTTAAAAAGGGATACTACACTATTGAAAATATTTAAGTGTCAAAACTGCAATGACTAGCTACTTACCTTTTATACTATCTTCTGTATAATCACTGGCAAAAAAAATTTACTCCAACATGAACAACAATAACTGATAGAATAAAACAAATATTATCTATACTATTCTAAATAATTACTGAAAATTAAGGATGTAGGAATAAAATCGATTAACCTCCTTTATATTTAGAATAAAATTTGCATGTCAATCTTCAAAAACTTATATGCAAAATGATATTTAAAAAATCATCATGAACACATACTAGTAAAAAGCGTAATATTGCCACTTCTTTTTTAAAAAAAGGTAACTACTTAAAGGGTTCCACTTTTATGTATAATATGACGTGTGAAATGCATGAAAAGCAGAAATGAAAGTCATCTTTTGAATATATTCTGAGAGTAGCTCTCTAGAGCTCAGCAACCATAAGAAGTGGTTTTACTTTTAACTCTTTGAACTTTTCGCAGCTAAGTGCACTGCGGAGTTCTTTTTATTAACATAATGCATTCTTACCTCGCAATGTGATTGACTAATATCAGACATATTCAATTTGAATACACGATCCCTGAAACAAAACGCATTCTATAGTTTAAAAAAAACAACTTTTGTAAAAAGAATAGTACGTTATGTCTTTATATTATATACTATAATAATATTTTCTATCGTTTTCTTGCGCTCTGTCTTATTGAATATGCACTGTTTGCTACAACTCAGAATTTGAATTTGTAGCCAATGGAAGCCTCTTATTTGTAATAGATTACACTGTGTCCGAAGGTGCAAATATCTACCCGTATGGTGGTGCCCTTCAACCTCGCACGTCCTTCTATAGTACAAAACTTTGTATAATTTCAAAGTGTTTCTTTTAAAGTTTAAAACCGTAATTAATAGTATTATTTGTTAGAAACTGTTTGTTATAAAATGACTCAATCAAAATAAGATCATTTGAGGTCAAAATTGTGTGTAAGATATTATATTACTACTAGCTGATGCCAGCGACTTCGTGCGTGGTGCGGTTTTTTAACTATCCCACGGGAACTCTTAAATTTTTCGGGATTAAAAATATCCTGTATGTTGACCAGGGGTATAAGCTACCACCATACAAAATTTCATTTAAATCGATCCAGTCGTTTCGGAGATTAGCCGGAACAAACAGACAGAGAAACAAAAAATTTGAAAAAAAAACTAAATTAGTTCTATTTCACTTCTTACATCCCCCTGGCTCGGTTTTTAGCATTTTTTTTAATTGTAGAGAAATTAGACCTCAACAATTTTATTATATCTATTTTATTTTATGTTTCTTACCGATTAAACCGATCATTGCATGTAGGTGGTGCTGCCTCTGCTAATACCTAATACATTTTAGTTATAATATTTAAATAAGTAATTTATAATTATTATTTAGGTTGTATATAATATAGCGTATTTTATTGTATAGTATAGTTCTACAGGAGAGCGTAAAGTAAGACTATAAGATACATACATACATATTGCCATAACTCAAAGATATATAGTATAGTGGTTTAGATTTAACGTAACTAGAAGCTGTCTCATTTCATATTCCGTTTTGAACGTCAGACTATATAAGTATTTAACTAACAAAACAAGACAATGTGTATAAGAATAGAACGAATGCTCTTTTTGTGGGTAGGGAAGCATGTGCGCCGGAGGCAACTTTTTTGTATTCGCTGTCTGCTCACTGTAGCATAATAAATTATTCAGTTTCACAAGTTACCACTATTGTTTCCAAGAAATGCTAATCAGGCCTTGAGTTTTGTCTAAAGGTAAAGAATATATTAGTGGTTTTTTTTTAATAACTTACCACTGTGCAGCAACAATGTTTAATTTTAACTACTTTTGGTGTTTGAATTAAACGCAAAAATCTATGATTATTATTATTCATACCTTATTTAAAAACAAAACATGAAAAATCTAAAATCGAAACGTCGGACAAACCAAAATCAAATAAATTACCGCGCTTAAAACCGTTAAAACGTAGTTTTATTATGAAAAATCTAATTGAACGCAGCATTATTTAGTCTTTAAGAGTTTTATTTATTTAAATTAGAGTTTTTTTTTCTCGCGTCTATCAATATCGAAACCGTATTCCTTGAAATTTACGCCATTTTTTCGGAAAAAAATGATTTTATCATATCTTTTTCCGAAGATTAACATGTGTACATAACAGACGTAATGACATTCAATTCAGCTTCGGTCGCGTAAACTTTGAATGCCTGTTCCCCTAAATCTGTCTATTTTTGAGAAAAATAATAATCCCAGGTACATTTATATTATTGAAAGTATACGTAATTATACAAAATCTAATTACTGCCTATCAATTCATTCTCAAACCTTTAACGAAAAAAATAAGCACCTAAATATTCTCCTATATAATTATATTTGTATGATTAAAGAGGATTTTCTCGAACACAAATTATTACAGAACCTGACAGCTACACGTTGTTTAGATATGTCATTCAATGCAATTACAAAAATTGCTCTAGGAATTCATAACAAGACGGTAATATCGTAAAAGATAAGTAAAAACAAATAAAAGTTAACAGAAATAGTTGGATAATTATGTTTCATGCCTAGAAACCATTACCTTCAGTTAAATCACTACAACGTCACCGAGTCTTTGTTGTTTAGAAATAACTCACAACCAATTGTTAAACTCCCACATTTACGGATTGTTACGCAGTGTTTTATTAGTTAGATCGCTTTTAGTTAAGAATTTACATAATTAGCATCGTAAGAAGTATAATTATTATTTTATTACTCGTAATAATTATCAAAAACGAAAGTCTACGAAAAGTCAGCTCAAATTTAGATAATTTATTTACATTCGTGTTTAAGCAGTCAGATTCTGAATGAGCATGAACAGAAAAAGTACTTTTTTCTTTGACTAATTAATAGATTTTAAAAACTAGTTACTTTTTATTTATGTGCGTAATTTACGTTAAAATATTATTTTAAATGCGTTCATTCTTAAGCCCGCTTGTAGAATCATTGAAATATTTGGAATAGTATTTACTTTTTTATCGAGTGCCAGTATGTATTTCATACGAATTAATGTTCTTTTTTAATACATCATATATACAGAGTTCTTTATTGTACCCTATTACTGAAAACTTACAGGCTAGTAGTAGGTTAATGTGTATAAATCAACCTTAATATAAATAAAGACTATTTTAAATCTATAACAAAAATCGATTTTATCTATTATATTATATCTATAAAAAATAAGTTATGTTTGGGTGTTCCTATATTCTTTCTTCAATTCTTTGGAAGAAGACATGAAGAAGGAACAAAGAAAAACGCCGACAAATAAAATTTAGTCCTGAATTTTTAATTTATATAGTTTACAAGGGATACAGTCCAAAATTTGTACACTATAGTCGCTGGAATAGCTCAAGTTATTACTAATATAATCATATTTTTACTTACATAGCACCAACGTAAAGCGTATTTCTTTCTTCATTCATATACAAAGTCCGATAGAAAAGACTACCGCATGAAAATTCTCGTATGTGATCTGAAAAGATGGAGAAGTATATAAATTTTGTGCTATCAATTTAATTAATTACTAAACATCAAAAACCTTTATGGAATTAAGTACGGTAAGTGCAGATCCAGTTTGTTTTCAATCCAGCTTATGAAGAATAAGAGTAATTAATAATGGTGTATTTTTATGTATAGAACTTAAAATAACACATTCTTGTTAATAGCCTATCTATGTGAGGGTATAGCAAAGTTTTCTGTTATAAGCCTAAACTATATAGGGTAAAAGTATAATGTAGGTAAAAGTAAACACTCAATTCCGTTACTACTACCTACTAAAGGGATATTTGATACCTGCCATAGTATTTCTAATGTAAATTCAAAATTAGCATTAGAAATAGTTGCTTTTTCTGAGAATCAAACATATCAAAAAGGCGCCACACGAAATGGTTACATTCGAATTATAAGATATGGCAACATTTACATTTGCACGGAAACAACACCAGCTATTCGTTGCAATTTCAGAGGGGGTCTAATTATAACTGAGCTCACAATAGGCAGTGATTATTGGCAGGTGGTCTGGGAAGGCACGCAACGTCTCGTGACGTTCTCGCGCAGTTCCCAGTAACTTTTACTGCCCTAACTTTGATATTATATTTTATTGATATTGTTATGTTTTTAACTAGAAACAACTTGGAACATAAATTAATTCTGTACATAGGCTTTTAGCAGAAACTTGAAGATGTCTTTATGCTCTACTCCAGTGGTCTGTATCGTTGTGCCCAAGGCGCCCGCGGAGACCATTACTTGCGCCCTCCATGAAAACACGTCAAAATTCAACTTCACAGTTTTTAAATTTAAAGAATAATTTTGATCACATGTATGTGAACAAGATATTGATACCATTTTATTTGCCGCACAATTGCGCATTTTACACTTTTGGCAGAATTTACTTCTAGTTTCCAACAATTCAAGAGTCTTGAGTCTATCTTGGAGTTCATAATTAACCCATTCGCAGAGGTGCTGTTTAGAAAAAGACCAACAACTATTTTGGCATAAAAAACTATGATGAATTAGAGCTGAAAATAATAGTCATGATGAACTATTTGAGCCTCAAATCTTTTGAAATATTGTTGATGAAAACAAATATCCCATTTTAAGCACATTTTTTGCGTCAATTATTCGCGCCCTTCTGAAGTAAATCATTTTAAAATGAGCCCTTAGACTGGATAAGGTTTCCGACTTCTGCTCTACGGTACTGTTTACAAAAAAAATAGACAATTGCATAGTAATTCACGACTTATTTAATCTACAATACACCATGATTACTCATATTAAAAACTAATAGATACTTAAAGCATATTTTCGTATCCAAGGTTTCTTAAAGTAATTTTGTACCTGGAAAAATACGGTGTCAGAAAAGGTGTGAGGTAAACGAATTCGAGAAACAGGAAACAGGTACAACAGCGACTAGACAAGTACTGGTTATGAGTGGCGGTCAGTAGGTAATACAACATTTCAGCTAGTATTACACCGCGCACGCAAGGCTAATAAATAATATGTGTATCTTACACTATTTCAAACATTTTAAGCATAGTTTAAGTAACCTTAAAAATGTATTTCTTTTTCATATATACACACAATTAAGATTTTTCAAGATAAGACTCATAATAACGTCTACAATAGCTTCTCAGCATTTAAATAGGAGTAGTTAATAGTTATCATTACGTTACTCTCTACTAAAACACTTACACAATACACATTATAATATTATTAAGCATAAATTTATCTTGAATTTCATATTGTGTGAATCTGAAACCTAGGAGCGGATACAACATAATGACGCTAATGAAGCTATTGTTTGCATATCCAATGATTAAACACATGCAGGAGTAAAGAAAAAGCTTACTGCACACCAGATAATGCGAGTTATGGAAATTCCGTCGTAGAAAATCAAAACCTATATACCGAGCAGTTTGCAAGAAATTTGAGACTAGAGGGAAAAGTATGCCATGAAATTTTATGCCAGGTGCCAATTCAAAACTATTTATTTAGTATATTTAGAGTGACACCATATTTTAAAATAGATTTTTGGCAAATATAGTACATCAGAAAATCCCTGAGTAAGACAAATAATATACAAACACTCTCTTTTACACACTTTGGAAGATAAGTGTTTATAACTTGTATACAGTTTAATTATATTTAAATTGTATAAAATATACATTGTAAACAATTCAAAAATGGTAATGTTTAAACCTTGCACAGTTGGTTAATTGTGACGCTATTCATGACGCGCAATATTATGATCTAAAATTAAAACAGAACTTAGTCTTTGAATGATATTAACAAATTTTTATATTAATCTCGACTACCCTGACGTATAAATATATCTTTCACTATTTTTAAAAGATAAATTGATATTAAACAAGTGGGAGTTTAGCTTCTCTATTTGGGTATATATTTTGTTTATGTACAAATACAGGCAATAGGCATGCCTAAATGTTGCTTGAATGTGGCGTGCGCCTTCAGTGTGCGAACGGCTTTAGTGCGGGTTTAGGATTAGAACACGAACCAACTATTAGTATATAAATCCTAAAGAAACCAATTTGAACTTACAAGCAATTAAAAAAATATGCCATAAATTTTCCTACAATAATGAATAATTGACTAGTTTTAGGTCCGTGACAAATAATAAAATAAAAGTTATACCTACGACAACATTTGAAACATATAATTTGCTTAATGAGTAGTATTTTAAATTGGGATTATTTATGGAATAAAGTGCTTTTAATTAGTGACGTTGAGCGTGATAATTTGTCTCGTAAATAGACAATACGGGTAGTAAGTGCGGTTAAAATGTAAATCCATAATAACGAGGTGTAGTATCGCGACGCCGGCAATGACGACCGCATTATGCAGATACCATCGCATCGGTCGGTTAAATACCGCAACAAGTAAACTGCCGAACGCCATCATGCACCCAATGTTTGCGTGGAAAGTGGAAACACAAAACACTGCATTTTCACATGAATGTTTTTTAATACATACAACTTACGAAACGTATTTGAAGACTATTTTTTTAAATTTAAATCAAAACTTTTCAATAAAAAACCTCAGTAAGTAATTTCTTACCTGTATTTATGCTATTCATTGAACTATTGAAGTCTTGTCAACAAGTAATTTGTCTCTCGCTACTTGACTGACGCTTTTGTTAGCTAGGTATAACATATTTTTTCTAAACCAAATCAATAATATTTGACTCTTATTCTGGGATTTATATCTTACCATCTCTATTCATTTGCTTTTAAACTACTTAAAATTTGTCATATAATAACATAACACTTTGTGTGCTGGGTTTTTCTTTAACGAGGGGAAACCCGTTTGAGGACTATCCACCGCGGTGGGGAGTGTCGGATTCGCGATGTTGGGGTGACACTAGCTCCACAAGCAAGAAGTACTATTGCCACAACGCGTTCAGGGTCACTCACAAAGCCCCTCGATGATCCGTCCTTCACCCTTGTTTCTCTACTGGGATAGATAATAGTATTTTCCCACTCTTGTCCAAGGCGAATTGGCGGGTTTGACACAAGGGTTACCTCGATGGGTGAATACAGGTTAGTCGTAAGTTATGTCAATTTATATCTTCAAATGTAGGTAGGTAATGCAGAAACGATATAGCGAAGTCCATTTAGATAGTAGGCGATTTTAATTCCTGGTATTCCCCATTCATGTTACAATGAAAAGGATATCAAGTGAATGTTAGCCAGCGGGTGATACCGATAAACGTGCGCCCAGGCAGCAGCTGTTGAAAAACCTCCAATTAGTTTTATTTCAACGTAACTGTTGGTGCAACCGCGAACTTGTGTGAGAGCCGTTGCTTTTATGCCTGTTTTAATTATGCTTTTGCACTTAACGACTTTCATACCATGTTCCGGGCACATGGTGCCTCATTAACTTATTGTTAAAATGTATTAATAGAATAAGGGGAATTTTACTTATCTGTATCGGCCGTTTTGCTTACAGCCTATTTCAAATAGGACGGCGGTATGGGAGAAATTACGTAAAAAAAATCGTCTTTCTAAGTATTATATTATTGTTATTAAATAGTTAAAGAAGTAAATGTTTTGTATAATTAAAATTACGGTTCTGTTTGACATTGGCTTTAGTTATATTGTTTTTTGTAAGTAAGGCTCTCCAAGTGGCTTCGCCTTAAATACTGTATTAAAGACTGGAATAAAAAAGGGTAGCCGGAACATTATCCGATAGACACCATTTATTAAAGATGTAACAGATATGATACGCAAAATTAAATTATATAATTATACTAGCAGACCCGGCGAACTTCGTACCGCCATATTTTCTGAATTCCCAAAAGACTTTGTTCATGACACAAAAAGAAAATCACCATAATCGGTCCAGGTGATTAGGAGGATTCTAGAACCCGATCTCAGCGCCACCTACCGGTTCTAATTGCAAATCTAAACCATCCGGGAACCCGGGAACTTACACACATTCATTCATTGGTGCTCCGCTCCTATTGCTCTTAGCGTAATGGTATATAGCCTATAACCTTCCTCGATAAATGGGCTATCTAATACAAAAAAAAATCAAATCAGACCAATAGTTCCTGAGATTAGCGCGTTCAAGCAAACAAACAAAGAAACAATCTTATCAGCTTTATATATTAATATATATAAGATAAAACTCTCTCACCGACACCACACCCTGTTAAAATATCCGCTTCTATAATGTTACGTTGCAGAGAAATTACTTTTAGTCTGTTATAAGCTGTTTAAGTAATTAAAGCTTTTTAACTATCCCACGGGAACTCTTTAATTTTTCGGGATCAAAAGTTCCTATATGTTGACCAGGGATATAAGCTATCACCATACAAAATTTCATGTAAATCCGTCCAGTCGTTTCGAAGATTAGCCGGTACAAACAGACAGACAAACAGAGAAACAAAAAATTCCAAAAAAATCTAAATTAGTTCTATTTCACTTCTTACACCCCCCCTGACTCGGTTTTTAGCAAAAAAACTTATTGTACAGAAATTAAAATATAACAAATAATATAAATACAAATATAAATACAATAATTTTATAATAATAATAATAATATGTATAGATGTATGAGTAAAGTTTTGAACCTAAATAAATGTAACCCTGACAAAGCTTTGTAATAGGAAATAAGCAAATGTATACAAAGTTGAAAATATAGCTGTAGTAAATTTTTTGTGTTAGATTAAGATGTAGAAGGATAAGAATAAAATAAAAAAGCATGTAAAAATATACACAACTAAAATACCCTGACAATAAAACTGCGTCAGGAGAGGGAGATTAACTTAAAAAAGTGGCATCGCCAACGGAAAAGGGTTTGGACCTACATTTCTTAAAAATATTAATTTCTCAACAAGTATTCTATGTACTTTACACTATGATATTTAAATTCATCTATAAACATTTATATATTTTGTAGATATATATATTAAGTATATGTAATATATAAAATTTCTGCATATATATATATATACATATATAAGGCTATATTAAAAATAATATACATTTGCACGTTTGATAGCTGGAATGAAAATTGTAACAGGCTTTTGCAGACAAACAGAAACGTTTACTATTATCTTTTAAAACAATATCAAAACTACCAAATGCTGACGGTAAACCTAAAGTAAATTAAACACTGCTCAGCAGGCAAAGTTCAAATAAAGTCTATGTACCCATTTAGTATTTACAGAGAACCGAAGCTCGAGTGTCGGCAACTTTCATAGATTTGTATGTGTACTTAAAAAGAACAATCCGCTGGTAAACATTAACCGTACAGTGGATAGAACTTGTGAAAGTTGTCCCCTAACAATGGACTAAGTCGACTCCCTTTATACTTACAAAGTTACATTCCATATTGAAAGCGTATATGTGTTTTCGCTTAGACCATCTTGAATCCAGTATCATTTAAGTTGTGGTGATATTTCTCTGCGCATCGTAGAAGAGAGATTGGTTTACAATTAAATGTAAAAGAAACTTTATTATTCTTTTTATTAAAAACTTTATTGCTGACACGGTGAACTTCGTACCGCCATATTTTTTGAATTCTTAAAAGACTTTGTTTCATGACACAAAAACAAAATCGGTCCAGGTGATTAGGAGGATTCTAGAACCCGATCTCAGCGCCACCTACCGGTTCTAACTGTAAATCTAAACCATCCGGGAACCCACTCAAACACACAAAAACAAAATAACCAAAATCACTCCCGGTGTTTAGGATTCTAGAACCCGATCTCAGCGCCATCTACCGGTTCTAATTGCGTATCTAAACCATCCGGGAACCCACTCAAACACACACAAACAAAATCACCAAATACCGGTTCCAATTGTGGCTGTAAACCATACCGGGACCCATTCATATACAAAATTTCATCAAAATCGGATGTATAGTTTACGAGACTATAAAGGGCATACATAACGTGACCATTTATTTTTTGACTCAAAACGGGACATTAGTTTATTTAGGTTAATTAACTAATTAAATTAGGTAGTCAATAAAAAAAACACTCTTAAAGTTTTTTATTCCGAAAAAGTCAGTTATCTTAAAAGTTACGAATTAAAATATATATATACCGAAACTTTAAGTTATATTTATTAGAGGAACAAATTTGCTTTAATATAGCTGGTGATGATTTAAAGTTAGAATGAAACTCTTGGCACGTTTTTTTTTATATTCACATTAATTATCAACATCGCCTTTAAAACTGAAATTTGTAACTCTCTCTTCTCAGATGGTCACTTTGAAAATACTCTTTCTACTGGAGCATTTTTAGCATATTCACTTAAAATATAGTTTTCATGCTGAAGATTGTTGACTTGTAAATGTTTCTATACTTCCACCCAACGATTTTCCGTGGAAACATTTAGATTATTCCGTCTGGACGGCTCGACTACTCAAATTTTCGCGCGGTTTCAGAAAACGGGACAATTTTGCGTCCCAGAGTTCATTTCGGGACACCGGGACTCGTAGTTCTAAAAAGGGACAGTCCCGTTCAAAACGGGACGTTTGGTCACGTTAGGCATACACACAAACATTCATTTTTATAAATCAAGAAGATGAATTGCTACAAAGCGGCATTTTTGTAAACACATATTTAAGCCTTAATTTTATTTATTTAGACCACACGGAGTACCTAACATATTAGTATTACCATCCACCGTGTCAATGCGGCCAGCACTTTACTAAAGTCCCGTCGATAGTGATTTTGGATAATGTATAGCTGTAAATTTACAAATACCTTTTTTACTTTTAGTTTATTGACTTAGATTTTATTTGATATCTTATAGTCTCTGTGGTTGAGCGGGCTATATCTTAGCCGGCCGAACTAGCTGGAACCCAGAGGCTCCGGGTTCGATTTCTGGCATAGTAAATTTCGGAAACGAATATTCTGTTAGTAACTATGGTCTGGGTCTCTGAGATTGACCCCAGAGTGGTCCATTGTACATTAACTATAATACAAACGTAACTTAGCTTGGGATATACAATGTGTGCGTTTGTCAAAAAGAATTATATTAAATTAATTAACTATATTCCATTTTAAATATTTATTATCATAACATATGATTATACAAACTGAAGTTATATAACATATTGAAGTTATACAATCTGAAAGGATCCACCTGTTGGTAAGTGTATTCGCTACCCATATAGAACACCAAGGGAGCCGATGCGTTGGCTATCAATAAAAAATATATTTAAATCTTTTAAAATAAAACCGTAGGAAAGACCATCATACAATCCGTAACATATTGCTAAATAAGGTTTGTTACCAATTATCTAATTCGATGTAAAAGTATAAATCTACTTACAATAAAGTTTATTTTAATAATTGTTAGTTTCAATGTCTAAGCTCTATATACCCAAACCTATAAATTTAATCATTACGAGAACCGTAACCCCAAGTCACGACATAAGTAGGAGCCCGTCGTCGTTCTCTTTATCTATTAAGAAGATGTCTGTGCCTTTCAACTAATAGAATTTTTAATGAAGTTGCTTGTGGCAGCGGCGCCGCGGCACGACTACGCCAGATTAATGTAATTCGACGACGCCATCACAAAGGCAAATTGTAATCCCGCTTTTCATTATCCTATATGTCCGTAACGCGGCACTCCCACAATGTGTCGTATTTTAGCTTTTCCACCGCACGACAACTGCATTACGCAGATAGGTATCAACGAAACGGTGCTCCAGTTAAATTTCTTTTTAAATAAAAAAATACGTAGCTTACTAACAAACGGTTCCATTGCAACAAAGGGGTGATTTACATACACAATACCATCTCCACTGCGGAGTCGTTTGAGTGAGTTGAACTCGGCGGTCGCCTCTGGGCGGATGCCTTCGTAAAACGAGACTGAGAGGACGCAGCTCATAGTTGCAATGTTGAGGACGCCCCTTAAATCGGCCGATTGCGGCACAGTCGTTAGGAATACCAAAGTGTCGGGACAATTAAGTTGAAGCGGCGATTGTGAACGGTGCCAAAACGGATATAGGTCAGTGAGTGCGGAGTGGACCCGCACCGTTGAGGTGATGCCACATTGTGTCATGACCTTTGCACTGCTCGCAACTTGGCACACAGCTCCCTCCACGCGGTCCCTGATATCCTTATAGAGATAATAATTATAGCACATATTTCATCGAAGAAAATCCCTCACTTTTTTAACAATTTCTTGAGGGTAAAGAATCTTTTGGACCGGCACTTTTTTCAAACATAAATGGGTTAATATATTACTTTTTAAAACATTCTTAATTTTTTCATTCTTTTTTGTAATTTTGTTATTGGTTAATGAAATAAAGATAAGCAAACTTCTCAGCCAATGATATGTGAAAACAATTAAATGGTTGTTGTTTATAAACAGTAAAAATAATTTAATTGTAAACTGTTATTTTTTCAAATAAAATAAAATCTAATCTAACACAATTAACACAATCTAACCTAACTAATTATTCTTCAAGATTGTAAGTAAAATAAGCCTTTTTTTTATTGCAGGAGATCAGCAGACAGGCAGACGGCCCACTTGATGGACAGCGGTTACCATCGCCTATGGACATTTGCAACACCAAAGGTGCTACGAATGCGCTGCTGCTCTCTTTAGGGAGCCTGGAACCTGGTCACTAATGCCGGAACACAACTCAAGGTTGTTATGGCGACATACTCACTAATAGCCTTACTTAATGTAAGTAATAAAAATACTTTTACTATTTGTATTCTTAGAAAAAATTCTATGAATGTTCAAGATTGAAGCTCAGAAATGGAATAACTCTCGATTTAGCAGCATAGGGACCTATCTAATATCGTTCACTGCACGTATAAAAGATTTTATCTATACTACCTAATGTTATTTATTAAATTACACAGGAATCTACGAATCTACACATCCAACTCATAAAATGAATAGAATATAAATGCAATGATAAAATATTTACTCCTCTTCATGTTAACAATGCACATATAATGTTCTCTGTCGATGGCTCCTTTACCATTATTTTGAGCATAAAATCTTATCTTCGGACTTCTTAAAGATGCATACGGAAGACATAGTCGTTTATCTAAACAAGTGGGGGAGATAAGACGGCTTAGTGCACTAAAACCGTGTGGCCCAAGCCCGCGATGCATGGATCCCAAACTTTAAGTCTATTTAATAATAGCATAAGATCTTGTAGCTTGCTGCATTCGAGTTCTATTATTAAACAATGAAAATAGATATATAATAGAATTGGGATTGTTCACTTTTTTTCAATCTAGCTATTTGAAAAACCATTTCGAGGAATAGCGTCCCTAATCATTTCTGTCTAGTTAAAATTCCAAAAAACTAACGATCTTCTTGTATTTTGTAAGAAATGCGTTTGACCTTATTAAATCCAATTAGGTGTGGCGTCTGCCTGTTTGCCTGCTTCAGGTGTTTAAAAAAATCTAGCTGTACATTATTTCTTTTAAGTTCTGTAACATGGATTTTCCCTAAAGACCACTTTAAAAAATTTAACGATAACTATAGCAAATAATAATGGTTGAACACGAAAAATTATAAGCCTAGCGACAAAAAACACTAAAATGATCACGATACGTAATGAGTAATAACAGTGACATTTAAATAGTAGCACAGATTACTATGATTATATATAAATAAAACTTACATTTCTTATTTTTGTTTTCTAGTCAAAGAAATCAATGTAAACTTGTCCCTTATGACGTCATCGGAGAAATAATTTTAAAATCAAACACAAAAAACACAAATTTTAAACACAAAAATATTCAAATTAGTATCTTAAAATACCCTATTTTACCTAATAAAAATATAAAACCAGAGGGTATTTTTTTGTGAACAATCCCCATTATCCTCTGTATTCATAGTGATGCTGGAACTTTTTAGATACGTCGGTACCTAAGTGACAGTTGTGTTGAAGCGGAATAAGATGTACATAATTTGTACTTATGGGTCGAAGCGGACCCAAGGCTCTGAAGCGGTCGCTGCGAATTTAGCCGAGATATAATACTAGGATGTGATGAGTTTATTACACTTATTTATAATAGTTACACAAGGTTTATTTATTAGCATTCGCATTCTGTATGCGTTTATTAGATATGTAGCATCTTTTTACATATCTTCGCTTAGGTAACAATACCGCACAAGTAAAAAAATGGACATATTATGTTTTATATGTAATTAAATAGCTACTTTCGGCGTGCATCCAATGCGGTACCAAACATAATATGTACAATTTATGACTTTTGCAGTATTTTTTCATGCGGTATCCTTATCTAAGCGACGATAAGTAGATTAAAAAAAACAGATCATGCAGATGCATAAAACTTGAGATTAATTGTTGTTAATTTGTACGAGCGTGCATGACAAGAGCATGAATGTCAAAGAAGCAAGTGAGGTGTGTAAGAATGGGCCTGTGTGGTGCTTTGTTGTTCGTGCCTACCCCGCAAGAGACCTGGCGTGAAGTTATGTATGTATGTAATTTGTACACCATAATATAAAATAACTGAAAATTATTTTTAACTGGTTTTCATTACGATAACTATATTGAACTACGAAGTCCTCTCTGATGAAAGTATGTTATATAATGTGAATGCAGCCGCGAAATGAAAAATGAGTTCCACTGTCGCTTCGCAACTTACTACTGTAATACACGTTGCACAACATTTTTAATTAGAAGCTTTTTTTAAAGTTCCTTAGCCATTTTAACAAAAAGGTAATGCTTATATAATGGTTATAACCGTACACGTTTGTCTATCCATAATCAAATCTTGTAAAATAAATATTTAAATATTATTTAATCAACTTCCAAAAAAGGAGTAGGTTCTCAATTCGGCGTGTATTTTTTTCATAATATATACTGAACAATGCGAACCGACTTCGATCCTTCTTTTTACATTGGATTCAGTACACTTTAGAGATAGTTTCCTATAAATTTCATTTAGCATTATATGGTATCTAAATGTGAAAAAAAAACTAGCAAAAAAGAAACCGAATAATAACTAAAAAGCAATAAATAAACATTTTCTGCAATATCTTCGTAGTCATGATCTCATCCAAGTTGTACGCGATGAAATCCAGCTTTGTTCAATGTCTGAAAACCTGAATCTCCAAAACTCCGGATACCATATGACTTGAGCGAACTTTAGTATTTTTGGGATAAATGCCCTTTAAAAGGGGGCAAATTAATAAATAAACTATACCACCCACTGATCACTCGAAGAGTTAACGTTGTATTAAATTGATATTATTATATTTAAGTTGACTTTTACAAAATATAACCTCCCAAATGAATTATCAAACCACTTTTAAGAAGAATTTTGATTTGTTATATAATATTTCCTGTAATGTATTATTCTTAGATCTATAAATTGTAAATACACCAGAGTTTGCGCACATGCGGGTTGGGACGTCGTAGCATAGGCACACGTGGCTAGCCAAGCGTAACGCCGATAGCCTCGCAACCTCCAGGCTGTGTCGCCCGCACCTCCATTGTGTCGCCGACACTAGCTAGCTTCTCCAAGGCAAAAAATTGAGAGCAAATTGCGGTGATATTTTACAGACAAATATTTACCAATCACACTTACCTGTATTTGCTACACTAGCTAACCAGGTTCAGCAAGGCATAAAATTTCAAGTACAATGTGGTAATTGTTAACAGTCAAATATGAAGTATTTATCATCTCACTTGTCTAAGTATATTTAAAAAAATTGAAACCTTGGATAGTTATTAATTGAAGTGTAATTATATGAACAGACGTTATGACGCAATTTTTCAAATATTACGTGGTTATAAATAGAGTTTGGTGCAGTAAACTAGTTTTAGAGTTATAATACCTGAACACAGGTATGTTACATTTTAACGAATTATATTATCTTTCTACTACAGTATAATTGTCAACTAGTAAAATACAGCGACGAAAATGTATACATTTTATCCTCTGGTTAAGATTATATAACAATCAAAATACTATTTATAAATACTCCCTTTAATAAAATCATTTTGTCTTTTATTAAAATTAAATACCAAGAAGCAATTCTTTCGATAAATTTTATGAAATCGCAATTCCATCTGAAGAAAACGTCATGTTAAATTCAATCGAACACCTGTTGAGCCGCTATTTCTTGATAAGTAGACTTCTAGAGCCTCAATATCTCCAATAACCGAATTGATATGCATGAGTTTTATATTTTTTAGTTCATTGTATTCTATAACTTAGTTGCAATATGGAATAAGTATATGACATTATGACATTATTATAAATATAATTCTAAAACGAAAAAGTAGAGCTATCCAGTAATGAATACGAAAAAAGTTAAATAAAATAGTATACACATAAAGTACATCCATGTAAGCACCAAACTATGCAATAAATGGTTATGAAAACGAGTCTTGATTTTATTGGTATGTTAATCATGGGCTAAATAATTCAAAGATACATAAAAATTGAATATAAATATAATGAATTAACAACAATAAAATTGAAGCAGAGACGCGTACTTGTACACGCAAGACTACACAAATTACTTCAATAAGCACGCATGATGGAGGACGGGGTTCCCGCGAAATGGCGAAATTCCATCCGCCGTGGATGCGCTACTGAATACAAATTCACATGTACTCCAATTATAGGAAAACGATTTGGTACGAATATTCTTGGCAGACTTGCAAATTTCGTCTCGAATCAGCAAAATATATTTTTATTGCGAGTTCGAATGGGCCTACGATGAGTTCGTGACTTTCCTTTTCTGGATACGCCATACGCCGCGCTGCCCTCACGTGGTTACCTTAAACGCTCAGACGGCGTCATTGCGCGTACAGCTATATAGAATAACGGTTAATTTTATTTCTTTTTTACCTCAATACTAAACACGGAGAACAGTCCTTTTCGGTGCATTATGTTCAGTTGTCCGGACCAGTGACTTTGTAAGCCTAGCTTTCACTGAAGGACATTTATCTCGCGATGTTATTGCCTGACACGAAATCGACGTACCGCCTAACGCCGCGTCTAGGTCGACTCGCAAGCAAAATATTACCCCTCGTTACATTTCAACCACAACTCGGTAGTGTAGACAAGGCATATGTCCTATTCTCTAGCGACTTTTGCCCTACAAGGTCACGGTGACATTACTAGATTATAGCATGTCGCTACGATAGGTCGCCTAGTGAATTCATAATTATCACTTTTTTTTAATTTTTTATTTTTTTTATTGCAGGAGTTCAGCAGACATGCAGATGGCTCACTTGATGGAAAGCGGTTACCATCGCCTATGAACATTTGCGACACCAAAGGTGCTACAAATGCGGTACTGCTCTCTTAAGGGAGACTGGAACCTGGTCACTAATGCCTGAACACAACTCAAGGTTGTTATGGCCACATACTTTAGACCAGGGTGGTAGTCATCCAGTCGGGCAAATATCCTACCATCTGGCTGTGGGTTGTTTTGTCGCCTCTTACGACAAGCCGCCCAGCCGCAGGAAATTGTATTCTTTCTCCGTTCCTGCACGGATAAAAAATTTCGCTACTCTGGACACAAGTTGTCCAAACGCTTGTATTTACATATAGTTTAAAACGCATCCAATCCATATAGCTATTAGTTACTGTCAACGCAGTATTAAACGTTATATATAATACAACATAATCAGCGTTCGAAACATGTGAAAAAAGTCATGTGTAAACATTTGTAAATTGGAAATGAAAACTAAAGGTAGTGGCAATAATTAAAATTGTCCAATACTAATGTGTTACCTTTCTAGTCAAAAGTTTGTTACAATGCATGTCACGTGCTTGAGGCACGTATAACGTGAACACAAAAACCAATTCTAATGTTAATTGAAACGTCGCAACTTTTAAACATATAATAAAATAATGTTTCATACGTTTTAAACTGTATAAATATGAGTGAAGTGTACTCTCAGACTAATTTTATTCATTTGAGAACGTATTAAATTAGAACTTTTCGATATTTTTTATTGTAGTTACTCATGGCTGAAGTCCCAGCGTCACATTTCAATGAAGTTAGTTTGAATCTGGACCGGAGAACATGCACTGCTTTGGTAATGCTCTCATCTAATGCGATGTGATGAAAGAAACAAATAAAAATATGAAAAAAGTACTTTAACTGAATCGAATTGGTAATATGAAATTACACAAAAGAAACTTAATCTGTATCAGATACTCTTAAAATTTAATATGAAGGATAAATGCGTGTATGTTTGTATGTCTTTTGAGACCACGGGCCATAAAAATGGCCCGGGTATTTGGAAGCCTAGCGTGGGGCCATAGGAAGGCCAACACTTAGAGACCGCGTGACAAATTTAATGTAAATGTGGCATGACACTAACCGGCGATTATCCCTGTGTACAACATATAGTGTTGCACCCAAGGACAAGCCCCGGTCAGTGTAGGACTATTGTGGGAAATGAGGACAAAAAGTACCGGGCTATTGGGGTGAACTGCTAGTGGTACAAGGGGTCTGGGAATATGGGGATTATGGCGTCTGCCCGTCGCAATGCGACGCAAATGCGTCTATTATTATTATTGGCAAGGGAATGTTCAAAGGCTTTTGAATTTTGAAGTCTGAACTTATAATGTATATTAATTAGTATGTTTTCTCTTCGTCCTGAAAATGGCAATAAGGGAGTGCAAACAAGCACTCATGTCGCGATGGCGTCACTCCTTTGCGTGCCAGGTTTTAATTAGCCCTGTATTAAGCTCGGTTCCCAAATAGCGAGACGAGACGTTTCATTCTTGACATTGATTATTATCACATATTTCACATTGAAGCTGGTATTTAAGAGATAATATGGGATAAATTATTTTATTATTTTCGAATTTCAAATAAGGCGGTAGTAACTTCAGTATAACCAGGTCTAGTCGTAGTTAGGTTATAAATTCTATTACACCTCTTTGTTTTAAATTTCATAAGCTGGTAAAAATAGTAATTTAAAAGAATAACGATTTTTTTATGTCCCTGCTACACCTGGGATAATGTTAGTGTTATTGACTATGTCACGCAGATGTAGCCAAACTAATTAGTTGAGGTGCAATGTCCATAATGATGATAAACATTGACAAATAACTTATGCTGGGACTTTATCTGCGTTAGTGTTAAAGATTGAGGCTGTGGCCGAATGCGTTTCACCCATAAATAACACATTAATCCCATCGCCATTTCTGCGTGAAACGGCCTAGTCAGTTCAACTATCGCAGCTGAAGCCCCACTGAAGCATTAACGGCAATCTAATCTTCAGATCAAAAAGTATTGACGGCGTTATTTCATAACGTTAAAAGTGAGTCGCATTTGGAAACAGTCATTAACAATAAAGTAAATGGGACAGCAGTATTAAATACACTTTCTGTGTGATTTTAATGAAAAATTGAGTAGACTCAAAAAGAAATAGAAATATAATAAATGTGAAATTAAATATATTTGACTGATTATAAGTATTTGTGACTTGTTTTCGCGTTCTATGTTCATAGATGTAAATAATATTTTTCAAAGATTTTGAGAGTCCGGATACAAGCGTAGGACTTTTTATAACGTAAAATTTATACTTATTAAATATGATACAGGACTTATGTTTGCTATAAATGCCGTATTGACTACACTAGCTTTGAATAATGTCAAAAATAAGATTAAGTATTTTTAAGGTTATTTTTTACTGAATAAAAATTATTCTTACAAAATTGTAAGTAATTTATATGAATAATTAGGATATTCTCGCGACTTCATCCACGCTTGACTTGGAATCCTAGCGGGGATTCCCACCGGGACAGAAGTACCGTAGCATTAATTAGATTGTAAGGCGTCATTTTAGTGAAAACTGTATCGAAATAAGCTAATTTTTATGCATCTGAGCAACTACAACCGCTCCCGGACAAATTTCTGCGGGATCCCCGGGATAAAAAACATCATATCATTTTATTACATAAAATTTGCAATCGATCAGTAAAAAAATCATAATGGAATTGGTTTTTTTTAATCTGGCCATTTTAAAACATTCCCAAAAATTCCTCACGATTCCCAAGACAAAAAGTAGCGCAAATTTCAAGTCTAAGAATTTGGATCAGCGAAAACCGCATCGAAATTGACCCAGTTGTTTTAACGTGAATCCTGAATAAACAAACAACAAATCTAAAAAAAATATATCGTATTCTCCATCGTTTATAAAGTGTATACCAGTTGATTTTTTAAATAGCTTCAATGTGCAAACACGGAATGGTTAGATTTTATAATTCGTTGTTTCTCTAAGTCGCAACTCATAAAAACTACGCAACAACATTATAAAACATTTTCAAATATCATATCTTGACTACAAAGCAGCAACCACTGCCTGTCCTAGTTACCGGAAAAAATACAAAGGATTAACGAAAAGTAGGGAAATCCCGCAGCTTGTGGGGGCAACTGGTGCAAGTCACACAAGACGTGCATTGCGGACTCGAGACACGTACGAAATCCGACACTTGGCACAGTTCACATTCCCGACGCGCATTTGCCATAATACAAGTTTTAAGTTTTAATTACGCCTCTGCAAACTTGCCCTCGGCATAATGGTTTATTTTTAAAATCCCTAATGACCGGGGTGGTCTCGGAAAAGCTCTTATTGAAATGTAAATTAGTTTTGATTCCACTCCTCTCAACATTTACAAAGTTCTTGTCATTCCTTGTAAAAGATTTGTGAAGGAGCCAATTGTTTATTTCTGCTGAGCCATTTACGGTTTCACTAAAGATCATAGCGAGGGGTGAAAGGCTGTTTTAAATGACATTTTGTGAGAGATGATATGATGGGTTTCTTCTATCCTAATGTCTCGATTATAAGGAACTATAAAGAACCTGATTAAATAAAATCTACATATTATTATTTTCCAAATGTAGTGTTTATTAATTATGCACATTTAACGCGATAGAAACATGCTGGAATCATTGTCTTGATTCCAGCTCTTAGGGCGGGCTCGATCGGTCTGGTACCATGCTCTTATTGAATATCGGCGTGAAACGGTTAGGTTTAGCTAATCATCTTTCCTGCGATGAGTGTGAACTTCGCCGACCCACTTCCCTCTCCCATATCCCCTTTTCACTATCCCATTCTCTATTCCATCCTTCATTCCACTCCTCTATTCGATGTCCTTTATCCCATTCCTCCTGCGCCATCCCTGGTGTTGCAAACATCTATACATGACAGTAACCACTATCCATTAGCAGAGCCCCCTGCCTGTTTGCTAGTCTCGCAATGAAAAAATGCATATTTTAATTGTTACTTTAAACTTTTCTACCGACGCATTTCCGAAAATTGCTTGAAACAAATACCTATCCTTTCCACTTCGATATCAGTATTTATACAAGTTAGTTAATAAATTGTGAAAATGTGCTAGTTCTGTGTGTCTTGTCTTCTGTGTGTTATTTAGGTATATGTCTTACCTCGTAATAGCACAAAAAGTTTGATACATATAATACCGTCCACAATAGTAAAACTATTTTCAAGATTTTTAAATTTATTAAATTTGAAGAAAGAATCAATGATTAGACAAACAAGAAACACATAAAACACAAACCTGAGATCCAAACCTGATAATAACCGCGGTGATAATTAAACGCGAAAATAGCTGTATTTAAATTGGAGACATCGTAAATAAATTCTAAATTGCTAAATGAAACAAAGGATTGTACGAGAAATTACAATCGAAACAAGAATAAAGGGAATAACGTATCTTTAATTAATACGTTGGACGCCAATCGAGCCAATGGTACGAGTATAGTACCCGCATAGATCTGATGCCTGTTTGATGCATACATACAAATACATATTCCGAGTTCTGCCAATAGTGAACTGGTACCTAACATAAATTTTGTAACAATAAATGCTCAGTACCATCGGTTACAATAGTAATGGACATACATATTGTAGTAGAATTTAAATTAAGATCATGACGTTAACCACTTAACGACCTAGTACTTGTATGAGAACTAAGACAGAGCCCGATTAAAACACAAATAAAAATAGATATTTCTTAACCAAAATACATCAATTGGGGAACATGTTTAAATGTGAGAGAACTATTTAGTAAATTATTGGTCTATTCTGTGAAATTTGAACCCTCTCACCCTCATTTGTATCCAATAGGCGATGAAAGTAACCAGCCTATAAGCACTTAACGTTATGGGTTAGTAGCCATAGGACGATAATTCGTGCTTATTCGTTAAGTCACCGTAATACTTTAACGTTTTATTAAAAAAATTCATAGACTCAAGCGTTTCAACTTTCACGAAAGTTTAAAGAACTTACACTGAAAAAGATGTACGTAAACGAGGACGAAGTAAATTAATAAAGATGTAAGGAATTGTATCTTCGATGAGATAAAATAATTGGCTATATGCTACATTTATATTTTAATGTCAAAATAATAATCCAGCTTTCTGGGCACCTTCACCCATAGAAGACGGTGATCTGGGCTCAGTATTCTACTTATAGTCTTGAGGGACTATGGGTAGAATACAATACAAATAAGTTAAGTTTTCTTACATTGTATTCAATAGTATATAATTTTGTCATTGTGTTAATAAATTTCAAATAATCCAAAGTGATGTATAATAGATGTGTCTTTATAATATTAATTGTAAGTTGTTTAAGTTAGTTAGTATTACTGATTTATTCCGAAAAATCACTAATGAAATAAATTGACGTATTTATATATCATAACATACACGGCTCATTCACATGCATAACGAGTAAATGCTATTTGTTTGGTATATAATATTTATGAGAGTTCTGTTTTTTGAAATTTCACTCTACTTTGAAGAAACTATTTAAGAGCTTAGACTTTACAATAAACTAATAAATTATATGCAATTGCATCGTGAATAGAACGTTAGAACTTTAAGGATAGGAGCAATTGAACCACTTAATACGTCGAGCACTGAGTGATTTATATGTGCTTTACATCACGACTATTTATAAATACTTTACGAGTTTTTAGAGGATAGTGAGATGACATAGCTATAACATGTCTATGACATTCCACGACCATTGTCATCAGTTTTTCAGATTATCAAAAGAGACCTGTTTCTGAAAATTTGGGATCGGCACAGTATGTTTTTTAATTTCATACGCCTCTATTATCGATACACCCTCTGTCACGTCACAAATCCCCATGTCATCCTTCACTCAATACATCTATCTCTGTTTTGGTCTACCTTTATTTTTATATTAGCCATCTTATTTTCATATGATTACTCGTGTGAAAATAAGATTCGTGCTATGTATATTAGTGCAAATACAAATATAACTTAATATTTGAATTTTATGCCTTTCGTCGCGGTATATTTAATTTAATAAATTTAGTCAGGTTATTCTAAACATCATCTAAAATGCGAATTTCATTTCGTAAGTACTGGCTAAAGTCCTTCGGATTTTAACACGACTATAATTATTGAGGTATATCAATCTCGTTGAATACAGTATAGAATTTCTTATGCATAAGATTTTACTATTTCCTTTATAAGTGAAGTACCGTCATAATAAATTATTCCCAGCGTCTGCCCACTATGATACGTGTCCAACCAGTCAAATAACTCATCAATCAATAAAAAAGACTGAAGCTAGTAAAGAGATAATCTTATATATATAAAAATCTTGTGTCACGATGATGTTGCCAATAAACTTCAAAACTACTGAACCGATTTCAATCAAATTTGCACACCGTGTGCAGTTTGATCCAACTTAAAAGATAGGACACTTTATATCCCGTTGGAACCGGTAGGTGGCGCTGAGATCGTGTTCTAGAATCCTCCTAATCACCTGGACCGATTTTGATGATTTTGTTTTTGTGTGTTTGAGTGGGTTCCCGAATGGTTTCGATTCGCAATTAGAACCAGTAGGTGGCGCTGAGATCGGGTTCTAGAATCCTCCTGATCACCTGAAGCGATTTTGGTGATTTTGTTTTTGTGTCATGGAATAAAGTCTTTTAGGAATTTAGAAAATAGGCGATACGAAGTTCGCCGGGTCAGCTAGTAATCTGTAATATTAGAAAATTCTAAACATGCTGTGTCTGTACTTTCAAAATATCTAAGAGAAACAACTCGAATAGACTATAATAAACGATGGAGAACATGATGCATTTTTTTTAGATTTCTGTCTGTTTGTTCGAGATTCACGTAAAATCTACTGAGCTGATTTCGACGCGGTTTTCGCTGATCGACATCAATATTCTTAGACTTAAAATCTGGGCTACTTTTTATTCCGGGATTCCTGCGGAAATATTTCTAGGAATTATTTAAAATGGCCAAATTAAAAAAAACTATTTTCAAAGTGATTTTTTTACTGATGATAACAAATTTGATATAATAAAAAGTGGGATATTTTTTATTCCGGTAATCCCGCGGACATTTTCCCGGGGGCGGTTTGTAGTTGTTCGGATGCATAAAAATTAGCTTATACCGACACCGTTTTCACTAAAACGATAGCTTACAAGCTTTTTTAAATGTTGTGGGTACTTTGTGTCCCGGGAATTTCAAGTCAAGCGTGGACGAAGTCGCGGGCATAACCTAGTATTTATGTATATTTGTTATGAGGAAAGAGTTGATGCGTCGTCGTCCAAACTGTAGGAAAATAATAAAATGTAAACTGGCCAGATTTTAAATAAAAAATAACAAAGACATACAAAATGAAATAGAAATAGACATGGTAATACATAATAAATGATAAGAATCGCTTAATACGAAACCTGACCTATATTTATAAGAATACAGTTAATTATTAGAATGCAATTCAAATAGTATTTACTGAATTCATTGATCAAAAAATAAAAAATTAAAAACATAAAAATGAGAAGAAATAAAAAATTGTAATATTAAAAAAAATAAAAATGAAAAATATACTGATGTGTTATAAATAACATTGAAATTATATAATTATAAATAAAGTAAAAATGTTGATTATAAAAAAAAAAAAATAGGTAAAAAACCTATAAATAGAAAGTTTTAGATAATTAAAAATGTACAATTTTGTATTTACACTTTTTTCACAAAACGTCAAATTTATGTGAAAAATTCAAATAACCAAGTTTTTGTTTTTTGAAGTGAAACTTCTTTATCGGCATTGGAAAAAAATTACCGTCACATTTTTCGGTTACGCGCCACGCTACGCAACGAGTTGTTGATAGATGGATTGTGAGACGAAAAGTTGCATATAGTAAAGAAGTTTCACTTCTTACGTGTACAGTACGTACTCGCACACATTTTTTTTTTATCTTAAAAAAAACACGAAATTTGATGAAAACTTACCATTTTATGTCCCAAATACAATGTATTTTATTAAGATTAGAAACAGTTGACGTTTTTGAGTACCGACCTAAAATTTGAAATACGATTATACTAATTAACACTATATATATTTAATTATAATCTTTAATTATCTTGCACTAGTTCACCGTGCAGTTTAGCTAGCATAGACTTCGGAATAGGTTGGTTCCCTGGGCATAATCCAGGGAACCAAACTATTTTTTGGATTAAAAAGTACCTCATGATTCTGTCCGTTATAACAAGTAGGCATATATTTTCGCAAATATTCGGTTTATTCAACTTCACGGTCGAAAATTTCGAATACGTATCCAGCGGAAATTAAACTACTCTTCAAAAGTATTCTTCATGAATTCATGCTCTTTAAAGACGACATTATATCAAACATCACGATAAGTGGTTCATTCTATGGTCCTGAAGTAGAGCAAATAAATATTGTTACGAGTTAGCGTCACTCGAATTAAAATGCCGTTAGAATTATTATAGAGTTTATTAGAACTATACAAACACGTATAACACAGATACAAATATAACCAAATACAAAAAATCCAAAAGTAATGCAGAAGTTCGTAATTTAATAAAACACGCAAAATCCGTCACTATTAGATTCCCGAATACACACGTCATTACAGAATACATAGTACACACGTCACACCCGTATCGTAATCGTCGGTCAACTTCCCCCTCTCTCCATCAGGCCGTCGTTTTATACTTCACAAATGCAAAAGAATCCGAAACACCTGGCTAATGATGCCAATGAGCTAGTACAATAGGACAATAGGCTTTTCTCTACAATAATTAGAAACGTATGCCAATAAATAAGTGAACAAAAGAAGACAATCATAAAAGGATTACAAATTAGTTCAACTGCCGACAATTAGATAAAATGTGCTGCTACAGATCGATACTTAGAATTTGTCTTTGTCGGCGCCTAGGTTGTAACAATATATACAAGAATGTAAACAAATCCGCTTTCATATTTAAGTATACGTAAATATTAACAAACTAATATCTATTTTATATAAAATATAACACACTTAACACAGCGTATGGATATTACAGATACATACACTTATTACCTTAGTAAATGCATTGTTAAACTAAAAGCCGAGTTGACATTATTGATGTAGTTTACAATTGTCTCAAACGTTCTATTGAGTATAGTTAACAGTTGAGGGAATCATAAAACATGAAATGTAATGCGCAAAACGGAGTGAGAGTTTAGAAGGCTTTTATGCCAACTGGCATTTTAGCAAAGTTTAAGCAGGAACCACTATCGCTGCACGCGCTTACGCTCAGTCTGTGTTTAATCCTTGCAAATAAATAAACAACAACCACTGCAAATCCTGAAAGCAAAATGTTAAATGTGCCTCGCTATTTTGTAGTGAATTCAGCGTTGCTTTTTGTACTATAATGTTCACCGTACTTATTTAACTTAATCCATAAAAATACGTGTGGCATGAAACATAACTAATAACTTAGTGTTGTGCATAAATAAATATATAATAGGAAACTCCAGTAAATATATACCTACTTATGTATTTAAAATAACACTGATCAATATAATATACTCCTTATCCCGGGAACTGAGATAGTTTGTAAGATATAGATCTAACAGACGATGCAAAACGTGATGGAAATCACCAGAATACTCTACTTTGCAAGAAGTTCTTGTCAGCACATTATTTTTTTCAAAAGGGTATTAGCAACATTATAATTTCTATAAGTGTGCATAAAAATCTAAACATCTAAGCTAAGTTCATCTTATTTTAACATTGTATTATATTTTGAACAATTAATAATCAATATACCTGTTACAATTAATTACGAAGTCACCTCTTGGATCAATATTATGAAAGAGGCTGTCAGCTTTTATAACTGCAAAAGTGTTTAATTTGATTTTATTTGTATCACAATAGTAGATACACAAATAACAATAGTCATATTCGAAGAACTAAAGTGGTGCAAAATTTATTGTGTCGCAATAGAACAGTGACTTGCATGCATTTCAATGAATTTCCAGATAACTCTGATTGATCCAATTTCTAGGAAATGATTTCGTTTCTGTTTGGGATTCAGGCACGGGCTACTCTCGCTGTTTACTGTTTTCGCATGAACGTTTGCAGTAAATAATTCCAGAATAGAATTTAAGTTACACATATTGTTGTAAATCTTGAATAACTGCTTTTATTATATTCGACATCGTATCATCATAACTAGAAAGACTGTTTTATTGGTATTAAGTATATACTTAATACTAATTAAGTATATACTTAATAAGGTATTATGAAGTTTAGTACTAACACCCTAGGGTTCGCTTTTTTTCAGCGTACACAATTTGAAGCATTAGCAGAATTATCATCCAGTCAGTAAACCTTATATAAGCTACACATTTTACCACACATCTTGTCACAGATTTATGTGACGTACGTAACACGTAAAAAATAAAGTTAAATATTTGTTAAATCCACTTTAAAAGTTCACTTGAAAACGATATATAGCCACATATTGCACTTCCAGTTTAAAAGCTATAATGAAGTAATGTATTCTTAATGAAGAGGCGCCGTCGTCTCGGAACTGTTGGCCCGCGGGTCCGTTTAATGCCATGAAATAAACATAACTCCTGGGTGTATTTCAATTAGCAGTTGGTAGTGAACGCAGGCGCCATCTACCCGCTTAACTCGACAAACGGCTTGCGGCCACATTATACTAAATTTAGACAAAAATGTATATTCAGAATCATGTCTAATTCTGGAAACGGCATGAGCAGGTGAGAATGTTGGAGCTAAAAAGAAAACATTGTGGTCAAAGCTCTATTTTGAAAATCTTCCTTCCGATTATGACATTGTTACGACCTAGGTGCCGACAAAGACAAATTCAAACCTGCATGCAGCAACACATTTTATAACCTTTTCGGCATTTAGATTTATTTTGTTCACTTTGTCTTTAAAAGTTGTGATTAAAAAAACAGCCCAGTGTGTATTGTAATCTTTTACGGCCTATTGTTGTATTGTGATCACTGCCAGGTCTGCGGATTTAAAATTGCTGAAGCTGATTCTAAGAAATTCCGTCCACGCGGTCGGGCAGACATATGGCATCTGTGCAGTATAAAGCAATTCCCCAATTGAGAGAGGGGGATGTCAAGCGATAACCACGAGCGAAGCAAGATTTATGTACATTCGGTGATCTATTTAGTGAAGGACTTTGCGCGTGTCATTAAATCGTGCATTACGTTGGGACTGGTTGTGTTCAGTTATATTTGTACCTGTGTTATACATGTTTGTAAAGTTCTAATAAACTCTATAGTAATTCTAACGGCATTTTGATTCAAGTCCTACAACTCGTAACAATTTATTAGTTGTTTCGCTCAGTACAGATTATTTGTTGGTCAACCACACCAGAATGACTGAATGGATCTGGATGAAATTTGATACACAGGTAGAAAGGTTATAGTCTGGAATAGCTCATAGGCTTAATTTTATATTCCCGAAAATGTTAGTTTCCCAAAGGATAGCTTTAACAATGGTTACTACTAATGTAAGATATAAAGCTGAGATATTTAGTCGTCGTCTAAAGGTAGGTACTATTCCATGTTAGTGAAAAGCGAGAACCCAAACTCCTTTCACAGTAAATCGTAAACTATGGATGGGCAATTTATGGAGCCAGTGCTATAAACTATTCCGGTCCAGGCAGATTTACGATATCAGTTCTTCACGAATACGACTATCCACCCGGTCACATCTTATAAACAAATCACGAAATACATGCATTGAAAAAAAGCACACATTTTCTTTTTTTAAACGCTGTAGTAGTAATGTTGTAATACATTATATTATT
Organism: Dendrolimus punctatus; assembly: GCA_012273795.1. Classification (NCBI taxonomy): domain Eukaryota; kingdom Metazoa; phylum Arthropoda; class Insecta; order Lepidoptera; family Lasiocampidae; genus Dendrolimus; species Dendrolimus punctatus. Next base: position 11,293,114 of record CM022529.1, on the reverse strand, counting down.
TAATCATGGGAATCCTAAATATTTTTTCTTAAAGACCCTCACACGTCTAAAATAGCATGAAAATTGGCTGTGATACTCTTATTACGGAATAGGTTGGTACTATATAAGATTTTGCATATCTGAGTAATACTAAATTTCGCTTTTTATATTTCCCAGGATTTTCTAACTTCCAAACAACGTTATTTTAGGATTTTCTTGTTACGACAGTTTCTATATTTATAAGAATCTTTAGTAGAACACTGTAGTTGTGTATAACTTAAGTAACATTACTTATCTAGGGTTTAAAGGGATTTCCGGGATTCATGTATTTTCGAACTATGACTTTTGATTTTAGATATTGGCAAGATATACAGCATACAGGCAGACGGCCCACTTGATGGACAGCGGTTACCATCGCCTATGGACATTTGCAACACCAAAGGTGCTACGAATGCGCTGCTGCTCTCTTTAGGGAGCCTGGAACCTGGTCACTAATGCCGGAACACAACACAAGGTTGTTATGGCGACATACTCTAGACCAGGGGTGGTAGCCATCCAGTCGGGCAAATGCCCTACCACCTGGCTGTGGGTTGTTTTGTCGCCTCTTACGACAGGCCGCCGGGCCGCAGGAAATTGTATTCTTTCTCCGTTCCTGGACGGATAAAATGGGATTTTTTTAATAGGTTGAGTGTTCTCGGGTTGAATCGAGGAGAGCCCAAAAAAACACATCTAATGCTTTTTGGAATCACTTATATGATACTAGCTGTCCCGGCAGACGTCGTCCTGCCCGGTAAAAAATAGGGGTTGATCGTAGAGGGTTGAAAATTTAGGGTTGTATGTATCTTTTAATGCTGTATCATAAAAAAATAGAAAATAAACATTTTGTCTAAAAAATAAAATAAAAAATTTAGGAGTGGACTACCCCTAACATTTAGGGGGATGAAAAATAGATGTTGGCCGATTCTCATAGATACCGGATAAGCACAAAAAATTTCATCAAAATCGGTCAAGCCGTTTCGGAGGAGTATGGCAACGAAAACTGTGACACGAGAATTTTATATATTAGATGTTAAAACTCCATCGTAAAATCAAGATTTGAAAAACCAGCTATTACCGAGTAATATTTCTTGTTTCCTGGTATAAACCTAGCATCATCCAGAACCGAGAAAGCAATTTCCACTTTCATTGTTCCAAAATTGCATAGCGCACTATACGTGGAATTCCCGGCCACAGACCTATTCGCACATTGACAAACATTGAAAACTGAAGTACTTCTTGAAACCCCGGAATAAATAACTTTCCTGATTTATTTTTATAATCCTGATTTATTTATAATAATAATTATCGGTTGCTTGTAAGTTACCTTATCATGGTCTATTGTTATGGTAAGTGGTTATTGAATAAAACTTTCCTTTGCATAAAAATTTCGGTTCCGTATTTTTGTATAATTACCATATTCTCCGTAAAAGTAATCTATGTTCATTTTTTGAGAACTCCAATAAGTCAAAATCAGTAGGTATTGTATAAGACTCTTATTATTACTCAAATACAGTATACATAATGTCCTCGAAAATATTTTATTATAAACTTTCTTCGGATAACTAACAACTGGGTATCTGCTAGTTTTTGCTGTTTTTTTAGGACTTTTCCTAACAGTGTGGGTATAAGAAATTTTATGATAATGATAATCGAATTATTCCTAAGCTCTTGAAAATGTAGGTACAAATACATTATCCATCGTATTTTTATATAAGTAAATACACGATTGAAAGTGAATACAAAAATCAAATTAAAAAATAAATTAAGGCAATTAAGACAGGTGAGCATATATATATATATATAAAATTAATGAAGCTCATTCGTCTGAGTATGAGTTTGTCGCCGCAGGCATCGTTACTCGATACTGACCGGAAATCAATTTAACAGATCAATTCCGTTGAAAATTAATTCTGCATTCTGACATCGCTAGATCTGTCGAATGAACGCAAGTTAATTTGGGACCAAGTACAAAGGCGACTTGTCCAATTAGTCTTACCTCAAAAATACTTGATAAACGTGTTTGATCAATATAAATAAGAAATTGCGTTCAAATTAACTACGACAACTTCAAAGGTTCAAATATAAAAACACGAATGCGGGAGGTAAGATATTTTGATTTCACCGAAATGATTAGCCAATAACATTCCATGGCAGCAGCTGGCCGTAGGCCTCTTATCTGTCTGTTACCGTCTCATATTCAGTACCTATAAGACTATGTTACGTAGGTATGTAGTATTTATCGTAATCAAGTCTTTATTTTATATAGTAAATGAACAGATAGGGCAAAAAAACAACTTAAAAATAGAATGAAATACGAAAATAACTAAGTAATAAAGTATTCTACTATACTATTAAGAAGTTAAGTTTTCTTACATTGTATTCAAAAGTGTGTAATTTTATAATTGTTTTAAAAAGTAATAACTAGTAAGTAGTAACTAGTAAGACAAGAATTTAAATTTAAATTTGAAATTTGATCCTATAAATAAACCTAACTTAAAAATAAAAATCCTTTATCGTTCATACTTATTGTATGAATGTTGTATTGTTCCTGCTCAATTTAACTAACAAATTTAAGTAAATTTAATAATATTCCTTTAATTAAATTTATTAATTATTTAGAATAAGTCGAACTGTATATTCACCCTTCGTATAAGTGGTATAAAAATAGATATTTTATTAAACTACATTTATTTGAATCATGGCTCAACCTGGTGATTTATTGAAAATATATGAATGAGTTTTACTTATTTTTCTAAAATAAAGAACATGTTTCTTATAGGAATATTTGCTATCATAAATAAATATATAGATACAGTACTTAGAACCACAGCCTTATTTCCCATCCTGTACAATATCAGTACTTTTTTACAAATAAAGGCATGCAAATTTTATTATTAAACCTGGCCTTTCCTGGTAGGTAGACTAAATTCCTATAGTAAATAAATGTGTTTGGGTAGGACTCCTTTCCAAAATTTTTTATATATATTTTAACCTTGTATCTTGATCAGTGACCCGTAAGCTAACAATAATCAGTCGAACTCGAACTATACGCCGAATAATGCCACTATCAATCATCACGCATTATATTATTATGTGCTACATAATCCGTATTACCATCATTAAGAAATGATATAGCGGGATTTTCTGACAAGCATATTTCGTTGGTAAGATAGTCAATATGTTTACGCAAACAACTTAAATAGGAGCATCCAATATGATCTACATTTTATTTTACACAATGATTTGGTATTAAATTCGACTTTTTGCATCAAAAATCTTTATTTGAAATCTACCCACAAAAAAATCAAGAAATCAAATAATATACTTTTGTAGCTCAACAACTTAAAGTGGATCTTAGCTTCCGAAACAGGGTTCTTTCTTTCACTTTTCTCTGTTGAGCTATCCTTCGCTAATCACTAGTACATGATTCCCGAGACATGTGAAGCGACCAACTGGTCGATGTCCAGCTAAAGTTCTCTCGATGGTCCTCTGTAAACTTTTGCAGTTACTACTACTACTGTTACTATCAACTTTAACTGTGCACTTTTGTACTAAAAAAGTATATAATATTAGTTTCATTTAAAATATTATTTGTTTAAGAACAAGCAAATATGCGTTTGTTATGGAAATCTGAATTATTTAGTGAAATATGCTTTTCGAGTTACCAGAAGAACTCTTTCTCTCTAGTTTGGTGTTAATTAAAGATCTATGATTTAACCGAGGCTACTTCGCGTCTTTTTACAAGCTTTTATCTAACTTGCAATAGATGTATGTAAGTTCGGGTGAAATCTTACAAGTTAAATTTGACCGACTTCCCGGTTTCCGATTGAGCTGAAATTTTGCACGCATATGTATATCGCATATATATATATATATATATATATATATATGTGTTTTACTTGTCATGCCTAGCACTCTGCTGCTACATGATATGCAGGATCTCAAAAGCTTGCATTTAAAAACATTGTTGAAAAAGCTTATTTAGTTTTAGTCTGGTGCCTATTTGCTTGAAGATTATTTTAAAACAACAATCTTACACAATATAAACTAGAACTGTACAAATAAACATTTAAAAAAAAAGGATAAGTGAGTCACATAATATCTATTTTCACATATTTTATGTAAATATATTCAAAGCGAATTATAAAAACTAGCATCCTAATAGAATCAAGATAGATAAATAAAGATCTAGCTCGCTTATTGAACTGTTTATTTTATCAAAAACAATCAAAAGTAAGCGGTTGTTCCGGTGGCGGTCGGCGACGGAAACACGCGGTAAGCAGTGATTAACGAGCACGACTTGCCGACTTAAAAATGTACTCTACTAAACTAAGTTATCATTAACACAAGGAAATTCTGAGCAATGGCTGAGTTTGCTGTTATATGCATATAAAAGGGTATTTTACCTGTTGAATAATAATACTAATTTAGAAACAATAATAAGTACGCTCAGACGAACAAGATATAGTTTTCTGTTTCCGTATTATTCCGGACGAAAGTGTTTTATAGATTCTATAAAAAGATGCAAAATCTGTTCTATTATAATATCAACCATAAATGTCCACTGCTGGGCCTCCATTAAAGGACAGTATACCACGCTGTAAGGCTTGCAGTTTGACACATCGTTATTCGATGTCATTGATACGATTTTTTCACGTTTTAGCAGTGTAATTGTAACAATATGCACATTAGATCGATTGCTAGGGTGCTGGTTCGGTCGGTGGTTTCGATGGGCGGTGGTTCGAGAGGTACCTGCTATTTTTATACATTAATTATGTGGTGTCGTCCATTTGGCAGGAAAGTGTATTTTATGTATGCGGTTTAATTTTTCGCAATTAAAGAAAGTCTAGATGTGACAGTGATAAAAAAATATGTGTATTGGGTAGGGGTGTTTTGATTATTAAATAAAACAGGTGATGGGATATTCCCTACAATATATGCGTATCTAACTTTCTACATTCTGAAAATTCTGATATAATTATATTAGAAATTGAAAGATCTACATATTATGTCTTGAGGCATTTTAAATGAATTTTTTCTCAGGGCTCAGTATAGTCTAAGATCCTGATATACAACGACCTTCACCGAGATGTTTATTTGATGAAACGTATTTTATATTTAATTTAATGTGTCAGTAAATATATTGCATATAGGTTGCCTAACAAATTTCAGTCCAGGATATGATTAATTAATATTTTTTAACATTTCACCGGTTTATTTATTAGACAAATTCTATATAGTACGAGATCCCGCTGCAGGATTCGTGCATTCATCGACTTTTTGTTTAAAACCAATTTTTTATGTTTATTTATAATTAAGAGAATATATATTTACTAGGGTGCCTATCAAAATTTGGCCGCCATTATTTTTAATTAAATTATCTTTAATTGTTTTTTGTTAAAAAATTTCGTTTATTTATTTTTTAAATAAAATAACGTCTACATCACGGTAATTAATATGAAGATTCTATAAAATCACGGTTGCCGTTGCGCACCTGGCCGCACCTCTTTGCAGCCAGGTGTAAACAGGTATGATTTCGATAAATTTATACGTTTATAACGTATATTTATTAATTATATGTCAAATTGAAGCTAATTTTTTTCTATTAATTATCATATATGGTTGCTTAATTAAATCTGGCCGCAAATAAGGGTTACTGGCTGTTACAGATAATAAATATTTAAGGTAGAGTGAAAGAGAGTTAGCGCGTAACATCATTTGTCAGACGAGGACAGCGATTGCCGGCTGTGCGACGCTCTTAAGCCATTGCGCATGCGTCGAATGTTAGTGTTCTCAACCACCGGGGAGTAATAGAGACGACTTATAATAAATACTCCAAAAAAATATGTATTTTTTTTCAAAATGACAAATTTAAAAATTGCAATAAAAAATAATATCGATTTGATATATCGACGGTCTAATTAGCAATTTGTCTAACTCCTTATTTTTTAGAGGGTGATTTTTTTTAACATTTTGATGTAGCAATAATCCAATTACAAATTATTTTAATGATTCAAACTTAAATATTATATCTCTATTAGATATTAATGATATTAAATGGTTTTTTAAAATGATAATAAATTTTAAACTAATTGTTTTTTTCGTACAAATAGAAGATTCTCAAAAATGGAGTTAGAAAATTTGCTAATTAGAACGTCGATATTTAATATTGATTTAAAAAATAAAACCGAGGTGACTTAAGTAAAAGAAAATTTATTGCGAAAGTACTATTTGAAAATTTTATTAGATTTTATTCAAGTATTTAATCGTCTGTTACATATTAATTAAACATTTAAGTAAATTAAAAATTTTAAAAAATTATCTTATAATTCTTATATTTCCGTAACTTTTATTTAAACATCTGAATCATCGGAGCTATCACTTTCATCGCTACAAATATCAGATTCGTCGTCATTATCGGAAGCTTTGTTCGTGGATTCACATAGCACACTATTAACTTGCGTTGGATTTGAGTCTCCCAGGAACCATGTTGGTTTTAAAAAACCATCTAGTACCAGCCAGCCACTATTTTTTGGGCTGAATTTGATGCAGTCTGCTTCAGTGGCATTTAACCACATCGAATTAACAAAGATAGTCCGCAACAATTTTTGTTTCAAAGATTTCCAGCACGGTGGAATGTGCGTCGAGTCCAAACCTTTCTCTTCATAAATTTTTCATTATTTTGTTTTGAAGCGTACATTTGCTTAAAAGCGTCGCACAGCCGGCAATCGCTGTCCTCGTCTGACAAATGATGTTACGCGCTAACTCTCTTTCACTCTACCTTAAATATTTATTATCTGTAACAGCCAGTAACCCTTATTTGCGGCCAGATTTAACTAAGCAACCATATATGATAATTAATAGAAAAAAATTAGCTTCAATTTGACATATAATTAATAAATATACGTTATAAATGTATAAATTTATCGAAATCATACCTGTTTACACCTGGCTGCAAAGAGATGCGGCCAGGTGCGCAGCGTCAACCGAGATTTTTTAGAATCTTCATATTAATTACCGTGATGTAGACATTATTTTATTTAAAAAATAAATAAACGAATTTTTTTACTAAAAATCAATTAAAAATTATTTAATTAAAAATAATGGCGGCCAAATTTTTATAGGCACCCTAGTAAATATATATTCTCTTAATTATAAATGAACATAAAAATTTGGTTTTAAACAAAAAGTCGATGAACGCACCAATCCTGCAGCGGGATCTTAGACTAATACCAACCGAAAGTGTGAAGCCCATATTACATCCGTAATCTGTATACAAAAGATAAATAAACGCTCTGTAAAATATAGGTACGTATGCGATCATGGATTTTTAAAATATTCCAATAGCGTTTCAATATTAATTACAATTTAAATTTAGTAGCTTTTACCCATTTTTTAAATTAAATGGGTATTTCTTTAAACCATATAAATAATCGTTTAAAAAAACTCAAAAAGACGCTTTTAGCAATAATCAAACTAAAAAGAAAGAAATAATTCTTAGCATAAGAAATAATTACTGGTGAGATAATTAATGTCACTATAATAAAAGCGTGGGGTGCTTTGTATGACATTTTAAACTAACTCTACGATTCGGAATGAAACTAGTAGAAAATTATAACGAATAGCATCGGGTGCCAAATTTCAATATCGCCATTTTGAGTGTGCTAGGAAAATGGAGAAATATAAGGTAGAGGAAAAACCTATTCGGTAAGTGATTTTCGGTAACTGAAAAAATAATTTAGACGACCCAGATTAGGAGTCCGGGATCTATTGATTACGCGCTAAAAATACTACCAATTAAGCTATCCTAGATTTGTATCACATTCACATTTCAGTGACATATATACAACCCAACTAAAAACACGACCGTCTATCTCGGTGGATAGAGCTATGTCATGCTTATTAAGAAAATGGAGAAAGAAAGGAATAATTAAAAGTAAAGACCTAATCAGTGCATAATTTTCAATTATCGAAAAAATAATTCGCACTGTCACCGGACTAGGAATCGGATTCTATCGGTTACAGAACGCCTAGTTAGTGTAAAAAAGTCATATAAAGCACCCCGCGCTTTTATTATAGAGACATTAATTATCTCACCAGTAAATATTTCTTATGCTAAAAGCGTGTTTTTCATTTTTATAAACTATAATTTATTTTATGCTTTTTAGTTCCATTTGTTTTAAAACAACTGTTTTAATATGTATATTTTTGATATATTTTTTATTTAATTGATTAAAATTGATAATCTGAATTTATTTGGAGTGAAATCCATGTTCAGGAGAGGGAACCTGAGAACCGTGGATTATATCTAAGGAAGGCAGTAGGCGCGCAAAATACCCACTCCCGACAAGGCTATAACCATTGAGTGTACCGACAGGAGGACAAAGTAGATTATTTTTCAAATTTCTCACCACCTGAGCTCCGATTAGGTTTCTTTAATCGAAATTCATTATCATTTTTTATTTAATTGATTAAAATTGATAAACTGGATTTGTAAGGAGTGGAATACGTATTCAGGGGAGGGAATTTGAGAAACGTGCATTATATCCAGGGTAGGCAGCAGGCGCAAAAATCACCCACACCTAACACAAAGATTAATATATTGTTTGTACCGACAGAAGTAACGTGCAATCGAGCTTTTTCTTAATTTATTATGATATCAGTTTTGAATTCGCTTATTTTGATATTAATATTTCCGTTAGAATCGATCGATAAAACTTCATAATTAGAAATACTTTTCAATTTTCTACCAATTGGCTGTAAAACCATAGGTCTTTGTGATCTGCTAAATTTTCTGAACTCCAAAAAAACAAATTCAGCAACATTCTATATACGTCACATGTAATAGCATGTGTACTTGATTAGTTAGTACACTTACAGACTTTCAGATTTGCTTCTGCAGTATTTGCTGTATTGTGCTAAGCTGATAGCCATCATCATAATTATTTAGCATTCCACGCATGGGTAGATTGCACACTAGCTTTATCTCTCTTGCTCTCATGCAAAGGATACGAACAGTAATTTCTAAATCCTGGCGAATCTAATCAGGATATCCGGATATTCAGGATTCCGATTGAATTAATGCATTGTCACGGACCGCTGAGGAGAGTGCACTCTCTTGCAGACTCTTCACTAAATCGTGGGTTGCAAAAATAATCTAGACACTGACACAACTAAACTAACTATCGAATTTCAAAGGTCAGTAGGGGCGGCAAAAATTGAATAGCCGACTAGCGGCAAATTTGTAAATCCACCATTGTTTCATTGTGTCACATAACCTAATGTACACTATACGACTCTCTGCAGCACGACTTAACCCATGAGGTTTCTGTGCGACAGTCGAATATGTTTTGGAACGAAGTTCCTTATCGCGCGTTACGAAAGGGGGCTAGACGGAAAAAATTAAGACCAAAAGTTGTAACGACACTTTTTTTTGCTATAGTTGTAAGCCGTGTGGCGTGCGCGTGTTTCTCTTTCTGTCTCTTTCATAGAAAGCAAGCCAGTTATTTTCGTTTCGACTTTCTATTTCGCATTGAACAGTGTGGTGTCGCGACGATTATTTTTGTTAAGTGTATACAGGTTTTTTGTACATAATAAATAAGAAAAAATAATAACAATAATGAATTCTGACAGTGTTTCTGCACAAGTTCCGAATTTTGCTGACGGAGGTAAGTAGAGATTTTATACAGACAATAATAACAATAAAGACTCGCATTATAACTAACTTCGTTCCATTTGACACCTCTCAAGTTTTTGATTATGTATGTGAATGTAAGCATATTCGAAAAAAAATTGAAACAAAAGTTTACGTTTTCAACTCTGTGGAACCATTCATACAGACTGAAAAAGAGCGATCGTAAAAAAAATATTTGCATATTTGATTACGCAATTAGACTAGGTAAAAATCGCATTTGAATTAATCAAAACAGGTTGAGTTATGGTGACCCAAATTTTTCCCTTCCATCGAAGTGTTGAAAGGAAACAACACAAAGTCCGATAAAACGATTACTTTTAATTAACTTTAATTACTTTATCTACGCTGAATGTTTTATTGCATGTTCACTTCAATTCGTTCCAAAATTTTAAACTATTCTCATGTTCATCATTATCATCACGTTTAGCTTCAATTCATTGAAGTGATAACTTTTATGGCAGGGTTAACCGCTTCGTTACGTAACGCGCTACGGCGCCAGTTTGTTTGGCTTCCCTTTCTCTCACACATACGACAGCAGTAGGCAGGCTCCTCTCTCTCTCACTCTAGCCCACAGCACTTGCCATATTTCTTCTAATGTACATATTCAATAATTGTAACTAAGAATTAAATATATTTTATATAAATAACCTTCCCTTACATTATCATATTAATATTCATAAAATTTAAGTAATATCCTAAGCTATTCTCAACTTAAACAATTTCAATCTTAAATAGTTCAACTTAGATTAATTTAAGTTATCACTTCTGTCGAGCGTCCCGAGACGCACGCTTTTCTATATTATTTGTTTTGTATTACACAACAATAAGAAGCACCACTTACACCTTTAGGTCTGTGAGTGATGCAACACACCATCGCCTTTCTTAAAATTAAAGCTTTTATATAAACGATCTTATTCGTAGAGACTTAGAATATGTTTGAAGGCTTATTTAAGTCAAAATACAAACAAAACAACAACAAAAAAATATTATTCACAAACACATAATTATTATGGTAATTAAGGCATAATAAAGAGTTATAACTCATTATGGACAAAACGGTATTCATAAGCGCATATGAGCACTAAAATGCTCTAAAAATCCTCACAAATTCAAAATATCTAGGACCCTACTTTAAAGCCTTTTTAAACGTAGAAATAAAGGGCGGATATAAATCAGCAGATTATTACTTGTCATTTCACCTGTCAGAACTGTATTCCACTTCTCTATATGTGTATTCATCAAATGCGAACTTAACTATTTTATTCAAGTTTCTATGTGACACAAGAATGTCCATTGACTATATTAAGTTGCGTCGTGTCGCACTGCGTTGTCGCTGATGCTACTCCTTCATCTGGGATAACGTTGTAGTTATTGACCGTTTCATGCATATGTAGCGATTGATGGATTTAATGCATTATTTCTTATGCGATTTTGTTGTTAGTGGTTAATGATATTAAACATTAACAGATAATGCCTGCTACTAAACTTAACGCGGGTATTTAACTTAGGCTTTCAGTTCATAATATGGTCTATTAAATCGCAGTAGAGTTTACTTTGTTCATAGTTTTTGTTTCTTTTCATTTTGTTTTCTATTCTCAATCTTGTTCCGAACTTTTTAGTGCATTACTGCAAACTCTCAATGTGTCTGGCAAGACGTAAAATCCATTAAAACTGTCCGGTCACATTTTTTTATAGGTTCCCAAGTATCTTATATAAAATTTAGCTTTTATGCCTACTTTAACGAAAGTATAATTTTATAATTTAGAGGAAATTTGGGGGTATCTGGCTGGGGGTAGCAACTGTCATAAGTATCCGGCAATGGATGTGGAGATTTCTAAAGCTAGCCCAAAGAAAATATAATAATATTGAGCTTTATACTATAACGAATTTAAGGTATTATTTTATACACCTTTACTACCTGTTACCTGCCTAAGTAAACCCCAACCTAAACTTTTTTTTTATTTACGTATTATTTTGTCGCGCCAATAATCTGCCATTTTTTTCAAACACCTAAGGAAACTAGTGAAAATAACTAAAAAAGATTTAAGTCGAATATAACGATACCTTAACTGTCAAAATCCATCAAACCGTTTAGAAGATACGTGGTAATAAAGAAATTTACATCTACACAAGATACGCGCGAAAAACATAACCATTCCTTGTCAGTCGGGTAAAAACTAAATTCCAATGAAAAATATTTTTTAATCACCATACATGAAATTTAAAAATTAAGCCTACTTCCTATTCTTTGTGCACGTTTCTTCAATACACAAGCCACTATTTCTTAGGCGTACCGCTTCGAGTGTCTGGTTTTATAAATAAAACTATGTTATATTACTGCTTAAAATTAAGTATGTATTATCAGATAATATTTTATATATATAGACATAGATATAAGGCAAACACTGCACATGCACTTCCTCACAACACCAGCATGTAACAGATACACTATACATTAGTATAAGTTCAGTATCAATAATAGAAAATTATAAGTTATTCTTAAGGTACACCTCATCATGTCACACACAGTAATAAATGTAAATAATAAGCGTGTATGACCTCTAAAAACTTTCATGTAATTAAGTTGTAAAGGGGTACGGAACTCGAGTCCGTAGTTTTATTGCAAAAAAAAAGTATATATTATCAATATATTCATGGTTTTTTTATTAAACACAAATCTTAGTAAAATCTATGGTAAACTGAATAAAGATCTTCACATAAACTTGTCGCAGAAGAGTTCTTAAATTGAGACATGCAATAAAATTTACTTCTACCAATAAGAAACATGTTATTTTGCAATGTGCAGGTTTGTTAGGATGGGAAGCCAGTGAGAACGATGCACCGTTCTTGGCTTCTTACCAAAATATATCAAAGCCAGATTTATGTGTACCGGCAACGAAGGTCCCGATAGTATCGGAGACCACCATACCGCAACCACCACTATCGCCACACCAACAATCCGTCATGGTTACTGAGAAATTGAATTGTAGTTCCAATAATATTTCATTTAGAGTTTTCACGTCAATAGCTGGTCGCATGTTTGGGAACACTAAGTCATGATGGCCATGCATTAAGACTTTAGGGGAACTTGTCTGTTGCTTATAACTAGGCAATTTATTTTAAAAAAATACTTATAAATTTGGATTTAACACGAACTATGACTGTAGAGTGTTTCTACATAATCTCAATTATTTGAAATTTGGTTAAGACTAGATTTCAAGAAATGTAGCGATTAGTAAATGAAATAATATTGGTATTTTAAGTATTTGTTTGTAGTCAAAATAAAAACGTGTTAACCGCAAAGCACAAAATACAAAACTCTTTTCGGTCGTGTGTGTAATTACTAGCTAAATTCGTATACAAACTACAATTTTATAACTACAGCTTCTGTATGAAAAAGAGACAGCCTTAACCGATAGGTTAAGACTGTCTCATTTCCGACTGTGGATTAACAAATAATAGTATCCCTTTTATTTGTTAATCCACAGTCTCAGTCTTCAACGTATTACCATATATTTCCAATTAAAAATGTAGATAATCATATTTCATCGGAATTAGATATAAAATCGACGGAGGTGGTTAAATACCGGCAATCTTCTCGTTCTCTTTCATTAATAAGATTTCAACATATTGCATTCTCTCTAATGAAACTTCTCCATAAAAAATCTATTACTTAATTCAATCTTTAATGACTAGAAAAATCTTTATTTACGTCTTTGTATTGTAACTTTGAGACTAATAATAAAAAACTTCATATCCCGAGCAATAAAACTGTTGTTATCTCATTTTATTGCCGCACTAATCGTACCCCGAGTGGCATAGAGGAGCGTGTTAATTTAATCCCTCATTCATAACTCAGTGACAATGAAACTGTTTTATAAAATTTCACCCAATAAACGGAGAGACTTCTTTAAAAAGTGTAATGCAAAATAAAAAGTCCTATGCGTGTAAATTTTTAAAGAAATCCCACAAATATCTTACAAGATATCTATGTCACAAGTCTGTTCAACATTCATTGTAGGGCCTGGTTTAAGATTTATTTAATTTTCTTTTTATTTATGTACTTAAAGAAAATCAAGAAAATAAAGCTAGCTCAAAAACCGTAACAATACTCTAATTGTTATAATTCTATATGGCTATTGCATTCAGAGTAAACGTATAATTAAATAGTGATCGTTAACTTTTTTGTTATTCTATTCTTCATGACTTTGGAGATTAATCGATTAAAAAACCTACTTTACAGTTTTTATTTAAACTAATTGTTGTGAAAAGTATTTTTAAGCTCTACCATCTTGAGGTTTTTCATAATTTTTCACTTCATAGTTTAAAGTTAAACACACATCTATGCTGCCATCTATTTTTACTTGGACACCAACATTAAAAAACACACTAAAAAGATGATAAGATTGAAAAATGTTTAAAAAAATTCACCCTTCAATTACAGCTATAGTGGCCACCTTAATGTTCATTACAAAATATATATAAAAACCCCTTCCTGCCACATTCCAGTGATATAGACTCAATTATTTTTGAAAAAATTGGCCGCGAGATGCGTACAGACAGATATAAATATATCTATATACAGCGTGTTTCATTCAAATGACAATAATATAACTTAGCGTCGTACTCCATACAAATTTTTGTACTATTAAATCAACCGTAATGTCAAATTAAAATTTATATTCGAAAATAATTACGATACAAAGGAAAAAAACAGAACATCTGTAAATATGGTTCGCGAACGAGAGCGTAAGAATGAACAACTTCGCGTTAATGATGAGAGACGAGCTGCACATGATACATTGGTCACTAACCTACCGATTAGACACAATAACTCATACATGTGTGTAATATTCTGAAATGAAAATGAGTCTGTGGCTAACAAAGAAGTTACCTGATTCATTTTGTATTGGCAGAGTACGTCATGAAGAAACGTGGTCTGATTATGTCGTAAGTCTGAAACACGCTGTATATAAAAGTCAATTGCTGTTCCTTAGTCTCGTTAAAACTCGAGAACGGCTGAACTGATTTGGCTAATTTTGGTCCTGAATTATTTGTGTAAGTTCAGGGAAGGTTTAAAAGTGAGTAAATATGAAGAAAATGCTTGGAATATAGTAAAAGCAACAAATTCGCTTTCCCATTTGATGTTCGTCCTGTCGTTTAGAAATCAATTAAATGTAAAAGTTGTTCGTAATTTTTTTTTGGTTTAAATGCCAAACGTTTGATGTTCGCCCCGCCGTTCAGAAATCAACGTTTTTAATTTATTGATCCTGAGGCGGTACAAAGTTTTCCGTGTCAGCTAGTATTATATAAAGTTCTGGTCTTTGTTAAAATAGCTAATGAATCCCAGCTCTTATAAAAATAAAGATAAATAGAATCATTTATCCTATTAAGAACTTTTTAACGTTTCTGTTTCATCAAGAAAACAATAAACAAAAAAATGGTGCAATTTGTAATGTTTCATAGGAGCGTTAAATAATGCGTTTATCATTTAGGGATGTTTACAGAAAACGTCCCGTGGGATAAAATTGAAACGACTGGAGCCGTGCCAGCCGAGAAGTAACAGCAGCTCCCGCTTATAATGCAACATGCCGACATGTCGTATTCACATTTTAGTCTTTTCTCGTATTTCCTTATTTAGCCACCTATCTACAAAGTACTTTGTTAAGTAGTCATGTTGAAATAATAAGCAATATAAGAGTAAAAGGTGTTAAGTTACAAATCCTTCGAGTTAAGTAATAGTGTTGAAAATGTTAACAAATTATGACAACAATGTATCATGTTTTATCGCATAAGTCCAGCAGAGGGTCCACTTGAGCGAAAGCAGTTACCATCGCCAAATGGATTTGTAACAACAAAAGTCTCCCTTTAACCTGGAACCTGGCCACTAATGCCGGAACAAAATTTAAGGTCATTATGGCGGCATGCTCTAGCCTAGGCGTGGTAGCCATCCAGACGGGTAAATACCCTACAACCTAGCATTCTTCCTGTGGTGTGTTTTATCGCCTCTCACGTTGCGAAACGGTGTACATACACTAGGAAGTAAAATTAAATTTTAACCTACAAGTATGACCTTCAAAAAGTGTTCTCCAGAGGAACTTATTTTGAATAAAAACATTTGAATTTGAATTTAAACACACAAAGGGCCCCATCTAATAGAAAGTGTTTATCCTCACTTACAGACGTTGGCAACGCCATGGCGAAGTCGTTATGTTACCAGCCTTTCGGATAGGATGGAATGGGAAGTATAGGATAAAGGGCATGAAATAATGGAATTAGAAATGGAATAGTGAAATGGAATAAGGACAATTAGACGGGACGAGGAGGGCTATCGTACGACAGAAGTTAGCTCAAGGCTTACAGTTTCACGCCGACATTTTATGAGAACGTAGTATCACACCGATCGAACCTGCCCTAAGACCTAAAATCAAGGTATCTACTCCAGCGTGGCCCTACCACGTCCGAAAGACTTGATATAGTAGAGGATTAACAGAAAGCAAATTTACTATTTAATATTAAAACTTTCTAAATCAGCGATATGGAGTTGGCTATATGATGTACACGCGATCAATCCATGATGTCCCCCTAAAGAGGTCGAGACAATTGGTGTCAATTATAAAGTTGGTCCCGCAAAGATTCTAAGTCAATTCAACCTTAATAAGTCTTAATAATATACGACTGTATATTAATTTGTGATATTTGCACTAATATTTACATTTAATATATATGCTGTTTTTATTTGTGACTCATTAAAAATGTGTAAATGAGGCTCATCATAAGATTTCTCAATGTTATTGGCATATGGAGATAATGGTCAATCCTTGAATGACACAGTGGTTTACTATTTATATTAAACAATTCAATCATTGAATCTTGGTCTGTCGATTATGTGAACCTTTTCAAAAGTAAATAAGTACGAAAGTACGAAAGATACTTTTGAAAAATTTGAATTGAATGGATAGATAGTCATTATTATCAATAATTTATTTATTGGTACACAATTTAATTTATAAAATATAATATTGCTTTACTGCATGGTAGCTTTTTGGCCAGAGGTACTTGCTTCTCATTCGAAGGCTTACATTCGAATTCTGGATATCCATATTATGCACGTATAAAATAGTTTTTCCTACCTAATATACATATTTACAGTTAACTTACAATTACCACGTGCTTGAAGGTGAACCAAACCTTCGTAAAGAAACATACACATTGAGATTATAGTTGTGTGAAATCCATCGATCCGTTGTCCTGTTCCTTGTGTACTCGATGTATATATGTATGTATTTGTATATTTTTTTGTTAAATTAGTGTGAGTATTTATGTGTCCATTGCCTTTTTCCTGCATCACCTACATCGCCTGATCAATTTGTTTTTTATATTAGGTTGCCTGGAAAGATCGCTTTGAGCGATAAGGCGCGTATTGTATCGCCTAGAAAAAAAGTAAATATGGTCTGTTTTTGTAATTGTATGGTTCGGTATGCAATAAAGATTATCTCTCTCTCTCTCTGAATGCGTATAAAATAAATAAATTAAACACATGATAAAAACTTAAACGTTCACTCGTTACCGGCAACATTCGTGAGATCAAACCCGCATTTGGCAATAACGTTTACAGTTTCCGTTAGGTACTGTTGAGGTCTCAGGATTATATTATATATAGACATTGAATAGAGTTTTAGGTAGTGCAGAAAAAAGTCGTTGTTTACCGTTGTGTACCTTTGAGTAGCTTATTTGATTATTTTTTTAAAAGGTATTACTAATCGTCGAGTTACTTTTCATTATAAAAGTTTTCTACGCAGTAGCGTGAGCATATACCTATCGACTACGTATCCCGTGGAAACTATACCTTGTTTATTCCGTTATCTAAAACATAATTATGTATAATCGGCTCATACCATATCTAATCATAATCAGCGTTGTGCCGGATATAATTTCTGCACCGCAACAAGCTGAGTCCAAACCTCGCAATTCTTTAAACATACATTTTTTTAAAATTACATGTAAGCAATGTACTCCTTCCCTATTTTTCAAATAAATATTTTATATCTTTCTAAACCATTGCCGTGAAATGTCTTCCGTTTCAGTTTTTATTTAATAACATGCATTTTTTTATTCTCATTACTTTATTGACACAGATCATATATAAATTGTACATCATAGTCATAATGGTCTCTTATGTCTATTTTTATTTGAATTTAAGATAATTATTAGCAATATAAAGGAACATAATACGCACAATTTGGTTACAGTTATTATATGAATAATTTTGGTCATTAATACTTGTAAAATAAAGTGAAATAAACAAGTGAATAAAGCGAAGCAAAATTTTTATTTTGTTCATAATTCCTTACAATAAAATAATTCGAGATGTTTATAGATCAGCAAACACTAAACCGTTTCGTTGCAAAGTGAGACATTGTGTCACTTACATAAACAGTTCTTGGAAGGATACGAACGATCACAAGCAGATTACACCTAAAGCATTATTCTGCGAAAATGGCTGAAACAGCTACCGAGCATAAGATGTATAGGTATTTGTATTTTCTGAGAAAAGATTAAGTAACTGTAGCGTGTTGGCATTCTTTCTCACATATTAATTGAAATGATGCTGTAATTGTGTATTCCTAATATTATTTTATGGAAGTTCCAGGAATGCATTTGACGATAACAAAAATTACTATATACTTACCCTCTTCATTATAATATTTAGTTACACGAGGTTTGTAAGCTTGTTATTTAAAAAAATATGTTATTCGTAATTACGCTCAGAATATAACAACTTAAATTATTTTTAAATGACTGTATAAACATCTTGTAACTAGTGATTAGGAATCCTTATTCATAATGATATTTACAGGGTCGTTAAAAAGGCTCGATGGAGGTATCGAATATTAAGACTATATAGGTACTGCAGTTTTATTATTATTTATATAATAAATATAATGTAATAAACCTAACGTACGTAGGTCACGTTCAGACGAACATATTACAAATTAATATATAATGATTTTGATTTTCCATTTCATAACGGAACACTAAAAATGTTATATTCTGAACTACGATATTCCCGCACCTCCATCCAAGATGAACTTGACATTCCCGCAAGATTCCCGGGAAATACTACAGCATTTAAAAACAATGTTAGCTATTGTTTTAGTGAAAACTGTGTCGGAGTAAGCTAATATTTATACACCCGAACAACTACAAACCACTCCCGGGAAAAATCCCACCAGATTCCCGACATAAAAATATCACACATTTTATTACGTAAAATTTGCTATCGGTTATAAAAAAACCCATTGGAATTCGTTTTTACGTGAATCCCAAGATAAAAAGAAATCCAAGAAACAAACAAAAAATAATCATTTGTTTTTTTATAGCTTCAATGTACAAACGATAACTTATTATAATTGTGTACGGATAATATACTTATTCTTAAAAAAACATAACTTTAAAAGAGTAGCAGCGCATTTGTAGCACCTTTGGTGTTGCAAATGTCCTTAGGCGATGGTAACCGCTTTCCATCAAGTGGGCCGTCTGCCTGTTTGCTGAACTCCTGCAATAAAAATAAACAAAAAATAGGCTATGGGGTTTATTACCGAAAACCAGTGACTAAAGTCAACAATATGGAACGGAGGGTATAACTCATAATGTTAATATAGGTATTTATCCAATACGTTTATCAATGCTCAATATGATATCGAACAACAACTGCACCGGATATTTGTTGTAGTTGGGTTCACTTACAGGACTTATTTGCGGCGTTTGTTTCCCGCGGCCGCACCGCGCTCCCGTTGGGCCGTTGGGAGCTTGGAGCCCGTCCAAAAGTTTTACACAATCATTCCACTCAACTAAGCGTTGCCATAAACACAACCCGGCGGGTATGAATTGCACAAAAAATTGAAAATAATTGCCAATTTATTGTTCATGTTGCTTTTACGCATATTGGAATGAATTCGTTTCGTTGGATGTGATATATTTTTTGTGCAATAGTCATAAAATAAACGTTCAAAACTTACACCTATAACTCTGCTTAAAGCATAAAGAATGTTTATTTATAATTTACTGAAATTCAAATTCAATTTGAAGCGACGATACGGCAGAATTTCGATGTTATGTATAAAACTTGATTCCTAATTTCCCAAGAAATGATATTGGTTTGGGACGAATTTTTATCTACAATTTTATGTACTTGTTTATTAAGATAGTTTAGTCATAAAATAAAAGTCTTACTTTACAACCATCTTAATTAGATTTTCTAAAAAACAAGTTTAATTTCATATCTCTGATCGTCTCATTTTCATTATGGAAAATATAAAGGGCGAATAATGACATATTTACATACTTCTGTGGTCGGTATGTTACAAAACTAGATACAATTGCTCCATCAGCCACCGCTTCTATGACAATTGTGACCGATTAACTGCCATTTCATCTGAATATTTTTTAATTTTACCGGTAAAGTTCGTTCTCTCGTAAGAGAACAAATTTTATTTAATGAAATAACACGTAACATAGTTTGCTCTATAGCTTGGTAAGTGATTCTGTATCAGTCTCACTGTCAGTGTCCACGCCTCGCTTTATGGTACTTCAATGCAAGAACGACGCACTGCTCAAAGATTATCTTCAGGCATTGCGAAATGGCCAACGAGATGACTTAATGAAGCTTACCGAATGTTGCTCAATTCAGCTAGATATTATCGAGAATGTGATAATAAATTAAAATTCTAAACTGGCTTATAGGCTCTAAACGTGGAAAAAGGATACTATTTTCCCATGCTCTAACTATCATAAATAGTGAACAGTAGGTATTTATTTAATTAAGTTTGCAATTCAAGTCGTAGAAAACTACGAAAAATAAAAAAAACACTTCTTTTTGATTATTATTTTGCAAAGACAGTATTGTAAGTACGCATTTGTATAATTCTTGAATTGGATGAAAAATTAGGTGTCACAGCATCTGCAGAGAATATATATTTGGTTTTTAAACTTACTGTATATATTCACGTCTGATCGTTATCTTGCGCGATTTCGAGCGGAGATATGGTCTAAGATCGGGCACCCACGTTGAAGGTTTCGGGAAAATAAGTCTCCGGCAGTGAGTTTCACTCCTTTGCCATGCACATAATTAAGGTGAACTTAAAAGCCCTTTGTTCGTCTAGCTGGTATATCCACCATATAACAGTGCCGCATGCCAGTGCGTCTGGTTATCCGATGATGGAATGGAAGTGTAAAGTGTGATCATTTAATATGATTGTATTTAAACATATTATATCAAAGAGGTATGCATGGCACGTGTTAGCTCAACAGCTTAGATAAGTCATGGGTCAACCAATGAGAAGAATAGGCTGCAAGAAGCTATTGACAACAATGTATAGTGTCTGTTCAATGTTTTAATAACAATAGCTTTTCTCTGAACGGAGGTTGATACGGAAGCTGCACTCTGTAGAACGCAACTATGTGTGTAATACAGAGTTACATTTATACTAGCGGCCCGTCGCAGTTTCACCCGCACTCTGTCCCGTTCCCGTGGTATATAGCGTTATATTATATAGCCTAAACACTCCCTGTTATCGCGGCTTTCGAACAGTAAAAGCATTTTTAACTCTACAACGTCACAAACTTTACCACCTATAATATTAGAATAGATAATTATATGAAACAAGACTAAGACTTTTCGAGCGGTTAAATATAGATTTTACCATTCCATAATTCCGAATATAAAGGTATAAAATAGGTAAATTTAAAAGCAAGGTTACTTAAATGTCTTTTATTCTTAAGTCTCATTATCGCTCTTGATTCCCACTTTTTAGTTTGTGCGTAAGATATGTTATCGTTATTCACGAAAACTTTGTCTTTTTTACAATTTTTATAACTCTCTGTGGAAGTTTGTTAATGGCTTTAGATTGTGTAATTATTCTGTAACATAATGGTTAAAAGAAATCATAAAACAAAGTAAACCGCAATATAATACTGAAACAATGGGTAAACGCTAATGGTAACATAACAATGATACAGTTTAAATTAAAAAAATCAAACACAAAGATATATATTCCAATTGTTGATATTATAGTGAGGATTTTCCATCCCTGGCGTAGTTACAACATTAACAGACCTGTCTTGGAACAGTGAGAGCGAGCTTGTATACCGGTAAATGGTGTCATGTTACCGGTCTTATCGGTTCGACAGCGAGCCCAGTGTTTGAATACCAGAGTCAATAGAGACCGCCCTTGTAGGCGACTAACGCTATCACTTCCATTAGACCAATAATAGAAAGTAGGTAAATACATTAGGCGTATAATTTGTCCCCATTATCCACCCAAATACATGTTATAAATAAGTTATTTGATAATCACTTTTTGCTTTGACCTAAATTTTGAACTGTTAAAAAGATAGAACAATTACGTGGTTGCGTCTAACTACGGTCAGTATTTCACAGATGTAACCATTCAAAATTAAGAAGTTAAAGAGTTTATTTTATACTAAGCCGTGTCAACATAGTAAGATTTTTTTAAACATTCCTAAGAGAAATCGAATAAATCAGGGATACAATTATCACATTACCTACATACATCACTATCGATTTATAATATCATAGTTGCAGTCGCTGTAACCTAAGTCGATTTAGAAAGATACCTACTATTATACGTAGGTATTAAAAGAGTATGTAAATAAATTTACAAAACAACTTCATAACAAATGATCATGCATACTTATACCGTCATAGTATTACAATGCCAATATAATTGAACATTTAAAGCCATGTCAGTCAATCTAAAACAAGTCTGTCAGTTCAATTTACACAAAAGCCCCTCAACTAGAATGCGTCGCTATACGTTCAATAAAGCTGGTTTAACATTGCACGAGGCACAAGGAAATTCTAACTCTAGTCTATTCGATATTGGCGAGACTACTTGCGACATAACGTATCCGAAAGTACAACACTAACGCAGCATTAAGGTGTCTTACTATACGACTTTGTACTGACATTTTATACAAAGTCGTTAAAAGTTGTAGTTTATAGAAATAACTTCGCGTATAGTTAGTTGTTTTACTTTATACATCCTCCTCGCAGTAGGTATTATTAGAAACATAGGACTAATAAAACAAACTTCAAGTAATTTGAATAATATATCCAAGTGTCACGAAGCTTAAAGGTTCGTCCACATCTGTGTCAATGTAACCCTCCCAGATATTTTGCGTTAGGCAATTACGTGTCTTTATAATCTATACTATATGTATATACTAATATGCTAATTGCTTAATCACGCCAGAACAGCTGGATCTGGATGAAATTGAAATGAATTGGCACTGAGATAGATTATAGTCTGCAATAGTACATAGACTACTTGTTATCTCGGAAAATGTACAGTTCTAGTGCGATAACATTAGCGGGAGCAACGCTGCTGGCAGAAGCTAGGGCGTTATAACTATAATATTAGCCCGTAAAGATATCTACACACATATCCGTAATATAGCAGATAAACGGTAATAGTGTAGAGAATAAATGTCTATCCGTGGCGTCTCCGCCAGGTCCCAGTACAAGGGTAAGCCCATGAAATGCTGACGTAACTTCATGGAAGATGATATACGTCTCAATGATCTCACAACAAAGGATGCCGAAGTCTACTCGAAGTTCGGACCCCGAGTTTCGGAGCGGAACCTCCAGTTGCAACCGGCATTTAACGCTTGAATGATGATGAACGTCAGCTCTTCTCACGATGTTTGGTGACCGCATGTGGCGATTGTAGCACTGCACCTATTTGGTCACTGCCTCAACAATCCACCCTAATATGATCTGAATCTACGTGTAACCGCGGTTTCGTATTAATATATGAGATTTGCAAAAATCGAGTAAATTGTTCAGTCAATGTTGCAAACACCCTTGTATCATTTTGTCGATCCCATTACCGAAGCGTTGCATAACCTCATATTTTATAGTTGGGGAGTTTGTTGCGCCGCTTCTTCTCCTTTAACAGTAACTAAAATTGCCTTGGAAGCGGTGGTAGAGTCATGACTTTCAATAAGTAATCTGTAAGATTCCATTTTGAAATAAATAAATTCATTTTCATTCATTTTCATTATAGTTCTTGCAAATGTTAGGAAAAAATTAGGAAGTTTATGCAACGCAATCATGACTGTGTCAATCGAGTGATACAGTTGTGGACGATACTTTATAATCGAAAGTATCGCCAACGAGGTCTAAGGTATCTATTAGACAAATAACATCGATATATTTAATATCCCTCTACAACGGGAATGTTACAAGGTTTCAAACAACGTACACAAATTAGGTACACCCAAAAATTCTATGAAAATACCGACGACCATTCTTCCACCTGTAGGGACTATCAATCCCTACAATCATTTGAAACGTTCTCGTCGTCGGAAAAAAACAAAAACAGACAACACAAACTGCTTTCATTCGAACTCACAAACACAAATAAACTTGCCGCAGTCGGGCTGTAATGCAGTCATCGCATTCCATTAATAAAATATAAAAGTAATATTTTAAACTGGGACGTTGATAAGGAAGACGAATAACCCCACTCAGAGTCCGATATATTCATTAACCTTAAATAATAAGCTCGAGCTTTACCATTTCATGGGAGCAGACAACCTTGCCCATCAGACTCGAGGAAGCCAATTTGACACATCGAAAATCTTGATGAACAGGTTTTCTTACGATGTTGTTATTGTAACAATGTGTACGATTGTTCACAAAACCCTCTTAATTCAAACCCATGTCATTGGAATAAAACACGTACGCATTGCGACTGAACCACTGCAATTCAATAGTGGTGTCTCATTCCACATTTTATCATCATCGTTCTAACGGTAAATCCCGGTGGCTAGCGGACCGCTCTCATGTCAGTCTACAAAGAAAAGACTAAATTCTAAACATGAATTACTGAAGGTTGTCTGTAAAAATCGTTAATAGTACCAAAATGAATGCAACATAAAGATATTTATGGTCTTCTCTTTACTGTACACCAATCACAAAAATGAGCTTGCAGACTAACGATCTTATTCATATTGAGTTAGATTAAGTTTGTAGACTGCTTTAAGAACCTTAAAGAATCGTATAACTCAATATGAATAAAACCGTATAACTATATATAATTATATATATAACTGTACTTAGATATAGCAATATCATTAGATAATATCGCTTATTGTACAGTTAATCTACATTTCTATTAATTGTATCATTTAAATTGACTAACGTGAATCAGCATATTCATTCATTCATACTTAAAATTATTTTAAATTAAGATTGTTATTTAAATTAAGAAATGGAAACCGTATGAAATTTATAATATTCATTATTAAATGCTCTTCAAGTTCACTGTCCTTTAAGCTTTCTGAGTGCGACAGTTTAGAGAGCACGTACTCCTAGTAATAGGTTTATATTA
This sequence comes from Dendrolimus punctatus, assembly GCA_012273795.1. Lineage (NCBI taxonomy): Eukaryota > Metazoa > Arthropoda > Insecta > Lepidoptera > Lasiocampidae > Dendrolimus > Dendrolimus punctatus. The sequence goes on along the minus strand of CM022529.1, from coordinate 11,267,983 downwards.
AACAACGATCCGATCAGCGGCGGGTGCTGTCAGAATGATTGCTTGAACTCTTGACGATGTCGGACGGACCACACGCTAAGCGAGCCAACGCGAACATTTATTGTTCAACCAACCACCGCAGTGTTTATTAAAAACCAAGATTAAGAACTGGTTTGACATAATCGAATAACAAACAGCCTTTAAGTCCACACACAACTGTTGTTCACCATTGTAACCCATCAGAATTTTTATGTATTAATTTAGTAGCCAAATTTATAAAAAAAAATACATAATATACATACGTAGAATGGGAAGAATTTGTTACAATAACAGCCCACGTCCCACTGCTGGGCTCGGGTCTCGGGCTCGGCTCATTATAGGGGAACGATATATATAATTGATAAGAGCTGCAAATTGTATATTACTGATTTTAGATTTAATTAATAATTTTAAAACATATATCTTATCTTTCGCTGATAAATATTATCTTAGATTTTGATGCATTTTTTAAATGTCGAAATTATATAATAAAAAAACGTATTTCACTACTCATAAAATTTCCATACCGAGGGCCTTATATCCAAATCTGTTCTTTAGAATTAAACTCCAAAAACAAAAAATACCTATTGCACAAAATATCTATGGATATCACTTAGACAAGTAATTTAAAGTACACGTTTTTAATATCAATATAGTGGCTTAAATGGTTTCAAAGCAAAGAAACTTTATCAATGTCTTTCTTAGGGCAATCAGATGCATTTTTGGGACTTTAATTTGTCTATTGAAAATTAATTTCACTGGTAACACTGGGATTACCCACCTCGGGGCTTTCTATTAGGGTCCCAATTTAAAAGCCTATAATATATGTAAATAACTTCATTTGGGATATAACTATAACTCATCATGTCTATAGACACGCGTTTGTGGTCTAATGGAAATAATCATTAAAATTCTTTGGACCAAAATGATGTATCACAAACATAATAAAACTTTAGTTATAGCTCATCGTCTGATTATACTAGCTCGTTTATAACTTAATTTAGCTGGAGCCGAACTGAGAGTCAATTACCTGCGCCGGCGCATGCGGAACCGGTTTGCACTGATCCGCCTCCCCGCAAACCATCGACCGATCTCGCATACAACGAGCACCCAACGCGCATGGCGTTTTTTGCTTATTTTCTTTGTCGAATTGAAGGCGCTCTACGTTTTAAGTGCCATTCCAAATAATTTATTCTAATACAATTACTACACTAAAATTAAGTAAATATATTGCTACCGGCATCTTCCATTGATATTCTTGCTTGATTTGTTGCTACGCTGGCAAACAGGCAGAAGGCCCAGCTCATGGACTGTGGTTACGGTCGTCTATAAGCGCTTGCCACCTATAACGGAGCTAACGCTTGCCAGTCTTTAGAATGGGGTAAAGAAGATAGGGGGATGACATACAAGGATGAGATAAGCAGAATGTGGTAGAAGGGATGGGATATGGATTCATAAAAGCAGATAGGTTAGATAGGCGGAGGGGAATTGGGCCACCAGAACTCTCAATTATCGCACGAAACACAATTAGCTCAAGAATAACCGTTTCACGTCGATATTCTCTGAGAGCGTGGTATCTCACATAGAGCTAGAAACACTATCTTGATTACAGCCCTAAGAGCTGTTACTGTTTTCAGCATGGCTCTACCACGTAATTATAAAATATAAAAAATATCTTATTTTTTTGTAAGTAGTAACTTTCCTACTTGACTAAACACAATTCAAACCTGGACGTAGGCTTCCTCATCGTCTTTACTTTTACTACATATTCCAGACTTACAGAATATTTACTAGACTTATATGTAATATACACGGCCGTTTCATTCTACTGACAAAAGCGGCATTTTCCTTAAGAAATACAGAATTAGTTATATAACAAATCTCTCTTTGTAAATTAATGTTAAACCTTCAAATTAATAAAGTACTGATTTCGAGAACAAATTTCAATGCCTATGAACAAATTCCTGCATTGGTCTTTAATCCTGTTATTTAAATTTGACTTCGTAATTAAGACCCTTAGGGTTAAACCGGTAAATGACGGCTAATAAATTATTCCCCAGTCTGTATTTATATTTATCGCGTCAGTGAATAATAATTGTTGTTACCGTTTAGGCCTTTTAGATTTATTTATTAGAGATCTTTATCTGCAAAACTTAATTATCTCCTAAATTGTTTAATGTTATAGATAGTTCGTTTGTGGACGTTAATTAATAGGACAAGAACTGATAGGCTCATAAAATGCTTGAAGTTTATCTATACAAACCAGGTGGGTTTAGTACATTTTTTTTACTTGTTATTATTTTTATTTTATTTAAAACAATTATTTCATGTGTGTATTTAATATCGCTGGAGTTTTATTGTTTAATGCAATATGATTTTTCGAGTACCTCCGCAAGAATTTCTTTATTTAGCGCTAGTCAAACACCTAAAATTTGGCTAGAACTGAGATTAATGAAAGGAGATATTATTAAGGTCCGGGTTAGTTACACGTGGTACCTATATTATAAAAAAATCTAGAATTTGAACGTACGTGAGAGCTTAACAGAGTCTAAAGACACAATCGATGTAAAGTCATATATATAAAAAAAAAGAAGAATTTTAAAATGCTTCTTCTTTTTTATGATTTATGATATTAATATCATAATTACGAGTTTGATAACCAACAAAATTGAACTTAAAACTTTAAACAAGAGTTTAGTTTTGTATACGCCGTACTTATTATATTTATAATTTATGTTATTCATATATATAATTTATTCATTGAATCTTGACGTGATCAGAGGGCTGGTGCTTACCTCGGGCAAAGGATCAGTATGCCAATCCAACGAGGAAACGTAGCTAGCCTTCTGGACACCTTATCCATAGAAGTCGGTGATCTAGGTTTAGTATTCTAGTATAGTCTTCGGGACTATATAAATTAAGTTTTCTTTTATTGTATTTGATTATGTGAAATTATATATAATATAAAAAACTATTTTAAAAGATATATTACATATTTAAACCAGTACATGTTAAAAAACCTAAAATAGATGTGATTGTCAAAAGCGGCACGTTTTTTTATTACCTATAAATTATAGAGTAGGTACAGTCAGTGAAAACATTTCACATTTTAATGTGTCGTTTTGTCAGCGGTTGGGTTATATCCGCCATCTTTACTATCAATTAGCATGTTGATGTGACAGTGCGGTTTCCCGGAATTTTGTTTATTTCTTGCTATTTTTCAGAATTTCTTTTATTTATGGTATTCCATAGTTACTTTTGTTTATTTGTTAAGTTTCTCCTTGTGTTACATTATTAGTTATCAGTTTATTGTTTTCCTTTTGTCATATAACAAATAAATGAGACATTAATAGTCACCCTTCAGTTACTTCATTAAATAAAAATAAAGTTTGAGAAACACTGTTTTCTTTGTTTACACTTTGTCTCATGCTAAGATGATATAAATCAAATAACTTTAATTGATTTTCATGTTAGCTGTCTGTTACGATCTAATTTCAAAATACAACAACAATTTTCATGTGAATGATGACAGTGTTAGATGCACCGCATTACTAGTGATGAGAATGGTGGAATGAAAATGCGTTTATTGCATATTTTGCTTAGTTATTTGTACAATACCAAGCATTTTAATACCACGCATTTTTATGTCGACGCGTCAGTATGGAATTTCTGCTAATGACATCAAAAGGTCGTCTCCATCTCGTTGAAATATACAAATGGGGAAATAAATGGAGAGATTTTGGTCTCGTATTACATATTTTTTCTAAGTATTAAGAATGAATTTGGTATAAACTAATTAATATCCACTGCTGTAGGTCTAGCAATGCCGCCAACAGCCTCCCCAAGCTTTCGCAATTACGCAACACACCCCTTATAAGTTTGTTATTTTTCAAATACAATTTTGTTCGTATTAATAAGGTAGTTGACAATCAAACCAATTGGAATTGCTTTCATATAACTTTAGAAAACCTCTGAAGGCATTTTATACGAGCGTCAAAAGTTAAGATGTGATAACTTTATCAAGTCAAATGCGGTACAAATTATTATTATAGTCTAATCATTAAATAAACATTATTTTTCATGTTTTAAAAGTATGATATCAAGGTATTTAAAACCTGCTAATTATTTTAGAATTTATTGTGAAACGGGTCACATACTCAATTGTCTACTAGATTTAAGTTTTTGATGAACAATAACGAATTTTTCATTCATCGCGATGCTTCGGGCTGAAGGACGTCCTACTTCACATTTGCCGAGCAAGACTTGTTTACTTCATCGGCCGTCGGTTTACTTGAACTTAGAAATTTTACGAGTAGTATTGTCAGTTACGTTGGTTCTTTCAAATATATACTTATTTCTGATTCTATCTATAAGTGAATATACCGCTAAGACTGACGAAGGCGTCAAGCGCAGGAATATCGTAATTATTTTATATTGATTTACAAGATGTTTTTATATGTCAAAGCTAAATTCTTGTAGAAGAATGAAAACGTGTTTAAAATATGTATACATCAGTTTGTTCTTTTTGCATGATCTCATGAAAAAGATGGGAAAGGAATGAGGGATACAACTTACAAAAAAATTCTAAAGCTTACAGAACGAAAGTCTACAGGATTGAAGCGGGCGCCCGGCGCCGCGCCGGCAGTTGATACTTTGTATATATTATTCCCTTAGTAGATCATTCAATGATTAATCCCAAGAATTTAATGCAATTTTTAACGACAAGTTTTTAATGCTACTAAGTGTTAAAAACTTTATTTTATTTATTGCTTAACATCAGACCCAATGAACATGCTCTTAAAACATTGTGTGTTATCAGAATACCTACTTTATTACATTTAGTTAAAATAAAAATAATTACTAACAGAGGTCATGTTTTTAATTTTCACGAAACAACACATGACGTCACTGTACAGACATTAAATATTAGAATGCATAATAAAGCAGAAATTAGGGTATATCTTTTCTCCGTGCATTAAGTTAAATATATTAATGATATTTAAAACCTTTCAATAAATGTAAATACTTTGATGTGAAATCGACCAGACCATAGTCGTGGAATCTGTCATCATTATACATATAAACATAGGTAGATTATAGATAGTCATAACTCATGACTCATTTAGGATAACATAAGTAAATATTGGACTTAGTTAGTTGACAGCATATCTATTTGTACTACATTCCAACAACCGTGCGTTGAACTCATAACTATTATGTAGTTAAACAAATAAAAAGATTTCATTTTATGTACATGAAAGAATGTATCAACATAATACTAAATGACTCACCTCTATGATGCCTGACCCGGTGGTGCGACACCGGCCGGCAACAGGGCTGCTCTTGGTACGCCGTCCAAGAGTCTGCCAACACTGCTGCCAGCACTGCCCACAGCACCCCCGCTGTCCATTGTCCACCGGTACCCATTCTACATGAAAATCCTATCAAATGTAACACCTCCACAACACAACTAATGTTTATTCTCAGAAACTAGCATTTCTGATATACGCTGCAATCCTTCAAACAATACATCCAAAACTGTTAGTTTAAATTCAACAAACTATACCGTTGACTATAATGTTAATCTATTTACAAGTACCTAAGTCGAAATCTGAAAGATGATGCTACTGTTCAGATCATTGGTATCGAACGGACTTCGGTGATTAATCACCACGACCGCGGTGGCGCCGCCAGTTTGTTATCTCATATCGAGTTATAATCTGTTCGTAAGGTTTAGTTCAGTCTCGGCTGATTTATTAGTTGAGAAAGAAGTACGTTACGATCGTGACAACGCTGCGTGGTCGGCAGTGGAACGACGCAACGTGCGCCACCGGCATCGCAACGTCGCGAACTGAAACTGACTGGTTCGGCCGAGTCGGATCTGTCGCTTGGTTAGAACAGTTTATCGAAACAGGGTGCCACTGCCCGACTGGAAGCGGCATTCGTGGATCGTGAAACAACAGCTCTGGTGGAGCTTGTAGCCTTCTCTGTTCTGCTCCCTGCATTCGCCGTGAGGGAGCAGGACGGAAGTTTGTCAAGACCGCGCTTGTACTACGAAAGCTCAAACGAATGAAAAAGCTCCACTCGTTTAAGGAAAAGTTCTAAGTTGAAAACTTTTGATGATTTCGCCGATCTGGATTCGCTTGAAATAGTACGGGGGAGATTTGACTGCACATTGACCCTCGTCGCCGTTACAAACCCAACATATTGTAACGAAGGGGGATGCTCTCTACTTTACCTAATTTATGTTTTTGTTAGCGTACGCTCGAAGACATTTTATGATTTTATGTTCTTGCTCACGCAAAAGGAAGTCGATAGTTATGTTTTTTGGTGTATTATATTAATAAAATATACAGTGATGAGTCACGACATTTGTTCGTCATAAATAACGCACATTAGCGTAAAATAGTAGTCGTCACATAGTCATAATTTCATTAAAAATATTACATGATTAATAATAACATTTCATGTCAGCCGTGCTTTTATACGTTGTCAAATTTAGGGTTATAGTTTTGGCAGCTCATGCCCGTGAAGTTTTGTATTTTTCGGACAGAAGTTACTGCAGATAATGTCATACTTCATTGATGAGTACCGTTCATTTAGTGAAGACTATCGAATTCAAATGTTGAATGTATTATAATCTGACCATACAGCACAATCATGTTGCTATCAATTCCAAGTTCTATAAAAGTAATAATCTCACATTACCTCGTGCCTACTGTGATATGCCAAAATGATCATTCTAAAACAGCCCATAATATATTTTTAAATCTTTGTCCACAATCGTATTTTTAAAGGTTAGACTGTACGGTTAGCTTGATTAGTAAGTCAATATGTATGTCTCCTTGGGGTCTCGTCTTAAGGCCTAACACCGAGTCCGCCCTGCGGTCACTCGTCTCGCATTTAATTAATTTTAAATAACTTAATTATGACTAACCCTTAAGTTTGGCATGATTCGTTATAGTCCACTTAAAGTTTCTTAAATCTTGATTGCGTGTCTGACAGTCGCTAATTTAACTTAATAACTAAAATCCAAATGAAGAGATGTTTAAATTGCGTATTTCACAAGACTATTAAAAACTTACTATGAAAGTATAGCTCTAATTTGTGCTTTATGTTGTATAAAGTGCAAATAAAAAAAGTCCAGACCACTTCGATGATCATATTATTAAATATATAAGTATATAATTAAAATATCTATAGTTAAGGTGGGGAAGTCTGTCGATGAGCGAACTCCGCATACCTCTCGTTCCGTGTTTGAATAGCCATGACGACAACAAATCGGCCATTAAACTAAGACAACCTTTAACTCTATTTCAATAGTAGTTATATTATATTCCATTTAAAAAAGGAAAAAACCAGAGGTGTGCGAACTTACAACCGACGGACTTCCTCACCTTGACTATATAATTGAAATGTCTATGTATAATTAATTTTATACAACAGAGGTAAATTAAGTAAAATAACTTCATTGCAAAATACATTCAAAAACAGCCGGTAAACTTTCCTTAAGTTGAACGTAGATATCTTAATGTTACGAACCTATTTTCATTACTCCTTCAAGTTTTTCAATAGAAACTTTCGAAAGCGTCCGATTTACATACGGTATGGATTCATTTTATTTTCAAAAATGTTTTTATCTAAAAACGTTGTGACACTTCGACATTTCCTATCTAGGGAGTAAAATATAGGAACAATAAATGCACTTATAAGAAAGTTTACAATATTTTAAATAATAAACGGTCAAAAAGTAGTAGAAGAGTGAGAAATGCCATTTAACAATGGAAGATTTAAGAGATTTTTGAGTCTACATATTTTGATTAAGCTATTGTCATTACAAGCGCACATCTCCCAAATTCAAAGGGTACGGATTCGAATCCTTTTTTGGCCAGGGGAAATCCGTTTGAGGACTAAGCCGCGACAGGCGCAGAAGCCTGGGGGATGTTCGCGACCCGGTGAGAGTGTGGGATTCGCCAGATCGGGGGTGGCACTAGCGTGCCCGGTCAGGACCGGAGCCACGCTATTGCCACTCCCCAGTTAAGGATACCCACTAAAACCTTTGGATGTTCCGTCCTGTGCCATATGCCAGGGCTACGGGAATGGGTCCCGACTCCGCATGCCCTGGCAGGCGTGGGCCCCGCTCACTGGGCCTCTTCCAATGCCGGGGAGCTACTCCCCCGGCCCTACTCGGTCTCGTTCGTGCGTGGGGCGGTCTGTAACGCGCCCCACGGGAAGAGAGATGAGTGCGCGCGGAACACTCGCGCTCTCATCTCGACGGCATGTGCGGGTGAGTGAGAACCCCTATACCCCTAGGGGCCGCACCCACGCCGCCCGCTTATGGTGGCCGAAGGTCTAGATCCGACCTCCGGCGTCGGCGCGTCCTCCTTTGGCGGCGGATTCGAATCCTGGCCCGAATGCATTCACCAGTTAGGTAATTTTCTGACTTAAGGTGCATATTGTTACAATAACCACGTGCTAACAACAGTGAAGAAAAAAAAATCGTGACGAAACCTGCACATCAAGTTCATCGAGATAACCGATGTGTCAAACCTGCCAAGCCGCCTTGGACAAGCGTGACGGGTATACTGTCCGTTCCCCTATAGTGGGAGAGTATAGACCCGAGCACAGCAGTCGGGCGCTTGTGGGCTGTTATTTTATATTATTATATATAAAATAACAACTGTATCCACAAATACAGGATTAGTCAAATACACAAATATTTTTTTATAACATGTTTTTTACATCAATATGTGAGTATAAAACATATACATTCTAACCCTTACCGGCCGGGATTTTACGGAAATTGCCAGAACTCAAGTATTTTCGTATTTAAAAACCCGTTGCCGTGCTGGAAATACTCTTTGACTTTACCTATGTTTTCTGTCCTACGTGGATGAAGTCGCGGGCGGATACTAGTATTCTAATAAAATTCCAAAAAGAACATTAAAACCGTTTCATTATTCATGTTGTTTCAACGTAAGGATACAAGTCGTGTTGTAACATAATAATACCCACATAAAACAAAATAGCACGCACATAATATCGTAAAACGTAGAGTATAAACTGTGTACAAAGTTTGTACAAGTTTAATACGTACATTCAATTTATAGAAGGTACAATTCAACCGTGATTATGCAACGATAAACAATGGAACAATAATCATTATTACCGATGCACTTGTTAGCTTGTTACAGCAACATACTTGTGTCATAATATGTAATGTATGTCTTTAAAAAAAATTACATTTAAATTATTATATAGTTATTTGCAATTTCTTAAAGGAAATTACTTCAACTTTAACCTTGAATACCTTTAGAAGGAGTCAGTGTAGCAAAAAAAAGGTGTTTTTATTTGTAGAGCATTTGATTTCCCTACAATGTATATCGATTTTTTTCTGAGTACTGACTTTTACATACATACATACATAACTTCACGCCAGGTCCCTTGCGGGGTAGGCACGAACAACAGAGCACCATACAGGCTTATTCTTACACACCTCACTTGCTTCTTTAACATTCATAACATGACTTTTACATGAATTGTAAAATTCAAAATTGAAAGATTAAATTGTAAAACTATACCAATATAATTATTTAATGCATGATTATAAGGATACGATTCATGCGAGGAAAAAATAATTAGATCTTTTCGTCGTGCATACAATTTCCATATAAAATTTCGTCGAGTCAATTTGGTTTAGTCATGATTGGACAGTTGCGAGATAAAAATGCGCTCAGTAAAAAAAAAATCGTGAAGATGGACCTCATAACTTATTACTTATTCAAATTCTAACAATAATGCTTTTTTTCCCAAAAATTTTCGATATATTAAAAAAAATTGTTATAGCACCATAGTGACACATAAAGCAATCGGTTTTTCATACCATAATCGTCTAATTTACTAAAACAACATTACTTGACTACGAAACAAATACTAAAAAAGCATTCAATCGATTATACTCCATAGCTCAAAAACTACCTAGCATAATCATTCAAAAAGTATTTTAGAAGCTTTTTAGATTTTTAACAGAATTTGGAATATCATTATTCAAAGCTTAGAGGGGGACAAAAGAAAAAAATAAAAAATTTACGACTTTAAGGAAGCAAATATTCAAATAATATCGTCATGAGTTTGTGTGTGTTGTTTTTTAATTGGTGTAATAGACTCTTTTTCCCTGAATAAAATTTTTATCTTCGTGATCGCACTAAAGCTGAATGTAACGGCATATGCAATATTTTAAGGTATTCATATGCTTAAACATAACAGCCAAATTTCATTGATATAGACTCATTAATTTCCGAAAAATGGACGACTAGACATGTTGATTTAAAAGGATTTCTTTTTTGCCAAAATGGCAGGTATCGTGTGATTTTTTTTGTGTAATATTATTATATTACCGTAATTTTATACGCAATGTAATTACATTTGAACTTTAAATAAGTACATGTACTGTTAGATACCTACTTTTCTGAATAAATAAGCATAATATACCTACAGAAAAAATACTAAGGGTGAATTTTTATAGGTTATTCGAAAATGAAATGCAACAAAAAAAACATTAACAACAAGATTTAAATTTTTACGAAAATAATAAGTAGTTCAATTCTGTCACTTTTGTATATTCAGTCGGGTTATATTTTAGTAGATAGATATCTTTTATCTGATATATGAAAATCGGGCTTTAGTCTAGTAAAGGTTCAAAAATAGTAATATCCATTATTTGCATCTTGTCGTCCATGATCTGTCTGTATACAAATATATATACTTAATATCTACTCACTTGTGTACACAGACGAGTTTTCAGACCTTAGGTGAAGCCAGCTCATGTTCACGAAACCGTGTGGGGTATAATTGATGAAGTCTACGTGAGACCTCGCGGCGGTTAATCTCTACAGGGCGTTCGACAGAACAAACTTTATCTACTCAAGGCCCTGTCACCTCATGACCTTTGTTTTTATTGGAATGGTAAGAAAATATAGAGTTCTTTTTTGTAACTTATTTTGTGAAGTGTGATTAACTATAATGATGTACTGTGACTTGCCTATATATTTGATAATTAGCTTTTTAAAGGTAATTTAGTTGAAAGGTGTTGTTTTTTTATACCATAGATTTGTATGCGAGGAAGTAGAATATTACTTTTTGGGGTGTAAAATGTACTTGTAATAATTGATTAAATGTAATATTTAGTTACCGTTTTGATGTCGGTAAACTCTGTTAACAAATTTTTTAGTAGACTGAATACTTACTTACATTAATTATTTAAAAAACATACCCCCAATTATAGTGTATGAATATAAATAAAACACATTAAAAATCCTACATTTTTTTTATTATCCACTAAAATCCTAGAATTGTAAACAACATTTTCTTGAAATTAAACGCTTTAAAGCTTTTTACGAGGGAAATGAAAGTCAGTGCATTCATTAAATAGGCGATTTAAGAGCTCATTATATAAACCAAAGGTTCGCATTCAGTCGCATACGCTACGTGTCCGTAAAAAAAAAAAAAAAAAAAAAAAAAAAAAAAAAAAAAAAAAAAAAAAAAAAAAAAAAAAAAAAAAAAAAAAAAAAAAAAAAATCAGCATACGATATGTCCGTGAACCCTACCCATAGTAATGGGTAGGCCCGAGCCAAGCAACGAATCGATTATGAGCTGATTCTTTAAGATGGAATCATCACAGATTTCTTGCCCGAACTGTCGTCACACACGGCTAATTGCACCACAAATTTGTGGTCAAATACAGATAATTGAAACGAACGTTAAGCTGATGCTTTCCCCTTCCCTCCCTAGAATTATGTATTAGAATAAAAGAGACTATATAATTCGCTTGGTTTTGGCGTGGCAATTTTGATGGCAGCTTGCAGATTGAAAAAAAAAATAACATTGGTCCCTCAAAAGGGTTAAATATTATATTATTTACCTATGAAAACCATGAAAATCTAAACAGCCTATATACCTACTACCTACCACATATGAACTTTTGTATAACCTTGATTAAATGCGTTTCATTTCCATCTATCTCTGTCTGGTCTCTGAAATAAATATCATGAAAATAGATGCGAATAAATAAACATACACAACTGACTTTATTAGCTTGATAATGCTTGATGATGATATAATAATTATGAGAATAGCTCGAAAAGTCATCTCAAGCTCAGCCATATCACTATGTAGAGGCATTGAGAGGCATTAAATTAAACAAAGGTAATTTAGCCTTTCATATTAAAACTAGAACAGTGCGTTGAAGCTTCGTTTAACAATATTTACATGACTAATGGGCCTCGGTTTTTCATAAAAGTGCAAAAGCGAGTGAACTTAGGCACACCTGCGAAGTGGTCCAATTTGCATGTTTTATGCAAACGGCGAGTGATGCGGTCGCGGACACTGCACGCGCTTACCATACAGGCTCTTTGAAATTTTTATATGCATGCCCCACAAATCTGATGGCCACTGTGTATTGGGAGGGAAACGTATTCAGCACTGGAAACAAAATGGTTTCTCAAATATTCGGTAAACTAAATATTTTTTTAGAGACGTACTGGTAACAGCCACTTTCTTTGGCCGCTATTTAACATTTATATCTAAAACCTTTATAATTACCTCGAGGCATTCAACAGAATACACGATAATGTAAACTCATGAGCAATATTACATATTCATTTTCGGACATCTTTTTTGTCTGAAAAGATCCCGATATTACCTACCAGTACTTAACAATGAGTTTCTAATATTACCTCTAAATCTTAAAATACAATGAAGCAGGAGAGTTACTGTTATTTAACGCAAATAAAACTGCTGAAACACACAGTAAGTTTAATATTAAATAAAAAAAATATATTCCGCTTCAATCATGTAGCTTTGTGTAATGTGTGTTCTTAGCCAAGTCAGTAATCGACGCCAATGTACGTTGGAACAACCAACTTTTACAGAAAAAGCCATCGCATGAATGCAGCACTAGCTAAATTGCATTGTTCGTTTTATTGCATGTGCGGATGGCGTAGCTCTCGCCAGAATTATTTACTATGTAACAGCACATGCACTTTATTCTATCCGCCGATTTTACTATTGAAAATCTTTTGTTTTATTCGTGAGATATTCACTTTTATTATTACACCCATCAATGTAATTAATTTGAAGAAAAATTAATTGCATTTTACAGGGATAAATATTTAGGGCCGCTTGCATAACGATCGCCTTTAAATAAAATTAGTTAATCATATCATCATCATATCATACCATCGCCTATGGACATTTGCAACACCAAAGGTGCAACAAATGCCCTGCTGCTCTCATAATGGAGACTGGACCTTGATCACCAATGCCGGAACACAACTCAAGGTTGTTATAGCAACATACTTAAGACCAGGGGTGGTAGCCATCCAGTCGGGCAAATGCCCTGCCACCTGGCTGTGGGTTATTTTGTCGCCTCTTACGACAGGGTGCCCGGCCGCATGAAATTGTATTCTTTCTCTGTTCCTGCACGGAAATGCCAGTGAGAATCTAAACCACATGTCGCGAAAGTCTTCCGTAACATAAGAATGAACACCTTTGTTTTGATTATTACAGTATAAATATGCTGTTCCACTTCAAGACCTTGCTAATAAAATGATAGTCACGTTTGGTATTTCCCTTATTAACAGGGCTGAACATAGAAAATGGGCTAGTTTCCGCGGGATAAGAATGCGGAGTTTATACGAGCAAAATTGAATAAAGAAATATCCTACTAATATTATGAACTCGAAAGTTTGTAATAATGTACGTTTGTTACTCTTTCATGCAAAAACTATTGAAAGGATTTTGATGAAACTTTACAATAATATAGCTTACACATCAAAATAACACGTAGGCTATAATTTATAAAGATATAGTGTGAATCACCCAAAATATAACGATTTTCCATAACCACGCGGATGAAACCGCGAGTGCAGCTAGTATAATGATATATTATACACTAGTTTTAGCCATACATTTTGTAAGACTAATATTTTTGACACTCATCATATTTTATCCCTGCTACCCCTATTACCTAACACAATCGAGAGTTTTCGTACAGGAAATTATTGGGCGTCTCATCAAAATGAAACTACTCACGAAAAATTAGCTTGATAGTAGTCAAGTGTAAAAATGGTCCCTGGATCCTGGACTAATAATGATACTTTCCAACGCAAAAAATATAATCAATAGTTTCCGCGGGATAAAAATTATATAGAATAATGCATAAAATAAGTTATAGCTATTGTTGTAGATGGTTGTAGGTACCTATTAAAATAGTACTTTTTGCATTTCTGTGCAGTGCATTTTGTTAAAATGGGAGTTCTTTTGTATTGTATTAAGAGACAATGGTGCACCGATTGCAGGTCAGCTTTAGGTATTTTATTTTCTACCATTAAGCCTTTGTTGGCCAAATCATTGAATATGTAGTACAATACGTTGCTCGTAAGGCACATTCTACAATAAATCGTTTACAAAACTTATTACATTTTATTGTTATTCGTAGGCACAAGGAAATTATAAACACTTACTTTCCTATTCCTTAGTATTTTAAAAGCTAATTAATCAATTTCCAAATTCTTAAAAGTTTCTTCGACACTCGTGAAAAATGTACTTAGAGACTTGGGACCTCCGGGCCGTTTGGATTCGTCAACTCTTTTCTTATAATCCTCTTCAAAAAACTTCCTGTTTGCTTTTAATTTGGATAAAATTTCATCTGGAAAGAAAAAGTTAAGATTTTAACGTAATTAAGTTACATTCTAATACTTTTGAATTTATAAAGGTTTGAATTAATGTAGTGTATTTATTTTATTTAAAAGAAAAGAAATAAAGAAGAATGTTTATTTTACAAAGGCGATGCACATAAAACATGAACTGGGTGTGTCTTTAGAATTTAAATGGAGTAAAAACAATTGAATTTGATTAGGCCTATATTAGATGGTTCATTTCTGTCTTTCAATTCGGTTGAACAACTAAAACGATCCATCAAAATATAAACTTGAAACATTCAACGTCATTGAATAGCGTCACGTCCTTCCAGTTCGGTGTTTTTCAACTAAATTTAAGCAATGTGGTTGATCCGTCTAACATTAATATTACAGAATTTCTTCTAAAAACCATACCAAACCCTCATACTCAAAATGAACTCAATTTAAAGCACTAAACGATAAAATCTTTATAACGATGTCCATTTTTCAATAGTCGCAAGAAGTCAAAATAATCATGTGTGTCTTGAAAGTGAAGTTGAAATAAATAGGTACCTTTAAAACTAATCCGTCTTTGTAATTCCCACCAGCTTCTTTGGCAAAGCATGTAATGGTAAATATTCTTCCAGTGAATTAGACCCAACATAATGGACTTTGATCTTATCGAGCATTTCTTTTCGCATGAAGGGTCTAATCATATCTAATAAAGTATTGACATACTGTGGCGCATTGACAAAGTGAAATTCTTTAAGTTGAATAAACATGGCTTCCTAAAAACACATCACATAAATAATTTATGAAAACTGGAAAAGTAACAAGTGGGAGGGGTCTCAAAATATCGTGACGTCACATTTCAAAATTAATGTATATGAGTTAATTACGGCGACGTAAAATTGCAAAAAGTGATGTCACACTAGGGAGGGAGGAGTCTCAAGAATGTGACCAGCTATGACAAGGACGAGGGATGGGTCAAAATTCATGAAGTTCGTGTGACGTAATTTGTGTATGGCCTCTAATTTCTCAGGCCGTTTCATGCTAATATGGCGATGGGTTTAACGTCTTATTTCAGGTGCGGCATTTTTAATGACATTAAATATTGACAAATAAAGTATATATAATTCACTAAGGGCTGAATTTTCAATCACCAAACAAAAGTTAAGAGAATAAAACAACATGGGAAATATAAAATGAGAGTTGCATGAATAAAACAATGGAATTGTTTCACCATTGACGTTCGTCAGGTTATAATTTATTCGATTGATAACTTTTAGGTGATGATTGAAAAATCGGCCCTAAGGTGGTATTCGTTACAGGCGTTATTCTTTAAAGCGTTAAATAAGGCGCACTAGACCACAGTCTAAACCAACACCAGTTTAACATTATCGCATAACAAGCCACACCATTACTCATACATCTATAAGACATCTAATAAACTCATAACAATGTTGTGTAGAAATGAGGTATGTTTTTAATTCACAAAAGCAGATTAAGAGCAGTGTTCTAAACTCAAACCGAATCTTTAATGAATAATGCGCTCAAATTAGGAAATAGTTTCAAAAGTAAAGAAATGATGATTACACTATACTGTTTTTGGGCCCCTTTTGCTCAATCACAATTATAACGGGTGTATAAAAAGACTCGGAATTTATAGGTAGGCTAAGTCCATTCTCTAAATCGAGTCCCTAAATCAGGGTAGTGTAATAAGGGTTCAGCCGCATTATGTCAATTTAATCAAAAAAATCTCAAGTGTCTGTTTGTATATGAGTAAATAATCTTCTACAAGCCTAAATTTAAAATACCGATTAGATTATCATGCGCATCATATATTATATTACTTCACATTTGTAACAGCATTAATCTAGGGTGTGTGAAGCAAACTGCAATACACGACACTATAATTTTAGTGTTGATAGTAAGTCGATATCAAGGTAAATGATCCATGGGCTATAATTATTAAAACATACCTGTAAAAAGTATAAAAATTGTTGGGCAACATTTAAGTCCATACGTGATATATGGCTAATAGATACTTTGTCCATGTTTAACATAATAGCAACACCCGGCACTGTGCCCTCTTCATATTGCCATAGATCGACTATCATCACGAATGCCCTATAATTATAAAACTCATTACGCATACGTACTACATACAATGTAAGGAAAGGAAATTTTAATGAAGTACCTGTATAGAATAAGTACGGTCTTTTAAATATACTGTAAACTATGACGCACGCATATTTTTGTCTATGGAAATACACACATTATAATCATTATTTTGTACCAAAGACATAGTACGATAATAGCGTTTATAGTGCTATAAAAAGTGACCAGGAAACTGCTCTAAATAAGGAGTCAAAATTTCAGTAATTGTTTGGTATAAACCTTTGACTCTCATTACGATC
This sequence comes from Dendrolimus punctatus, assembly GCA_012273795.1. Classification (NCBI taxonomy): domain Eukaryota; kingdom Metazoa; phylum Arthropoda; class Insecta; order Lepidoptera; family Lasiocampidae; genus Dendrolimus; species Dendrolimus punctatus. The sequence goes on along the minus strand of CM022529.1, from coordinate 11,250,867 downwards.
ATCATCATAATTACGTGTAGTAAAATAGCACTTTTTGTAGTAGCGTAATGGCTAGTCCACGCGTCCCGAAACCCATGTACACTACTAAGGCATTTTCTGACCTAATGTGCATATTGTTACAATTACCACGTGCTAACGAAGGTGAAGGAAAACATTTTGATGAAACCTGCACATCGAAATATCCGATGTGTTGAACCTGCCAAATCGCCTCGGACAAGCGTGGCGGGTATACTGTCTGTTACCATCTAAAGTGGGAGGCCTGAGCCTGGCCGTTTTTAGATATTGAAATATTTACTCCAAATCAATTTCTAGTAATGAAAATCAGCCACTCGATTGTTTAGAGGTTTAGATAAGCAGAAAGACAAAAGTGCTTTGATACGAGACAGATTCAAGAAATGTAACAATTTCATCAGTTTCAAATTTCCTTAACATTGGATAGTTATAAATGCATAGGTATTAACTAATAATAAATTAACTAACCAAAAATATTTTTTAATTATATCTAATTGACACCCTGTCAATTTATAAACGATACTAGCTGTACCCGGCAGACGTTGTCCTGTCTTTAAAAATAAAAATTTTGGAACCCGATTCCAGCGTCATCTAGCGGGACCAAATATTAATCTAAACTATTCTCAAATCCACTTGAACAAACAAAAAAATTCATCAATCAGGACCAGCGTTTAGTGGGCCTGGCCTGGTGGGAGTGTCGCGGCGCCACCTACTGGGTCCAATCGCTTATTTAAACCATTCCGGTACAAACTTCAACACATACAACAACAAAAACAACACCTAAATTCTGGTACCCGATTGCAGCAAAATACTAATATCGCTATTACAAAATAGGGTTGAAAATTTAGGGTTATATATGTATTTTTAATGCTCTATCATAAAAAAATAAAAAATAAAAATTATCTATAAATTAAAAAAATATATAGGGGTGGACTACCTTAACAGTTAGGGGGATGAAAAATAGATAGTAACCGATTCTCAGACCTACTGAATATGCACATAAAATGTCATAAGAATCGGTCAAGCCGTTTCGGAGGAGTATGGAAACGAATATTGTGACACGAGAATTTTATATATAAGCTTAAGAAATCTTATTACTTTCATTTTGTAACCATACAATAATATTATTATAGTCATTGTATGGCTACAAATAACTACTAAAGCTAAAATATTAAGATTAATATTTTGAATTAATTAATAGGGTGCAAAAATGGTACCTATAGTTTATCTTACATACTTGTGAGTATAATATACACCATGTGTACAAATTGACTTTGACTGTACCTGACAACATCGCTGTAAACAAACTTGTTCAAGTTTGTATCTAATAACTGGCAATAGATAGGTCGATATCCTTCCTTTGTATTTGTGCTTAATGGGGTCACCAACCTGGAATTGAAAGAGAAGAGAAAATTGCATGTTATATATAAAGTTCATTCATGTTGTTTAAATTGTAAGTGGTAAGCACTAAATCTTGGACCAAAGCCAACTCTACCTGCAAGAGATAGATACATTTAAAATACCTGTTTAAACTGGACTCCTAAAATAATTTTCCTGACTTTCTGTTTTCTATGGTTGGCCCATGCTTTCTTCCTTATTTTCTTGAACCATTTAGCGTTTGTAACCAAAAGTTGTCCAGAACATTTCTCTAGCAAATCTTAAACCACTTACCCTCAGTTGAACCTCCTGCCTGTCTACAGTACTCAAGCTTTAAAAAATGACAAATAGCAACTGTTTTATGTAAATGTTGACTGATTATTATAACATATGGCCACAATCTAAAATAATAGCCAAGTAAATGCACTTATAGAAGAACTTGAGTGTTGCTGCTTGGCTCTTTACATTGAATAAATTAATATACCGTATTACAATACACATTTTTGGATAAAATTTTAGTTAAATTGTGTCTTTAAATTGTTAATATAGAATATTTTCTACTATAGTATCTGTTGTGGACAGAGAACGCCGCCTTGACCCGCCTGCCGAAATACACCTCCGCGTCCCGCACATCTCCGACGGCCATAGCTCGCGCAATTAGCAGCTAGGCGTCGGACAAAAAATGCTACACAAGAAGCGGCCTTGAAGGCCGAAACGCCACTTGCCACTATTCTTTGAATAATGACTACTCTCTCTACGATTACTACCATTATTCTATGTATTTATCAAAGTTTAAAATAATTATAAATATCGAAATAATACGTCATACATTCCACATCGAGTTTTATTTGAAAAAAGCAACTGCCACCAATAATATCTAACTTTAGATATAGCTTAAGTTGTTTGGCGTTTAAATATCATTAAATAGTGTATGTGTACGAAAATGGTCTTCTAAAGTTCATAGTCAGATACTGGTCCATTATTCTAAGAAACAGAAATGTTTGCATCTCTCGTTTTACTATTATAATTTACTCCACATTTTAAGTACTACTTTAATTATTGCAAAAATAAATTGTCAATGTTAGTGAAAATAATATAAATTAAAAAATAAACTTTTAATTACGAATCTTCATTGGTCTAAATTGGTCGTTTCTTATTATTAATTTTCTGAGTGCCACAGTCCGACTTCTACCAAGTCGCACTGAAATCACCGGTAATTGTCATTAACTTATAAGATCGTAAGCAACAAAGTAATTACAAACGATCAAAACTCTCATTTAGCAACAATGAATGCGATTGAATTAGGAAGACATATTACAAAGTTCTCACTAACCACGTCTGAAGAGCGCGCTCCAAGGAATTATCTACTTCTCTATTCGAATAAAAGGTTAACAAGCCCCTCAATGTATAATTTAAATCGAGCACTTGCTTTGCTTGTTCGATATTGCATTCACGGCTTTGATACGCCAATATTAAATCCAGATCTGAAATTACATCGTAAGTTTAATATAAGTACATGTAGATATATTAAAATTTAAAAATTATTTTCCCCGTTACTTATTGTACGGAACAACCATACAGACCGCACAATCAGCACTTCACGAGCACATCATTTTAGGCAATCAAATCGATTAAGTTCATGCAAAAACACCGAGGGTCACGTTCGCGTAAATAGTATAATATAACGCTTTATTGCTTACGAAAACAATTATGAAAATTCACAGTTACTTCGATAGTGAATTGGTAAAACAAAAACATACTCATGTCTATATCATAAATCTATCAAATTCAGAGTTAAGCAAATATAATAACAAATCATTAGTATTTAGCAAACATCCAAATCATTCATAATATCCCTGGTGTACAAATCATACAACCTATATACCGAATTTCATCATAATCAGTTAATTCCCAAAACTGTGTAGGGTGGCTAAACTACCTACAAGCAAAATCGTTTTCACATTTATATAATCGTGTTGATTATATATAAGTATGTATAAATAATAATAGATAACGGTTCTTATCAGAATCAGTCTTGTGTCAGTCAATGTATAATAACAGCCTGTCTATTGAATATTGATAATTGACGGACACTAATAGCCCTGATAATAAATTCATTCTTACCAGTTATAAGCTCGCGTGGAAGGTGGGGTTGTTCTTCCAACCATAATCGTAAATTGTCAATATCTTCCGGCTTTATTTCAGTGTGTTTTTGATATTCCTTTTGCACAGACATTTTCAGCAATTTATTAAGTATTTACATATACCTACTTACTATATTTTATGCACAGTTGCACGTTTTCTATCCTATATTAGTTCAAGGCTATATTGCAGTAAGAAAATATTTTCGATATATGAATACAACACAGTCTGCGTTTGCAGTCTCCGCAATAATGACAAGTAATTGAACATGAATGACTGTACTGTATAGATATCTAGCTTCGTTGCTATCTTTATGAAGTAAAATGTATGTAACATATATGTATATACCTCCGAGTGTCGTACACTTGAGTATGCATGATAAAACAATTTACTCACAAACAAGCAAGCGTTAAAATATCTATCAACTTATTTCTTAAATTTCATAATAAAAAAATAATTATTGTTTGAACAATAATTAATAGGCTATTTGGCTCGTTACAAATAAAAAAAAATTATTACATTCATACAAACTCAAGAATGGCTGTAACGTTTTATAAAAGGATAACAGTATCATATATTATATAAAACTTACATATTATGTATGTAACATACACATATATCTTTATAAAATTACTGTTACAAAATGTAAACCACATAACCGTCGAACAATAGGACCACGAGTTTTTCACTTTTCAAAGAAAGGGACAATATAGCAGTTTCTTTAAAACAGATTTTCTGATTTCCCACATCCATAATCAGTCGTGTGCTGCTTTCCTTGCGATGTTTTCCATCGTCCTCATTGTGTGGTTTATATTTCTATCGCGTGCTATATAACTGACGTTCAAATGAAATAACAACTCAACATGACCTTCGAAGTAACGTTCGTCTCAAGACCACTGCAAAAATATTGCACAGATTGGTACTAGAACTTTTATTATTTTAGGATTAGGAATTATTTTGTATGAAAATCAGCATTTTATATCAATATTCAAATTTTATCCTCAATTATGCATACTGACAAGTAGATACTTCTCTAGTTTCTTATAAAAGTAATCTGAAGAGTAATAAAAGTTAAACATTCTTTATGGGTGACTTTCAATCTTTCTACTTTGTGAGTCCCGTCTTGCCTGTTTTCAAGTGATAATAGAATTTAAGTTTGTCTGAAAGGTTTTATGAATTCCTAACTTTTGTGGGGATACATTGTAAATAGGCTAGCATTTAGTATTTTTTAGGGTTAAGTCTATGTCTATTAATATTAAAATATTGAATAAATCAAATTATAAATTTTCATATGGAGAGCATATAAGGCCCCCAACAATAGTAAGTATACCTATAGTAAGTATACCTATAGTTAGTTGTACATTTCGTATCGTCTTATAACTTTCTCCACATCGTAAGCCAAGGGTCATATATAATGACATTATTCTAAATCTAAGGACTTACAAGTTTGATAGGAGTCGTCCTTCAATAGCCCACTATCACAGGAGTGGACATTTCATTAGTGTTTAGTGCTGACTTTAACAACTACATAATAGAATTACATAATAGTATTATATTGCTGAAATTTCAGATAAGTAAGGCTTATATAATAAGGCTTTAGGAACTGCAATATGAATTATATGAAACACTGTAAGCTACATACCGAGAGGTTGCGATGTTTTAGTTCTATAACACAGTGTTCCGCAAAGTATGAACTGCGGCACACTAGTGTACCGTGGTTATTAATTGGTGTGCCTCGGAAAAAGAAGGTTATGCTGCAATTTAAACTTTAGGTTTGTTGATTAATAATAATAAGTACCTTTTCTGCAATTTAAACTTTAGGTTTATTGTTTAATGATAAATATTGTTTCGATTATTAATAAATAAATGTTGCTTAATATTACTTAAAAACGATTGTTATTTCAGTCAAAGTAAGTCAAAGTCAAAGTAATTTATTTGTTTGAAACATGGACAATTTTGCAGATGTTATGCTAAGTCTTGAGTTACATGTTTCGCCTTGACAGGCATACAAACTTTTTGTAGTTTCGGTTACAAGCCGTTTGTTGTCCTTGGGACTATACAGATTATATGATTATATTATTGATTATGATGATCTTGTTACAATTTAAACAAATATTTAGTATACAATTATGTCTCTTTTACTTAATATAAGTATCATAGAAAAAAATGATTAAAATAATGTCAATAACAATTTTATATAATTTAGTCAATTAATTATTATGTTCTTATTACTCGTTTGTTTAAAATTAAATACTCATCGTGGTATAAAATGCCATGCGTATCAGCCACTCTGCTACTTTTATTTTAAAATATTTTAAGGGAGTGACTTAAATTTTCGGGTAAATGGTTATAAATATTGACACACATGGAGTAAGAGCTTCTTTGGCATATTACCGTTATACTATTTGTGGTGTACCTCCAAGATTTTTTTTTCTAGTAAGTTTATTAGTTTTCCTAGATGTACCTTGAACACAAGAAGTTTGCGCAACACTGCTATAACACGTCGCACTGTCTATAATTTGACGTGACGCTGCGCGGTATGCTAGCAGCGCGTTCCATTAGTAGCTCCTAACACCCAGAATGCTCCGTTAGCCGTTCCACAAGGCGACCGCGGTCGTTGTGGTCGTGGCGAAAACGTCACTAATGACTTCATCATTTTCAACGCTCTCAACGACCCATGTCAAGTCAAGAGGTGGTTCGAATAACACCGACAAGCAAGTGGAACGGGAAAAATCACAGTCTTAAAGGTAGTTGTTGTGAGTATCTACGAGTAATGCAACGTAGCCTATATCGCATGACAAACAAATACAACAAGAATATTCCTATCCATCTACGTCCATTTTTTTAAAGATTTATTTATATACTTTAAATTTAAAAATACTAGCATATTATTTCCACCTTATATGGGTAAAGAATAACACATGCATAACAAGCTTGACGAGCAAGCATTCTTCGAACGCTTCCGGTCTGAAGGCATATTCTGGCAGTAATAAAATTAGCATATGAATACATATTATCCACAAACGGCTATAGAACTAACGTTACCCTCTTCCATTTGATCAGAATAACATATTCTCGCCCTTGTCCGAGTTTCCAGAACATCGACGGCGTTTAAACTCGTTATGAACTCATGAGCGGTCCATCGGTAGCGACGGGTGAGTGAATCTCGCTTACGGTCCACCAACTGCTTTCAAAGTGCCCTACCGCCAGCGAATGTATCCCTCTTCAATAACATGAATAACTTATTTTAATGTAGTACTAAATATGTATTTACTAAATTCATTTACAAGCTTATGACATTTACGGAAAACTTCTGGTTCTATATGCAGGATATTTCTAACAAAATAACAACATTCAACATCGGAGGTTCCTAGAGACAGTATGATTTTTTTATAACAAGCGGTTTATAGGTTTAACTTACATTTCAAATCATAAAAGTTTAAAACTTGCATTAGTGCTTTTCTAAAAATAAGACAGTCATAGTTTTAAATATAACATATTTTTTTCAATTATTTAGAAATAATAACTTTTTACCTAATATCTACTGTTATTAGAAAAATAATATTGATCATGATGGTTGATTATGTAATCTAGATTACACAATATTTTTGATAAATCTTTTGTATCATTTTAAATAATATTTTCTATTAAATTTTTCATTTGTAATAATGCTTCAAGATGATGAGGAGGAAGTATTTGAAGGTCTTTACGATGATGGACACTGGGAATGGAGTGAACGTGCTCGTGAATTAGTTTTTGTTAGGTTGTTAAATTATTTTTTTAGGTTGTGAAATATCATTAATTAATAAATGAAATTTCCTTTGTAAAAATATATACGAATTTATTGCAGCAACATATCGCAGGTGAAAAGTACTTTAGCGGTTATTTCGCCAACCTTCGTTGGTTCTTTACAATTTAAAGACGATTTGGATTTTAATCAACAGGTAGTTTTACAATTTAATGTTAATATTTTACAAAAAGCTGAACCTACATTGAATTTAAACTTTCCTCTTCTACTTTCAGGAACGTTTTAGAAAACAAGTTCAAAGGAAGCCTACTGAAGGTGATGTTGTTACATTGCAGGTGGGTTTAACATAATACAAAATTCAAAATTTGCAAATTAATTATTCATGGTGTAATATATAATCTAGAATTATTAGCTGAAGGACTCAAACGGCGCAAATATAGAACCTTAGGAAGGGGTTACTTACATAATTGTTCCATTTGGAGTTGAAACTTTAGGTCCGTGGGGTCCATCGGCAAATAGTTTCTTCAAAGAGATTTGCAAGAAACTCTTTGATGCCACCCGTGGTCAGAAGGCTGGCTCATATTTCGCCCAACAAATAAGCATCGCCATACAGCGCGGCAATGTGGCTAGCCTTCTGGGCACGCTCCCATCTGGCAGCGATTTGTTACACAGTCTGTAATAGCTTGTAATATTTATTACTTAGTTTATTGTTAGTTTTTAATTGTATTTAATTTTAAATAGTGTTGATACTACTAATATAATACTATACATCTAGAATTTAATTTTTTACCAGGATGTAAAAGATGTAGCGCTGTTTACGGCTTCAAGGGCAATGTTGAGTCCTTCGCTTATTGATGTACTACATTTTCAAGTAACTCAACGTTTTTTGCGTTCTTTAATATTGTACAGCCAGTATTATTTGCAGGTAAGCTTTCAAAAGTTTATTGTTATTATATTAATAGTTCAAGAAATATTTTACGTGAATATTAATTAGTCCCGGTATTCTACTATTAATACTATATAATAAAAGAACATAGTGATTGTTAGATTTCAGATAAAATGAAAAGGAGGTTATTAGATGTAAAGGTACTTACTGAAAAAGCGGCTTGATTGAAGCAGAATTTCGTGAAAATTTAGAAGACTTACGTCTCCTCGTTGCAAAAGAATATTGCAATATATTACTAGGTCAGTAAACTATTGAAAAATGAAGAATAAAAATATTTGCCCATTTCCAACAAACGCAAAGTAGGTGGTAGGAGAGGGAAGAGTAGCCTCAGTAAGGTGTTTATCAATCAAATAAAGAAAAAGATATGAAGTTATCAAGCAAAAAAGTTGATACATACTTTTGGTGATTGATTTGAGATTTAGAGAGGCTCCTTCGACAAGAAATTAGCTTTTAAATGCAACGGTTACAATGATAATTACTGTTAAATTTGTTGTTTTGTCTGTAATTTGTACAATTGTATTATATCAACTTTATGATACACCTATACCTAGTTCATTTCCACGCCATAGAACATAGAAAATCTAATAACTCAAGACTAGAAAGTTATGCTCGCAAACTTTGTATGTAGGTATACACTTTTTATCACTTTAATTTTGTATTGTTTAGGTATTGGAGAATATTCAAAATATCATCATCACATGGGACCAAAGAGAAGAATGAGCTCCTTATTAAAAACAGACAGCTTGCTTTTCGAAACCTTCTTGCGTATTAGTATCCAGATAATATGGCTTGCCCTCGGCCGTAAATCATTTGATCAAATAGGTAAAGGGAAGTTTGTTTTAACGTTTACCAACTATCTGTTTTCGCTGTGAAACTATAACACAATTCTTTTCAGAGTTTGAAGTACATAGACTTTTTAAATCGTCGCAATTCAATATCATTGACCACAAAATAGGGCGTAGAAGTATAGCAAAAGTAAGTCTAGAGGAACGTCGGGTTCTATTAGGCCACTGCGTGCGTCGAGGCAAAAAGGTTAACATGCGCTCTCCTCTAATTAACGAAATTTTGTGTCGCCGAGACATTGACTACCATATACTTGGCCTTGATGTCGCTCAATACGTTTGGTAATTATTCTTGGAAACTTCAATAACCTTATATCATATATACTTTACTCCACAATAATGTTATGCATTAACAATAACGATACCTATCTAAGCACGCGGTGCTCTTTGCCGTGTCACTACTCACAAAGGTTTTACTTAGTTAATGACGAGTCTCTACGTGCAAATCTTAATTTAATGGATTATTTAAGTCATGGTAACTCTAATTTTTAATTATTCCCCAAAATCAAAGATCGTCGAGCCCGTTAGTGTGATGACTGATATAGTTAACTATTTGAATGTTTTCACAGAGGACCAAATTTCATCATCATCATTCAGTCATGAGTATTCATTTTCAAGATCTTAGATTCACTACTTAATTTTGATAACATAAAAACTATAGAAGACTAAAAATAACTATTAATATTAATTATAATTGTCTTCCCTTTAAAAGGCTACCTTCAAGGTTGCGATATTTTGAAAGGGTGTTAACGTCCCCTGAAAAAGAATTTGCAGGCCTGGACATTAGTTTAGGCATTATAGGACTACCAAGATGGCGTTTCGATACTGTTCTCAAAGAAATAAACGTATCTATCTTGACAACCGGTTCATCAGCTAGCCTTAAAGGTTCAGGAACACGGTGAGATATAGACATGACTTTTTTACTACAATAGTATGAGCAAAATCGTTTTTAATATGCAGTTTCTCTAATGATAATATGATACATTTTGTGTGAATGTAAGAATTATTTAAATAAACAGAAAACCTTAAAACAGAGGACATACAAACTGGCTACAATTAAATTACAAATCATATTGTTGTTGCAGTGAGTGTGCGAGTGTGTTGAGTTGAAGGACTCGAATTAAAATTCCGTTAGAATTACTATAGAGTTTATTAGAACTATACAAACAAGTATAACACAGGTACAAATATAACTGGACACGACCAGTCCAAACGTAATGCACGATTCAATAACACGCGCAAAGTCCGTCACCGTCACTAAATAGATTATCGAATGTACACAAATTTTGCTCCGCTTGTGGTTACCACTTACTGCGTCATCTCTCAATTGGGGCATTGCTTTATACTGTACAAATACAATATGTCTTCTCGACCGCGTGGATAAATAAGGAATAAGGAAATAAGTATAAAAATATGTATTACCATCTTAAACCACCACAAAACAATACATTTTAACAATATTCTTGAAACATTTTTAGGATTGTATCAAAAACATCTCGAATTGGTTCAAAGAAAAGTATGGTCAATGTAGTAGCTAAGAAGTTCTACAACGATATTTTTATACCCAAAAAGGAACCAATGTAAGTATTTTCCAGTTACCAAATGAAAACTCTAGGTTTCTGGGTATTTCGGCAGTATGCAAAAAACTTCTTTATCAAACATCGCAATCGGTTCACATACAAGGCTGTCGTAATACGGGAATGAACATACTTTTACCTTTGTAAATGCGACAATGTCGAGTTCATTTGTAATTCTTATACTAACCATCAAATATGTATTACTTTGTAAATAAACTTTTATCGTCTTATATTAAACTCTTATCGTCAACAGCTTAATTCTACCGAAACAATTTCCAACCAATCTTATTCAACATCATCAAGACGAAGTATTAATGAATCAGAAGTTAAAATGGTTAAACGTGCTCCAAAGATATCTTACCAACGATACACTTTGAAAACAATATAGCAAATTCATAAATTAGACAAAATAAAATTGTATTTTACATTTCTTTTAAATAAAAGTGGTTTGAGATGAACATGTTTAGAAAATATCATCATTAATATGGTATCTTTTGTACGTTCATTTTTTGTCAAATGTAGCTATGTACTGGTTATATTATACTTACATTGTTAGTCTTAATGAACATAGCCTGAACTAAAAAAAAACAAATGTCTGTAAATGTTTGGTTAATTTCAACAATACTTACTTTATCTCACTATTTTGTCACAAAATTATACGACTATTCTTATTAGACTTATTATATTTTTTGTGATGTTCATCTAAACATGCGATACGTTAATTATTCTAGACATGAATAAACCACTTGGGCTCACAATATGTACCTAGCTACTTCTAATTTTTGATAATACCCTCTACTGGTGTCAGTCAGACTATTTTAAAGCTGCTTGAAAATTCATGGATACTTGATATTACTAGCTAGAAACAAATCGTGCAGAAAAAACAATAAGCACTCCCAAATGTAAAGGATTACCGAGTCTGTCTAGATTCAATTTCTTAAGCTTGTGCCTATATTTCGCACTTTTCCAAATAGCTACAAGATTTGTAACTTTAATACAATCCAATATCTCTTATGACTGTATTCTTCATGTTGTCTTCCAAAAATAATCTATATAAACAAGCTTGTGGTAGTGTATGGACATTAAGGTGTGGCGTCCCTTATTAAAAAAAATAACTTTCAGGTCACAGAAAAGATCCAAGTTAATAGGAGTATAATATAAAACTGTTTATAGTAAGTATTCAAATTATAATCTATATATATATAATAAAACTCTTAGAGATCAAAATTCTGTACAATGATAAAAAATGCTTAAAACCGAATCAGGAGGATGTTAGAAGTGAAATAGAACTAATTTAGATTTTTTCCAAATTTTGTTCGTTTGTACGGGCTAATCTCCAATACGACTGGACCGATTTAAATGAAATCTTGTATGGTAGTAACTTATATCCTTGGTCAACATATAAGTAGGATACTTTTGATCCCGAAAAATTTAAGAGTTACGATGGGATAGTTAAAAAAACTATTCACGCGGACGAAGTTGCCGGCAGAAGCTAGTCAGTAATAAAAATTCAATGTGATATACAAAAGTATATATTTGTAAATACATCTAAACAATATAAATTCTTTTAATGGAGTCATAATTAATAATATTTTAAGTACTAAATAGATTCTGATATAAATTGACGAAGTTCAAAACATACGAGATAATAGAAGGTGAATATAACACGGTTCTTAGATTATAAATAGTATCTAAAAAATACCGTTTAAGCAGTACAAAAACCGATTTTTTCCCTTTTAATGTGATAAATTCACAATTCAAATCGTCGCCTTACTTTCCCAAATCTGTATCACGAACAAAGTTTTTATGACACCAAGCCTAGTACTTAGAGCAAAATCATACCTTCAAACATAAACCATTTATAGAAAGACGGTATCTGGATCGGTCATGTGCAGCCAGCTAAAGGACATCCATCATAATTACGAGAACTCAATATTAAATCGATTTAATAGAGATAAAGGTGAAACGGTTTCCAATGGATACATTACTATTAACCACACTGACAAAAACCACCTGAATATTACATGTATGTTTAAGCACACAAGATTAAAAAAACTTCATTTGACGCTTTTGTTCACGTTAGTCTTTGTCTATAGGTACTCTTATCTCGGCTGAGCATTCAAATTAACATAAATACGTAAAATACAGAAATACGTAAAATTGGGCAACTGAAACCCAAGACAGAGGACCGCGACCAGGGTTGGATTTCGTACTATAATTATAGTATTTGTACTACAATTTCATGCTTTGTACTATATACTAGGGAAATCTAACGATAGTACAAAAGATGTTATAATTTCAATACCTTGCCTATATGACTAATATAAGTACTATTTAAATACCATTCGGTGCTAACCCAACATTTAAAAAAAAGTTCATTGAGATGTAATCACGTTGTCTAATCTGTAGTCGAAGAATACAGATTATAAGTCGTCATCCATGAACTATTTACGGGGAATTCCCGTGAATTATACTTTTTCTTCTGACATTCAGATTGTTCGAACATAAGTTTGCATATTATTGCTCTCTATTCTATTCTAAGATTTCTGAGGATGAAACTTATATTGAAGAACTGATAAACTTGTAAGAGGAATATTTCTTTGTAAACTCCTGTTGGTGTAATGTTTAGGTATTTTTAATTCAAAATAATAAAGTGTACTATATTTTTTTGCAAATACTATCTTTTTAAATTTTTTATGCTATCGTTTTCAGCTTACCCAACTCCAATCCTGACCGCGACACAACATATTCGCATTGTATTAATGACAATTGATGTCATTCTATAAGTACTGTCGCCAGTCGCGGTCGCTTGTCTCTGTCTCGCCTCAACTTTTATTCATAAATTTGCATACCAAGCGGAAGTTTCGTGTATTGCAGCTCTGTCTCCTGTCTCAGTCACTTGTCTTGGTCTTTAAATTTCTTAATATAAATAAAAATTGTAAGGTTACGTTCTCCTGAAAAATGATATTTAAAAGAAACTATTTTAAGAAAGTAAGCCTACGATTTTTGTTTAACCTTGTATTACCATTCTAACGTAACAAGAGTTTATGTAGCTACTTTTAATATTTAACGTCCTGCTGGCTGCGGATAAAGTAGTTTCATAAGTCTATTTTGCCATCGACGACGTTGAACCTCACTGCAGTGACGTATCTCTTCGCGCTCATCGGGAAACGATGGTGGGAAAGATGGTCTATGAAAATATTAAAAATACATTTACAGTCAATGACATTAGTAATAAATATTAGATACTTTTCAGCATTATGCTAGCGTACCTAAGTTGGATAAAAAGACACAAATCACACATTATCAATACCGCCATATTGCACACAAAAAATAAACACTCAAAAGTATAATGTCACAAAATTTTATAGAAGAGCGCACTGATTTCTTTCTGCCTCACGGTTAAGTCTCACAGACGCGGCGCCACGGTTGCGCAACAGAATGTTTGAAAAATAAAATAATTTTAGAGAGAATCCGATTTAATAGTATTAGTAAATAGAAGAATGCTTTAATGTTAAATGTACATTAAAATACTTGATAAAAAACAATATCAATGTCGTTGGGCTTATCTGCGTGATTGGTTCCATTTTTTACCGCGGGACTTTCTCCGTGAGACGCACTCGTTTGTTGCATAAATATAATTATGTAGGTATGTTTGGATTTTTGCATATTTTTGTCCCTTCTTTACGATCTTTCACAAAAACTATCAAGAAGTTTAACATGTGTGACGTATTTTCGATAATGGAAATGATCACAGAACGGCTTTTCCTTGGAAGTCAAGTTTTTAGGAGATACGGTTTAAAAATTACACAATCATTACTTACTCTTTTGTCTCTTTACGCGGCAAAACCACATCAGGATACAATTGTATAACAGCTAAGTGACTTTTCCTTACTGACCCACTACTCTTGGAACTATAACCGCTTGCTGATGACCTAAGCAAAAATACTTCCTCAATCACACATATATTTTTTAATACTTGCTGCTTATTGTTACTTAAATATCTACATACATTGAAGCTTTTGATTTTCCATCGGAAGCCGTCGGTAACGGCCTTAACATTGTATCAAAGGCGGACCTTGCCATTCCCAAAATTCCTAAAGAAATCTCGTTTTGCTTTAATTCCTCTTCAGGCCCAGCAATAGCAAGCAACAAGTAACGTAAGCGTGAAGTCATCCTACAAATTATTTCCAATTTGTCTTTAGAACATATTTACAATTAAAGACATGAGTGGATGAAGGTGATAAGTCGAGTTATTCCAATTCTGAGTAAATCGAGATAAAAGTTTTACTTTTATTTTAAACTGAACTGAACTGAACTTAACACCTTTTTCAACTTTTTTATTTTTTAAATATGCCTTATATCTATGGTCTAAGGTCTGTAGTCATTTGGTATCGACTTATAACCTTAATCTACGCAAAAAAAAGCAAAAAACCGAATATGCGACATATCACCTTCATCCATTCACGTCTTTTATAACAAATTCTTCTTTAGGACATGTTTTCTTTAGACCCGAATTTAGCAAGGCAATATGAAATAAATGATTTCGTACTTCGAATCAACATCCTACTAGATCTCTTAAGATCCTATTCTGGGATAACAAAAAGTACTTTTTATGCATCCTCGCAATCGAAAGTACCATACATATGCAACAAACGTCGTTGTATTTTATACAATGGTAATTATTATGAAAAAGGAAACCACTAAAATTCACTTTTATTAATCTCTTTTCGTTGAGGGTTTTTGTTGATGATAACAATTATATTAGTTATTACTATTCCAACCCCATTGTACCTTTATCACAATTAATAAGCCTGAATGGCGCTCCGTTGTTCGTGCCTACCCCGCAAGGGACCTGGCGTGATGTTATGTATGTAATTACATTATTATTTTTCTTGCATTCAGTAAGCTTCTTCGAGCCTTCTGATTCACTAATCCGCAAATGTTGAAGACGTAAGTATCCAATAATTGCATCTTATTTGGATTAAATATGGGCTGACAGTGGGACTAGTTCACAAATTTAAAGTCACTCATCCGTACGATGAAACGAAGATATCTGTAATTGCATCAAAAACACACCGACATAGCTTACTAAATTAGTAGCTTGAATTGTAGTAGGCCAGTCACGTCATATACGTCCTGTCTAGGATGTAAATCGCGTCTTGGTAAACGTAATTGGCTGAAGACGATTGATAGAAGTATGGATATTGCTTACTGAGAACACTTTATTATTCCAAGGCCCATCATTCGATAGTCTATGGCTCTATGGCAAAACACCTCATTCATCAAAGGCGACTGAGTGTTAAGCTTCTTGTCATGACGTACACAATGTCCTAACAGAACATGTTTTTCTTCTCTTGCCATTTTTGAAATATAACCAGTTTGTAACGTATGCTCCACAGAATTGAATATTTCGGATTTGAATATGCGATTTACTTCCAACTCTGTCAAATAACTAGGTATGAATTATAGTATAATTAAAATAATTTTATTTCAATTAGTATTTACATTTTTATATAACTTATTTATTTCTATGATCTAGCCTCATTTGTATTATCTGATACGTGATATACGTGGCCCAAGAGAGTAGTCTCATGTTATAGGCCGTGAATTTAAATGGTACCAAAGACCATGCCGACCACTTTTTTCAAAACGTTAACTTTTATACATAGTGTATCATTTAGGACCTTAACTGTCTTGATTAAATTACTGATAACCCTTATTTGTCCACTATAATATTATTCTTAAAAAGTTGTATACTTAATACTATTCCATAACCTGTACATCTTTGTGAATTGTGGTACATTTTACTAAAACTGTTATAGATACATACGTATTACTTTCAAATCATACTTCGTAATTGTCTAATGTCTACCTTGACGATATTATTGGGCTCAGGTGAAGATCAGTGGTGGTTATAACAAACCAGCATTCAGCTGATATCCTGTTAGGATGTGATTATTTTAATTTTAGTGACACTTAGTTTTAAAGTAATGTAATTTCCTAAATAAAACATTTTTCTTTCTCCCGTTCACCTTCTTCGTCAACTTGTTCAAACATTTTTTTATAAATAAATAGGATCATTAAATTAAGTGATACACCGCGAAATAAATTATTTACCAAACCATACCTATTTGATTAAAAGATTTACGTCCCAAAGCAAGCCATACAATTTGTACACACATTCGCAATAATGTTTCAAATAGTCTGGCATCTTTGTCTGAAAGTGATCGCCGCTTTTTCTGGGGACCCATATGATGAAACCTTCTCATATCTCCACCACCTGTTTACGCACATAATAAATATTTATATATTCTTGCTATCGAAAACTTTTTTCGTAGATTTCCGATACCTAAACACAAAAAGAAACTCTATGGTCTTTCTTCAGTGTCTGTCTGTGCCACAGTTGTATCTCATGAACTACTAAGGTTAGGGTTACTGAGTTCAGCAAAATTCATACCTACAATTTTATAAAATAGCCAGATTAGTTTATATTAGGTACCTATTCTTTAAGTTATGTTGCCTAGAAGGGATTGCTTAAGCGATAAGATCTATCGATCTATCTATTGTTTTTACCAAGAAAGTTTAATTGTAACCGTGCATTTCGTAATTGTTAATATTGGTGAGCGAAAAATTATTATCTATCTACTTATTTTTAAGTTGGGTTGACTAAGTATTAATTAATTTATAAACGCTTTGTATTTGTATATAGAGGAACTCTCGAATCGCGATTCGACTTGCACACGACCATCATCTTGTAAAGCACTAACCAATAAGCATAGTGCTGTATTCTTTAGCGACCAAAAGTCGTAAATCTGCCAAATTGTCACGATATTCTGTTTCAAGTATTTCGCAGTCTGGAGTTCGCACTTTTGTTTCTAATTCTAAAATACGGTGTGCCATTTCATCTGCAATCTATAAAATTGTATATCAGACTAGTCTAAAAACATGATTCACTATTTAAATAATATATTAGTGTAGCGTTTGAAGTAGCTTTGAAATAAGGAAAAGCAGTAAATCAATACTTGTGTATATTCATACTTCTACAGCAGGGATTCCTAAAGTGGCCGATATTGACCCCCCTGGGTCTAAATCAATTTACCAGAGGTCGACATAAACGAAGTTTTTTTTGGGGGTCGACGACGTCTAAAATTCAACTCCGACTACATTGATGTAACAATCTTCTTTTATTGCTACATCAATGTCCGACTAATTAACACAACTTCTTATTAGAAACTCTTAAGATACTGTATAAGTTGTATTACTTGTACCAACTTGTTATAAGAATGACTGATATGTTATTACCCCGCAAATTGCTAATGCGCTAGAACCTTGTCAAATTAACATGACGTCATCCGCAACTCAATATGTACGCGTACTCGCCGGCCAGTGATGCTAACAGTACTGAGGGTTCGGCTACGGTTACGTCACCAAAATGGCGGCCAGGCGCAATAGCAATTTGCGGGGATAATAGTAGGAAACATAATGTTGTACTTTTAAAAAACTCGATCGATCGACTCGGAACTCGAAAAAGTCGATAAGCGTGCACAAATTCGTACTTTCGTACATTCGAAAAAAACTATTGATGGATTTTTAAACTAATTTGGCTATGGGGGTCTGAGGTATCGGTTCATTTTGGAAAAAGGGTCTCTCGCCCAAAATAGTTTGGGAATCCCTTTCCTACAGCCGCAAATTGGCTAAAATGCACTGCATTGAAAAATAAATAATTATACTAACTTACCTGTAAATAATAGGCACAGCATAAAATAAGAGCTCTTATAAACCTTTCAGTCGTAGAAAGATGAAGCATGTTGATTAGTACAGGACTTAAAATATTTAACGGAGCTGTGTATATTGCTACATCTTTAACATCCTAGGAATACAGTATTAGTTAAAATACTAATAGTCTTATTGATAGAGACTTAGAATAAGAATGAACGCTTCTTTAATACCATAAAGAAGTGTTTAAACTTACTCTTAACTGTCTATGAATAAGACCGCATGATTTACTCGTTAGTTTTACCAGCGTTAATTTATAAACCCACTCCTTTGCGAGTCGTAGATTTTAACTTGAAAATAATACGAGATGTTGCCAAATCGGACTATTCGTTGCTGAGATTAGAGCGTTCACCTCACAAACTGACTTAACATGTCTACGGTTTAGAATAAAATATAATTATCTTGTTGCATATTTGTGTGAGCTCTGCTTGCACATTCATTCCCGTTGAACTTAAATTAAGCTTGATTATTATGACCTTTGATCATGTAATTAAAGTATGCAATGTACTAAGTTATTTCTAATATTATAAAATTCTAAAAATGTCGTATCTGTACTTTGAAGCTTTTTAAAAATAACTGAAATAGATTATACCTACAAACGGTGGTGAACACGATCATATTTTTTTAGATTTTTTGTCTGTTTATTCTGGATTAATGTAAAAACTACTGGCCCGATTTCGACGCGGTTTCCGCTGTCAACAATAATTTCTTACACTTAAATCTGCGCCACTTTTTTGTCCTCGGAATCGCGCGGATTTTTTCTGGGAATTATTTAAAATGGCCTTAATGAAAAATCGAATTCTAATGCGTTTTTACACTGTTGGGACACAAAAATTAGCTTATTACGGCAGCGTTTTCACTAAAAGTATGTCTTACATTCTTTTTTAAATGCTGCGATAGTTTTTGTCCCGAAAATCCAGCGGGAATTTTCCCAGATATGGTTACAAATTAGTTATATTGCATAAATTTGGCTGATTTCGAAAGTCCATTACTAGAACGATAGCAGCCTTCATAGCAAGCAAGAATGTCAAATCGCGTCATTTGACATTGGACTTGAAAACATTTTTCGGGAATTGTGTTAAATTTTGTGGTGGTGAGGTGAGTAAGAATATGTCTAAATAGCGCTCTGTTGTTCTTGCCTACCCGGCAAGGGACCTAGCGTGAAGTTATGTATGTATGAATGTATGTGTTAAATTTTATAATATACATAAAATAGCTAGTTGCAATCAGATTACTAAAACAATCCGTGACTTTTTGTATTGCCTGATATTCCCTAATTTCGAAACCACGTGATATTAAGACCTGTTTGATATGACAGTTTTTACAGCAATACTCGAAATTCATTTAAGTTTTATAACTAACACCCTGCTGAAAAATGATTTTAAATACTGGCAAAACAACTGTCACCTACGTTACCCGTCAAGCGTTAATAAAGTCGCGGGCAATGAATACTATATTTTATATAAAACATTATTTTGTAATAAACTCTGAAGAACATATTTTTGGTGAGGGAATGCCTACGTACATTAATCATTAAGAACCATTATCTCAGTAGGTAGTTTCACATCTTAATTACATACATTACAACTTCAAATATATCTACAATTCATAATTATTATTATAGGATAATATTAAAAAGGTTGATGTTATAGGAAACTAGTTGTACACAGTAAATAATTCAATCATTTCACCTGTAGACTTATAACTTCTGCCTGTCCCGGTGTCAATTTTCTTTGATAGCGCCGGCGAAATCGAATCTATAGACCAAAACGTGACAGTAATTGTAAACAAGAAATTTCATTTAAAAGTATTTTGAAGAATAAAAGAGCCTTGTAAAGTCACCTGTTCTATTAAGTCAACATCGTCTCGAAATTCCACTGTACCGGTAGGTGCCTTTGTTGGTATTTGAACAGCTTCAACCGGCTTTGGCGGGAGATCGCTGGAACGGTAGCAAACAAGATCACCAAATACATATCTACTATTAACCATGAAATTCATTAACATCAATACATTTTTTGGGTAATTATTATTCTTTTTTATGTTCTTTACCTACATCCCTATTAATATTATAAATGCGAAAGTAACTCTGTCTGTCTGTCTGTCTGTCTGTCTGTCTGTCTGTCTGTCTGTCTGTCTGTCTGTCTGTTCCGTTTTCACGTAAAAACTACTGGACCGATTTGGCTGAAACTCAGTATATATATATTTTCGATACCGAGGATGAACATAGGATACTTTTTATCCCGAAAAATGGGATAGTTTCCGGGATAAAATGATATTTGTCTGTTTGTTTGTTATGCTTTTACGGAAAAACTACAGGACCGATTTGGCTGAAATTCGGCACGTATGTAAATTAAATACTGAGGATGGACAAGGGATCATTTTCATTTTGGCCTTTTTGGTAATTTTGGCCTATTTGGTAATTTTGGCCTATATGGTCATTTTGGCCTATTTGGTCATTTTGGCCTCTTTGGTCATTTTGGCCTTATTGATCATTTTGGCCCATTTGGTAATTTTGGCCTCTGGTCGTGTTGGCCTATTTGGTCATTTTGGCCTATTTGGTCATTTTGGCCTATATGGTTATTTTGGCCTCTTTGGTCATTTTGGCCTCTTTGGTCATTTTGGCCTCCTTGGTCATTTTGGCCTATTTGGTCATTTTGGATTATATGGTCATTTTGGCCTCTTTTGTCATTTTGGCCTCTGGTCATTTTGGCCTATTTGGTCATTTTGGCCTATATGGTCATTTTGGCCTCTTTGGTCATTTTGGCCTCTTTGGTCATTTTGGCCTATATGGTCATTTTGGCCTCTTTGGTCATTTTGGCCTCTTTGGTCATTTTGGCCTATTTGGTCATTTTGGCCTCTTTGGTCATTTTGGCCTCTTTGGTCATTTGGCCTCTTTGGTCATTTTGGCCTCTTTGGTCATTTTGGCCTCTTTGGTCATTTTGGCCTATTTGGTCATTTTGGCCTCTTTGGTCATTTTGGCCTATATGGTCATTTTGGCCTATTTGGTCATTTTGGCCTCTTTGGTCATTTTGGCCTTATTGATCATTTTGGCCTATTTGGTAATTTTGGCCTCTGGTCATTTTGGCCTATTTGGTAATTTTGGCCTATATGGTTATTTTGGCCTCTTTGGTAATTTTGGCCTATTTGGTCATTTTGGCCTATATGGTCATTTTGGCCTCTTTGGTCATTTTGGCCTCTTTGGTCATTTTGGCCTCTTTGGTCATTTTGGCCTATTTGGTCATTTTGGCCTCTTTGGTCATTTTGGCCTATATGGTCATTTTGGCCTATTTGGTCATTTTGGCCTCTTTGGTCATTTTGGCCTTATTGATCATTTTGGCCTATTTGGTAATTTTGGCCTCTGGTCATTTTGGCCTATTTGGTAATTTTGGCCTATATGGTTATTTTGGCCTCTTTGGTAATTTTGGCCTATTTGGTCATTTTGGCCTCTTTGGTCATTTTGGCCTATTTGGTCATTTTGGATTATATGGTCATTTTGGCCTCTTTTGTCATTTTGGCCTCTTTTGTCATTTTGGCCTCTTTGGTCATTTTGGCCTCTTTGGTAATTTTGGCCTATTTGGTAATTTTGGCCTATATGGTCATTTTGGCCTCTTTGGTCATTTTGGCCTATATGGTCATTTTGGCCTCTGGTCATTTTGGCCTCTTTGGTCATTTTGGCCTCTTTGGTCATTTTGGCCTATATGGTCATTTTGGCCTCTTTGGTCATTTTGGCCTCTTTGGTCATTTTGGCTTATTTGGTCATTTTGGCCTCTTTGGTCACTTTGGCCTCTTTGGTCATTTTGGCCTATTTGGTGATTTTGGCCTTTTTGGTCATTTTGGCCTCTGGTCATTTTGACCATTTTGATTATTTTGGCCTTTTTGGTCGTTTTTTCCTATTCCGTCATTTTAGCCATGTCGGTCACTGTGGTCTTTTGGTCATTTAGACTATTTTGGCCTTTTTGGTCAAGTTTTGTAATTTATTTTGTTGACAGATAGACGGGGGATAGTATATATAATTAGCGATATAGAATGAAGTGAATCTTCCGTGGGCAAATACATAAAAACATTGTGATATAATATAAGCTGTAGCACTTGCTCTTTAAACAAGAGACACGCACTAGAGGTTAACCCGCGGCGCAGCCGCGGGGTAAACTCTAGTAGTATTATAAATATCGCTTTCTGTGTTTGTCTGTAGGTATACCCGCTAACTCCTAAATCACGCAACGGATTTTTAAGCGGTCAGCGTATTAGTTAGATAATTTTTCAAGGAAGGTTTATATATATACTAGTTTTTACCCGCGATATATGAGACCCTAATTACGTTTTGATGTAAGGAAAGTGGAGAAACTTTTTTGGGCTTGACCCTTGAGAAAACTCTACTACCTTATAAAAGCTAACGATCCTGCAGAGTCGTCCCATTCCCAATGTCCTCCTTCATATAAACCACCAAAGCCTCCTTCTTCTTCATCATCGGCCATGTATTCAAAACGGAATCCTTTTACGTTATCACACAAAAATCTTATAAAACTATTTAAGATTTAAAGATTCATCAATAACTTTTCATAAACTATTTCTCCTAATTGACATAATAGGCAAACATTGAGGCCAGTAAATATTCATTCAACCTTTGTGGTCAATATAACAATATGCCTTTTTAAGATCCCAAAAATTACTAAACCTCCATTAGCCTCAATTAGTGCTTAATAATTATTTAATGAAGCTGATAAATCGATCTAGATTATATAGTTTCAAACTTCTAGTAACAATTATTGTGATTTATGAAGTGAGTATTATAAGTTGCAAATCGAAATTTTCATCCAGCGTGTTTGTAAGTTTACTGGAATTTATGATGTCACCAGTAAATTTGCTCTCGACGCCACTGAATATAAAGTTATGTAAATGTAACTACTGCACCAAACTTCAAAGCTTAAAACTTATAAAATGTACCAAGTTATTTCCGAATGGCGAATAGAGATGATCAGTTTGTCTGAATACTAATGTTTAGGTAAAAGTTTAATTTGTTATCCATTACAAAATATACCTACAGATATGAAAGCAGCTTGTTTGAATGTTTTATTTGTTTCATCTTTGGCCTTTGGACCGAACCAATTATCAAAAATCATTTTTTTTCTTACATTGCGAGATAGTTTTCATCCCGGATAGAGAGGTAATTTTCAAAGACTGCAGCAACCCATCCAAAGTTTACGACGAACAAGCTGTATGGAAAGCATTACTACGCATTAGTAAATTTTATTTCAAAATCATACACAACATAATTTTTTTAAATTAATCTTTAAGCCTTCAAATTACATTTAACTATTAAGTTAAGGTAGAATTTTGACAATAATATTCATTTTACACCATAAAATTGTTTTAATAAATTAAATCGACTTAATTTTAACACACAACTTGTTTTTTCCAAAGCTAAGCAAGTTACGCTTGTATTATGGTTTAAACTCATCGACCAATATTATGTCCAACCTTAACCATCCAAACCAAAGTAAATAAATAAGAGAATCTTTGTTTACCATATTTCCACTGCCAGGAATCTAACTCCAAACCGTTGCTTTCTAGTAAATAAGCAGATTAACGCTTCGACCTCAACACCAAGGTCATCAAAAATAAACAATACTGGCAATAAATTATAGCAGTACATGCTTCATGCGTTACTACTTGCCAATGGCATTGGAGCTCTCTCTTGGTACCTATGGAAATTTCACTGTAGTTCATATTCATTGTTTGCAAAGGCGAAAACACGTAAAATATAGATTACCTTGTATAAGAAAAGATTGTTAAGCTAACCATCATAAATTCGTTAAGTTTCCAGATAAAATTCTTATATTATATACATACTCGTATAATTCTACATAGTAACTGGAGTTAGGTACTTTCAATAGGAGCGTATTGCTATAAACATTGTAGGTATGTACATAATAAGCCAAGCAAGCATGGCACTTTTAGGTCAAATAAGATTGAAAACTTAATATGGTGACAATAAAAACTTTAAAAATCTCACTCCTGGCCTGTGGTATAATCAAATTTGAAACAAACGGCAAAGAGAAAATAAATGGCAGGTTATATAAACCAACAGTAATCTACATAAACGTTTTTAAGTTGCTCAGAACGACATATGAGTTATGAGCAAGTATGTCACATGAGTTTATTTATTATGTACACGAGATCGCACATATAAGCTTTAACCAGAAGCTTTGATCGTGTGCGTTCTGCCGTATAATCGAATGAGTGTCTACTTTGGGTAGCATCTACGTGGGATTAACTATGAAGGTAAATCATACAAATACCCAAAATTATTCACAACCTGATACATTTTCTCAAGAGCTAGTACAAGTAAAATGTCTATTTGTTCTTGTTTATTAATATTCATCCACATTAAACACATTACAATATATATGTGTTATAAGCTCCCCAGAATATTGCGAAAAAAAAAGAAGTACTCGTTCCAAATTCTCGTTTCTCGCTTTTTCTTAGTGTGCTTGCGAGAGTGCAGAGAGCCTTTAAACTGACCTTGTTTGGACGTTTGTTCCTTCTTGACGAATTTGGTAATTAACTGACTGTCATGTTTGGTATACTTAAGTGTTCTTTCAACATCGGGGAGTGTGATTATTTGTAAAAATAAGATACCAGTCGCTGACAGCTCAATTAAATTTTAAGTTTATAACTGACGAAAAACATCCTCTACACAACCATTAATATCTTAAAACAAAGTTAATACTAACTAATATTTGAAAATAACACCTCAATTTGTGGTAACGTACAATAAAATCTCAGTGAGAATTTACCTCCATTTTCTCCCCCACGAATATAATGCTTTTTATAAGAAATGGATAGGTTGAATTCAATTAAACTAAACACGACCCGGTATTGATACAGAATTGAAGTACACCGGTCCGTCGGAGAGCACGTACCCAGCGGGCATAATCCTTCGCCAGGAACGATGTTCAATCTACTCCAAAGTCATAAACCGGTGTTCTGTGGACGTAAACTGTGGTACGTGCCCAAGAAAAGCGGATGAAAAGATTCAGGATGCGTACCTACAACTTCTCCCAACTTTTATTTAACCGTATCGAAATTCTCGGCTTACTTAATTTTAAATACTTATTCTAACTTAGCATTCGGTATCCACTATTCGTTATAAATATGATTTCGTGCTCTTGTCCCTACTACCAATAATTTTGCTTATTAATTAATAAACTAAATTATTGTACTAGTGCTGGTTTAGCAACTACCGACTTTTGTTATCCTTCTTATACTCCATCCAAATATTGTCTGGAAGAAATCGCAATGGGCGATAAGACCGCCGAGTGTATTTGTATATTAATGTTCTTGATTTTTTGTAGCATATTTGTACTGTTACAACCTAGGCCCCTACAAAGAGAAATTCCACGTACAGATCTGCAGAAGCACATTTTATTACCTGTCGGCATTGGAAATAGGTAATTGTAATCCTTTATGATAGTCTTCTTTTGTTCACTATTGTATTGGCATATATTTCTAGTTATTGCAGAGAACAGCCTATTGTTCTATTGTACCCGTTTACGGGCTTGCGGCTGCATAATTAGCCAGGTGTTGGAACACGATTTCAAGCTGATCATGTCGACGTTGCCGGTCGGGCACATTTGTATTGTAAACGACGTAAAACGACGCCCTGATGGAGAGAGGGGGCATTTGAGCTACGACTACGATACGGGCGTGACGTGTGTACATTCGGGAATCTAGTGACGGACTTTGCGTGTTTTATTGAATTACGACCTGCATAACGTTTAGATTTGTTGTACTCGGTTATATTTGTACCTGTGTTATACATGTTTGTATAGTTCTAATAAACTCTATATTCTAACAGCATTTAATTCGAGTCCCGCTTACTCGTAACAGTACAATAAACAGTATTCTATTCTATTCTACTTACTTAACATGACTAGACCTATATAGCCTAGGATTTAGGATATATATAAGAATACGTCATAAGAACATAAATATATAAGTATGTATGAAATTTTGAAAATTAGCAATTTGAACATACCAATTCGAACTATTCGCAACTTTATTTTATACTATAAAAAGCAAAAACTTTTTACACAGCTTATCCCAAACACTGCTGTTTTCGGGATAGAAAAAGCTCATTTTGCTTATTCCCATATCGTAACGCACCTATTTACCAAATTTCATATTACTCGATCCATTCGGATTCATTCCTGTAAACTTCGAATTCGTATACCACTCAATTTATCACAATTCCTTATTTATTTTTATTTAACACAACACACAATTATTACATACATTCACTACAAGTTCTATGTTACATTAGGAGTGCACAGCATTAAGGATCCAAAGGCTAAACAAGGATCCTATCTTTACCACTGTTCTTGAAAGTAGATATTAAATTGTATGTTAATTGTTGCATTACCAAAGAAAATACGTACAGGTAATCAACAAATACCGATAAACAAATCATTTTCTCGTCTATTCAATATCGTGAGACTAGAAACAAAATATAAATATATATAGGTACGTACCTCATTTGTCTGTCTATATTTTTACTTGAACACCATTCCACCATTTTAGCATTCACAGATATATTTTATGTATGTTAACGTTGTATTATCAAATTAAAAAATTACCTAGCTAAGCCCAACTCGAGTAAACGAGTTTCTTACCATACGCCATAACACCTATAAGCAAAATACATTGTTATTACTGTAATACAGAATCACCAATCTGAATGAAGAACTCCTTTCACTCCATTTCCCCTTTATTTTCAAACTTCCAATTCAATGAATCGAGCGATTGAACCTATTACGAATAACTACTGCCTATCTATCCGTGTATGAACGAGAAAAATATTCAGATTTCACGTTTAAAATATGAAAAATAATAATTATCTAGATATTATAGACCCCATGAAAAAAGTTGATATCATAGGGAAAGGTTTAGAATATAATGGAATACTAAATACTTTATTGTTAAACTATACACATAAGGGTGGTATAAATACAATGAAGAAGCAACATACATACATGCTGGCCAGACCAATGACGTTCAAAAATATATTTTTTTTATTACTTTATACGATAGAGTAGGCGTGCAAACAGTTTTTGATGCGAGTGTAATTGATAATTACAATAGAAATGAATACAAAATTGTTTAAATGGCGTTTTACACTAAAATCGTCGCATTACACAATCATAACTAGGTTTAACCCCTGTCCATAATAAACAAATAAACGTCCTACAGCTGTTGCTGGGTTAGGACCCTTTCTGTTTCCTAACCAAAGAGTACATAGTATATAACTATGTACTCTTTGGTCAGAAGAACAGAACCACCAAACTTGTCCAAGGCAGATTGCACACATTGCTAAACTCGATGTGCACGATTCCATATCCTTCACGTTCTAAAAATGCTAATTGTAACACTACACACATTAGTCGGAGAAAACTGCCCAAGCGATGTTATACTCCTCGATCAGGCCAGGGTTTGAACATTTGAATAAAATGTGGAAACTACAACCATTCAATTGGCATGACGACATAATAGCTATTGAAACAAATAATAGCTGTTATTATTTTATAGTCTTTACTGTACAGCAGTTCATAAAAACATCGTTTTACCACTCAATCTATATAGGCTCAATATTGAGAAAAATGCCTATAACATACGGATAAAGTGGACGAAGTTATAACAGCTAAGTTTTTCCAATTTAGTTTTAATCGGCTTCATACTTGCTTTATAATTTCTGTACAATTTGGAGTCATTTATATACAACAAAAACATAAATACAATGTAAAGTCTTTATTAAAAAATCTATAAATAATATTGCAAACATACAAAACCAAATCAATATTTACTATTTGACTTTTTTAAAGTGTTGTATTAAATTCACAGTTGTCAAATTAGGAACTTTACTTAAATTAAATGTTAAATAATAATAATAATAATATACCCAAAAATAAAACACACCCACAGAACAATACACTGAAGTTATCATAAGAGGTAAGAACGGCAAGGATTTATCCAAACCCCAAGCACTATGCAGTACGTTCTCATAAATACATAGTGCTATTAGTCCATAAATGTACAATGATTCGAGATGATTCAACATGGGTAAACGGAAAACTCTTCGTCTTTTTGGTCCTTTAGTCTTTGGTGGTTCGTATAACCTCGGAATGCTGCCGAAAGCTATAGCGCAATGTGTTAATAACATAAATATTTTAATCGATAACAAATTCTTTGGATATAATAAAGGAAATAGAGAATAATATCCTACTGTTGATAATATTAAAAATAATCTTCCATCCACATCACCAAGAACCGAAAGAAAGCTGTAACAAAGCAATTTTCAATATTAAAAAAACATGAAGCCTCAATTTCTTACATGAAATTTGCTAAGGCGTATCGACCAACACACAATAAAGGGTGCGATAATGGCTATGAGAATCATCATCATCGCCATAGCATTATTCGTGATTCGGTTTGGAGCATCTGCTTCGGACGCTTTCATTGTGAGACCATCGGTACGCATGTCATCTCTCACGACGCGAACGTCCAGACAACATTTCTCGGGCTAACCCTTCTACCGGGATTTGACGAAGGTGGCGTATAACATCTGTTCCCCACATAACTATCAGTTTCCGTGGTGGCACAATTCTCCTGAGCCCATCACTGTCCGCAAAAATATTATTTAATATTCATTTTTAGATAAAAAAAACTCTGATTAATTAATAAATTGTGGCTATATCGACAAGGAACTTGAATTAAAGAATTAAAAAGATTCTTAAGAAGGGCTTTAAAATCAACATGGTTGCGGACAATAACGAGTTTGAGAGATTCGCCCAATGGCTATGAGCCTCTACCATTTTTGTTATATAGACTACAACTCTCAAATGTTAACATTCGGAACGGTCGAAATGCTGAATCGAAGATAATAATATCGACAGAGAAACGTACAAACAGTACATATCCAAACTGAGCAAATAACACCATAGATAAATACGCTATACATAAAAATTAAAACACTATTGTATGTATGTATAAAATGAGCAACTGTGGAGGCCGACGATCCTAGACATCCCAAAACTTCATAATAGTAGTATGATCTACTATAATATTAAATTATAAAAACAACTAATAGATAAAAATTCAAAATTTGCAGAACGAATGGACAATTTCGAAGGAGAACTCCGTAAAGGTAGCTCATCTTCACCCAACATCACTACACTGGCCGCAGATTTTGGTACTTTTAAATCTTTTGTGATGGGGGCCTTGCATAGCCTCCAAGATCAGTTCATTCTTTTGGCAAACTCTGTGGACCAAATCGAAATGCGCAGTAGAAGGAAGATCCTACTATTTCACGGTATAAGTGAAGAGAAGCAGGAGGATACTGCGGCTGCAGTTGCGAATGTTGTGGTTAACCAGATGAAGCGGACTGCATTCCAGGTTACGGATATCAAACACTGCTACAGAATGGGTAAATCTATGTCTTCTGGTGGTAAACCTAGACCGGTATTGGTTAAATTTACCGATATACATGTCCGCAACCAAGTGTGGTTCGCCAAAACAAATCTAAAGGCTTCAGGAATAACGGTTTCAGAATTTTTGACAAAAATGAAGCATGACCTTTTTATGCAAGCCAGAAAGCAGATAGGTGTATCAAGATGCTGGACGCGAGACGGTTTCATATATGCGGTGAACACTGATGGTACAAGGCACCGCTTGGACAGCGTGCAGGATTTGGCCAATCTCAGCCAGGACACGGTTGCAAGCGATTGTGTTATCCCTTTAAACACGGCTAAAGAGTCAACTGTTCATGCTCCGAAAACGCGTCGCATAGCAACAAAAAAATAATGAATATTGTTATAAGAAGATAATTTATGTAGACATATATTTATGTGTCGTTTTGTCGTGTTTATTGTCTCAAATTATTTTCTCTGTGTATCGACATTCTTGTTATCTTTTTGCCTTTAAATTGTTTTGTGAAGTTTTGCAATTTTAACTGTGATTCATGTCTTTACTTTATTTCCATCACTAATATTTAACTTGCTAGACACCAATCTTCACTTCACATTCACTGTGTAGGTATATATCAGTCTATGCAATTTCTTCACAAAAGTCGATTTATGTTACCTGTGTTACTGCCCTTGTATAAATATAAATGTTACCAAAAATTGCTATTAAATCTAAAATTATAACAAATATATAACAAAATAGTATAATAGTTTGTAAAATAGATCTTCGAGTTTTTATTTTCTATTATTATTAAAAAGGGTAATATTTAATTAGCATTCCTTTTACTGTACTTTACTTTAGTATTTGTTCTTGAAGTATCGCATTGTAATATTATTTTTTCTTTTGTTTAGTGTATTTCTTTTTATTTTCTAATGTAAAATTGAACTTCCTTATATCTTTCAAGTACCTCTATTTTGTTTTTATTTTTTTTTAATTTTTTTCTTATAGTACTTGATAATTATTGTATTAATTTTTTTTTATACATGTTCAGTTATGTGCAAGTTTGTAAGCAAGTTCTGTGAATGTATTATGCGGCAGGTGATGCAAATATTTATTTTTATTTTTATTAATATTATTATTTAGATTCTTGTTACTTAGATACATATATTGAATTATTCATATTATACATATATTAGACATTAATAATACATAAAATATATTAATATGGCATATAATATAAACAGTGACACTGAGAGTGATCTCGACTATTTGTCTTGTTCATCTGACAGCGACACTAATTTTAGATTTCTTTCTCTTGCAAGTCATATTGAATCAGAGTTCCTCAATCTCCACACTAATTTCAATGTGTTACATATCAATGCGCAGAGCATTCCAGCCCATTTCTCTGATATGATGGCGTCGTTTAATCAAGGGTATATACACGCAATTCTGATTTCCGAATCCTGGCTAAAGCCCTGTCTTTCAACCGTAGCATATACGTTACCAGGATTCACTCTCATCCGCAATGATCGCATCGGTGCTGCTGGTGGAGGCGTTGCCATCTACTTACGGTCCAATATTCCTTTTTCTATTGTTAGAATGTCCTCGCAACCATCGCAACCTGACTCTGGAGAATACTTATTTATTGATATCTCTTTGTACCACACTAAAATGCTTCTAGGTGTATATTATAGTCCCTCCTTACGAATTAACTTCTTTTCTTCTTTTGAAAATTTATTAGAAACTTTATTACCACAATACAATCACTCAGTTATCATGGGGATTTCAATACATGTTTACTTAAACGTGACACACGCGCTATTTCCTTTGAAACTGTAGTGAATTCCAACAATCTTACTATTCTTCCGCTAAATGCAACACATCATTTTCCAAATGCTGCAACTTCTCTTTTAGATTTAATGCTAGTTTCCTCTCCTACTCATGTTACCAAACACGGCCAGTGCTCGGCGGACGCGTTTTCTTATCATGATTTGATATATTTATCATATAATATACGTCCGCCGAAAGCCAAGCCCAAGGTAATTTTACAGCGTAACTTTGGTGGCATGAATTTAGAAGA
The DNA here is from genome assembly GCA_012273795.1 of Dendrolimus punctatus. Classification (NCBI taxonomy): domain Eukaryota; kingdom Metazoa; phylum Arthropoda; class Insecta; order Lepidoptera; family Lasiocampidae; genus Dendrolimus; species Dendrolimus punctatus. The sequence continues at coordinate 11,218,907 of CM022529.1, read as the reverse complement.
CCTCTGCAAAGATGCTCGAGAACTGGACTGGTCTGGGGTAGCCAATGCAGGTACTATCGATGAAAAGGTGAATGCATTTAATACAACCTTAATAGGGTTGTATGACTTACATGCACCGATGCGCCAGATCAAACTCAAACATTTCCCTGCACCTTGGCTGACAGACGAAATTAAACATCTCATGAACAAAAAGGTTAAAGCCAAAGCAAAGTTTAAGCGTCGTCCTACAGATATAAACAGGGAAGCGTTTATAGAAGCTCGCAATCGCTGCAATAGAGCATGTAGGAATGCACAACGCCGATATATCCATAGAGCAGTTGAAAATGACAACCCAGCAAAAGTATGGAAATTTCTTAAATCACTGGGGGTTGGAAAATCATCTCATGCCTTAAAATCCAATACTTTAAACTTAAATCTTCTAAATCAGCATTTTGCTACATCTTCCGATTTCAGTCAGACAATCAAGTCAAACACATTGAACGCCATCTCTTCACTTCCAACTCCACAGCATTCTCCATTTCTTCTTTGTCAATTTACTGATTGTGATGTTGTTAGAGCTGTTAAATCCATTGCTTCCAACGCGGTAGGCAGTGACAGTATTAGCCGAAATATGGTCTTGCCCATACTAGATGTCATCAGTCCGATCATCACGCACATCTTAAATTTTTCTATAGCTACTGCTACATTCCCTGCGGCTTGGAAGGAAGCTCAGATAATTCCCTTACCCAAAAAACCTAATCCTATTTCCTTCTCTGAATTCCGACCAATATCCATCCTTCCATTTATGTCTAAAGTCCTTGAACGCTTAGTTCATCAACAACTTACTGTTTTTCTAAACACGAATTGTCTAATGAACCCATACCAATCTGGCTTTCGTCCAGGTCACAGCACAACTACAGCCCTGATCAGAGTGACTGATGACATCCGTCAAGGTATGGATAGGGGTCTTTTGACAATACTGTCACTGCTGGACTTCAGCAGCGCATTTAATAATGTAGATTTTGAGATTCTCTTAGCAATTCTCCGCTCTCTCCACATATCTCCAACAGTTATTGATTGGTTTCATAGTTACCTGTATGGACGTCAGCAGCGGATACGCATTGATGAGACGTACTCGTCATGGCAAAGCCTATCTGCTGGTGTCCCTCAGGGCGGCGTTTTATCTCCACTTCTGTTCGCTATTTTCATCAATACTATTTCCAACAATTTATCTTCATCCTATCATCTCTATGCAGACGATTTGCAAATTTACACTCAAGCACCCAAAGATAAAATCAACGAGGCCATTATAACTATCAATGATGACTTGGGCCGCATACTCGACTGGAGTCGAGCACATGGATTGAAAGTAAATCCTAGCAAAACCCAAGCCATCGTAATAGGTAGCTCACGTATGACTTCTAAAATTGATTGGACATTGGTACCAGATTTACTATTTGATGGGACTCGATTACAGATCAGCGACAAAGTTAAAAATCTTGGCGTAATCATGGATAAGGAACTGTCTTGGTGGCCCCACATCACAGAATTAAGTCGAAAGGTCTTTGCGTCTTCGGCGTCGCTTAGAAGGTTGAAGTTCTTTCTACCGACTGCTACCAAGGTTGTGCTTGCTCAATCGCTCTTATTATCGATCCTTGATTATGCGGACGCCTGTTATCTTGACCTTACCGTAGAACAACTCAATAAACTAGAGCGCCTACAAAACTTTTGTATCAGGTTCATATTTGGTTTTAAGAAATATGACCATGTCACTGAATACCGTAAGAAGCTCAAGTGGTTGTCAATCTCATTTCGCCGGAATGCTCACCTTCTTCATGTATTGTATAGCATACTATTTATTCCCTCTACCCCTTCCTATCTTAAGGAACGTTTTGAATTCCTCCATACTTCTCATACCCATAATTTGCGCTCCTCTGATAATCTTACTTTAAAAATACCTGCACACGCTTCTACATTCTACACCAACTCCTTCGCTGTGCAGGCTGTTCGACTGTGGAACTCATTACCCGAAAACATACGACAGGCAAAATCACTCCAGATTTTCAAAAAATTGGTAAAAGAATATTATCTCTCACTTTAATTAATATTTAATATCAAATTGTTTGTATTTTAATTTCTAAATATATTTATTAATATTGTATATATTATATTAATATATATAATATTGATATATTGTTTTATTGCTATTATTAATATTGTATAGCTAAATTTGTTGCTATACACATATTAATAATGTATATATTTGGATATATATAATATTAATATGTGTTATTGTCTATTTTCTTTTTCGTAATTATATGTATTGTGTCTAATATCTAGGTATCCTATTAATTACATATATTTTATTTGCACACCACCGTCATACACTTTTGATTCCTTTCATATAATCCACAGCCCGGGTTGTCTGGAAGAGATCGCTCTAAAGCGATAAGGCCGCCCTTTGTTTCTGCCTTGACACGAAATTACTGTAAATGATTTACTTTATCTGTATGTGGTGAACAATAAAGTATTTTCTATCTATCTATCTATCTATCTAATAGATAAATCTATTAGTAGTAGTCTATTTGTCGGTTTGTTTGTCTGTCGGTTTGCCTGTTTGTTTGAAATTAATCACTGAGCGACAGCAAATTTTATGAAATAAAATGTGTGATTTTTTATCACTAGAATCCTGCGGGAATTTTCTCAGGAGCGGTTTGAAGTTCTTTGGGGCCATAAAAAATTGCTTATTCCCACAAAGTTTTCACTATTACGATAGCTTACATTCTTTTTTAAATGCTTCACTTTGTGTCCCGGGAATCGCGCAGGAATTTCAGGTCAAGTGTAAAGTCGCAGGCATATCTTAGTAGATAGATAAAATAGGGGACTCAGTGAAAATTCTGATAATAATTAGGACAATAAAACGTAAGGCGATAGAAGGTAAAAGGCATTATCTAAAGTATAATCGAAATTGTTAAGTTATATCACCTTAATTAGATTTCTGAATTTTCGACCGTTGTGCAGATTGGCACGTAAATATGTATAAATAAAATAGGCTTGCAATTAATTGTGTGAAAACTCACCGCTCGCTCCGTATTCGAATTTAGAATTTTTTACAGTGGGTTGGTGGCGCCAATGTCACTAATGTCACTTGTCACACGCGACACTGATATGTTCCGGTGAGCGGTTTATGGTATTGCAAGCTTTTAAAACCCTTCATTCCCCCCACCGAAATCCGCCAGGATTTCCCGGTTATAAAACCAAGGACAATGATATATGGTTGAATAACAAAAGTTGAAAATACTTAGCTTCAAATAACAATAGTTAAATACATTAGAGTAGTGGACTGTATAATAATAATAAAAGTTATCTATCTTAAGCTAGATACTCACACAATTCTATGATTGCGTGAGTTTATTAAAACAATTACATTATATAAAATTAACATGATTCCTGCTCCAGAGGGAGAGGACTAAGTTTAACGACAGGTCTTATAAATTCGCTAGTTGGTGTGCGAACTTTCACCACACGAATAACACCATCTGGACCGGGAAAGAGCTGCGCGACTCGACCAAGTGGCCAGTGTAAAGGTGGTGCATCGGAGTGGATGAGAACCATGTCGCCGATGTTAATATTTCGACAACTTTTTTGCCATTTGTAACGCTGTTGAAGCGTGTGTAAGTATTCTTTGCGCCATAGACTCCAAAATCGTTGGGAAGCCTGCTGGACTAATTGCCAACGTGACAGTCTGTTAGTAGGTTCATCAGTCAGTACGTACTCTGGAACTGTGAGAAGCTCGCGACCTACTAAAAAATGACCCGGTGTCAGTACTTGAAATTCGTTAGGATCGCTGGACAGACCAGATAACGGACGAGAGTTAAGTACGGCCTCGACTCGTGCGAAAAGAGTACTCAACTCTTCAAAAGTTAATGATCGTTCGCCAACAACGCGCTTTAAATGTTGCTTCGCCGATTTAATGCCACTTTCGTATAGGCCACCAAAATGGCTGCCAGCTGGTGGATTATATTTCCAGTTGATTTGACGCGAATTGAAGCCGTCTAACGTTTGATTGTAGTTTTCATTGTAAAATTGTACTACTTCCGCAAGCTGCTTTCCTGCAGCAATAAAATTTCTACCGTTGTCCGATACTAATGTGTGACAAAGCCCACGCCTAGCCGTAAACCGATCGAACGTAGCCAGAAAACACTCCGCGGTGAGCGCTGAAAGAGCCTCTAGGTGAACTGCACGCGTCGCGCAACAAACAAAAAGGCATAAGTAGCTCTTATGGACCTTTGCGTTACGCCGGTTACTCTCTTTTGTATAAAATGGCCCACCTATGTCAAGACCCACCGTGTGAAAGGCATGTATATCTTGGCAACGATATTTTGGAAGATTGCCCATGATTGGCTGCAACGTAGTTGGCTTAGCCTTGAAACATGGGATACACCTAGATATGCGTGAACGAATGACACTGCGTGCTGAAATTATCCAGTACTTTTGACTTATCAAGCTTTGCAGAGTACGCGGACCTACGTGTAAGTAAATTTTATGATAGTGTTCTATCAATATATAAGTAAAATGACATTTCTTGGGTAACAGTAGTGGATGTTTTTTCCCATAGGGTAGATTGGACTCGGCAAGTCTACCCCCCACCCTGAGGAAACCCAGGGGATCGATAAAGGGACTTAAATTTTTCAAAGACTTAACGTTGTTCCCTTTTGATAGTAATTCAATTTCATCCGAAAAATGTGCAAGTTGAACACTTTTGACAAGCATGTTATGTGCTTTAGTGAGATTTAAAATAGTAGGAACACTAGTGTTGCGTAATGATTTAGATGTTCGACAATTATCGATAAATTGCCAACATCGCGCAAACACATTGAGAAGTTTTGCAAATGTTGAATATTTCTGAATTAAATCATTAATATAATTTGAATTTTTATCTTTAGTGTTACAAGATTGTAGTAATATTATGTTAGCTTGCTTCAATTCAGGGACATTTGAAATTTTGAATTGTTCAATGTGTTTAATTGGCCAGTGGTTAAATGAAGTGTACAACCAGGCTGGGCCATCAAACCATTCCTTTGACGCCATCAACGTCGAAGGAAGTGCACCTCGAGAACATATATCTGCAGGATTGAAAGTGCCACTAATGTGTGACCAACTTTCATTTGAAATGGTATCTAATATTTTCGAGATACGAGTAGCAACAAATGTTTTAAGATTATATGTAGGAGTGTTTAGCCATCCTAACACCACAGACGAATCCGTAAACAGAAATGTGTCGTGAATCGGGATCTGTTCAAGAAGAATGGATTTTGTATATTTTACAAGCTTGGCTAATAAATGCGCAGCCATTAGTTCAAGACGAGGGATACTGAGAGTTTTCAAGGGCGCAACCTTGGATTTAGCTAAAATCAGACTCACTTTGACCTCGCCATCATTATTAAGTGAACGCAAATAAATAACCGCCGCATAGCCTACGCTGGATGCATCACAGAAACCCACAATTTGATATCGTGTATGCTTCTTGATTGTAGCCTGACGATCATGTCTTAAATTGGATAAGAGTGGTAGTTCGGACACATAGGCTACCCATTCCTTCTCTAGATCAAGGGGAAGTGGTTCATCCCAACTGAGATTCTTGATCCAAAGCTTTTGCATAAAAGATTTTGCATAAAAAATACATGGTGCAACAAAACCGAGGGGATCAAACTGGCGACCGATTTGTGACAAAATGTTTCTTTTCGTAACTTCTCCTCCCAGGGGTACTGTGCGAAAAGAAAAACAGTCCGTACGAGGTTGCCACTGGAGACCCAGAACTTTGAGTGACAGTTGATCATCGTCGAACTCAACTGGAGTCTCCCGATGAGATTCTGGTATTGCTGCGAGAACAGAGCTATGGTTACTAGCCCACTTCCTTAATACGAAACCAGCTTTCTCCAGTAGACTGCAAAGATCTGTCTGCAGTCGTAGAGCATCCTCGACATTTGGCTCCGACCACAACAAGTCATCCATGAAAAATCCAGACTTTAAAACACGAGCAGCCAATGGATAGTTATGTGCTTCGGTGTCTGCTAAAGTGTGCAAAACCTTAATTGCCAAGTAAGGGCTGCTGGCCACACCGTAAGTTACTGTGTTAAGCATGTAAACCTGAATAGGTTGATCTGTTGAATCTCTCCACAATATGTGTTGATATGGACGCTGCTCTTTATGAATTAGTATCTGTCGATACATTTTGCAAATGTCTGCAGATAGACAAATATCATGTAGACGAAAATTAATTAATATTTTAATTATATCTGCCTGAAGTTTCGGACCGGGCAAAACAACATCATTTAGAGATTTCTGATTTGTTGTTTTGCACGATGCATCAAATACCGTTCGCAACTTTGTGGTGGTACTTTCTGGTTTGAAAATACAAAAATGTGGAATCAAATATTTTGATTCGACATTTTGCATTTTTCCTAAGTGGGTCATGTGACCCAGTGATTCATACTCCGACATAAACTTTTTGTATTCAGATTTGAGCAGATGATCTTTATCAAGTCTTTTCTCTAAATTGATCAACCTACGTATAGCCATCTGTCGAGAATCACCGAGAGCGTGGTCTGACCTAAACGGGTACTTGACAGTATATCTTCCGCTTTCATCCCGGCTATGATCAGCAGCAAACTGGTCTTCTGCCAATACATCGTCCGGTTTTACTGGCTTTTCTGACGGTATATTCTCAATATCCCAGAAAGTCTCCATAACTCGATCAAGACTTACGTTACTGCTCAATCCACAAAAGGCTTGATCTATCGTATTGCTGCTAGCAGACGTCATTGCAGGATTCCTTTGTACTAGCTGGTTAAAGTCTACTGGGCCTGTTATAACGTACCCAAATATTGATTCAATAGCGACTGGCATCCCCATTTGAACAGGCATTACTTTCTTGCCGCTGTAAATGAATGGAAACAAGTCACCAGCTATAAGTAATTCAATGGGTGCCGGTGTATGAAACGACGGATCAGCCAACACAAGATTTTGATATTCCTGGAATATCTTGTGTGGTAACGACACTGTTGGTAAATCGCCTGCAATGTTAGATACGACCACAGCATCAGTTGTCAAAATTGGTGAATTGCTGTTTCGTGGTTTTAACGTACAGGTGGTTATACCGAAATGTTGAACTCGATTACCGCCTAGGCCAATGGGTTCGAATTCACATTTTCGACGTGATAAACCTAGCTTTGCTGCACAACTTTTAGTTACATAACTGGACATAGCGCCGCTGTCGATAAGTGCACGTACGGTGTGGTATTGACCCCAAGCATCTGCGACGTGGACGACCGCGGTGCCCAGTAGAACTGTTTGTTCAGTGGAGCATGTGAGTGCTACTACACTCTCCTTGGACTTAGTCGAATCTGTGTGGAGAGTAATATGATGCCTTTTTTTGCAGACCGTACAACTAAATTTGGACGTACAATCCTCCGTGGTGTGATTGTCACGCAAACAATTCTCACACAGACCGAGCTCTTTGACTTTAGCAGTGCGTAACTCAGGTGTAAGATCGTTGTAGTCGGTGCATCTATAAATCGAATGTGGCTTTTGACAATATAAACATGACAGTTTTGAATCACTCTTTTTTATATTGGCCACAGCCGAGGTGAACGTAAGCTTGTGAGGGTGAGTTTTGTTATTTTCGGAATATTTTGACATCGCGAGAGGGGGCGATTTGGAAGGGGTTTGCTTGACAGGTCCTAATGTTTTGCCTGATAGTGTCTTACACTCCGCCATCTCAATAACGCGCGCCTGTCTCTCAACAAATGCTAATAATTCCGTTATTGTTGGTAAATTTCCCGGAGGCACGGATTGTTCAAATGCTCGCCTAGTGACCGGGTCGAGATTACGCAATGCAATATAAAATAATATAAAACTTGACATGTCGGGTATGTCCAGAATTTCTAGAGCCTTGATATTTTCTTGAAAAGTATTTAAAAATATATTTAAATTGGAAGCCGATTCGAAAATAATCGGTTTGAAATTAAATAATTTATCTAAATAAGCAGTAGCTAGTGCGCGCTTATTCTCGTAGCGCTTTACAAGCGCGCTCCACACTATCGCGTAATTGTCCGCGTTAACCGGCATCGATCTCACTATGGATAGCGCTGGCCCGCTAACACACGACAGTAAATAGTAATATTTCTCGATATCGTTAATACTAGAATTATCGTGGATAAGACTTTTAAATGTATCACGAAAAGTAGTCCAGTTTTCTACTTTACCGTCGAATTTAAATAATTGAATTTCCGGTAATTTAACCCGCTGCTTATTTCCACCATTTTGTTCACTATGTTCGTTTCCCGTTTTATTCAAACTTTCGTTAAGTTTCAACGTATTCACAACACTTTTTATCGAGTAATATAACTCGTCAAAAGAGTCGATGTCTTTGTACGACGGCACAAATTTCTTTTTATATTTTCGCGATATAGAATTTATCTCTGCAACACATCTATCGAATTCTGTACGAAGACTACCTAAGTCTTGAACCCTAGCAGAAAATTCGACTGCTAAAGATGAATTATTTTGCACCGCTTTAGACATTTCATATAAACGTTGAAGGCGAACAAAACACATTTCTTTTTTCGTTACAAATGGCTGTAATAAGTCCTCATATTGTACGTCGTCCATCATTTTGATTAAGTACTAAAATGGAACTAAGTAACCGTGAGACACAACCGGTATTAACAGACGATGATATTCGGGTGAAGTTCGTAAACACAAATATAATTACTTCGATACAAAATAATACAAATGCATAAAGAATGTGACACGAAATTCTTTCATACAATGTTGCAATACAACACTTGTTTGAACAATGGACACAAAATGAATTTTTCAATTTAACAAAGAAAACAACTATTTTTAAATGCAATTACTACATATATCGATGAAATACACAAAAAACTCACTATTTTGAATAATATTTATAACATTAGATTATTAATTTCAATATAAATTTACAATTTAAGAAAATTACCTACCCACAGAATAGGCCGATAAGATGAAGCTATTTTAATTGTTCACAAAACACTTTATCTTGATTTTAACTATACGAATTGATTATATAATTGGGTTATCCTGGCTCGAATAGATCAAAATGTGCAGATTGGCACGTAAATATGTATAAATAAAATAGGCTTGCAATTAATTGTGTGAAAACTCACCGCTCGCTCCGTATTCGAATTTAGAATTTTTTACAGTGGGTTGGTGGCGCCAATGTCACTAATGTCACTTGTCACACGCGACACTGATATGTTCCGGTGAGCGGTTTATGGTATTGCAAGCTTTTAAAACCCTTCAACCGTTTAATTCAAAAGTAAGATGGACACATGTAAAAACCTTTACAAGAAACTCGTGTCTTACCAACTTTTGTTTCCAAATAAAAGTAATTATGAAACATCGTCATCACTTTCACAAAAACCTACTAATGTTCATATAAAAAACTGACGATAATCAATATCAACATTTCATACACAATGTTATGACCATCGGTTCGTTTTCAAAGCCTGAATGGACAAACAAACAAACAACAAAATAAATTTACATTCACACATATATTAGTACGGATTATAAATCGATAAAAAGCATTGCAAATAAGGATTTGCTTACCTTAAGGGCACCAAAGCCATGAGAATAGCTTTTTCGTGTACATGCCAACCAAATATAAATGAACAAGTAGCGCACACGACCATACACCTAAAACAAATTATAAAAATATGAATCACTTTTCAATAAATCATTTCTTTCAATTTTTTCAGAAACAATAGATAAGTAAGAAACCAGATTTAGATAATAAGTAAGACCTCTTGTTATTTGTTACGTGCAATAAAGAACACTGATACAGTTAAATAATATTTGATGTAAAAATATTTTTTTAAATAATAAAATGTAAAAAAACAGACGACAAAAGAGATCTGATAACAGAAATAAATAGAGGAGTTTTTCGCGGGAACTGAAAGGGGCGTTGTGCTGTGCTGTTTTATTTTCTAAAATGTGTAAAATTGCTCTAAAAATAAATGAAAAATAATTGTAAGACATTGGTAGTTTTTGAGCTGTAATTATATGTTTTTGTGAAGTGTGAATTGTAAGGCCAAATGTGGCCTTTTGAATTTTCACGAGAACCCCGTTGAATGGCGTCGATTATAGCCTACAATACAACTGCGCCTGGCTTAAGATTCTAGCCAAGCCATAAATATAAAAGAAATATAATTATAATTGGAATTGGAAATTATTTCAACTTTCATAATCATTTGGTAACATACCCGTAATTATTAAATTTACACATAAGTACCTTACAAAACTTAGAGCCCGATATCTCCTGTCAGCACATAGGCACCACAACTTATAAAGAGCAGGCAACATTGACAGGAATGTGAGAAGGAATGTCACATTTGGCTTAACGGAGGGAAGAACCGCATGATCATATTCTTGGACCAATCCTCCTGTCATTGACGCTTCTGCCTTGGACACCATTATCCCATTTTTTAACACTAAAACAAATATAGTCATAGTTTTAATGATATGCCCGTGACTTCGTTCACGTTTTACTTTAATTTCTCGCAGGATTTCCGGGAAAAAGTAGCGCAGATCTTAAGTCTAAGATTTTGCTATCGATCAGCGAATACCGCAACGAAATCGACCCTGTAGTTTTTACGTGAATCTCGAACAAACCGACAAAAAGACAAGAAATCTAAAAATAATTGCATCATGTTCTCTGTCGTCTATATAGTCAATTCCAGTTGGTTTTTTAAATAGCTTCAATGTACAGACACGGCATCTTTAGAATTTTATAATATTATATATATTATAGATAGATATTACAAGAGGTTAATGAATGATTGATGAAAGAACTGTCATTTGGTCATTGACTCGATGTTTTTGACTGAAGTTTTTATTCAGTCAAAAACATCGAGTCAATGACCAAATGACAGTTCTTTCTTTTCATTTTCTTTCTCTTTCGTTTTTCACATTTTAAATATTTTTGAATTATAGATAAAGAACAAATAGGGTGTAGATTTTCACTTGGTACTTAATTTTACCTTACCATTCGTAGTCCACGGATATTACTGATATGGGAGTTATACCAAATTGTAATGAGTAGCATATATGAACATAAGTTAAAATGCAAAAATACAAATTTTGTTGGTTAGCTATCTCTTTCTAAACTTAACAAAAGTATTCAAATTGTACTAAAAAAACTCAATGTTCTATACTTACACAACTGATGTAAAACTTTATCAACAAAAGTGTACAAAGCCCAAAAATTGGGTGCCCAATAAGCATGGCACAAACCTCTCTTGAATGGAAACAGCCTTGAAAGGACCTGAAAGTCGACAGGAAAAGTCAGTTTAATCATTTTCAAATACGGATGGCAGTCCGATTGAAGGCCAAGTTGAAGCATTGTTATCTTTTGGGATAATGATGCCGAGACCAACTCGACTCTGAGGCATCCTACGACATGGTCTACCAAGCCGAATATCGCTATATGTAAGGCTAAAGAGAAAATTTTAGAAAACCTGGAAAGCAAATTTGGAATGATCAGCGTTGCATGCGTGCGATGTCAACAATCAAGCATAACGGCAAGTTAGTGCGCCTGTTCTATGTTAGGGCACACGCAAACATCAGAAGAGTAGGAGCGAGCAAACTAGCTAAGGCTGCAGCTACTATTTGAAAGTGAAGCCGCAGTATGACAAGTCATTCGCAAGATTTTTTCTTTCTTTAATCCACCACAACTCTTTGAAGTGTAACCCAATTTTGATGTTAGTGGTACTTTTAGAATTTACAGTTATCTGAAGACCAAAGAACTACTTAAAGATACGACAAAAAAATAATTTGAGACTTGTACAATATTAGTGGAATGTCAATTTAAAGAACTTCATGTAACAATTTCATAATAACATTTATTTATTTTTATAGGGATAGCAAAATAAGGCTGTATTTTTTACCTGTGGCATATGATCAATGAATGGCCCAAAAGATACAGTAAAAACTGTGACAACAATCAATCCCAGTTTGATCAAGTTGACAATTGAGAACGAATACCAAGGCGTATGGACGCCATCTGCCGACGAGATAGTAAAACAATAGGCTCGTAGCAAATATACTATGTATACAGGTGCCACATACAAATATATGTGTTTAAGGTTCAATAGTACTGCAAACCATAAAGCAGCTTGTAGGTAGTTACTCTGAAACAAAATATTTAGATTGCATAAATAATGTTACGCTATTGTGTATTATGTACTTTTTTTTTAATTTCTGTATGCCATTCACATAGGGCAGAAGTTAAACTTCAGAAAAGTAACCTATGAGAGAATGAGATAAATATAGAGTATCAGGAGTATTAGAATAATTACAAGGTTAATTATTATTATAACATTTTTAACAAGCTCAAAAAATGATTTTATATTTAATGCAAAATATTACATTTCATATATTACATATTTTCACTTTGAACAAATGACACTAGAGGCTTATGATAACTAAAATAGGAAACAAATGCTCTAGTTTCAATTTGATTTTTGAACCTCATAATATTTCCACCTTTATCTTTATGAGCAGTGTTTAAATGATTAAATAATGATAAAATTCAAAATTTCCAACTCTCTGTATACCCATAGTGTTTAAATTATTAAATTCACGGCATAAAATTTCGTTCCCTTTGAAAGAATTCACTACCACAACTAAGAAAATTCCACTTCAACATTAAACTTTCAAAATTTACTACATTGGCTTTCTGCGCACAACATAAGGTTTCATGGAGGAGACATGTGTGGACTGTTTTTATTATTTCACATCGAAAAGGAATAAAAGCATTTACAAGTAAACATCAATGTCAAAAACCAAACCTATAGCCTGGCCGCTCTAAGAATGCGTTTTATGATGATAAACTAATTTAGTTTGACGTAAATATTTGTGGTGATATGACGTTTATTTAAATCTTGAATCAGTCAAAAATAACGAAATAAAAAAAATATTTTTTTGTCATTAATGTCTTCCTAACCAATTCCGGTTACAGCGATCACTTCAGTTAATGGCTGTTTGATGTTCAGCCAACTTTGTTAATGAACACGCGCTTGCATCTCGAAGACATAAAAAGACCATTCACAAAATTTTAAGTAATAGCTGCAGGTGGTCAGGCCTACGCTATCCGCCATATTAAGAGTGGTCAAAATAGAATGATTACATTCAAAACAATATTCCTTAAAAGTATTTTTAAGCTCTACTACATTGGTTCTTTTAAAGAATTATTATATTATATTTTTAATTTAAAAGATGAGGAGGGAAACAGAAACATGAATTTAGGGTCTAATATCTCTCCACATATTAACTACATCAAGAATTTACTAAGAAAAATCATTACATAAAGGTTTCTTTTTTGCCTTAGATAATTTTTTGCTTAATTGTCTATAAGCAACATACTTACATGAAATAATACATGTATCAAAATATTTCTTTTTTTTACAAATTTTATACCTTCTGAATTGTGGTATCAGTTTTAATTATATATACAGTACACAAATATAAATTAATTTGCTTGCAAATATATAAGTTTATTTATATACCTACATAACTTTCATAATAAACACATATTACTCTAAAGATGAAAAATGTTCAAGACTCTGAATTAGATTTAATATTATTCAGAAGAGATTATCATACAAGAATAAATTCAACAAACCCTTATCATATGTGATATAGAATACAGAAGAAAGCCATAGAGAAATCCATTGTATTGGAAGTGTATATGATCCACCATCAACAAACCTGGGTTAGAAACCAGCAATATGAATATTAACAGTTTTCCATTACCAACAAGATTTGAGCAGCTGCAAAACAAAATTATGAATATAAAAGTTCATAAATAATACTTGGCAGGAATTTGCAGTGCTTTGGTCTGCAAATTACCTAACCTAACCGACTGTTCATGTGTATAAAATAAATAGTAAATGGTTACAAGTGGTCCCAGCATGCGCTGGCCGCTGGCGCAGCACAGCGGCCAACATATCATTTCTACATTTAAAACAGTTTTAGTTTTACAAAAAGTTCTGGTGGTTATATGTAATTCGTGAGTACATTCATAAACAATTCGTGAGTACATTCATAAACTCAAATCACGCTTTGTTGTTATCAAAAGTAACACAATTTTACAACAGAAATAAGTGAGGTTATGTTTATAAATTTAAAAAAAAATTAAAACCTCCGGACCTTAGGGGTTGTAGTGGGGGTAAGTATACCTCCCCCCTACCCACCACGCCCAACCAATACTTAAAATTTGTGTACCGGACTGTTAAGTTGCAGCCCTTTGGATTATTGATCACTTTCTTCTAAATATTATTTACAAAAATTCTGAGCATAGCTATTTTTATACCTCACTATATGACTTAAATGATTAGCACATATCCAATTGAATCTTGAAAATTACCTTTTAGCACTTATAATGTAGATAAAGTCCAGTACAATAACAGACAATCTTTGAAACAACACCGTCTGTTCAGACTTGTAATTTAAATTATTTATATGTAGCATTGCCGGGTCGAACATCTTTGCGACAAATGATAAACCATACTCCAGCCACGCAAAGAACGGTGGATAGTCGAGGGTCCATTCTGATGTGCTTTCGTAATACCATTGGTCTACTGTCAAATTATGTGTAATAGCTAACCAGTTGCGATGAACTTCGAAATCTGTTGAATGGCTAAAAGGAATTTTTTGTCACATTATCGGTACTAATAAAATTTCTTCGTAAGTTTTATTTTACTTACTATAGAGGGATGAAGAAAATTTTTACAACTGTAACTATTGTAGCTACTTGACTTATCATTCTGATTAAACTTTCTGTGAAAAATTTAAAATTTGTATTATCAAATTAATAATATACACAAACCGGCGTCTTCTTTATTACTTATTACACATCACAGCACAGATTAGTATAAAAATTTAAAATCAAGAGTATATAATAATTTTTCACTAGCACTACCTAGCGTGTAAAGCATCGAACTAACTGTTATATGGACGTACAATGTAACAACGTACGTATACAACGTATCTTGTAACAAAACTCTTCCGAAACGGCGTGACCGTTTGTTATGAAGATTAGTGTGTAGGTCTGAGAATAGGACGTTTACTATTTTTTATGCCCCTAAATAATAAGGTGATGATCCACCTCAAAATTTTTTTTTTCTATTTTGGTCATTTTTTTAATGATTTGGCAATAAAAAACACATAAAACCCTAAATTTTCACGTTTCTAACAACAACCCCTGAGTACTAATAGAGATATTAGTACTTTAATCATTGCCTGCACTCGGCGGTCGATAATTGATCACTTTTGCCACTTGTCCGTTCCGATTCGTTTTCTCTATGTCTCTATGTGTCCCAGCACACATTTAGATTTTTCGCAAGTTAACTGACAGTTACAAATGGGTTTGATTAGTTATATTCTAATGAATGCATTTTGTATTCAAACATATTTTATATGAAGATAAATGATATTTATCAGACTGAATTCCATCTGGAACCAATAAAAACATCCATAGTCAACTCTAACGTTATATAGCATCTCACCACGCGATATACCATTTACTCCCTCCACGCGCCTTAACGCTTTTTCGTGACAGAAAAAATCCTTATACTCTCGGTCTATATAAAAATTTCACTTCAATAAAAATTAAATAAATTACCGCCCTTAAAACCGTCAAGGCGTAGTTTTATTTTATATAATTGTTAAACGTGATTAAGTCTATTATTCTTTGCGCACTTTAAAGGGTTTGTTCAATGAAATACGTGTTGTTTGTAGAAGGTATATTTTCTTACTCACTTCACACAAGTTTGACAAAGATGACAACAGATACATAAATGCAATAATAGATTCAATTAATACGAAACATGCCGCATACCAAAAGGACTGTAAGTCTCTTTTCCAAAATATTACATTTAATATAAATAATCATATATTCCTCTCATGCTAATGAACTAACTGATGATTACAAAACAATATAAAATAATTACAAATAATATATGAAACGAAACATATGAATGATTTTGATACTATGTAGTATCTATAGGTAGTGCACATAATTTGGTTACAGTTCTTTTTGTAATTAAATTGCCACTTTTTACACTATAGACTCTAGTTAAATCATCTTTCCCAGGATGTTTATCAGTGATACGTCCTAAGGACCATTTTCCTGGAGGCAAATTATCATTTTTTTATCAAAACAATATATAGTATGTTAAATTCCTTTTCTCTTCTCAGCCATTTAGGACGTTGTTGAAGTCTAGACAAATATTCATCTTGCCATCGTCACCAGAAGTCGTTAAGTAATTTTTGGGTGTGCTGCCAACGTGATAGATGGGATATTTTGCTATCCTTCATGTTAGATGTCGGAACAATGATTGGTGCGTCTCCTATCAGAAAATGTCCTGGAGTAAGAACATTTACAGTGTTTGGATCAGTGTCTTCAATTGGGTACAATGGCCTTGAATTTAAACAAGCCTCTATTTGACATAGTATTGTTTTATCATTTCCTCGAATGTTAAATTAGTAGTTAGATCCTTTGGAGATGATACTTGATGGATTTAACACCTGCTTCCCATAAACCTCAAAATGTCGGACTATATGCAGGAATAAAATGCCATTGAGTACCATCTGTAGCAAGCACTTGTGCTATCTCTCCATTAAATTGTAAGTTTGCTTCTTTGAATGCTTCCTGAAGATCTTTGTTGGCCCCAACAAAGTTGCGCCCTTGATCACTTCACAAGTGATTGCATTTGCCTTGTCTGGAGACAAAACGTCTAAAAGCGCCAATAAACGATTCTGAGGTCAAGTCGCCCACGAGCTCTACATGGATGGCCTTTGTGGACATACATATGAATATTGTTACATAAGCTTTTACTGTTTTGGCGCCTCTGCCCCTGTTTGTCAAAATTTGAAAAGGCCCCGTGAAATCAAGGCTACTATGCAAAAACGGTCTTGTTGGTGTGACCCGTGGTTTAGGTAAATCTCACATATTTGAGGTTTAGAAGTCGCATTTAATTTTGCACAAGTGAGACATCGGTGGATATGCTTTTTAACTAGTGCCTTGCCTTTAAAGATCCAATATTCGGACCGTAAATACAACAACATTAATTGTACTCCACCGTGAAGAGTCTTGGCGTGTGCGTCGGCCACAAGAAGAGGGGTGAGCGCGTTTAGGTGACCCAAAATTATTGGATGCTTTTTATCTTCAGGTAAGTTCGAAAATCTTAATCGACCGCCTACCCTGAGAATTTGTTTTTGGTCTAAGAAAGGGTTGAGAGAGCGTAATAGACTTTTCCTTTTAAATTGTTTATTAGTCTTGAGCCTTTCTATTTCTTCTATAAAATCTTCCTCTTGGACCCTTCTTATACAAATAGTAAGCGAGTCTTCTAATTCATCAATAGTAAAATCACTATCTATCTGACACGTACCTTTCTTATAATTAAGAAACCGCCGACAGAAGGTGATTGTTTTAAGTAATTCTGTTAAACTATTGAATTCTTCAAATCTTTTTGTGAAACTATTGTCCTGATCTTAAGTGTTTACGTAAGTACTTAATTTTGTTGTTTTCATTTCCATATCTGTAGTAATTATCTTTTCTTTACTAATTTTTATTTCTCCTTCAGATAACCAATGTGGGCCTTTCCACCACAAATCACACGTCTTCAATTCGGATAAAAACATTCCTCGTGAAGCTAAATCAGCAGGGTTTTCACTTGATTGTACATGATGCCAGTTTTTATTATTCAGATTTTCCATTATTTCCACCACACGATTAGCAACGAAAGGTTTCCATTTGTTAGGTTCACCGTATAACCATGCAAGTACTATTGAAGAGTCTGTCCAAGCATACATTTCTGATGTGGGTATTTGCATTGCCTGACCAACTTGTTTCATGAGTTTTGACAACACTAATGCGCCACATAACTCTAAACGCTGTAAAGATATTGTTTTTAGTGGTGCAACTCTTGTTTTAGTGCCAATTAGTCTGGTTACTATACCATATGATGTTTCAATTCTAATATATACTGCCGCTGCATATGCACGCATAGAAGCATCACTAAATCCGTGTATTTGTATTTTATTTTTATTTTTCTCTGTTGTACCGAGCCATCTTTTTACTAACACGCCATGTACGTTATCAAAATCTCCTCTTATCTCTTTCCATTCTTGTTTTAACGTATCACTAATACTCTCATCCCAATTAACCCTTTCAAGCCATAACTTTTGTATCAATATTTTAGCCATAAGAGTACTTGGTGCGATCCATCCCAAAGGATCAAAAAGTTTTTAGACGTCAGATAAGATATGCCTTTTAGTAATGAACTCTTGTGTTTTTGGTAAATTTAAATTATATTGAAACGAATCAGTACTCAAATTTCACACGATTCCCAAAGCCTTAATAGTACCCTCAAGGTTCATGTCCACATGGGCATTAGCTGATCTTTTATCTTCTTCAACAGATTTCATGAAATCTATGTTGTTTGAAGACCATTTAGTTAGGTTGAAACCACCTCGTTGAAGAATGTTTGTGACATCCTGCGCTAGTACTATGGCTTCCTCTGATGAATCAGCACCATCCAACCAATCGTCCATATAAAAGTTATTTTTAATGGCTTGACCCGCTGCTGGTTTACCATTACCCTCATCAGTAGCTACCTGATGAAGTGTTTTGACGGCCAGGTACGGTGCAGGAGCTGTACCAAAGGTTACACGAAGAAGGCGATATTCCTGTAGTTCGTCATTTTCATTCTCCCTCCAAATAATTCTTTGGTATTCTGAGTCATCCTTTGTAACAAGTATTTGACGATACATCTTTTGTATATCGGCCACGCATTTCATTTTCCATCTCATGAGCAAATTTCTTAAATCTTCTTGCAATATAGGGCCTACACATAATTCGTCATTAAGAGATATATTGCTCGTTTCTTTGCAAGAAGCATCAAACACTACACGAGTTTTAGTCGTATCCTTGTCGTTGCGAATCACAGCATGGTGTGGTAAGTAAACTGATGTTTTTGTTTCTTTCTCTCTGTCAGATACTTTTTCTAAATGTTTTTCTTCTATGTAATCCTTTAATAACCCTTTTGTATTCGTTTTTCAGATCTGATGATCTCTTGAATCTTCGTCAATGACTTAGAAAACAAATATATGAGAGGAAATAGTTATGGATGCCAACAGTGCCATCTGTTATGGAAACAAAATAATTATTCTACGAATAACCTGAGAAAATTTAAAGGAACGAAAGATCCGCGTAGTATCAAGAAATTGAGAACATTCGTAATTCTATAAGTTAGTAGTCATTTTTTATTTTTCTGTCTTATTTTTCGAAGCTTAACTTCCATGATAAAAATGTCTTTTTGATTTTTATATCAGCTGTGAGCAGTGTTGCTATCCCTGAATACACTTATTCACGGAATCACGGCTTGCATTGCAGTTTACCGTATAATGCAATGCAGCCTGCATTGCGTCCTGCGACACCGAACATAATGCAGGCGCGTATACGAGCCGCATAAAAGGTTTTTTAGTTTGTATGGAGTAAATTCCTTTGCCTGCTGCTGTGGCGAATTTAACGACTAAAAATGTTTTAAAAAAACATTACTTTTTAGCGGCAAATTAAAGGCAAAGAGTATGTAACACTACGTTTAATTAAAGGGAGTAAGTATTGATATATTGATATAGAATATTACTTTTTAAAAAACGTTTTAAGTAGTATAACACGGTCGGCGTATCTTGGCGAATGTGAACATAGGCTCTGCGAATTTTAGCGCATGTAAACTCGTGAAGAAAATACAGTGACCAACTAGTACAAAGCAATGAAAAAATACAGGGATGAAGGGCGACCAATTGTATTCACTGACGAATCGTATGCCCACTCATCACACGAGTGTACATACTCTAAAGTTCGCAGAGCCTATGTTCACATTTGCCAAGATACGCCGGCCGTATTATACCCAGTTAACTTTTAAAAATGCGTGTGCATGGCTAGTTCCTATATTACCATTCCATACCGTTCTTTTAATAAATTGATACATATAAATATTATCTATTATATACCTACCTGACAACAATGCAAACAGATAACAATATCACATATTCAAAATAATCTCACAAAATTATCCGAGATTATGACAGCTTATTTTGATTAAAAAAGTATTACAAACAACAAGAAAGTCCATTTATATTTGAGTTCATAAAGGAAAAGATAAATGTTAATACTCAGTTTTATATTTAATTGACTTAATTTTTTACTTTAATCGAATTCTTGTCCATTAGTAGCCATCACTGTTCTGAACCTGATTTAAATGATTCTTATAAAAAGCTGCAAACGAGTTATAAAGATCGAAATATATATGTTGACATGATGAATTTTTCAAGTTGGCCTCTATAAACAAATCCGAAACTAGGATATAGCAATAAAAATACATAATGAATTTCAGGACTAATTTAGATGAAAACTAAAGTGGTATCATAATTTTTTTAAATTAATTAATACCCTAACCAGGAATTGAATCTGCTGATTTTGAAAAACAGACACTACTGTATTATTACACCAACACATGGTGTAAGTGTAGCATGCAAAGACAATTTTTGTACAGGGTTGTCAAACACAAATCTAAAGGAGAGGCTGATTTTGTTTTAAATAATGTATAGAAATTGTAAAAAAAAATATGTATTTTGCCCAATAAAGGCTACAGAACAGACTACATGACACTATTGATTCTTAATATTTGTTACACTTGGATAATTATTTTTACGACTGTTTTGATTATTTATATATTGTCACTATTTAAAAAATGGAAAACCAAGAATAAACCATGGTACCAAATTTCATTTTAATCAAGTCACAAAATCTATTTCATAAAAAAAAATTATCACAGAATTAAGCACAATCTTTGAAAGAATATTTACAAATCAGTCTTCCTTGTTTTGCAGGAATTAATATTAGATCAGCTAAATCTTGACAGAATCAAAAATATTTTCTTACTTTTAACTTTCTATCTTTCCTCCTAAATTTTTTTTGATTTCAAGATTCACTTCCCAATCCAAAAAATTCATTAAAGATTAGGCTGAAACCTAAATCATTCATATATTTTGAGAAATCACTCATTTTCAAATTGAGTTCATTGAAGCTTGAAAATTTTCTTACTGAATTAGCTTCTGTTGTGTGAAATATTTCAGTTTTTCTGATCATTATTTTTTGCCATGACATGGATTTAATTGCTTTCCACCATTCTATACAGGAAGAACTATCACCTTCTGCGCATATCACACCTGGTTTACCAGGTAAAGAAAAACCACATACACCCAATTCTTTTGCTTTTTTCACAATATCTTCTCTCTTTTTCTTATTGTAGATATGGTGAGAATATACCCATATCCTTTGAAAATTCTCTTCTTGCACAACTGATTTGTCTTTTTCTGTATGTGCTTCACAAGTGATCTGTACTGTCTCTGTTTTAATATTTTCAATATTCTCTGGTATCCACGATATTATTGTATACAGACAGAGTTCTCCTTTTATATAGATTTGCTTTATGTACCCTGTTAATTTTGAGTTTAGTTTAGATTCCTGTTGACGATTTAACTGATTACATCGCAAATATATGTCTGGTTCCTCTTCAGGATATTCAGTAGGTAAATTGATGCAAAGTTCTAATTTTAGTTTATCAATAAACAGATTTAGTGTAAAGTCTAAATTACTTGGTATACATTCGGACTTTTTATTTATGAAGTTATAGATATCTTTGAGAATATTCTTATCAGTTAAAACTATTTCACCCTGATTTGGGTACATAGATTGTAAAAGCTCATATTCAGACACCTGTTGAGATAAATTACTTACGATTTTTTTCCTTACAGTATTGTCTGTTGAGATCTTTTGCGTCATTATTACTCAATATTTTTTATTAATTACAATATTAAACATTAATAATATTAATATAATCCGTCGAAGATACTGTATAACAGTGTCATAACAGTCAGTAGTGTCAGTACAATTATTTTTTCTTAGACATTTTTTGCGTTCTATTAGTAGGTACGTATTGCAGTAGATGTCACTGTTTTCAAATTGAACACCAAATGAAAGAAAATAATATGTTTCGTTATACGCAGTTGTTTTAATACTTGTTTAAGAAATATTTGATACGTTTTTGTGTTTTTGCAAGCCATGTCAGCTAATAAATATATTTTAAAGTGTGTAAATTCTATTCCTCACCCTTTTCAAATTATAAAGCTCTTTTAAACTTTAATTACTGGATTTTTGATGAATTGTCGATTTACCAAAAACTTATTTCAAAGATGTCAATTATGTCAAAACCAAAAAGACATTCCGATCGATACGAGTTACACTCGTGAATGTATGTAATTTGTTTGTTTTCATTAGTTTTCGATAATTTTGTTTGATTCCTGGACTCCGAAGACTTCGCTTATCACGTTTACTAGTGTTCTGTGATCACGTTGGACTTACGCATGTACCCTGAACACCGATTTGTTCTCTGATGACTTGGATTATGGCTTTTTCTGAAAGAGGTGGTTGTGTGCCCAGATGCGGTAAAATTTGTAAATAAATCATCCTAATGGCACCAGATTAGATGTGTATACAAATTATGTTATGAAATGATTATGAAAATGTATGCCTTTGAATATTTTAATAAAAGGAAACATAATAAATCACGCTACCGCTAAATTGTTGTTTTATTTACTAACAAATAAACATTTTTGGAAAGGCCTTTGGGAATTGCAGGAATTAAATTATTAACTCCCGCAATTTCCAAAAGTCTAATACAAAAATCAAAATAATACTAGACCCCCTGGACGGTTTTTGCCGGTGAATAGTGTCGTATACCGATAGAGTGCGTTAGTATATACATTATGACTTGACAGCAGTATATATAAAGTACTCTATGCTGTATAACTTATCTGGTGATTACTTGCCTTCTTTCACAACAAACAAATAGGCGTGGGCATGCATGAGACATATGTATGTTAATAACATACAGATAATAACAGATATTATACTATATAATATATGTAGTATATCCATAGTTTTTTTTGATGCGCAGGGGGAATACATTTCGTACTGCGCTGTGTGTGGAAGTGCAAGAACATGAGATGACGAGCGAAGCCACACTCATTGTTCAACCGCGCAACAAGCTTAGGTCACCCCGGGATGCAGAGTGACCTACTTCACCAACAGTCAGTCTAACTACGGCGTCCGAGGACCGCGTGCGCAGCTCTTTCCCTTACTTTCTCAGCGACTTCCATTACTGCCTCGGGTGCCTCGCAAAAGGAAGAAACCGCTGACCAGTGATCGTCGCTGTGGAGCATAGCTTCAACCAGACCCCGCAGCAAATCAATTGGCCCTACGATGGTATTGAGCTCGAACCCTTGAGGTTGCCATGTAGCGTATTTGACCAGCGTGTGAAACGCAGTATCAAGCGCGCCGCACTCGTGGCATTCAGGGATATGCAAATAACCTACAAACTGATGCAGATACTTATCGAAGCACCTTTGCCCGGTAAGTATCTGCGTTATCCTAAAGGTCAGAGTCCCGCGTTTCCGCGCGACCCATTGCAGCAGGTAGGGACGAACCGCCTCTACTGTATGAATGCCGGCCTCAGGAGATTCTAAATGTCTCTGCCAGGTTTGGATCATGGTCGCGGTTTCCCGCGTCTTGATCGCCTCAATCTCTGCCCGGCAGTAAACCAGACCCCTAGCTCTGGCATCCTGTCGAAAGCGTCGAACCTTGGCAAGCACGTCCGACTGGAGTTTCCAGGGCAGATCTCCCACTAAGAGTGTCGCCGCCGTCCATGACAAATGATAACCCCCAATGGACCTCAGCGCCAGAGTCCGCTGTATTCTCCTCAGCTGAGTCCTGTTATGGTCGTTAAGGGCGTGGATTCAAACGGGTGCACCGTACAGTGCCATACTCCGAAGTATGCCGGAACCTTGCTTTTAGCATGTAAAACGCAGATCGCATTGTTTACGTGTCCGAATACAGCGCGGCATTCTATTTGTAAATACTACTAATTTAATGGATAATTTTTTTAACTCTGGACAGAAATATCGTATAGACTTATGAACAATTTATTATTATTATCCAAAAAATTTCATATATTGTGTATACTTCAAAAGTATGAACGATATTTATGTCGCAAGTATCTGTAAGGCACAATATTAATTTAAAGTTCAGTAGGTATTGGGTTTTACCATTGAAATTTGGGCGGTTATTTCAAGCAAGCGTTGCAAAACCTCAGCGTTAGAAGACTATAGGACTATGAGAGAGTAAGAGAATATAGACTTATGAAAATGAAGAAACTATATTGTAATCTAAAAAATGGCTCTAAAGCTTAGCTGCCAAGCCATTAACCTAAATAAATATATAGTATTGATTATTGTCTATGGTCATAATTATAGATAATATTCCAAAGTAAAGCTTGAAATGAAGTTTGAAGTTGAACTTACAATAATTTATCTTTTGTTTACAACGTGAATAACATATAACACATATTAATAGAATATTATGTTGATTTCATATATTAGACCATTTTCCTTCATATTACGTATCATGAATCATGTAGTGCTTAGACTACATTAAATAATAGAAAAGTATAGTGCAAGGAACATATTATTACTATTTATTACTCTCCTATGAGAGGTGTAGAGTAATATAAATAACACCGCTGGAAGTATTACACTATATTTTGATTAAAATGTACCACTGTGGAATGCGCCAAGTTGGCGAGAGGCATGTAGCTTATAAAGTGGATTTAATGGTGTGGAGCAATAGATTGGATTTATTGGCTCTTAGCAATTTCAAAGGTTAGATCTTACTAATCAATATCGTAGTTTATTTTACGACTGGCACTTCGGCTACTTATTTGGGGTGTGATTTACATATCGACGGTTAAAAGGTAATAGGGCATAAGCGACATTTTGGTCGAAAATGAGTTATGAATGCCATCCTACTTAAAATTTTTCGCTCTTTCGAATGCGCTCACTCCCATGGCTCTACGATGACTCTCGTGTCGTTTATGCCCAGGTAAAAAACTGCGTTTTTGGAGTGTGATTTCATTTAACTGACCGGATTTTGGGCCTTTTTTACTCTAAAGGCGCCTGTAATAATATAATAATAATATAATATCAGCCCATAAATGTCCCACTGCTGGGCTCGGGCCTCCCATTACGGGGGAACGGACAGTATACCCGCCACGCTTGTCCAAGGCGGCTTGGCATGTTTGACACATCGGTTATCTCGATGTGCAGGTTGCATCACAATGTTTTCCTTCACCGGTTTTAGCATGTGATAATTGTAACAATATGCACATTAGATCAGAAAACTGACTAAGAGGTACATGTGTTCCGGTCAGGATCGAACCCGCGCCCTTCGATCTAGGGGCGCGTGCGCTAACCATTACGCTACCACGACTTAAACTTAAACTTAAAGGCGCCTGTACCTCTGTAAAAATGTCATCACTTTTGGGTTATAGTCGGTATTACATTTTTACTTTTTTCTGCCGTAAAGGCTCCAGGCGTATACTACTGTTTACCATTAGTACCTGTTTTGAAAGCTGGAACTAATGCCACTTTACCATTGTCGTCAAAGACATTAAGCGTCGGTTATACCCTACTACCATTTACAAGTTTAAGTTTACAAACATCCTACTGATTTTTTTGCTAAACACTGTTTCTTATGCTCCATTACCTTTTGGTATAATAATGAGAATTACCACTTATACTTTTTACCCTTTTATGTTATTCTGCAGTCATGTGACTTATGCCCTATTACCTCTTGATATAAGGATGTCAAATGTAAAGGCGGAGGAAAACTTAGCCCTTCTGCAACTCCTATGTGGCAGAAATGTATAGTTCCCGAGTTATTAATGTTTTTGTCAATCTAACCTCACTTGTGTTTTTCTCTAATATTTCAGATAAATAGTGAATGGTTACCAGTCAGTCGGTTCTGGCGCTTTGGTCTACACAAAACCTAACCTAACCGACTGTTTAAAAATCTGCGTATTTAAATTTTCAGATACATACAGTCTCCTATGTAAATAAATCCCGTCCTCTTTAAAATTTTCACTTTCTGGTGCACAAAAAAAGTCTCAGCGATAAAATTACCAGATCATTGTCGTGAATTTTAAAGTTTGATAATTAATTGAATATGTATTTTTTCTACTCAAAACCAATATCAGTTGTTATAAATAAGTCTTAAATATATTCCTAAACACATTAATCATTAAAATCATCCAGGGATATATATGTAAACCCAACCCCTTATTTGATATATTGAAGCTATTTATTTTGTTTTGAGAGAATAACTTAAAGTAAAAAACTATTAGCATAGGTAATTTTGTTCTGATATTTGAGGTTCACAATGAAATTCGTGATTATGTTTTTATTTGCTTTGCCCTAGGTGAAGTTCAAATTCATCGATTACACTGGCAAAAAGTCTGGAACTTGATACCTCCTAAAGACAATGTTACTGTTAAAGCTATGGCTTGGAGACCTGATGGAAAGGTGACCCATTTAATAACATATATATAATATACATAATATCTTTCAGCTGCCCTTTGACCAGAGTGTATGAGATTAAGAGTGATTTTCTTTTGGGGTGTACATACATATGGCACAGGGATGCCTTTTATATAGTTAACATATTTAATGTATTTTTTTTAATAAATATTTAAGTACTATTTACTTAATACCTTTAATGTTTGCTTTTGTATATGCACTTTTAATGATTTAATTATCTATGAAATGAACTTCAATTATCTATGAAAAGGGGTTTAGGTAAATTTGTTCGGAGGTTGGCTTGATTTTTTTTATGAGTGGCCACATTTTTAACTGTTGCTATTTAGTAGTTCTATACTTGAGAAAAAAAACTTGGTCCTAAGTTATATCGGAGCTGAGATATTTATAATCAAAATCGTGCTGCGTGAACTTAAAATACCGTAAAACGGGGTTATTAAAATTCACAAGGTGATTAGACACATTGGGGTTTCGGTAAAAGTGGCTTGATTTTTTAAGTTTGCGGCCAGCGATTACATTTATACAGTAGATAGTATACAGTAATATGTTTGGTAATCAAAATCGCTTAAGTGAATATGTGTTAGAAAATAATCTAAACAGAAGACGGGCTCATTTTCAGTCTATAAATGCCACTGATCTGGGCGGAGATGAGTTTTCAGTTTTAAGTAATGATGATCATGATCATTTATGCCCTGGGCGCATATCAAGTAGAGCAAGCATGTAGCTATTATGATGAACACATAAAAAAACGGAACATATTTAATTGAAATATTTAAAGAATCTAACCTGGAAGATTTCTCAAAAGTTAAGTTAGATTGTAACGACCCATGACTTTTGAGAGGAAGAATCCATCAACCAATCCAGGCATGTTTCGAGCCGAACTTACTATGTCTATATTTTGTGAGATCGAGGACTTCACTGTCGGGATTCTATTTTAAATCATTATTGCTCTTGCATTGTTGGAAAACATACATTAGGTTGTTGTTCCCATGTCATGTCAATCGTGTGGTATTTTGGATGGGGTATGCACCAAAACTATAATAGTAAAAAGGTTTTGTGTATTAAATGTAATTGTAAGAACAACTACTTTTTATTATGAGTATAAGTACCTATGTTCTAATAACAAACATGTTCAATTAGGGTAATAGTTCACTTTAATTACAAATGTTATGTTATTTCAAAAGCCATGCACAAAAACATGAATCTTGCAACAACAACAACCTTGCATAAAACTGATACCTTAAGTTCACGCAGCACGATTTTGATCTTAAATAGCTCGGCTCCGATGTAACTCAGGACCGAGCTTTTTTAATTGTCTTGTATCTCAAGTATAGAACTATAAAATAGCAATAGCTAAAAAAGTGGCTACTCATTAAAAAAAATCATGCCAACCTCCGAACAAACCCCTTTATATTTTGTCAATTTATTTCTAAATGCATGCATGACTAAAAGCAATGAAATTATTATAAAATAATAAAATTAATATATGACACATTTGAAAATAATGTAAGCGTTTATTCAGACATAAAAATAATTAAAAATAATCGAATCCAAAATTACGAAACGTGCCTATCGACCCCGTTTTACGGTACCAGTTTCATGCAAGGTTACTTGTTGCAAGATTCATATTTATGCACAAAAATTTGAAATAATATAACATATCTAACTAAAGTGAACTATTACCCTAATACTACTAATGAATAAACTGCTGATTAAAAAGTTATGTGCATGAAAACCCAAAATCTAATTGTGTTTTAATTGGTTCGATTTTTTCACATATTTCGGCTACGATGTATGTTAGACAAAAACGTTAAAACAAAAAGTGTTTCTGTTACTGTATACTATCTACTGTATAAATGTAATCGCTGGCCGCAAACTTAAAAAATCAAGCCACTTTTACTCATACCCCTTTCATAATAAAACAACAAAATTTTAAATATGTTAATAAAGAACACATTGCAAATATATTTTCAATCAACTTAATTTATGAGTATAGAACCAATCCAAGACTAAAGTAAACAACTTCTAATGAATGTTAGAATTGAACCTAGAATATCTGTATTCTTTACAAACACTTAGGCTGTTATGACACAGAATTCTTGATGTATAATCTTTCATAAAACAGTTTGCAGATTTTCTTGAAATATTTTGAATTGTTCATAAGTTCAAATTGGGATTAAAAGCACTTACACAATATATACAATCACAATATATACATATATTATTACATATATCTTCAGTTTTCAAACTTACTTACATATTAAATGATGAACATTGGCTCATATTGAAAGGTTAGAAGAGAACATAAATAATAAATTTTCCTAATTTACAGGCATTGGCTATAGGATACAGTTCAGGGTCTGTCTACATAGTTGATATAGAAGATAGGGAAATCTTGGATAATTATGACTTGGAATTAGAGCAATTAGATGAGTTTGATTGTACTAAGTATTATGCAATTACATGCATTTCTTGGGCAGTAAGAGCTGAAATATATAACAGTCAAAGAGAATACAATATCTATGTAAGTATTTAACTATTACACATGAAATACTTATAGACTAATTAAAAAATACTGTTGAATTTATATTCTCAAAAGATTGTCATTTTTCTCATCTACATAAAAAATTTTTAATAACTTATTTACAATGAGCATTAACTTATCACTTTAAATGATATTAAAGCTAAAATATAAGTAATGTTTACAACTTTATGACAATAATCAAGAAGGTGTTTCCCGATTATTAAAAAAAAGTAAGTACATTTGGAATTGACTTCACATCCCTTGTGTTATGTATGTTAATTGTATGTTTCTGCAATAATGTTTATCTCTGATAAAAGTGATCCCTCAATTTAAATGAGATACCTATAATATTTTCAGGATGATTCTTCAATATTTTTACAAAAAATACCAGCTAACAATGCTTATAAAAACCAGTCATCAGATAGCACTTCAAGAGATTTTAAAGAAATTCAAGAGCCCACACAATTAAACATGCTTTTGGTTGGATATGGTACTGGGTATATCTACATGAATATTTTCGGTAGATATCCTTATGGCACTATACATTTAGCTCAATTAGCCAAAGATGACTTTGGGGAATACAAAGTACTTGATATCAACATGTCAGACGACTTTAGTGTAATGCAAATACTTTATGTAGACAAAATTTCCAATAATGTGCTTGTTGCCCTGATTAACACAAGTGTTTTATCAGCATATGCTGAGGAAATTCTGATAGTTGCTCACAGACATGGGCAAATAAGTCAGCAAATGTCCTATGTAGATCAGACAATGAATTCCATAATTGAAGCATGGGAACACATTTTATTAGAGATGGATACAAAAATGGCGTATTATGCAGAATCAGTTCCAGAGGGTGGCGTTTCTGCAGATCTATTGGAGCTACTTATGCTAGGTAAGCCAACTGCAATTTAATATCAAATCATAAACATCCCACTGCAAGGCTTGAGGTCTCTACTTCAAAACATAGTCTATATAAATATTAAAGTATTCATGTACTAGGATATACCCACAACTTCATCTATGCTGGTTTTGTAATTCCCGAGGGATTTCCAGCTCACAAAACACTGCAGCATTTGTAAACGAAAACCGCTCCCGGGAAAGTTCTCGCGGGATTCCCGAGATAAAATATGTCACACATTTTATTTTATTTAATTTGCTATCGATTGTAAAAAAATTATATTGGAATTCGATTTTTTTTATCTGGCCATTTTAAATCACTCCCAGAAAATTTCCCGCGAGATCCCCAGGACAAAAAGTAGTGAGGAGTTAAAGTCTCAGAATTAGCTGTCGATCAGCGAAAACCGCATGGAAATCGGCCCTGTAGATTTTACGCCAAACCTGAGGTGCTTCATAAAGTAGTCAATGTTATGACTGTTGACAGCGGAAAAGCTTCAAGACCAAATATACTTTTTTTTTTTTTTTAATCTTTATTATATAAATGGGGTTTTGTCACTTTGTGATAATGTCACCCCGTCCAATCTTACAATAATATCTCCTTCCTTAAACTCTATGTACACTGATATAATAACTGAACGAGCACTCTGGCCTCCCCAGAAAATGGAGAAGACAGAATACTCGTCCAGTTACCGACATTGTAATCGACCGGAAGCTGACGCCGCAACGCCTCGCCCCGGACACACTCCGCAAATATACTTTCCACAAGTGTAAAAAACTGTCTTAATCATTCACAGCTTACTTACAAAACCTGCCCCTGATCATTAAGAATTCACATACTTATATAGTTAATATTTTGCTTTTAGGTTCTCCATCCGATGAACTACAATTATTTTTACTACAGAAATTAACTGCTAATGATCTAAAAAAATTTGGTAACTCAGTTGAACTGAGTTATTCAACCATACAGAAGCTGGTATTAAAGCAATTGAATATTGTTGGACAAAGTTTAACGTATCATCTTGCTGAACTGAGAGGAATCGCGCGAATACCAGATAGATACAAAGTAAGTCTATGTCTTCGTTAAGTTGGGTTTGGCATAATTTAAAATCATTACTTAAAAATGAAAATACAGTCAACTCTCGATAAATTGACACTCTTTAATTTAAATCTCTCGATAATTTCAATTTGTTTCCCGATCCCTTAAAAAATACTCGGTAAATTGAATAAAAACCATATTAATTCGCCTCAGTGATTTGAAGTTGAAATAGTATCTTGCCCGCCAACATGAAATAATTTGAAGTCCGGCTTCCCTACTGTTTACAATTTGCAGTGCACTAGGCTTTTACGCCCTCGGAAGCGACACAAGTGACGATTTCTTCTCAGCTCTCGCCACTATCAAAATTCATTGACAATGATAAACTGAAACCTGTCACTCAACAGAAAATTACGGACTTTTCAAAATGAACATTTCTGAATAATTATATAAATGTTTAAAGTAATAAGTCACGAAATTTGAACAAACTCTTGCTTACTTGATTTTTCTCCCTTGGTACTCTTGGTAATTTGAATTTTTTCTCTGGTCCCTTGAATGTCAAATTATCGCGAGTCAACTGTTTCTCAAAGTAAAATGTATAATATTTTTCAGATTTTGGGACTTGAGGAGTCTACAGTGACAGCAGCAATTAAAGCATGTTGTGCATTTTTAAATAAATGTTTAGAATTACAACAAGTTATTGATGTATCAATGAGAAATTATAAGGCATTCTTTCGTTGGCTTTTTGTTGTTATAGTTAGACTATTAGACGAACAAGCACCAAGTGATATTGTTAAGATAAATCAACAAGAGCAAAGCCATATTGCTGAATTTTTATATAATTTTGATAATGTCCAAGTTGAAAATTCAGAAAGTGGGCCTGACAAACCAGTTAGGTTTAATTTGGAGAGACTTGGGCAGTATTTGCAAGACCAAGAATTGACAATACTACCTGATGACGATGATAATCTTTGGCATAAGTTTCTCAAAGAAAATCAATGTTTATTAAAAGATAATGATACCATATTTCCCATGGCCGAGTTTAAAAAGTTTTCTTTGTTCCAACAAAAGAAATTCCTCAAAAGTGCCATTTATGACGTATTTGATATTACGCAAAAGGATGCGGGTAAATATTTTTCAGTGTTAAATCACTTGAAATGCTATGAAGAACATCTTTGTGGAAAACTTAGCGATAATTTAAGGGTATCTCAGATTTTCGATGCAACTGGAAAAAGATTTATGATGGCTTTTATGGATGCAAATAATGGTAAAGAAGGTATATACTTTATATCTGCAAATATAAAAGAAAAAGCTTGCACTGCTAATGCTATGAAGTATTACTTTTCGTCTAAATTAATTCCTGATAATAGCAAGGAGATAATCAAAGACGATAGTGTAGAAGTTTTTGATTTACAATTTTATTCCCCTGAATATCTGTCATTACTTTTAAGACACCCACATAGCAGCGAAAGTACTGTATTTGTACAGTTACCATTGAATGTTTTGTTTGAAAATTCAAATGAAATTAATATGAAATCCAAATCCTATATATTCAATAATATGGCACATAAAAAGGATATATCGCCAATATTGGAACAGGGTGTTTACAAAGTGCTCGACAAAATGGACGGTTTTCGTATTGCTGTGTCTGGAGGTCGCAAAGTGGCTGTTGTTTTGTCAAAGAGTTGCAGAAAAGTCAGGGTTTTTGAGATGGAAGTCGATGGGGATGACGATGAAGACGAGACTCTTGATAGCACACCTCAGTCAATTGCAAATAGTCAAAATACTTCTAATACCCAAAACGTTACCAGTGATTCACTGAATGAATAATAAACAATGTAAAATGTAAGTTATTTATTTTAATAAATTATAAAAATAACTCATCACTTAATACTATGTACAATTATTAAACTCTACGTTAATATTAAAAACATTTATGTTTCCCTAACCACCGGAAAATAGGAATGACTAATTTACTACATTATTTTTTGCTTGTTATCGTGTTGAGGATGAAATTTTTATTCTTTGCTTTTTGAAGTCGGTTTCTTTTTTGTTAGATTTTTTTTTATTTTACACTCGAGTTACATACATAGTATATGTAATAAGGTAGCTTCTCGAATTCGGAAACTTATTTAGACAACGTTGTTGAGGGCAGCTCGAGGGTAAATTATATGCGCTCAATAACCTCTAATAAGTGCCATCAAATTTAAATTAATGAAGTATCTCTAAGCCATGCTGGTTAGTTAATAACTGTATATCAATTGGTTCTGGCACTCGCCGGCCGCTGCCGTGGTGCGGCTCGTACATTCATTTACAGGATGCCAACTGCTAGACGCGACCTACGGCTCCATCTCCCAACCCATTTTTGTCTGTTATTTTAAAAGTACGATTGATGCAAAGGCTTGACAAAATTGTTTTAATTAAATGATTACGCCCATCGTCTGGTGTTACCAGGCAGCATTTTCGTTCCAATCTCAACTCCGACCGTCGACGTTTTCTAAATACGACGGATCTTATAACTCAATTTACGTGGTCGTGCTGTTTATCATTATCAATTACCATTGTACACTTTTCTAGTCTTAGGCTGGTGTGCACCGAAATTTAACTTTAACAAAAATGTATGGAAATTTTTTCCATACATTTTTGGCGGTTATTTTATTTTAACCATCGGTTAAAAGTCGGTGCACACCAGCCTTAGTAGAGTTTAGTACAGTATGTTATTGAATTTAATACTTGGGTACCTACTAGTTGTAGAATTGTCAAAACCTAACAATATTTAATATTTGTATGTCTTGAAAGACCATGGGCCATAAAAATGCCCGACTATTGGAGGGCTTGCGTGTGGCCAACATGTAGAGGCCCCTTGAGAACTTTATAATTGTGGCTTGACACTGACAGGCGATTATCCCTACACCATATAATAATGCACACATTTTTTTTTTTGGCCAGGGGAAATCCGCTTGAGGACTAAGCCGCGACAGGCACAGAAGCCTGGGGGATGCTCGCGACCTTGGTGAGATAGTGTGGGACTCGCCAGATCGGGGGAGGCACTAGCGTGCCCGGTCAGAACCGGTGCCACGCTATTGCCAAACCCCTAGTTAGGGATACCCACTAAAACCCCTGGGTGTTAGGTCCTGCGCCTTTTGCCAGGGCTACGTGTATGCGGTTTTCCCAACTCCGCTGCCCTGGCAGGCGTGGGCCCCGCTCACTGGGCCTCTTCCAATGCCGGGGGAGCTACTCCCCCGGCGACAACGGGGTCTTTTCGGCGTGAGGCGGTTTGTAACGCATAATAATGCACCCAAGGACAAGCTCCGGCAAGTGTGGAGCTATTATTATTATATGAAATAAAAAAATTAGAAATGAAACCTCAAAATCTACATATTTTTATCCGATTTTAATGAATTTTTGCTACATGTTAGAAACCCAAAGTCTGATAACAATTAAATTTATACCAAACTAGTATGAAGATATTATTCTAAATTGAATGCAAAAGAAACCGAAACAAAAAAAAAAAGAAAAGTTACAGATGTCAATCACACGTTTTCTACTTAATTTTATGTATATAAATTATAGCTATATCTCCGGACCCCATTATCTAACAGGAGTAAAATTTATTTGGGATCATTCTGAAACTATAATGAATCGAAAGCAAAAAGAATGACCAAAATCGATTCCGAAACAACAAAGTTGGCTGAAGATTCATAATATATATATAATATATATATATATATATATTATGTATGTGTATATATATATATATATATATAAATATATATATATACACATACATAGACAAATTGAGAACCTCTTGAAGTCTGTTAAAAATAGAGGGTTTTTGACGCGTCACACACAACACAACTACAGGCTGCTCCCACGGCTCCCTCGTCTTTCCCACCCCCGACACTGACGCCTATCGGGATCGTTTCTGTTCTGTTGCGAGTTCTGATGTCGCATATTTCAAGCCATCACAACATATCACGGGTCACGCTAATATAGATCATCATACTAAATGTATGAAACCCAATTGACGCATCACAACACGACACGTCGCGTCAGATAAATGTAAATACGCCTTAACGATACTCCACACATCTGTGACCATAACGGCTAGAACGAGAACTATTTTTCTTTCTGGCAATGTTCAACTTTTGTCAGTAGTAGTGAATCATAAACAAAGCAAGTTTAAATTTGTCGTTATAATTCGTCGATATTTACCAAAGAACAGCCGACAAGATAGGTTTGTAATGGTTACTAGTTTAGATTGTTTTAATCAAATAATTGTTCAGTTAACAATCATAAGGTGTTAAAGCTATTTAATAAAAGTAAAGCTAATACTAGCAATTATTATTAAAGTAAGCATGACAAACTATGATCACAAAACGCGTACGTCATAACTAAAGCAACTGCATACATGCACGATGTTTGATGTCGTCCTAAAAATCATTAGTAATTACTGTTACTCTGATCTAATATTCGAGTTGCTAGAGTTTAGACTGCAAAAGAGGCGCCCCTATTAATTTTTACTTTATTTTGCCACTCTGTATGCATTGAAAAAACTGTAATCTCTAGTTATATGTATGGTGGTAGTTTGAATTCGGAATTTAACTACATAACTTTGTAACTCTTTTCAAACAACATTTTAGTGTATAATTTTATCCATACAGACCAATAGTTTTAAAAAATGACTGACGTTTTCAATTTCACAAATTTTCAGGCTCACCAAAATAGCTATGGGACCCTTAATTTAAAAATGACTATATTCAGGAATAGTAGTTTTGTATACTGGAGTGATGAGCAGTTATTCAAATCCGTTTAAATTATCATTCTTTTGGTCAAATATAAAATCAATATCTGGGTAAACACTAACAGGATTATGAATATAAATTGCTTACATCTCAATACAGCCATATAATTCAATATTACTTATTGGAGACAGAGATATAATACAAAATAATATTAATAATTTAACTACTTGGGCACTGGCATCTTGCCATGTAATTATTATAAACAGTTTGAATTTATATGAGACTAGCATGTGGAGACTTTATTTGAATATTTTCAAATACCGAATTAAAATCTGTATCTAATCCCTGATTGTCTATGCCATAAAGGAGATGTTCTGAAGATTGATTTCTACTTGGACCTGGGACAGGTTGGCTGATGGTTGTGGTTGTACGGTTGTATATTTCATCACCATCCTCTTCATCAGCATCATCTGCTATAAAACAAAATATGTATGATAAAAAATAATGTTTATCATCCCCAGTACTTATAGTAAGTTTATACTAAGCATGATAATAGGTTTAGTTTTATGGT
Organism: Dendrolimus punctatus; assembly: GCA_012273795.1. NCBI lineage: Eukaryota > Metazoa > Arthropoda > Insecta > Lepidoptera > Lasiocampidae > Dendrolimus > Dendrolimus punctatus. The sequence continues at coordinate 11,182,557 of CM022529.1, read as the reverse complement.
TTTAAGAAAGCAATATTAAATATAATAAACAGTTACAGAAAACCATATGTGCAATATTAATTCTTGACAAAATAATAGGTCTTATAACTGAAAGTGACATCTTTCAGGCAATCTTACGTTAAATAAATTTTTAACTAGCATGAAACTATAGGTGGAGAAGAAGACAAGGACAACAATAGGTAGACAGATAGCAATAGGTAATTGATTTAGAAAAGAAATGTTATATCACTTTAAAAATTGATAACCCTAGTCAGGTATCAAATCAAGTATTTGATACCTGATCAAATCAAATCAACTATTTGGTACCTGAATAGGGTAATTGATATTAAAAAAAATATTTTCTAAGTTTTCATCAAACTCAGCCTTGAGATGCTTTGAGATTTTCGCTATTTCATATAGCTTAGAATTTTGAATAAAAACAACATATGTATATAGTATATTATTACAACAACCAATACTGTAAACTTGTAATTATTTCTTGTGAAGGAATATCAAATGTAAAACTAAGAGAAAAGGTTGATTTTTAAGTAAATGGATCACTTCCAGTAAAGACATTAAATTTCAAAGCAAAATATATTAATTTAAAGAAAAGCTATTGATGAATATTTTAAGCAGAGTACCTGGAGCTAATGTTCTTCCTTCATATCTTTTCCAATCTTTCCTCAGTCTATAGTATAGTATTGCACATCCAATGATCACAACAATAGAAATTATTATTGCTACCCATTTCACTGCATCAATAGCAGAGAATGCTGACCCTGTAACCAACATCTTTACTTCTCCAACTAAATATCCTGATCCATCTATATTCTTTGAAACACATTTGTAGTAGCCAGATTCTGCAGGGGACACCTTCTGTAAAGAAATATTATTAGTGTTGTTATAACAGGGTATCAATTCAGTGCCTGTGTGAGGGTTCCAGACATAAAAGAGTGCCTTAAGAGATACCCTAAGCCCCCTTCCACATCTTTTGTATACCAGCCAAAATAAGAATATCACATATATGTATAAGCATAGACTGTATAACTATGAAAGCTAGAGAGGGAGCAGTGGTGCTTAATAAACCATTAACTTCAAAATAATTGAAACTAAAACAAAAATTGAAACTATAACTTTAAAATAATTATTAATTAATAAGAAAATGAATGTAGATAAAAATTTCATGACAAAGATAACTGTACTTTATTGATAATTTTTTTTTCTCTTCACATAATTTATACTTACATCTATGTGAAGCTTTCCTGACAAAACTTCATATTTGAATTTTCTTTCATCAAATTTCCCTCCTGGTCCAATAATATTGTTCGAGTCATCAAAAAGCCAAAACATAAAATTATGAGCAAAATCATTGCTGTTACATTCCAAGACTGCCTTACTACCAGCAGGTACTTCAGTAACAATTGAATTTTTAATTCCAACACTTTGATTAAATACCATTTTTTAATTCATAAATTCAACACCTTTTTAAAAATGTTATATCATCAAGTCTCGTACTCAGTCACTAAAGTTTTGACATGTACAAACAACCAGCGTCAATGAATGTGTGCCAAGTTTAAAATTATCCACAACACAGTCATATAATCACATGTTCTCGTTTACTTCATAGTGAAGATTATGTTTTATCTAACACCATACAGGAACATTTTAATATCTACTACTTCCACTCGAGTGTTTTATTAAATGCATAAACACTTCAATGCATAGAACTGGTAGTAACATCCAAATTGGAGTCATCACCACATTAATAGGTATTTCCACTTTAGTATATTCAAGTTTAATACAAATTATTATTTGTGCTGCCATTTTTAGTCCTATTGCTGCTATGTACCACACGTTTTTGTTGATAGTGCCTCTGAATCTCTCTATACCATTTCTACAATGTGAAACCATATGAAACAACACATATATCAATAATATGCTATCATAAACCCACATAGGTATAAAAACAATAAACCAATTCCAATGTGTTCTAGATTCCAGCCTTAAACAAAGCAATATCAAGAAAACTAAAAATATGAACCATGTAAAGAGAGCTCTATGTAAAATAGCCATTATTGAAATTCTGGTTCACTTGTACTTAGTGCAATAATGCGGACATTTGGTTTTGTATGATTGTTTATATTTAGAAAATGTGTGATGTGATACAAATTGGCAAACGACCAAAGAATGTTAGTAAGCTGGTCACTTCGCACTGTGTTGTGTGCCTTCTGCGGTCACTTCAATTTATTTCAATACAACTTTCATTAGTATGAAATTTAGAAGAAAAATCTAAATTGCTATTCTATTTGTTACTTTTATTATCTTTTATATATAGTATTGTCTATGCACACTACGTTATAGTTTTCTAATTACCATCACAAACTAATATGGATACTATTTTTACATTACCATTCTTTATTTATTTAGGTTTATGGCTTGGCAGCCAAGCTTTTAAGCCAGATCTTAGTTTGTAAAAGGTTGTTCATTTTCATAAGCCTATGTGTAGCACAACTGAATTGTAGGCTGTAGGTTATCAGCTGGTGCCATTCAACGGAGTTCTTATGACAACTCAAAAGGCCACATTTGACTATACAGTTCACATTTCTCACAAAACACATAATTACTGCCATAAACTTAAATAAATAAATAATACTCAAAAATTATCAATATCCTACAACTATTGCAAATTTTAGAGTAATTTTACACATTTTCAGAAAATAAAACTGCACAGCAAAACATCACCTTTCAGTTCCCGCCAAAAAAATGTGTGCTAGGAGGCTAGGACACATATTAGAAGTGAAACTTTAATGGACAAACGAATCGCAATAGACGAATGGAAAAGCGAATGACAACGGATAATGGAAAAAAGAATCGCAACGTACAAGTGGAAAAATGAATCACAACGTACAAGTGGAAAAACTTCAATTGACAAGTTGTGACTAAATGAATCGCAACAAAATGTTTACTTGAAGTGTTACAGGAAGATTGTTAATGTACTTGTCCAATTTGAAAACCTTAACATTTTAACAGTTAACATGTTATTGTACTTGCAAGTCTACTTGGTTTGTGTTCAGCATACTAGTTTCCAAACGAAATGTCATGATTTCCTCAAAGTTTTGAGTAATTTCATAAACAATGTTTTTAACTAAAAAAAGCAATATAGAGCCTCGGGCCTCGTTGCCATTCAGCGAGGTAATGTGACCAGCTCCTTTCATACGCAGTTCACATATTTGCATACATATATCAGACTAGTATAACAAAAATGAGTAATTTCGAAAGAGAACTAACGTATTTAGGACGAACAATTGAAAATAAATATTTACGAATCATTATTGACGGAAAGTATTAAAAAATGCAATAGGGGGGCTAACTTAAAGGTATTTTTTTTGTAAATAAAGGAAGAACAAACAATTATTAACACCGAATAATTAAGAACAAACGATGTACAAACGAATTAATAGAAAAATTATTGAAAAAAAAAAAAGATAATTTTGGGGGGCTAACTGGTGACTGCACAACGACCCATTTCAATAGGCAAGCATGTGGAACGGCAAAAATCGCGGTCGTCATCGTTGTGAGTCCCTGGTGGAACGTAGCCATAGTAGTTTGTGAAATGTGATATTTATCCAATTCCAAATGGCCAGTGTCAATTGCCAAATTGTCGGCGACTCGGCGTTTAGGTTATCTGTGCTTTATTTTCGACTCCTTTTCCAGCAACGCCAGCCAGTTAACCAATGAATTGCAAATTTTGTTTTGCAGCAGTGCAGCACAGACACAGAGTATGTAATGGTTTTGCAGTTGACAACGAAAATGTATTTATGTTTTTATAATAATTATTTAAATTGATTTGGTTATTGCTTTACATTTTGCACAGTAAACTAAAAAGAATTTGTAAACGCCGTAGGTAATTCTCAAAGTAAGGTTGTGAATTTACTTTGAGTGGCGATAAACATAGCCGATTGATCGGCTTAAAAGGTTTTAGAAATAACCTATCTGGGTTAAAAATTTGAAAATGGCTTCACCACTTGAACAATTTGTAAACAACGTAAGGACTATGTCCGCGTCAGGTACGTAAAAATAATTTAAAATTGCAATAATAGTTATAATCATAATAATAACTTTTATTGAAGTTAACTAACCATAAGATCAGACTTCAACATACATATAAAGGAAATAGGGTAGGGGAGAAGGTATACTTTGTACTTCTATTCTGCAACCCTTATGGTCTGGTATCTTAAAATATAAATTTTTGGTAAACATAACCTATCCTATTTTTTGATAAGGATTGCGATCAGAGACTAGTACAGTGATTAAGGTTAGCTCTAGATCAAAGTGACCAGAACTGACCATAACCATTTAGGTCAAACTTTAGATTAGTGGTCACTGAAGCTCACAAAAGAACTTTGGACCATAGGGGTTGCAGAAGGGGTAAATATAACTGCCCTCCCCACTTCACCCCCGAATGTGAACCACAAACTGGTGAAGCGAGCATAACTACTGGGCACTTAAACTTATTTATTTCTAAATATTTCAGGGAATTTTCGTGAGCTATGTGAAATCATAGGAAAATCAGATGAAGTTTTACAACGAAATAGTGCGCATCTTAACACTGTTCTTGAAACTTTAGATATTCAACAACATTCACTAGGAGTACTAGCAGTGTTAGTAGCTAAATTTTCAATTCCACAGGTAAAGGATCCTGTTACTTAAATAATTAGATTATAATTAACAAATTGGTTATACATTAAATTGTAAACTAGTACAATGATGGAAACTTGACACATATTGTATTCTACCCATAATATCTTAAAATCTCAGAAAAATTGAATAGAATTTAGATTTCCGTAATTGTTGTATGAACCAGAAAGGGTGAATGGCATTTATTTGTATGAGAGCATTTGCTTGTAAGGTGGTAATGAAGAGATATCTATATTGCATTGTGAATGGTTAAATAAATGGGTTCATTATTAGATCCCAACACTTAAGTTTTCCAACATGCTTTCCATCAAGTGGGCCATCTGCCTGTCTGCTGAACTCCTGCAATAAAAAAAGTAATACTGTTATAAGCAACACAACTAATACTGGCATTACATAATTATAATGTCTATTTACATATAAACTAAAAATGAGTTAGATTGTTTGTTTCTCAATTGAAGTCAAGAATGGCAATGATCATATTCCTTCCTTCTTATATAGAAGACTTGAATATTATTTGATATCTTCACTATATGACAATTTTAGGCTTTCTGTAAAATTTTAAATGAAGGATGGAAGCAATGGGAAAATCTTTACCACAAAGAAGAGTTTTCTGGGTTGTTTATTGATGCTAAGACTACCATTTATTACACAGTTATGCACAGTTAATACTATTGGCTGGGTCCTATATCTATACATTCATTTGCCCAACCATTGGTTAAATTTGATATTACTTGTATGGAGCTTAGTTCAAATTTTAACTGCTAGTAAGGCAAAAGAATGGTTGGTAAGATATAGGAACTGGGCATTTATAGTGACTAAGAGCCATTGATCGCCAGACCTACCAAATAGTATAAAGGCTAAAAAAGTTTCTGTGCAAGTATCCTACAGCAGGTAAGAAGGTTTGGATATTATGAATCTCGAACCGTGGTGGCTTTGACAGATAACAGGTAGCAAAAGTGAGCATAATTGCTGCCTAAAAACATGATAGCATAATGCACATTTTTTTAGTATGTTCTACAGGATACTATTAGAATAACATACCATCCGTTGCCAGACATTTTCTGGGGTGGCAACCCCCTGACAGACGCTTTTAAAGTTTAATAAATAATAATTCTACTTACGTCATAATATAAAATCTGTGTTTTATATATGTTACTTGGTCAACTATTCAAAGATGTTTCCCAAACGGCCAAACAGTTTCAAAAGTTCTAACACTCTCCCAGGCATAGTGAAGGTCAAGGCTGTAGGATACTTGCACAGAAACTTTTTTAGCCTTTATACTATTTGGTAGGTCTGGCGATCACCGGCTCTCAATCTATAGAATAGTGCTAGTTATCTAGTTTTATAAAAAACATTAAAGTACATTTTAAATTTTATTTGTTTGCCTTGATTATGAAATGAGTGCTAAACTAACTCAATTACAACTTTCCTTGTTTTATTTATAAATTCAGTGTGACTTGAATCAATAGACCCATTCAACATTTTCCAAGTACTTCTTGTACTTGATGTTCTATTATATCACTTAAAAACCTCTATATCTCCTATGTTAACTTTAATTCATGGGTTGCTATTCTGTCATGAGATCAGCAAATTCATATTTTTAATTAAGTAGTAACTACTTTTCACTAATTATTCCAGATAATTAAATTAATCACATTTAACATATTTTGTTTCAGGGCCAAGGTGATGTTGACAGATCTACGATGTTCCAGCAGATTCATGATTTCATAAACAACTGTAATGGAGAACAAGTTCGCTTTTCACCTGATTTATGTTTGTATTTTTTTTTAAATCTTTATTTAAAATTATCTATGATGCTATAAAACTTTAGTTAGATCAAAGACATAATTAATATGCTCTTTGTTATCAATAGAAAATAATGAAGCAAACCATGCTTTCTTACATATTTTGCAACTAATCTAGAGAGATCATAGAATTTGGTGCGGACTTTAAAATTAACGATATATGTTAATTTTTGGGCACTACCTTTCATGCTTTTATAACTGAGTATGAAACTTAGACACTAAGCGCTCATGTAATTGACACCACTACCGTATCACTATGGACTAATACATCACTGTGTTACCTATTCTACATTTAAAATTTAATTTAAATAAAGGGATAATTCAAATTATTTACTTTTTTTGGGGTTTCCTCCCCCACAGTTGTGATACAATATTATTTCATCATTGCACTAAAACAATTTAAGGATTTGATCAAATCACTGGATTTTAACGTCTCCCATGAGTTAATTTTTCTTAGGGATTTGATTTAACCCGTTTCGTCACTCTCATGCGGCATATTTACGAACATTGTCCGCTCGATACTGAATGTGCAACTGTGTTATATACACACGCGCTTGCATTTCTAATAATAGTAGTATAAACAATGTAATATCTTATTTTTATCAAGTATAAAATCAATCAAAAATCAATTTTCGGAAACTATAAGATGAAAAAAAGCAATTATACTATACTTAATGATCAGATAGTCGAATCTACTCTAGAGTATGAGGCTTTTGGATTAATATTAGATGAGCACTGTAATAGGAAAAGTCACATAGATCTTAGATACATCACAAATAGAGGCTTTGATAGCCTATCATGGTTATGTTGCCTCTGTTTTAAGATATGGTTTAATAATATTGGGAAACTCAACCAATATAAATAGAGTGTTATAAGTACAAAAGCAATGTGTTAGAGTGATATGTTGGCATTCTTATGTTGGCCTTTGATTGTTTTCTGCCATTATTTAAAAAAAAACAAATTATTCACTATTACAAACATGTTTATCTTCCAACTAGGATTCTTGTTAAAGAACATCCAGATGTTTGAAACTTATCAAGATAAAAAACGTTTTGTTAGAAGGGACTAAAAAAAATTAAAATGAAATGTTGTATAAGTGTCTTACATTATAACAACTGTAGCATAATGGCTGTTCTCTTGTTTAATAAAAGTCCAAAGTATTCACAGAGCTGCCATTACGGTCATTGAGAATTAAATTACGTAGCTGGTTAGTGGACAATTGTTTTTATGGCATTAATGAGTTTTTCAATTGGAAATAATACTTTTAAATGTTACATTCATGTACCTACTTAGTTTGTATTATTTTTATATACCTAATAGCATTTTATTTATCCATTTTATGACATTCGAAATAATTTTATTACATATTTTAGTAACGAAGTACTATATTTTATTATATTTGTTATATTATATTTTATAATATGTGTTTGCAGAAAGTAATAATTTTAGAAATAATAAAAAAATGTTATATGTATGCCTTCACTTGGCGAAACATGTACTATAGTAGAATTATTTTCTCCGTGCAGTTTGGGTCATAAAGAATCGGAGCGGTGAAGCGAGTATTTCGCTCTCTCTTCCACTCACGGGCCTTATGGGCAGGCATAATGATACACATTATTGTTGTCGATAAGCGTTATCGATAGTGTATTTAGTTTTGTCATTTTGTGGGTTAGTGATAAAGAAAAAATAGATAAAACAACGTATTTATTAAAATAAGAATAGTAATGGTTTAAAATAAACTATTAATTAGGTATCTATGTATTAAAAAAACTATAAGTACAAGGTTTAGAATGTAACAAGTTATATTAAAAATAAATATAAATATTTATATCTACTAATTTATATCTAATATTTATGGCACTCTGTTGTTCGTGCCTACCCCGCAAGGGACCTGGCGTGAAGTTATGTATGTATTTATATCTACGTTTAAAATTAACAGCAAAAAAGATAATAATGTTTTTTATAAGAATGATAATCTTTCTTTGATAAGAATGAGCTTTTATCGATAATGTCGTTGCGCCCGCGCAACATGCTCATCGCCTTAGCCGGGGTGAGGCCGAGCTTTGATTTATGACCCAAACTGCACGGAGAAAATAAAACTATAGGTATCAAATTTGTATTTCCATGTTTCTTGCAAATAAACGGATTTGAATATGTAATAAACAGATGCAGATTTATGTCATCTTCTTACTAACCACTTGGTGGAACTAAAACAGCCTATTAGAGGTATAGAGATACTGAAAAAGGCAATAAGGAAGATTCAGCTCTTTGACTCGCAGCTTACATCTATCCATGCTGATCTCTGCCAACTGTGTTTACTGTCCAAATGCATGAAACCAGCATTAGAGTTTTTGGACACTGATGTTACTGGAATTGGTTCAGAGGTAAAATTATTGTAATTTTTCATAGGATAAAATAATTTATTAATTTTTTGTAGCTGTGCCAACATTTATTAATAATAACCTTATTAAGATGAATAATGTACTGTCTACAAGACAGCTCAATCAAGTTGATTGTCTTGGTATAAGCCTTCTGCATAATTATTCAGAACTAGCTTCTGTTCGCGACTTCGTCCGCGTGGTGCGGTTTGTTAACGGGATTATCCCACGGGAACTCTTTAATTTTTCAGGATCAAAAGTATCCTATATGTTGATCAGGGATATAAGCTACCACCATACAAAACTTCGTTAAATAGTTAGCTGGTACAAACAGACAAAGAGAGAAATAAAAAAGTTGAAAGAAAAATTGAATTAGCTCTATTTCATTTCATACATCCCCCCTAATTCGGTTTTTAGCGTTTTTTTCATTGTTTTTTTCACAGTTATATATATAGATAATGACCTTATATATTGAAATTATGTATGTAGAATCATCTATTAAGTTTTATTTTGTACTTTAATTAATAACTTGTAAAAAATACATGAGAAATAAACCGAACACCGTGCTTATTGAATCTATGTTACCGTACGCCAGCACTTGCCAAAATATTAATGGGAAACTGACATTTATTGAAATTATTTTATTACACCTATTTAATAAGTAAAATTAATAATACATGCATATTGGCATATGGTTCAGATTTCTCGGTTCATTTTGGTTAGTTTACTCTTTAACCATAAAAATTAATACTTTCATGATTAACGAATTTGTTTTTCAGCTTGGTGGTAATAATGACTCTAAGCATTTCCTGCTCTATTATTACTATGGGGGCATGATTTACACAGCTATGAAAAATTATGACAGAGCTTTGTATTTCTTTGAAGTTGTTGTGACTGTGCCAGCAATGGTGGTTTCACATATTATGCTTGAAGCTTACAAGAAATATATCCTTGTATCATTGATATTAAATGGAAAGGTACTATTTTTATATTTCTTAATTCACTCAAGATTTCTTTGTAGTCTTATCTGCCTATTGGTTACCTAAAGAACTTTACTAAATTCTGTTGATGAAATGGTTTGTATCAAAATAATTAGTAAATAATACAAACAATCACATTAACTGCCTTACACATTTAAATGTATGTATAGAAGGCTAGAAGTTAGATGAAGTCTATATTACTTCAGTGCTGCAATTTGCGTGCGGATGCGAGCCTTGGTCGTCTCGCCTAATATTGCCGGTACTGTCGGATCTCTAAAGTTGTTCCAGTCGGTTTTATAATTATGTAGGGTTACACTGCATTGTATTTATTTATTTAGGTTTATGGCTTCGCAGCTAGGCCTTTAAGCCAGATCTTAGTTTACAATAGTTTCTTCATTTTCTTAAAAGCCTATATGTAGCACAGCTGAACTGTAGGTAATCAGCTAGTGCTATTTAACGGAGTTCTTGTGACAACTCAAAAGGCCACATTTGACTATACAGTTCACATTTCTCACAAAACACATAACCATTGCTCAAAAACTATCAATATACTACAACTATTGTTCATTTTAGAGTAATTTTACACATTTTTAGAAAATAAAATGGTACAGCACCTCCTCTCCTCCAACATCTCCTTTCAGTTCCCGCCAAAAACTCCACTGCATGGTCTGATAAGAACAGTGGTTGACATATTCAAGAGAACAGGTGAGGTGACTTTTCACAACGAAAAAGTCGAGCAGATTAGGTATTTTGGTTGGGTCGGTCGGCCAGTAGGTGGGTTTGCTTGAAGATATTGTTGTGAGATTTAACTCTTCGAAGCTCTTCAGTTCTCTTCTTTTGGTTGAGGTTAATCGAGATCTCCAATGCGTGTGTTTGCATTTCAGTCTCCACCAGACACAAATTGATTTTAAAGTGTTCGTAAATATGTGGCGAACTTTTCCTCTGATATTATGTTATGGGGGACATGCAGCTGAGATAGAAAAGTAACTCATTCTACATTCGTATTGCTGTAGCTGGGATAAATTCGATTTAAATGCTGGTTCTTGATGGTGTTTAATTCAGCGTTTTATGAAAATTGCTGTACCACCAGGGGCTTTACTATCGGGATGATTTGTTGATGAATCCACCACAAATCCTGGAATGCACTCAGTTTTTTTCGACAAAGTGTGTTTCTGATATAAGAACAATGTCTAGTTCGTGCAGGTTGATGAGTTCTCCATTTATAATCCATATGGCTACGCTTTGGATGTCTATATTATAGAAGAGTTATCATCAAGAAGTTTCACTATAAGACTCATAATTGAGTTTATTTGATGTATGAGACAAACGGATTCTTTACGAATTTCATTTTTATTGCCGTCTTGTTAAACTAGAAACAGGTTACAATAAAACCCCGCCCCTTAAAACTTAAGTTTTACTTGTGTGCGTGTCCTTGCGCTGTTAGTGAGTTTTTGCCTGGCAATTTTAGCTTTATGTGGTTCACCGTAGATTGATCTATTGTACGAAGGCTTCTGTTATTTATAGTATACTTCATAACATTTTCAGATATCACCAATGCCAAAATATACTTCCCAAGTAGTTTGCCGTTTTCTTAAGCCATTATCAGCCGCCTATCACGAATTGGCAACCTCGCAACGGGCAGCCATAAAGCACCGAGAGGTCTTTGTCAGAGACAACAATATGGGACTCGTCAATCAAGTTCGTACAATTATATTTTATCTAACAAAATGACTTTATACATATTTGACAAATAACAACGATCTAGTAATAGTGCTATTATTAATCAGCCTTTCTCATGATATACAGTTTTTCAATTAGCACGTGAGCATGTGCTATATACTATACAGTACTTATGATCCGACTAGGTATAATTATGTATTACCATTTGAATTATTTATAATATATTCACATTTTTAAAGACTAATGAATATAGTTAGTCAAGTGTTGCACAGGTAAATTGACAAAAAACAACAAATACTAATATTTTTAATTTTTAGGTACTGAGCTCAATGTACAAGAAGAATATACAAAGGCTAACAAAAACATTCTTAACATTGTCCCTGAGTGACGTCGCATCGCGTGTGCAACTGTCTGGCCCGACTCAATCTGAAACATATATACTAAATATGGTAATATATTTAGTTTTAAGTAACCTGTATTATTTCTTTATTAATAGCACGATATCATTTTATAATTCAATAGATAAATTTACCAATTGCAAGACTGATAATTTTGAAGATTTACAACTGGTTTCTATATCTTAAAATTTGACTAACTCCTACTTTATTTTCTACCAATGTTTAGGCTAAAGAATGATCGTAATATATACTACCCATAACACAAGCGTAACTTGCTTAATTTGGGCATATACAATATGTGTTTGTTTGCCGATTATAAAAAAAATAACCCGGCAGTAGAAGATTAATGAAAGTATTTAATTGCCTGGTTGGCTTCTCATGTGCTCAGAACCCTGAAATTTTGGCTCAGCATAGCAATCCAATGAGGTAATGTAGCCAACCTGGGCACCTCAAAAAATAAGAGAACATTAACATAATTTATTTACGGCCTTATTCATAATAGTTACATGAGTTTCATATGCTCATTATAAAAAGTGCTATTCATGGTCAAATTCATTTTGCGATTATAAAGAGTCTATAAACATTGTATTGGTCCTTATAAAAAAAGGCTGTTGGTTTAATGATCGTATTTTGGAAAAATCTGATACAATCAATCTGTCACATAATATCCATACATGAAGGCAATAAGGATATACTAACTCCGTCTGTGTCTGTAAGGGACGACAAAATAACTCAGCCAGGTGGTATAGGGCATTCTGGATGGCTATCACCCATACTCTAGGGAGCACGCCACCATAACAACCGTGAGTTTTGTTCTGGCATAAATGGCCTGGTTTTAGCGCCATCTATGAGTTTGGCAGCTAATTTATAGCACCTTTAGTGATGCAAAAATGTTCATAGGCAACGGTAGCGACTTGCCATCACGTTGGTGCGACAGCCTGCCTACTATACTCTAGCAATAAACAAAAAAGTCGTATAATTATTACCAATACCCGCCAACTCCCTTAAAAAATAAAATTAAGTTTGTATGTTTCGGGATAGTCTATGAAATTTCTCGTATGTTATTTTGTTCGTTTTATACTTGTCGGCGAACCATCGCCAAGGATAATATATTGACAATGACACTTTAGCGGAGTGTTGCATATCTATGCTTTTTGGAAGCGACAACCCCGGATAGACATGTCGCGACATGTCTCGAGCTTTGTTGATGAATATAGTACATTTGATATTGGATACGAGGTGGTGTGGTCGCAGGGGCATCGAGTGTGCAACAAATCGCAAAGTGCATTGTGATTTAGAAAAGATGATTGTTATTTAAACAATAGAAACACTATATTGGCAAAGATCACGAAAGATGTCAATTCCATGAATATACCCATATACATTATGCCATGCCATGATAGCTTCTGATGAATAGGCTCGTCATGAGCTTATGCGGCTCTGACAAGCTTATATACTTAAAAACGCCAAATTCCAACTAAATTTGACATCAAAATTTCGAATTTGTTCCAAAATCCGAGATATTAGAGCACTTTTTCGCGTTTACTGATAATATGTTGTGTTATACGACTCAAATATCTTAATATTTCAGATTGAAGAAGGCGAAATATACGCGATGATTAACCAAAAAGACGGCATGGTGGTATTCCTCGATAGTCCTGAGAAATATGCGTCGCCGGAAACATTATGTGTTTTGGAGCAACAAATGGCCGCTTGCACCAAATTGCACCAGTACATACAGGAGATGGATGAGCAGATACAAGTGAACCCACAGGTTTGTCATCTTCAACTTATAAATCTCTATTGCGTCCCTAAGTTATACCTCGGTGAACAGGTTCTGTCCTGAAGATCTGCGAAAAAAAATTGTTGTATTCTCAAGTGGGGTATACTTGTGGGACACTTTTTATTTGTTATGAACAGATCCGAACTTGTATAATATAAGTTAGAAGGCTGACCGCCTTAGCCTTCGTGGTTTTATTTTTTTATAACTACCCAAAATCCAATTTATATCTCAATAATAACTAAGTCTCATATTTATATTGCACCCATGTCGCCAAAGAACTAATATAATATAATAAGTTTAAATTGAATCCTTTTTCCTATTTTTTTTGGGATATTAGAGTTATAGTGGAATCTTCTATCTTGCAGCTCCATAGAGCCGGTTCGATTGGTGTAATACCACGCTCTCATCGATTATCGGTGTGAAACGATTATCTCAATCGTGTTTCGTGCGATGTGTGAGTGAGTGCTGATGGCCCACTTTTTTTTTGACGCGAGGGAAAATGCTTAACTGATTTTCGCACAATCTGGGCCGTTGCTAGGGGAACAACACGCGTCGATCGGGGGCGATAACATTGCAGCAATAGTATGCTCTTGGCAGTAGTCCGTCCGCGATAGACGTCACAGAATAGTGTGGAGACTCCGAGTGATGCTGCACGGGCAAGCAACCTCAATACCCACTAAAAACCCCCTCCCTGTCGACCCTGCGCTTTTGTTTTGTGTTGGAAAGACTGAGATTTAGAACATAGTTACACCCAGTCGACGGCCCACTTTCCTTATCCCATTCCTCCTGTCTGATATTTTTATCCTATCCTAAAATTATCAATGCAATGACTCTCTATTGGTGTTACAAGCTTCGGCGTCTTATAAGCCTCGGTAATCACTTCCCATGAACGGGGTTATCTGCTTGTTTGCCACCTTTCCAATCAACAGTTTAGCAAGGTGATCGTAAAATGAATCATGTATTAACTGACCACCATGCCATCTAGTAGAGCATATATCTCTCGCTTGCATATTTAATAATTTTTTTAATTTCAGTACGTGAAAAAATCTGTTGGTACCCACGACGAAGACATACCAGCAACAAGTCAAAATACCAAAACCTACTTAGTACCCAAAACCACATATTCAATGTAAATTATTCTATGTCTAAGACTGTTTAATTAAAACAATATATCTTTAAAAAACAACAATATTTTATTCCAAACCCATAAACACTTTCAAGGATTCTGAATCATTTGTCCACTATTAAACTTTATAGCTTATATAGCACGGCAAACTGACGTATTAAAAAATTGATATATTTTACGATATTATTTGTATTCATACATAAAAAATGCAGCAGAGAGGCTTTATAGTGATATTTTCAAAATCCTTTTTAACAAAGTAAAATACATATTTAACAAAGTAGGTGTATATTATAATAAAGTATCAACCTGTAGAGTCTAGTATACACATAGGTGCAATAAAAATACATAGTTCCTTGGTGATTGTAATGTATTCATTTTTCTTGTGGAAATTATTTACCTACCCACTAGATAATTCTGTAGTGTAAACAACTCGCTGTATTGCGACATAAATATGCAATGCAGCTTTAACAACTTATTTACAATGCCATGAACAATTTTACAAATACATGTTTTCTATATTTTTAATGTATCTAAAACTTTTATCACAGAAGACAAGAAAATATTAATTTACTTCTAAATAACTTTGGGAACTAAACAAGTACACAGAAGAAAAAACTATTTTTCATTTATCAGATAAAACTGATTCATCCACTTAGTTATGGCGCGACGTGAGTGGGCCGATTTCGATGCGGTTTTAGTTGACCGACAGTAAATTCTTACTTAAAATCTGCGCTACTTTTTACACTGGGAATCCCGTGGGAACATATCTGGGAATGTTTTAAAATAAGATAAAAAAAATCGAGTACCAAAGTGATTTTTCACTGATTGATAGAGAATTTTATACAATAGTGTTATTTTATTATCTCTGGAAGGAAAACTAGGCTTATTTCGACAGTAGTTTCCACCAAAAAGATAGGTTGCATTATTTTTTAAATCCTGCGGTACTTGTGTCAGGAGAATCCCGCGGGAATTTCAAGTCAAGCGTGGACAAAGGTGCGGGCATATCCTATTTTTACTGTAACATATTACGTTTCATCTTATTTAAATAGGTATAACTTTTAATCATGAAAAAAATGGAATGAATTTACATTTCCATAAGATTTATTTATAATTCGTGAACGGCCTCAGTGAACGCAGTCATACTTTCCAAAGGCGTCTGCGGAGTGATCCCATGTCCAAGATTTGCTATGTACCTGTATTTACCGAATTTTTTCACCATTTCCACTGTTAACTTTCTTATTTCCTCCTATAAACAAAGAAATGTATGTTAGGGTGTAGCAGTGACAAAATGTGTCAAATAAAGTTAATGAAGAAAAAATCAATAGTATTTTTTATTTACGTAGGTATATTACATATTGAACTAGACTCTAGACAATAATTCAATATGTAATATAGTAAATATTATAAATATGTGTCCATTTTAGTCAATTTAGAAAACTTTTTTCTTTTCTAAATTCATTTAAATTAATAAGGGTGCTAATTCCCACTAGATTTCTATAATGGAATTTTTGGATCTCTGCAGTTGTATATTAACATAAATAACGTGAAAACTACTAAACCATAGTCCAATGTAACTGCACTGAGCTACCTTATATTCTGGGTCAGAATTTAGGATACTATTTTAATCCCAATAAATGAAATATCATTTATTGGGATTATTTATTGTATTTGTAGAATAAATAAATAAAGTCAAAACGATGGCACCGAGGTTGCGTTCTATTTATCGCTGCCTGTAAAATTCACTAACAAACACCTCTTTACACATGCCACATTGTCATTGCGTTTTGCAAAATTCACATTGGCTCTGATAGTAACAATACTGGTAATTGATGATGTGGGTTTATAGAGTATAAGAAACACTTAGACAAAACAGGATGTTAAAGTACTTGTCTTAACCCTAAAGGGTACAACATGCTTGAATTTAATAAATAAAAATAACAATAAGTGTTCATTTATTTGAATATCCATGAATACTTAAAAAGAAGAGAAGTTGACTGCATAGGACATGTTGAAATGATATTGACTTTGATATCATTGTAATGATTATTATTATCTCCTGTAATGACAGCCTTTGAGTACACAACTATAAAATGTTTATATATTTAAACTGGTAATGGTATTTTATACTATTTGCAACATACCGGTGTCTTGTACAAGTCTTGTGGGTCTAAATTTCCTTGTAAAGTAATGTTATCTCCAACAATTTTTCTGGCCTCAATGGGATCTACTGTCCAGTCTAAACCAATAGTTTCATATCCTAATTCAGCTTGAAGATCTAGAGAATGTCCTGCACCTTTTGCAAATAATGTCTGCAAACATAAACACATTATATAGGAAACGAAATAAATAAATTATAGTGAAAGATATATATAATCCTTATGACCTTCAAAAAGTGTTCTCGAGTGGAACTTATTTGGTATTAAAACATTTGAATTTGAGATACGGGCGTGAACAGGGGGTATTATATCAGCAAAGGAAAAGTAGCATTATTTTTTATTGCGAAGCTAGCAAACATGCAGATGGCCCGTCTTATAGAAAGAGGTTGTCATCACCTATATACATTTACAACACCAGAAGCTAGAGTTGAATATTCAAAAAGCCCCCTAGAGTTGAATATTGTAAGTACTATGTTAAATATACAAACTAATTGTATTCAAGTATTTACCATAGGAACTTGTTCTAATTTCTTATCATCTATTTTTGCTTTTACTTCTCTTCTAATATCCTTCAGATAAGGTACAGCAAATTCTTGGAACTGGTCTCTTGTAAGGTGATCAGCACTCGACTCAAAAACTTGTAACAATTGAGCACCACTTTCAACCTGGCCATGAGAAATAAAATATATAAAATTGATTAAAAATAATCAGTAATTTTATCTTATTTATAAGGTTCTACAGTCAATGCATTGGAATGACTTTGTAGAATATTTATAACATGTGTTATATAACAGGTAATCCACATTTTTTGAATATTTTTGAAGTGATAACTTCTTATGGGAGGGTAAGCCGTTTCGTTACGTAACGCGGTACGGCGCCAGTCTGTCACGCATATGGCAGCGGTAGGCGGGGTCCTCTTCTCTCACTCTAACCCCTGTGCTATATATGTTATGGCTAATACCCGAAGTGCGGCTACACCTAGTTCTAGCCGGCTAAAACTAGGTGTAGCCGCACTTCGGGTATTAGCTGTGACATATACACAAATTTTAAGTAATAACCTAAGCTTTTCTCTAGTTAAACAATATTAAATATTTGAATTTACCAAGTTGAAATATTTAATACTGAAAGTTTAAGTTATCACTTCTGTCGGGCATCCCGAGATGCACACTTTTGTGTTTATGACAATTTACTCCTGACATAATAAGGATATGTTTTTAAATTTATATCTTCATGGCTATGATGCATTGTTAGTTTTAATTAAATGTAACAGATACAAATTGTAACTGCTTCCTCATGCTAAAGGTTGCAATATACTTTTATTGATTCAATAGTAAAGAAATGATTAAACATGAGAAAATTACCTGCATGACAAGATAATCTATAATGACATCTGTCAACAACTTTAATAGTCTGTGAACATCTTTTGTATTATTTTCAAGCCATTCCTTTGTTTTAGACATTGTTTTGCTTCCACCACCTTCTATCATATATCCCATTAATGTAAACTGCAAGATTTAAATAGTCAATTATTCATTTTAATAATATACAATAAGACAAATGTAAATAATGTTATTCAATTGAATTTATAATGAAAGTTATTTCAATAAAAAAAAAAGTATTGTATTGAAAAGTGCAAGGCTAATTTCACCTCGAAAAATAAAATAGGTTTCAAGTGGGGATGTAATATGTATGATCCAAACGTATTATATAATAAAGCTGTATAAAATTTCTTATTTTATTTATATATTTACGGCATCACATGTGAATAATATAGTTTACTTTATTCTTGACCCTTGTATAAAGTACTTCTTATTATAATATTTCTAAATTGGTGTTTTTTACATAATTATTATACATACCGGAGCACCGGTAAAACCGATTAATGGCACTTTCCCTTCAATTTTGTGCCTTGTTAATGTAATGGCATCACCCACATACAATAATCTAGAGACGGCTCCCTCTTTTTGCAGTTGGTTTATTTCTGATGGGTTCTGCAATGGTTTAGGGAATACTGGGCCCTAAAACAAATAAAAATAAACTTCTGAGTATGACATTCATGAAATTACATTCTAATTATATTACTTTCATAGAGCCAGAGCAAGGTTCATAAGGCAAATACATGATAATGTGAAATTAGGATTATTGTAACAAAAGTGTGCACATTAATATATATAATAAAAAAAATATACAGTACACACATACACACTTTTTATCTGCTTAAGATACTTATTTGGTACTTCCTACTATAGTACTCTGAGGAAATCCTAAATGGGGGCTCATTGCAAGAGTCATCAAGACTTCTAATTAATTGCTTATTGCTTTTGTTGAAGATGATACCTATTAATCAAAAATGATTATGGCTGCTACTCAGATATCCAGTACCCAAATTTTAAGTAGTGGGTGGGCAGAGGGGGTAGGTTAAAAAGTATACTTACCCTTTCTGCAAACCCTATGGTCTAGAGTTCTTGAAATAATATTTTTTGGTAAACAAAACCTCACCTATTTTTTCACTAATATTATTGTGATGGATGAAGTGATTTAATTTAGCTCTGCCGAATGAGTGAAGCAAGCATGCCACAGTAGCAGCCGTTGATTGCCAGAGCCTATAATTTATCATTTCACACTCTATTGTGTTTTTTCATTTCATTTCAATGATTTACACTCTGTTGATTACTGGCTTTCTTTCTTTGTAAGGATTGTTCAACTTTAGACCTATAAGTGCAATATTAGTGAAAAAATAAGTGAGGTTATGTTTATTAAAATAATAATATTTAAAGATCTATGGACCATAAGGGTCGTAGTAGGGGTAAGTATGCCTGTAAGGAGGGGGTTATCCCCCCCCCCACTGCTTAACATTTGTTTATCAAACATCTATAGATTTAACATTATTATCACAACTAATGAAGGTACAAATAAACTTACCACCCCTGGATGCATTTCTACAGTCATTCCAAGTGCTTGAGGTATAACAAGAATATCACTAAATATTATTGAAGCATCAAGGTGTTCATATCTTCTAAGGGGTTGAAGTGTGACTTCACAAGCTAACTCAGGAGTTCGGCATACAGTAAAAAAGTCATGTTTAGCTCTTACTTCCTGGAATTCGGGCAGATAACGACCTGCTTGGCGCATTACCCATACCGGTATTTTATCCACTTCTTTTCCTAACGCAGCACGAAGTAGTCTATCATTTTTCAGTTCTGGGAAATTCTAAAAGCAGACGTTAAGCATTACATATGTTAAATTAATGTTATTTATAACACCTTAATTAAATCAAAGATATAATACCTTGTTTGTGAATTGCATATCGTTTTTTATCAACCTAGACCACGTTCACGACCGCGATTTTTGCCGTTCCACTTGCTTGCGGACGTTACAATCCTAAAAGCTAGTGGAACGGGTTATGGGGCGTTGATGTCATTAATGTCATACGCAAATGTCATTGGTTGATATGAAAATCGCGCCTTTTTCAATAGGGATGACTATGTTAAAAGAAATATAGCTATTTATACAAAATGTCCTTAATGGGTGACCCCATTGGTATCGGCTACTTCATCGCGGTAATAATTTCGAAGAAAGCAAATCGCCTAGCTCAGATGAAGAGTGCACGTTAAGTTTATAAACGTAATACTAAAAAACGTGATCTCAGACCACGTATTACACAATATAAAAATATAGTCGATCGTTATTCAGATGAAGAATTTAAAAGCCATTTAGACTTTCAAGAAATATATAGAATTATTTGTTGTCTATCTATCTATAATTCTGAATTTTGAGTTATAACTCTTTCGTATAACTCTGCAGCAAAAGCTATGTCTACAAACAATGAATTTCTCATTAATTATATAATTATATTCAAGTCAACGATAATGAAAACTGATTAGAAATAAATCATGTAAATAAATATTAATAACAAATAAAGGAAAATGATAGATGGCTGTTTAAAATACATTAAAATTAATTTTACAAAATTAATAAAGAAAGATATTTTTCATTCGCCATCTTGTTTCAAAATTCGCGCCTTTTTAAATGTATTGACAAGAGAGAATTAATGCTCTGTGGTCAACGCCCACTTCGACCCACCTTTTGACATGGGTTGTTGCGGGCGTTGTGTGATCGAAAATGATGACGTCATTAGTGACGTTTTCGCCACGACCGCAACGCTCGCGGTCGCCTTGTGGAACGGCAAGCTGAGCATTTTGGGCGTTGTGCGTTGCAAGTGGAACGCCCTAATAATAGAATAAAAAGCAGCACGATTATAGTAGAAAAGGTACCTGTTGGTTTTTATGGGTAATTATTTGTTATAAAAGTAAAATATTTTATTTTTACAACTAGACTTTACTGATTTACCCTAAATATAAATTAAAGATAAAATTTAACCAACAAATTCAATTGAACACATCAACAAATTGAATAACTGTCGTGTCAAAAACATTTCAATTTTTATTTTTAACATGAGCTGTCAGTTTTGACAGTTATGAATGTCTACAATGGCTTTTTTTTAAACAAATGGATTGGCCTAGTTACTAAACTTACTAAGCTTTTTATGGTTATTTTGTTTCACAACCGCACCAGTAGTAATTATAATTTTTTGAAGTAATAAAATTATATTATTAAATCAATTTATTACAATTATAAAATTCTCTCATAATTATTATGAGGTGCAGATTTTTTTGTATATTTTACAAAGAAGCGTCTAATAGCTGAGTGATATTAAAATGTCTACCGATGCTTTAATTTTCCCTTAAAGTAAAAAAGTTCTCGTTGCTTGCTAAATAAAAATGCATGCATTATTTCAGTTGATTTGATGAAGATACCTAAAAATAATAGTTTCCCGTACTCAGAGTAAAGATAGCCTAGAGATATATTTTTCTTATTATTCAGGGGAAATGAGATTGAGGACTAAGCCACGATAAGAGCAGTACCTTGGGTGGATAATTAGCAACCTGTTTTTGGGATTTGCTAGACCGGGGGTGGCACTAGCATGCCCAGTTAGAATTGGTACCATGCTATTGCCACTACCCAGTTACGGATACACACTAAAACACCTGGCTGTTCCATCCTTCGCCTTATGCCGGGGGTACGGCCGGAACATGCCGCGCACTCATCTCGACGGCATGTGCAGATGAGTGAGAACGTCTAAGCCTAGAGGGCCCCACCCGCGCCGCCCGCTTCGGTAGCCGAAGGTCCTGGGTAGCCCGGCTAGAGATATCTGCTTCAACTAGATGGCGTCACGATTACAGTTGTGGAATAAATACTTATTAGTTATTTTATAATACTGCGGCTTGATTTTTACATTATTATTTGGTTTTTCTTTCCTTACTTTCGAATCACAACCAACCAGAATTTCTTTTAATTATAATAATGTAAAAACCGAGCGGCCAGTATTATAATATTTAAACTAATAAGTATTTATTCCACAATAGTTACTAAATCCAGATGAGATTTTATTTTATTTTATTAGGTTTCTTGACAAACACAGGTATTTACTTAATAATTTACGACAAATTTACTGAAAGCAATTGAAATTTAATACGCATTAAAATGTGGCTTATATTAAACATTACACAAACCTACCTTTAATGTTTAATAAGTAATTTATCTCGTAATGACTAGCAAGAAAAAGTGAAATTAAATTTTGAATATTGCCAGCATATATTAATACACTAATTGACAGTCATATTTGGAAAATATATATCAAAAAATGTTCTAATTAATGTCTATAAAGACACCTAAAACACATAGTACCTAAATATAGTAAAATTGTAAAATCCTGAGTTTCTTTTGTATTAAAATGACTATCAGTATCCAGCATCCTATACAAGTTTTTCCATTGTCCTTCGAGCCGGATAGGTGCGTATCATGATTTCAAACTATATGCAAATGGGATCTTTTTAGGGTCCTGCAACCATTTTGGAAGGAAAGGAACGCTTGTGTTTTTGTCATGTCCGTTTCTCCTTTTGTCTATCCGTCCGTCTTTGTAAGTCTCAGATATTTTTCTCTGAAACTGTAGTACCTACAACCACGATATAACTCAAAATTAGGAATGGCCGAAATATTAAATATATGGCTCAGAATTGATTTTTTTCCAATGTATTTACATAGTGGTGTGATGCTTAGTTAGTAACATTTTGAAAAATTTAACGATAAGCTTTATTGACTTAATTCAAGCCAATATTTGAGGAAATAAATACTAAGTACTTAGCTAAAGCTTCCAAAGACATAAACATTATGCTTGTGAGGACACTCCAACTTTTAAAGTAAAAAAATCTGAAACATTTGAAGGTTAGGAAGAGCTTCAAAAATACTTTCTACAAATATTAGTTTGAACAATACTAACTTGTTAATCTTTTTAATAATTATTAATATAGGTACGGGCTATATGAAATACTTATAAGTAGGTAGGGGCTATTTTCGATTAAATTCTTTTATGGTTCCATAACCAAATAAACGTAGAATACTTTCATAGATCGTGGATTGCGAGACACTTGTTGAACCCAAAATTGTATTTAAACATAATCAAAAATTATAATCGAACATATGATCGTAAATTATAAAGTTTCAGGGACTCAAAAGAAGCCGATAGTGTACCTAATCATGTAAAAAAATTGCAGTAAAATATGCAATTTATAACCTCTCTGACTTTGTTATTATAAGCCATGAAAAAGATGGATATTAAATAAACATAGTTTAAAGTTTGCGAGACTCGTCGTCTACCTGCCTTCGCGCGTCTATCAAATATGTAAAAAAAACACAAATGAGAGGGGTCTACGATAACGCGACGCTTTTTGTAAACGACACAAGGCGACCTTTCACAATATAGCATTTTTTTGTATCAAACCTTTATCCCACTTTCCTAATAAACTTTATTCGCTGGCACAAAAAATGGGTACAAGTCGATTCTGACCGAAACTAAAAGGGGATATAAAATATGCTTACTAATGCACCAAAAGAACCATCCATATTATTCTTAGAATGGTTATTTTACTTATGTATGAGGCACCTCGATGGATAGATCTTAGAATTCTGCAATTTTGTTTCGTCAAACTAGAAAAATTATATACATTTTCATCTCCTGTTTTACTAACTTCAAGATAGTTTTTCGAGACAAAACGTAGCCTAGTTCTATCCTAGGACAAAATGTAGGTATCTCTTTGCCAATAAGATAAAAAAGGAAGTTTAATAGTCCCTGTGGTTGAATGGGCTACCGCTAAGCTTTTCTCTGGCATGGTAAATTTCGTATATGAACTTTCCTTTATTTGTTATATTAATCAGTCTGGGTATTGGAGATTGGCCCCAGAGTAGTTCTTTGTATATTAGGTATCCATAACACAAGCATAATTTACTTTGATGGCGGATGTATGATGTCGGTTGTTATGTGCCGAATGTATTCCCTTCTTTAGATTCACTTACTTAAACTTGTAAACTGCAGCTATCATGCGGCAATTATTTTTAATCGTGCATCACTTTATTCAATTTTTAGAGTGCTAGGTGAGCTAGCGTGCTAAAATTGGATGATGTAAAGGCAATTAGGTATTTAGTGATCGATTCTAGTGTACTTATGTATCGTTTGGGCTCTGCCATGCTTGCTCATCTAGTGCACTAGCTAGTGCACCAGACACAGCGCTCTGCTAATTGGATGATGTAATGGCCGCTTTACTGTCCTGAAAAACTATCCTATTTTCGTTCACGTTACCAAAATTACATATTATATTAAAACATTTTCTAATACATTTAACGAAGAATAAACAAGCATTTAAACAAGATCAGTTTCATAATATAATTGCTTACTTGCTTATTAGTAGGCACATGACACAGCTAGATGAGCTCAACAATTTTTAAGTTTCTATGTTGTCGATGAACAGAGATGTTTACTATACCTAAGTATTAGGTATTATTAATATATACAAGAAATATACCTATACAATACAGACCTATCAATATTTTATTGCTGTTAATTTAACATAGTTTACCACCAACTTATTGGTCACCAAAATAAAAAATTAGAAAATGTAGTTTTATTTGGTAGGTATATCTAACCTACTAATAACCTACCTACCAACTAATTTTATACTATTCTATACTATCGTGTAAAATTATGACATCGTAATTAATGAGTCTATCTAAGGTAATTTAGATTTATTTATCTGATTTAAGCCTTTAAAAAAGTTAAAGGAATCCACTGAATACAGGTGTCATGATCGTTGAATATGATACAGGTGGCTTGTGACTTGCATTCTTTGCGTAACAACGTGGGATAGACACAATGCGATATCATCTTTGCGAATTGATAATATGTACTTCAGTGTCTCGCAACGTCGCAACGCTCCGAAAAGATAAAGTTTCTTTAACTAATTAACTCATAATATATCTATTTAAATGAAATAAAACAGTTAATCTATAATCGCGTCAATTCTATATCAACCCTTGATTTTGTAAGTAATTAAGTGTGGGAACAAAATATTTTTTACGTAAATTGAAGAACAAAAGGCAGAAGATTACACGCAATAATTCAGACTAGTCCCGTTATATCAAAAAAAGTTGAGAAAAAAGTTAATGGGCCGCATATCTCTGCGATTTCTTTTTAGGCTCCTACTGACCTTTTTTTGCAAGTTGATGTTCGACGATCTCAGTGGGGGTGGCTGAAAGAAACAAGATTTTTATAAAGTCAGTGAATTCAATTATGGAAATGGCCACATTATTATCATTATACAATGATTTATAAGAACCCGCTATGAAGCAAAATTGGGAGACGTTTGTGTTTTGTTCGAATATTGACATGAACATTCACAGAACATCATTTTAAAAAGTAGTTATACCGAAATAACAAATCCCATTCAATACGAGTTTTGGACATTCTAGTATAAGGCAGCACCTAACGACCTGCGTAACATAGCCGGTACAGGCTAACAAAAAATAAAACGTAGATACTTATAGCGCAAGGAACAACTTCAACCAGCAGTGGGCAATGATTGGCTGACAATATAATAGTGTAAATTTTTGAATGAAAATGGTTCTTGTACCAATAATTTTTACTACTGACTTGGCCTGGAATGTTTCTACTAATTGGATCCTTGCATGAATTTTGACTCATTGGCTTGTCCCATTCCTTTAATTTCTTTCTACAAAGTCCATCTTATCTAAAAATGTACCTACCAACAATCATAACTATTTAATTTTGATTTGCTAAAAATATTGGTAATTTTTATAGACATAGTAAATAGGTTCATATCTTCTTAATTTACCTACAATTAATCGTTGAATGAGTGTCTCCAAAGTTACCTCTCCAGCGTTATAGCAAAAAGCCCTAGTGAGAAAGTTAGGTCAGTACCTATTGTAGCCTGCCAGGGCTGCGGAGAGGCTAGGTCATATACCCGTAGCCCTGGCATAAGGCGAAGGACGGAACACCCAGGGGTTTTAGTGGGTATCCCTAACTGGGGAGTGGCAATAGCATGGCACCAGTTCTAACTGGGCATGCTAGTGCCACCCCCGATCTGGCGAATCCCACACCAGGTCGCGAATTATCCCCCCAAGGTTCTGCCCTTGTCGCGACTTAGTCCTCAATCGGATTTCCCCTGGTCAAAAAAAAAAAGTACCTATTGTACCCACTCTTACATAACTTTAAGCTGACTTCTTCCTTCATTCCTTCGGGTTATTTGATAAAATTTTATAATTATACCTTCCAAGCAAGGCGAAACATAACAATGTTGTACAAGTTGTTGTATGTTATTTGCTCCTATAATTTGTACATGACGTTTACATGCCTAGGAAGGTGCATCGGCGTGGTGCATGGCGCGACGGCAATAGCGAACAATTGCCACTAATGCTGGCTCAATTTATTTACGAGGCAGCCGCTAGGGGCGCGTAAGGACACAGTCTATACAACGTTGTGGAGCTGGTTATTTTAATATTTATTTTCTTAACAATATGACGTTTAAAATATCTGAATAACGTGTACTTATATTTAGATTTTATTAAGATACTTTAAATGGTGAATGATATTATTATGATTATGTATAAATACACGATCGATGAGCTATATAATACTAGGATATATTGCTTATTTGTATATCCATCAGAAGATTTTAATGAATCTGTATATGAATTCTAACAAAAATTGATTCTTTTCAAGGCCTTACGTAGTAAATAAAGAAACATATTATAAAATAACTTTTATAGAGATAACTATAGTTATCTAATTATCAATTTATTATATAGAAGTTTACAGGTATAATATAATCGGCAGACAAACACACATATTGTATATCCCAAAATTAAGCAAGTTACGCTTGTGTTATGGGTTATATACAACGGATTACTCTGGGGCCGATCGCAGACACCCAGACCATAGCAATAACAAGAAAATACGTTTCCCAAATTTACTATATTAGGAATCGAATCCGGAGACTCTGCGTTCCAGTGAAGTAGGCCGGAGAAGGCTTAGACCCCTCAACCACAGAGGCCGTCAAAATAGAAGTACAGTAAGCAAAACAAAACATTACGATGGTTAAATATATTTTAACATCAGAACTTCTTATATATATATATATATATATATATATATATATATATATATATATATATATATATATATATATATATATATATATATATATATATATATAATATCAAGATATTGAATTATTAGATAACATATACACTTATGGATGCAAGAAACAACTTATTGAAGACTAAGCATGGTTACACTCGTTGATTTATTTATATGGTATATAGGTAGATAGATATTCTATACAGTCTATACTATAGATATTATTCAGATAGTTGTTTACAAAAGTCGCCTCAGTGTATGCGGAAAAAGCTAATTTCTGTAAAATAGTTAGTTAAACTCCTACAAAATCATCGGGTTTGGCTCGAGAATAATGATGATATTTTTATGTTGTATGAATAATATTTTAATTCTTTTGTTCATATGATTTGGTTGTGCGTACATAAACCCAAGGTGATATGAATAAGACAATAAGCGATTATTTATTAAGTACGTAATGGCAATCAGAGATCAACGCCCTGTTGGCCTGGCTCGTGTTTTGTAGGCGGAAGACGTGCCGCGCGAGTCCAAGGTTTTCCTTGTTCGCTTTCAAGAGGAGGACATTGACTCAAGCAGTGTAAACAGTTCCTTATCTCGAACTTCGCTGCAACGCCGCCGCACAGCTCAGCGCAACGACTCACTCGCAGCTTTTATCTAAAACAAAATTGTAGTTAGTTGATAGTTACTTCAAGCACCATCTGCTTACTTATTATAGATATATGTATGCATCTACATTATACTCTATTTTAACGATTTATTTTCAAAACATGGCATAAAGTTTTGCTGTGATCTTTGATATCATTTTCGGGATGACCCAACAATTATCATTATGTCGAATACGACTTAGGCATGCCAAAAATAAATTCATAAAAAAATGGGTACATTATTTGATCGTGTATTAATCTAAAAAAATAATAAAATAGTTTATTATATCTGAATCTGAAATTGTCGTTTTTAAGTTTTTTGTGGGAATTAATCTGGTTGTTTCTCCATCACAGTACAAACATAACTACAATATATTTTCATTATTTCGTATTAAAATTAATGTATTATATCACAGTAATTTTACGTATTCATTACAATAGGTGTTTGGACTATTATTTTGCTCTTCCACGCCGAAAAGCTGTAGGTATTTCAACTTTGTTTCGAGATAATCGAGATTATTAGAAAATTATCTCTGGTCACCTTAAAATAACTTTATTTTTATTAGATACGATTATATTGCTTAGTTAATCGAGTAATTAATTACGTAATTCATCAAGGAATCAGCTACATAAAAATGGATATGTTATTTTATTCATATACCGGTTTTGTGGTTTATAAGGGCAGTATAAACATTACAGATTAAATCGTGATTTTTGTATCTATCTGTGTATTCAAGTACAAGCGTATGCTAATTGAAAACGACTCCATATTCAAGCAAGTCGTAGCGTATAGACGCATGGTTTTTCAGATGGTGATTATAATCTCGGGAAAGACATCAAGGCGGGTGTACACTAGATATATGCGCGTTTGATAGCAGTAATTTAGAAAGCAGTTTTTTGCCGCCACGGGCAGCTGGCTACCAATCAAAATGTGCATTGTGCAGGGGTTGCCTAATTGCAGGCCCATGACTTTCTGATTATCTTACCAAAATATTACCCACTTTAGTATCTTAATCGGGAGAAAAGTTGCAACAAATTGTAGTCCAATGGGATATTGAACTTTATGTGACTTTTAAATAAACATTAATGACATATCTTTTTCGCAAACCAACTCCAGAATTTATAACATTGAAATAAATCTAATCATATTAATCTTGTAATTTCTTTTTATAAATCATGTAAGTAGAAACTAGTTTCTACCGTCACTAATACTACTATTGGTGTCAGTGCCTAAAGGGGTTCATACACAATTTTGCATTGCAAGCCCTACAGTGGGCGGGGCTTGCAGGGCTCAAGAGGCATCCTGCTCGGTATTGCAGGACTCAATGCAGGCTGCAGCAACATTCACGGCCCTGCATTACGCGGCGGACGGGTTGGCCGTAAATATATTGTTACGAGTTACGCAGGACTCGAATTAAAATGCCGTTGGAATTACTAATATAATTTATTAGAACTATACAAACACGTATAACGTAGGTACAAATATAACTAGACACTGCACGGTTCAATAACACGCGCATAGTTCGTCACTATATAACTATATTATTATTTCTTTATCAAGTATAATGTTTTCTTTAAATATATCTACATTTGGTGCATTTAGAATTTGTCCCTTTGGGATTGCGAGCAATGAGCGTTGAAAATAAAGAAAGAACCCGCATTGTTTTTATTCTAACATAATGTTCATGGGATAATGCATGCACGTGCACTCTCCATATACATCATGCCAAATAGAAATGTAGGAAGCGGATTTCATGCGTACGGATCTTATAACTTTTTATTCTTTGTAAATCTATAGTTATAGTATTATATTGGATAGATTCTTAAGCTGGCTTGTAGCTACTTAGGTATGCGTAGGATTACGTAGTCATTTTTGGCTGGTTCCTATATCTTACTAACCGTTCTATTGCTTTATAACCGGTTAGAATTGATACAAAATCTCATAGATGTAATATCAAATATCTACCGATGGTAAGGTGGTTGGATGAAGAATAAAATATAGTAGGAACCGGCCATTTGACGAAAACCATCGTCAAATCCGTGCATTATACAACATAGGTATATATCGCAACAATTGTTCTCAGACACTGCGGGGTGTATATAAATAAAATTGTGAGAATTAATTTCTCATGTTCCTTTTGGGAGTGTCAAATTCTGCAAAAAATTCGAGGAGGTAAAGCTTAAAATTTAAATTAACATTTTTGCATTTTGGATAAGATCCGTCAAGTAGTGTGTCTTTTGAGACCCGCAGCCAAATAACACAAAACAGGATGTTAGTCGATTTTTACGGGACCTTACCTAATCCTTAACAGCTATTAAAACAGTAGTAGTAGTATAAACAAAAAAGAATACTATAAAGCTAGTGTTGTCCAGACTAACGAATTTAGTGATTTACATTCTGTCAAAAAAGTATCGGGAATGGATTACTGTTGTTAGTTAGATCATATTTTATCTAGTGTGTATTGCGAATTTCATAGTGGACAAAAACATCGAACAAAGATTTTGTCCTAACATTTGCATCGCTAATGGAATTTCGTGTTGGGGAGACACTGAAGATGTGAATCGACTTTATCAAAAACACGTGCTTATGAGTGGTACAAAGCATTCATAAGCGGTCGAGATATGCTGGAAGATTTGCCTCGCCCTGGTAGGGAATCAACGGTTTCAATTGATGTTAACATCGCACAAGGAAATAGTGATTGAAAATCCTCATTCAAGTTTGAGAAAAATAACCGCTCAACTTTCTCTATCTCACGAGTCGATCCATATAATTTGAAATAATCACTTGGATATGAAACATGTTAGTCCAGTAAAAGACCTTACTTTTCTCCAAAAACTCAACCGCGTAAGAGTCGCTGGGGACATGCTATAACGAGTCAAAGCCGACCCAACATTCATGAAACGCATTGATTTTGGTGACGAGACGTGGGTTTACGAGTTTGACATGCAAATTAGTCAACAAGATTCGGAGTGCAACTGAATCGAAACTAAACAAACCACGCTAAAGTCGATCAAAAGTCAGTCATGTTGATGCTTTCTTTGACTATCGCGGTGTGTACGCTCGGAATTCTTACCGGAAGGTCAAACGATAAGTAAAGTATATTATTTGAGCATTATGCGGCGTTTAAGGGCGCAAATTCGACGAAAATGGCCAGATTTATGGAAAGAAAATTCTTGGATTTTGCACCACGATAATGCGCATTCGCCCAAGGCTATCATTGTGAACGAATTTTTGACCAAAAACACAACAAATACCACCGAGCAACGACCTTATTCACCAGATATGACTCCAGCGGACTTCTCTATTTTTCCTAAACTCAAATTACCACTTCGTGGCACCCGATTACATTCGGTAGAAGAGAAGAGAAGAAAAGAGAATCCGCGACGAGAGCTAATAAACTCATTTCCGGTATAAGCGTTTAAAAATGTTGATGATTGCATTATTCGTTGGCGTAAGTGTATCGTTTCTGAAGGAACATAGTTTGAAGGTGATAAAATAAATTTGAATGAATAACTAACATTTTGTCTATAATTGATCTTTTCCCGGTAGGTACTTTTTTGACAGAGTGGTAGGTATGTGTCGCCTACTTCGATCGTGTGGGATTCGTTCGGACTTCATATACTGATCTTCCCTACAAAATATTGAAATTTGGAAAAAAATGAGGGTTTAAGATTTCTTTTTATTATGTCTTTCAGTCTTTGCATATTATCACATTTTGAAAATGAAATTCATTCTCTTAAATCGATTATGGTAATCGATAAACTTATTTTGTGACCTTATTTTTAAGATTTCTCATCTTCCAGATATAATTTAGGGCTGATGTTTTATTTTGTAATTGAAAAACATATCTCATCTTATTACTACATTTCTTAGCCCTTGGGGGCTCTCCCACCTTATTCGAGACAAACTTTGAGACAAATAAAAATTCTAAATATGGTTAGTTATTGATTCGTGATATAAATAGGATATTTCACTTAGTTTTTAGCATTTATTTTAAAACCACAGACAGGCATTTCAATTTTATCAGTTTAGAAAAGAATTCACTAATCATTCTTTTAGATTTTTATTATAATTATTTTAAAGACCTCACATTACTATAAATTAATTAAGGAATTCTAGAAAGTAGTGTTGTGCATTGTTGTAATTGAGAAGGCGAATAGTCGCAGGGCGGGAGCGGTTAGTCCGGCCCGCGGCTTCGCGTGGGCGGTGAGCGGCATACAACTTGTTTTATACCTTTTTTGCCGCTCTACCCTTGCTTTGCTGGCTTATGTAAGCTGATCGTCTTTTTATTTTATATCTCCCGTGCACGACTTGCATCGCTTGCAGGTAAATAATGACCCTCCTTTTTCTTACTTTAACATGGCTTTTGTTCCAATCCCGCGTAACGAATTGGTGGACACAATTAATAAGACGCTTATTCCTTTTAATTGTGTTAATCGTTCTTGAGTTGACTATGAATTTACTTATAAGAACACTTTATTCAGTATATTTAAATCTTCGTCTCACAAAAGAATATAGAAGACAAGGTTTTAAAGATATTACATAGATAATATAGAATGGTATAGATATGTAAGTGCGAAATAAATGATTGCGAACCTAAACATTTTTATTCAAAACAGTAATTTTAAACAGATTCGCGAATCCACGCTGATGGATGGCTTGCCCATCTTCTCAATTCTTTTTTGAAATAATACCTTATGTGTTTTTGCATTATAACAATAAAACAATTGGTATCTCTTGACTAATAATACTGATAATTGCGTAAGGAGCTTGTTTGAATAAATATGTTTATAGAAACTGTATAATCAGGGTTACTTGCTAATACAGTATATTTTTTAATTGATTATATTTATCGCGTCAAATTCCAAAGGCGAAAGAAGGTACGTATAATTCACAAACAAATCCCGACAGCGAGCGTCGAGCTCACGACTTGCCTAAAAAACTACATAGTCAAATATCCTTTGCCTGCCGCATAGTCCGCGTAAACGCACTCCGTGCAACTTTAACTACACTGGTCGATAAGTTGGAATCGTATAGTATTCCTATAAGAATCAAAGTAACTCAGTGAGGAAAGCGGCAGTGTGCAACAGGCCTCGGAATTCGGGTTCGGGGTGAATACCCTCGAGCCGGTAAAAACTATTTTCAAGGTTAGCTAGGGCTGGAGGGGAGCGTCGCGGGTTGTGAGGAACAGGGCGAATTCGGCGCGGTGCGGGTGCGGGGCGGGGCGGCGCGCGGACGCGGACGCGCCGAAATGCTGATAGGCCCCCGCGCCCCCGCCTCAGTCCGCGACCGGCGCGCATCCAGCCAGCCTTTCAATTTGTCAGCACAATGCACATTATGCACTTCAGTCCCACTTCAAAGCAATGCACCTTGCACGACGACATTGCCGCTCACACTGCGAATATCTATTTGTTTGCAGTTAACACACTAATGATTGACAATGACCTAATTCCACGTTCCAATAAACTAGTGCCTTATTATTTATATAATAATCCAAAAGTCGGAAAAATTATGAATGTCTTTGATATTAGTGTTTATTCTTTGCTATTTTCTGTTCATATTTTCACAGAAAATCAAATGTGTGAATAAAAGTTTAAAGAGAGATGGTATTACTTCAACAGATTTCCTAAAATTGGGTAATTTTTTGGCGCCGTCTAGGGAAAGCCTACGTCCAGCAGTGGACTGCGAATGGCTGACGACGATGACGGGTAATTTTCTGGCCTCGATTCTACTTGAGCGTCTTGTTTACTCTACTTGGTTCTCTTTTATTTTTAACGCTATCTTTTATTATCTAAATAACATGTACCTACTCAATTTTAGTAGAGGACCAGGATGTGGGGTTGATATTGTGGGATGTTTACATCCAGCTGTGGACAGAGATTGACTGACTGAAACAAAGGAAAAAACCTGAGAGATTAGTGGCTAAAGCGGGTGCTTCACTCACTCATACTCATACAGATTCGAATCCGACTTGAGAGCATTCATTGCTTAGGTGGTTTTTCTCCTCTCATTAGTACATTATTACAATAACCATGTTTAAACATGAAGGAAAAAATCACATTGAAGCCATCACATTCAGATAACCAATATGCATAATCCTTAATTCGCTTTGAACAAGAATGTTCCGTTCTTGTGAAAAAGGGACACCTATGTCTGGCAGCGGGTGTTCATGGGCTCTTATTATATTATAGTATGTATATTACAAAGAAATTAAATAATTCGTTGCGATTACTATGTTGTGGAAAGACGTGTTCAACTATAGCTCCCCTTCGTGTAATTTGCCATTAGTCGCCGTTTGCACTCGGCTTTTTACCTTAATGAGCTCCCCCCGTTACCTTCTGCACGCACACGCAACCAATACGCATTTTACTGCAGCTACCCTTAAAATACGAGCCTTCCAACAAAGTCCGCGATGTTAGTAAGCAATATTATTTATTATTCCTGCATTTTTATTCTAATATTATGTTAAAATCAAAAGCTAAATTTCATATAGGTAACATTGTTATTGTAATCAAATTGTTTATCTTTTGTTATCGGTTTCCTAATCCGAACGTCGTCTGGTAAGATCCTGTATACAGTGGTCGTTCAGCTGTCAGAGCTTCAAATTTGTAATTGGCAAGAAGGAAATAAGAATAGAGTAGAATGTTACAGAAACCAAACAAGATAAAAAACTAGGGCAAGAATTAAAGATAATTATTGCATTATAAACATCTGTTTATAAACATCATTAAGTTAATAAATTACCTAACGAGAAGCAAATAACAAGAACATAATACTTCCGCAAGGTAAAAATGTAGCCTACGTCACTCGGACCGTAATAACAAATCGATTGACATCATATTCCTCAAAATCAGATCTCTCTCTATTATGTCGTTAGAGGCCATTGCATCTGAAGCTCTAAGCTATGTGAATGAAATCAACATTAACTAGGTTCTAATTTGTGTTGATAGTAAAAGTACATGATTTCATATTGCTCGATGCATCTCTGGTTGTAGCATAAGTGGATAGCATAATAAGAAGTGGAAAAAACCTGAAGTTACAATGGGTTCCGTCACCCATACATTGAAACGGCAACGAGAAAGCCGACTCTCTTGCAAAAGAGGGCGCTATTAGTTGAGGGAGCTGCAAAATGAATGCCTTTTTAGCTAATACCCTAATATAGTAGACGTGCATATGAATTATGGAAGGAGTAAGTATTTTAATAGAAGGGTTTTAGGCAAAGATATTTGGTATAAAACGCCTATAGTTTGGGCCTCCTCATAAGTATCACTTGTTGCATTCATTAAATTATATAGACGCCTTTTGGTCGTACCGAAATCAGGAAACATTCCAATTAATAAGTTTAAATGTCTTATGCACAGAAGTATTAACTCAAACTGCGAAGTTGACGACCTTATCGAGGTTGTGCCGCACTTATTAGCAGATTTTTTATTTTATGATTTAAAAAATAAGGCGTAAATAAAATATATGAAGAGTTTAATTAATTAATAATATTTGTAGGTACATATTAAATTGTATTCTGATAAAGTCGAGTGCATCGAGACAGATAAGTACTAATAGGTTTAAGTGCAATAATTTGATTGTATTAAGACATAAGGTACAATGAGATTGACATATCTTATACTAATATATAAAGCTGAAAAGTTGTTTGTTTGTTTGCTTGAACGCGATAATCTCAGAAACTAAGTACATGTCTAATTTGATCTTTCAGTGTTAGATAAAGGTTAGAGAGGTTATTAGATATTGGGGAGTAGGCTATACATCATCAGTTTTTTAAATTAAGAGAAAAAAAACGCATGAGTTGTTGCAGCGGAATATATTACGTAAATAG
Organism: Dendrolimus punctatus; assembly: GCA_012273795.1. NCBI lineage: Eukaryota > Metazoa > Arthropoda > Insecta > Lepidoptera > Lasiocampidae > Dendrolimus > Dendrolimus punctatus. The sequence continues at coordinate 11,146,552 of CM022529.1, read as the reverse complement.
GTTTATACAAGTTACATGCAACAGACAGCTGAAACCATTTATTGCCCTTCATTTTGGCATTGCCATAATCGGGTGAAAAACAAAATTTAAAATTCTAATTAGATTGTGTAATAAAATTATATTTGTGTTAAAGTTTTATATTGTAGCGAACACTAAAATATGAGGGTATTTAATATCGACAATAAATATGCTTGGATAATTGCGAATACACAGAAATACATCACAGTTATTATCGCTTAAAATCAGGCTATTTTGTATTCGATCGCAAATCTGTTAAACATTGAAGTAATAGCGTTAAATATTTTGGTAATACTATAAATGAAGGTAATGCCCTAGTCCATCGTGTTGACAGTAATTAGTGACATCGATCCGTTGTTGGACTCACCGCAATAACAAGGGTAGCTTGGTATTCTGCTAGGGCGATACTTCCGCACGTATGTACCTACGTGGTCAGTCTTCCGATATCCGTTCGATAACTTATTGCCTTATGACCAACTTATTATATTTGATATCAACCACGTACTACTCGCGATCATCCTAGTGGATTTTAAATTTTATTTCATAGAATTTCAGACGTTCTGAGTACAATTAAGATAGTAAAATACTGGGTATATTTACAAGTATTGGGCGATAATAATAGTGATTTTCTATTTTAAAAAAAAGTGAAGTTTTGTTTACAAAACATAGAGTATGCAATTTTTGGAAATGTAAATAAAATTATCTAATTATATCTTGTTAACTGTACATGTTCTTCAAATTAATTTTCAGCGAAGGTATATTTAGGTGCAGCAATCTTTTTCTTTTTATAATTGTCTACGCAGTAGATTAAAAGTTAAAACCGGATTAGTTTTACGAATTTTGTAAGCGGAAACCTCGTGAAAAAATGACTTATGTAATGAAGCATCGTTATGATATTCTAAGACTTGTCTAACAAAGCCTATATCTAATCAAACTATTTTTTCGTCCTAATTACACTTATGATAGTCACCCCTATTTTTTTTATCAGTTCATTACATTACATTGCAGCACATAGAAGCGCTTTCTCCACCAAATTTTTATTAATACACATCTAACAGTTATTCTGTAAAAATAGCTGAGTCAAAACATAGATAGGTATGATTTTGTAAGCCTTCCATTTTTGCCGAAATTTCTGCAACTGAAACTCGAAATCAAATTGAAACACAATAAGTTATTTCATAAATCAAATTTTAATTATTTACGATTATAATAATTATATTAATTGTCATAATCGTGCGAAATATCTAATGTTACTTTGTGTGTCAGTTGGGTAAATCAAAGGGTTGGTGAGAGTTTTTGCTGTCATCTTTGGGAAAAGGAGAACAGGTTGTTCATTCTACCACCTGTCATCGCTTGTTTGGTAATATTTAAATTTTTGTGCTTCAATGTGTTTATAAGTTTTCTTTTTTCTACTTTCGGAATGTAGGTTGTCTTTTAAGCTATACTTAATAAATATTGTAAATTAGACCGATTTTGGCTGTTACTCCTCACATTATCGATTTCTTTCAGTTTAATAAAGTGTAATTGTTATGAACTGCTCTCAATATTAAGTACCTACTTCAAGGTAATTATTTTTGAAAAATATCTAATCGTCAAGGAATTCGTGTGTCATAAGAACTGAGAATAGTTTTTGGACTATGATTATGTATTAAATTTATAAAATGCGTGATGGAAATTCTTACCGGAGTTTGTATTTCTTGATAACCTAAGTTACTTCAATTGCCATCTGAATAGGTAGGTACTTCCTAACTTCTAAATAAGCATGCTTCGTCTTCGTTTCATAACATATAAATCTTTGTGAGTCCGTAGTAAAGTGAGATGATGAAATGGTATTTTGATAGCTATTTTTATTTTTATTTTATTTTTTATTTTTATTTTTATCCGTGCAGGAACGGAGAAAGAATACAAATTCCTGCGGCCGGGCGGCCTGTCGTAAGAGGCGACAAAACAACCCACAGCCAGGTGGTAGGGCATTTGCCCGACTGGATGGCTACCACCCCTGGTCTAAAGTATGTCGCCATAACAACCCTTAGTCGTGTTCCGGCATTAGTGACCAGGCTCCAGTCTCCTTCAAGAGAGCAGCAGCGCATTAGTAGTACCTTTGGTGTTACAAATGTCCATAGGCGATGGTAACCGCTACCCATCAAGTGGGCCGTCTGCCTGTCTGCTGAACTCCTGCAATAAAAAAAAAAAAAAAAAATATTTATTATTTTATAAATAAAAAAATCTTCATTTTGTGTGTATGTCACTCTTTCTAGGCAGTTGAGCCCGTTTTGATGAAATTGTGTATGATAATACGGTTCCCGGGGTAGTTTAGATTCATAATTAGATACGGATAGTGTTAGATTTTAGAATTTGAAATTAGAATTAATGTTAGAATTCATAGTAACATAGTGTCCATTACCCTATTTTCTAAATTCAGAGCACTTTTTAGGTGATCAATTTTGTGTTTGTAATCATTGTAAACGTTTGATTAAAGAGATAGATATATACTTAGATATCTATTATACTTAGTTTTTAAATTGTTTTAAAACTTTTGCAACTATTTATGTACATTTTCTGTATAAACCTACTTTGATATACCTACATATAAGGGCCCGAAGAAGAAATTAAGAACTATTCTATTTTTGGTAAACAAAAAACTGTAAGCAGACTGGCAGGTTCGTGCTATATACATATTTTGTATTTTATTCTCGTTGATCTCTCTTTTAGAATCTATAAATGTTGACAGCTAATTAATGAAAATTTCGTTAGAAAAAAAACATGTTCACGCTGTACGGCATACATAACAATTAAGTGGCTAGCTATAGGATAGTGCGTGCATTGGGTGCGTGCGATAGCGATCTCCGCGTGCCCCTCGACCCCGGCCCCCGCGTCCCGCACTCCTACAAAACAACATTCTGAGTATTTGTGAAGCAGAGGGTTTTTTGCGCGAACCCCGAGGGTGGCGGAGCGCAATCGCCCGCCAACGCACAAAAAACACTATTAAATAACTCAACATAGCCGCGGCGCAGCGCAGCGGAGCGCGCGGGGCGGATTCGTGATCGCGATATCAGACCGAATTATAATAATGTTTAATTAACGCAAGCGACAAACATTTCAACATTGCCCTTTAGTTTAGCCACTCTGGCACGTTTATGGGGTTAGGTATGTTTTAATTTTAAAAACTTTTTCATGCACTTACTACTGGCGTCTCGCGAGTATTAAGTATGCATGATTGAATCTTTAAATAAACAGGTACCTAACAAACCCCGAAAAGCTTGTACAGCTAATCTTGTCATAAAATTATATATGTCCCTACTGACCTTGTTCTTGCCATAGCAGAAACCCTGGAAGAGAGTGCTGCTATCTAAGTTGGTACGCCCATATTTTACTGAAACCCGAAAGTTATGTTCCATAAAATGCTGGTTTTACTTCTATAATAATGTTGTGTGTTATATAGTCTAACAATAAAGTAGGTGGTAGATTGCGCATTGATAACGTAGACTAGCAAAGCAGATTTCGAGTCCCGAATGCAACCGGGATTTAGCGCTAGGATGGCTGCTTGCAATATCAAAAAACATAAATGTGTTTTGTTTGAATTAATTCGACGCACATAAAAGACTATAACGACGATTTTAACGATCAACACATGTTTTAAAACTAAGCCTTCTCTTTGGAATAGGTAAAATGTTATTTTAACATAAATTATTGTTTACAATGTTTGTTCACTTGTATAATCGGTTTGGGAGGGGAACGTTTACCTGTCACTAAATCAGCTGTACAATTTAAAAACTTAGTACTGCTTCTTAAGAAATTTCACTACACATCAACAAAAAAATCAGGAAATTCAACAACATGTCATTTTATAACTATTTACTGAGCTTATTGAGAACAATACCATATTTTGATACAGTTTTGATATATTTTGTCATATACAATTAACAAGCAAATGCCTAGCAAGACTACGAATGCATACATTCATTTAAACACAACGTCAGTTTCTAGGTTTTGAACAATTTCAAGCAGAAATGAACAAACTGCATATGATTATGAGAACATTATTTTAAGGGATAGATAATAGTTAAGTTCGCGTTTGGTTGGTTTCGAAATGTTGACTTTGTTGACTATTAGTCCATTATTTAAACTTGCCTTGTCTCTTTTAGAGTTTAAATCCGAAACAAGGTAATTCGTAATGTAACTAAAATAACCTAGCGACATAGAACGCAAGATAGGTAAATAAACCACTCATTATTATATAAGTATATGACAGAAAAACTTACAAGGTATAGTTTAGTACTATTCTATATGTGCGCGAACACAAAGGGTAGTCTTTATTCGATTATCTGTGAAAAATGTATTTTCTAGGTTAATTCCTATTACGAAAAGTGTATGTATTATATCAAATTCCATGTCAACATATTTATTTTCCAACGCTGTTATAGAGGCATGCAAAAGAATATAAAAATTTCCATGGAAAGTAGAAGACACTTTGCAGTCATTTTTACAAACTTAGAAGCACTCTTCAGGCATTAAAGACTACTAGTACTTACAACAAATAGTTAGGGAAACGTTATCTGGTCATCAGTAGAAATGTAGTATGCATTAATGGTTTTTTAGGGAAAAATGATTGTCATTTTCAGTATTATTCTTCCATGCTAGGTAATAACAGTACATATTTTACTTTATTCTTTTGTAAAACGACTCAAGAAATTGAAATCAACTGTCAATTTTAATCCAAAACTTTATGATGAAACTTTGCTTAAAACCATCTCGAAATAGAGATGGTGGCTTAAAATTCCTACAGAATTATGTGACTATTTTGGTTCCCGGAGGATCACTGGTTTCACCTTCTGGTAGGTCCGGTCTGACCAATACATAATCATCTGCTTAGTTATTTATGTATATCTACATCAGAATCTGTTTTCATTGTCTCACGAAAGAAAATACGGTTTCTTTAAGGGTTTTTCTTAATAAAGACAAACACAATTTTAACTGATCTAAACACATTTTAACTTGCAAAGTTGCAACACGGTGTTTATAAAATGATTAATTATCATAATTCTTAACCTCGTGAACGTATAATTAATGTGAAAACGTAAGAAATCACTGGGCATCCGAAAAAATATTTGACTGATATTTTGAATAATTATAACAAAATTGAAACAAGGTTTAGTTTCTATTAAAAAAATGTTTTGTTTGTATTTAGCACATAATGTATAAACTTAGCAAATGAATTCGAAGTTTCTATCTGTTATTCGATTTGATTGCGCATTTTAGGCATTAAAACAAGAATTTGAGTTTAAATTTTCATTACAAAATTCAAAATCTGGTAGGGTTCAGAAGGTAAAAATATAAAGTCCAAGTTTCACGCGAATGGTTTAGTGAGTATTGCAAATACTTAATATGCAAAATTTCTTAGACAGCATTTTTGGTTTCACTTTATCATCGCATGCGTAAATTATAAACAAGAAAATGGTAATATAAAAAGCCTTTTAACGAATAGAAAGGGTTACATGTCGTGTGTAAATGAAAACGCACTTTCTATGAATATGATATTAGAATTTTATTGAGCATAAATTACTTTACAACAGTAATGATAATTGTTTATTTTGGTTAACATAAAACAACGTTTTATAAATATAATATTTTCTTATGTTTTCGCGACTAGTACATAATTAAACTACGTCTTAACGGTTTTTAGGCGCAATAATTGATTAGGTTTTTATTATTCCGACGTTGCGGCCACTTTTTAGTAACCCTGATCACGTTATTATGTAAACAGTGAATAATAAAGGGCAAAATCATTATTAGGATACTATAATTACATTATACATATACCTAAAACTTACCTACTTTTTACAGTATTACCTATTTATATTGAGTTAGAGTAAGTTTGTCTTTAAGGTTTCTAAAGAAGTCTACAAACTTACTCTAACCCAATATGAATAAGATTATCATTAGAATATAAATATGATGTTTCGAAAGTTTTTGCCGTAAAGAACGCTAATTTCGTAATGATAATGGACTGCCAACCGTACCACATGTATTGGAACTCGAGATTCTTTCGACACCTCGGCAACAAGCCGTGTCAAATGTACCTAATGGTTTTGAGTTCATAAATCACTCAATTATCCGTTCCAAAGTAAACAAAAAAAAAAATATCGCAAATCTTTCTCTTAAGTAACTTGCATCATTAATCACTTTGACTTACGCATATTAACTAAGAAAATATATAAATAAATGAATCCACTTGCCGTCGCCATTGTATAACCACCAATGCAATCTAAAGGTTTAATACGATTATTTTCAATATTTGTCTGTTTTGGTCAAAAACAATATTTAATGTCTCATAAAGTTGCAAATAATAAAAAGCAACAAAGCGAAACACTGGTGGCTTACTGATCACTTAGGATTTTGAAGCTTTTAAGAATTAAGTATCTACCTACTTACGTTTCTGGAGTGTAGGTACCCATGAAACAAACATTGTGTTTCTACAATTCTAAATAGTTTTTTTAACTTCATGAGTTTAGCAGACAGGTAGAAAGCCTACTTGATGGAAAGCGGTTACCATCGGCTATGGATATTTGTAACACCAATGTGCTGCCGCTCTCTAAAGGGAGACTGGAGTAACAGGATTAAATATATTTTTATAAAAATTAATATTGATTTCGTAGGAAAGTTTACCATAACGTTTTATTGATGACTCAGCCATTCCGTCCTATTTGAAACAGACTCTAGGTACTATTGGTACTATTTTGCAGTGCTACTTAAAACAGTACAATAAACAATGCAACTACAGTTGCATGCTGGTAAGCCTTGCAGTGATTATTGCATCTATAATTTAGCGAACTTGTCAATGTCAACGTAACACTAGACAAGTGTAATGCCCAACGACATGCATTATCAGTAATTCTTTGAAGCGAAATCACCTTATTTGTAGGGTCATTTATAGACAATACTTATAGGGCCATTTTAGCGTTATATTCTTTAGGTACCTACATTGTAATTTAATTATAATAATGAAATTGTCTGTTATTTTTCTTTCTATTGAATATTGGTACATAGGTATATTTTATTTTTATTAGAACTTCAGGAAATTCTGTCTTTTAGCTGAATTTTTCGGTGCAGGAATTTGTTATCTCAATGTCTTTAAGTTTAGTTTTTAATTCAATTTATTTCAGAAGAAACATATACCCGCAAAGCATGTTTAATCTGCATTAGATTTCAGTCGTCATTAATTATCCCGTCGTAATAGATTTCCTCACGATTTTCCTAATAGTCTTGTTGCTACAATAGATTAAATACGTATGATTATAAAAACGTGTAGTTATTCAAGTCTTGTTAAATAAATATAAGATAAATAGTTAAATAAATATACTTTTTCGGTATAATGTAGGTTTTTTGTTTTGAGCAATGTTTTACGCTTCTGACTATAAACCCTTTTCAATCAGTGTATCAGCGTTTATTTATTATTTCAAGTTGTTAAACACAGCCTTAGCCAAATTGTATTTAAAAGACGATAATAAATAATCCCCATACAATCACGCAATTTTTCGTGTAAACAATAAAGATTCTATAATATAAGTATTATTGTTGAATTGTAAACTATTTTTCTTGAAAAATAAATACACAACACAAAAGCATTCTTGAAGTGCCAAGCAAATCTCACGAATTTTAGAGTGCGCTCTTGCCAATTAAACCATTTGTCTTATCTTCACATCTTAATTTCTTACCGATCAGAAACAAGATATGATTTTTACTAAGCATATCTTATGAAGTAGGTAGTTCTATCATATTTTATGATTTATGATGTATTACGATAACTGAAATAGTTATGTCTAGAGTTGTATTTCTAAAAAGAAACCTACAATTTTCTTATTGGATTCCATTTCGAATATTAGTCTTTAACTTGACTACCTACTTACTTACTACCTACCTACTTAGTACAGTTACGATTGATAGGTAATTGTAGATTTTGAATTGCGATTCAGCAAATCTTGCGTTGCGGATTTTTTTAGTGTTATATAAGTTATGGACTATTAGAAACATGTGTATTGTTTTCTATACTTATATGTTTGAATTTTTGTTATACCCGTCCATATTTAAAGCTTTGACAGCTGACAACCAGTCGATTATTTTCTGCATACCTAGATCGCTTTCTTTTTCAACATTTCATTTCACGTAAATAGGTGCTCTTTTATATTCTACACGCGTTGTATAAAAACTTCCTTTAATATTCCACATAAATAATGAAAGTAATCTTGACAAAACGTTGGCTACTCGAGTCGGCAGGACCTTATTTCATTAAAGCCTTTGTTTTGCTTATACATTTTAGTGGAGTATTTTTCACGAGGTTGTAAATTTTATCGCGATTAACATAAACGTTAAACATTTCGTGTGTTTAAACGGGCTTCGTACTGTGGTTTGTACGTATTTCGCAACCAATGTGACCTTTCGTGAGCTGGGCGGCGAATCGCGCGAAAATATCGATTATTCTTATCTTATCGGGGGCTATCGGTGTGGCGTGTCGCGCGGCTGCTCCAATAAAACCAGAATCAAATACACGCACTGCAACTATTCTGTACTCCACTACTCAAATTGTACATTTTCGAGCCGGCGTCAGTTTAGTTGTTATTCAATTCGCATAATGCCAGGCTAAGGATTTAAGTGTACATACAGCCTTGTCAGATTTTTTAATTAACATTACCGCATTTCATTTATTTAATTGTTAAGGTTTTCTAAACAAATACAATTGTTACTTAAAACAACATCTTTTTCCTTTTTAGTACTATAATATTTTAGAGTACCGTAACATTTTAGTAAAAATGAAATCGTCATGTAAATTTAAGTAAGTAGTTGTATGTGATTAAATACTATTATTGAATATCATCTTTGTGTTTCATTTGTTGGCCTTTCCAATAAATTGATTTAATTTGGTTTGAAGCGTGTGATTTAGCTTTAAGACTAAAAGAGACCAAATACGTAACTACTACCGATCTCGAGTATCTTGTCCTGTTTGCGACAGATCTGATGGTACATAGTCTGCATCTAGTATTCAGCGATGATATGACATAGCGCATGCGTTGCTTATGCCCTTGTATTGGATGATGCTAACTCCGCCTCTGAATACTGATTCGCAATTTGCCATGCAATTTTCATGTTGTGACGCTTTCACATGCATATTCTATCAACGCTTGTTGCTTAACATAGCTCACTAAATCACACATGTTCAGCACGCCGGACAGTCATTATAGTTAATTTATGAACGCTTATTCGTCTATAAATTGGCATAAATGTAAATGAAATGTAAAATTTTTAAAAATATCCATTCTGACTCACGATAACCGCATTGAAAATAATTTATGTGCGATGTAAATTAGTAAAAGTTCGGCGAAAACAGTTATGCGGTCGCTAGATTCGCATATTATTTAAGCCAAATTTTATATTCCACTTTAGTATATTTAAATTCTTATATATTCATAGGCATGTGAAAGCAGTTATTTAAACTCGTTTACAGTACAATCCACCTGCTATATAATCCGCGCTGTTTCGCAACTGGCTGGTATCTATGTCATTGCGTTGGAGCGAGATAAGATATCGCGAGGAATGCGAGAGCGAGCGAGACACAAGGTTGAGACCGGATTCTGCGAGGACGGAGGACGGAGGGGCTTTGCGCTATATCTACCTAACAATTCAGTTATCGGTTCGCGAATATAGTTGCGCAATGTACAGCCAGTTAAATAAGTTCGTACATCGCGCAAACAAATACAGCATTATGTACTGGCAATATCGTCCTGAATGTCTATTGATTTTTTGTAGAAAATTACGGTTTATGTATGCCTCATCGTTGATTGCCCACTGTCGAATAACAAATTGCCCGAAAACCGGCTAAATCGATGCGACATCAATTATTAAATTACACGTTGGACGGGCTGTAAGCGGCGGTGGAAATTGCGGTAATTCAGATACTTTTCGCGTTGTTCTGTCGAAGTAAATAACTGTTATCAGCTCATAACTGGCCAAGACATAAGATGTGATAGATGATTTTCTGTTTTAAATGAATTTTATGTAGGTATATTTAGTCATAAAATGTGTTTGTACTATTAATTGTAGGTACCTACATGCGTTGGAAAATCAGCCAAAATATATCAACTTGCTCTTAATAATATATTTTCTTATCTTTCAAACTAATTTACATACATATATTTATGTAAGTATCTAATAAGAAGGTAAGGTTTCGGATTTCTATAGGTAGGTAAGTTTCTTTTTCACTTCTTTTGGAAATAAACCTACCTACTTAAATATGCAGGGAGGCACTACTTTAGATCCGAAATAAGATATTATGTACTTTGATACCCAATTATGGGCATACGGGCAAGTTTACGCGACCGAATCCGCGTGGAATCATTAGTTAAATCGTGTGCTAAACGTGTAGTAGGGGAAAGTAGACAAAACCTTGTGTTATTGATATTTCACCGATTTGGTAAATACACAGGCGTGATTTCCTATTTTGGAAAATTGAGGCCACAAAACCTTAAGTGGCATTAAGCGCAAGATTGAAAAGTTTTGTTTTCATTTAAACCCTATGCAAATGAATTTGATTAGCTATTTGGCTTCGACTACAGAAACAGAAACAACATTTTTTAAGAATTCTGATTTGGTGGTTTGAACATGAGTGGCTTGTTTTACATACTGAGATAGCTACTGACTTTGATTAGCAATAGGTTTATTGACAGCAGCAACCTTACCTAAGCACTGTTATTTGATTGTTTTTGCTAGGTATGTGAGTAACAGGAATGTACCTACATAAATGACCACAGTTGTTTGTTACTTAGCTAATTGTATTCTTGAGTATATATAATGTAGTGAGCTGTTAGTTGGACTACTATTTTTTGCGCAATGAAATTCGATTACGAATTGTTTAGAGGGTTATAAATACATGTTGTGTACGATTATTAGTAGGCAGTGCGTGCCAAGTTGGCGACTTGTTATCGGTGTTGTGTGGGCAAATGGCGGCATTGGGCCCGGTGAAGCGTAAACACGATTACGAAACCGCGCGGAACAGAAGCCGCTGGATTCGCGCTCTATTACCTACCTCGGCAGCGCCCGCGCATTCGCGCGTCAATATGGCCGCCACGTACATACGTCCGAGTCAATGGCCTCCAACGTGCGCTTGCGCAACTGCACGCGCGAATCTCAACGGCAAAACAAAGTCTTCGCCGCGCGCGTGTGTGGTGCGTATACGACATACACACGTACGGCATACATACACACTCTTTATTTCATTTCTACGCCAGTTTGGCGAGTGCACGTGCCTGTGTGTGTGTTGGCCGCGATATACATACACGTTGTTCATTAGTATTAAAGGGCTTTAACTATACAAATAGTTGTCTAGTTATGCTGACCAATTTGATGATTAATATCTGTTTGCTGCAAATTTTTTATTTCATACAAATAAAGAAGTTAATAGGTAGTCCAAATAACACACTATTTGCGTTGTAACATGTTTTAATATTGGCCATAGATTACGAATATACTCGCCAATAAAAGCAAGTACAATAACATCCTACATTGACTACAAGTCCTTGAATGTCTGAGCAAGCACTGATAAACGCATGAACAAATAAATAAAATCTTTAAAAGGTCAAAAGTACTGCAAACATACCTACCTAAGTTTTAATTTCCGCATTTAATGCTGCCACATTCTTTTTCTAAATGTAAGTTAGTACAATGGTATTACAGTTTTCATGGTCTTCTGCTGTGCGATAATGTAGACAAAAACAATTCAGCATGTGGGACGCAGGTATTTCTTTCATGTCATGCGGATTCCATATCTATGAAATCAGGTACCTACTCAATAGCTAATTGAATTCAAAAGACTGCCGGTTCTACTAATTAAAGTAAAAAAAACATGTTTAGTAACTTCCTACTACTTAAGAGGGTTCTTGCACATATGTAGGTACTCATAAATTTTCAATTCCAAGACTTGAAATTTATATTTAGGTATATTATTTGTAAGATAATCAATCAATCAAAAAAACATACCCACATCAAGATTTAGGACAAAATTATTGTTTTAAATTGTTACTGAAATCCATCGAGCAGTTGTTAGGTAAGACAACTCGATGCAAGCTTTCAGACTTTTCTAATATAAGTACTTTTACTCTTTCACAAAAATTCTATAAATGGTTATTTGTAAATAGGCATCGTATAAATAAAAGTTTTCACTTAAATTTTGGCATTCATTTTGTAATTGCAAACAAACACTTCAATATAATTTATTGTTAGATATATTCACATAGGTATCCAATAGGTACCTATTTATGGCCTGTTCATATATTTTAAGAACCCTACTATCGATTAAAAAAATTATGAGTTCTAATACAAGGAATGTCAAAATTTAACTCATGGTACGGCTAATAATTATAATACTTATCAGCATATACGCTTGACTTAAATTCCCACAGGATTCCCGGGACACAAGGTAAGTTTTAGTAAAAACTGTGTCACAATAGGTAAGCTAATTTTTATGCACCCGAATAACTGCAAACCGCTCCCGGTAATATTCCCGCCGTATTCCTCGGGTAAAATATATCTCACACATTTTATTAATCTGGCTATTTGAAATAATTCCCATAAAATTCCCGCGGGATTTCCGGGATAAAAAGTAGCGCAGATATTAAGTCTAAGAGTTTGCTCTCGATCAGCGAAAATCGCATCGAAATAGACCCAGTAGTTTTAACGCGAATCCTGAACAAATAGACAAGATATAAAAAAAAAAAAATCAACTTGTTCTCCATCGTTTATGTATTCTATTCCAGATGTTTTTTTGAATAGCTTCAATGTCCAGACACGGTATGTTTAGAATTTTATAATATCTACTTATTATAGATAGCTTCTGCCAGCGACTTCGTCCGAGTGGTGAGGTTTTTTAACTATCCCAGGGGAACTATTTAATTTTTCGGGAACAAAAGTATCCTATATGTTGACCAGGGATATAAGCTACCATCATACAAAATTTCATTTAAATCGGTTCAGTCGTTTCGGAGATTAGCTGGTACAAACAGAGAGACAAACAGAGAAACAAAAAATAAAAAAATAAATAAATTAGTGGAACTAATTTTTAAATAGTAATTTCACTTTTAACATCTCCCTGACTTGGTTTTTAGCATTTTTTTCATTGTACAGAAATTCGACCTCTACTGTTTTATTATAATATGTATATAGATAGGTAATCGGTATATGGACACGTTGGTGTGTATTACTTACTTGTCAAGATGAAATCTGCTATATTTTTTTCATTTACCTAATAAGTAGAAGAATAAATCGGGGCCATCATGATAATACGTGTGATATGTAGATAAACAACTATATTGGAGTTAAGAGTCATAGATACCGCATAAAATATGTGAAATATGCAAATAAAAGCAGATATTGAGGTAAAAAAATTAATTCGAATGGTCTGTTTAATGTCCCTTATAACAATTTTGCATAAAAAATCAGTTGTATATAATTACCAGTGCAATAGATCAATCGTGAAACTACATGGCAAAGTGGAGCACGACTCTGTGATACCAAATTATAAAGACGTCAAACAAGGTCCCGTTAAGAACGGTAGCATGTTGATAGTTATCGCCGAATTCGGCATAGAATGGGCATGCGGCTTACCATTGGCGAACTACTTTCTTATTTGCCTTTTATTATCGTCTACGTTTCGCTAATTATTTAGGCTTTTGAATTATTTCGAGCGTTTGGTCACTGGCCGTGCGTAATTAATAATTAATTTAATAACGCGTTTTACAATTTTGAAAACTAGTTACATCTTGTTATCCTGGTCGAAACTGATCAGAAGTGATAGCCTGTCATACTCCCCTACCTAATACATATACTAACTATTAAATTGAATCTGTGATTTGTATATAAATGAAAACTGCTGTTTGTACAATACTTTTTCCGTCAGTCTGAAATCTCAGTTTGTCTGAATCAAACTTGGAAACGGTTCAACTGATTGAACAAAAATTATAGGATTAATAGTTTAATATTAAATTTTCGTGTCTATGTCGAACTGAATTTGGTATCTTGTAGGGCTTAGGGAATTATGAATATTAAGTTTAATAAATATGTCTAATATAGTAAACATTTAGTCACCGTCTGCCCACTTTACTATGTTTCCTGAACATTGCGACGGGCAGACGCCGCAGTCCCCATATTCCGAGACAGTACCACTAGTAGTTCACCCCAATAGCCTGGTACTTTTTGTCCTCATTTCCCACAATAGTCTTACACTGGCCGGGGCTTGTCTTTGGGTACATTATTATATGGTGTAGACAGGGATAATCGCCTGTCAGTGTCACGCCACATTTACATTAAATTTGTCAAAGGGCCTCTACGTGTTGGCCTTCCCATGGCCCTGCGCAAGCCCTCCAAATGTCCGGGCCATTTTTATGGACCATGGTCTTCAAAAACATACATTATAGTGTGTCTAAATATCTCATTTCTCTAAAACATTTAATATGTTTTCTCAAAAGCTAATTAAATGTATAAGTTGTATCTTAATGGCAAAAATGGTGAGCGTAACTGCGCAGTTTAATTAGGTTAACCGTTAACCGTTAGCGGTTGGCTGGTGTTATGCGAAAATGATTCTCATAAAAAAGACCATCAGTTTCCTGGGTTAGCGTCGTAAAACCAGATTGCGATAAAAAACAACTTTGATGCAACTACGTTCACACTTTTATACAGCTTACGTCATAGATTAATGTTGGCTGGTTGATGTTATTGTGATGTAGGTTACTGTCTTGTCAACCATCTTAGAAAACAAAATATAAAACTAAATAGATACCTACATAAGTGCTATTAGAAATTCCAATGATTAATTTTGCAAGTGATATTTAATTAAAATCTTATTTTTGATTTTCTTTGTTCAAATGACAAAATACTAAACCTCTAGTTTCGTCATTTATATCCTCTCGTCTCTTTCTGTCTTTTTTTTTTATTGCAGGAGGTCAGCAGACAGGCTGACGGCCCGCTTGATGGAGAGCGGTTACCCTCGCCTATGGACATTTGCAACACCAAAGGTGCTACAAATGCGCTGCTGCCCTCTTAAGGGAGACTGGAACCTGGTCACTAATGCCGGAACACAACTCAAGGTTGTTATGGCGACATACTTTAGACCAGGGGTGGTAGCCATCCAGTCGGGCATATGCCCTACCACCAGGCTGTGGGTTGTTTTGTCGCCTCTTACGACAGGCCGCCCGGCCGCAGGAAATTGTATTCTTTCTCCGTTCCATCACCGATAAAACATGTCTGCGTATGTTGAAACCATTTTCTTTAAACATTACAGTGAAATCGTGCAACAACTAAACATTAGGAGTTGCCATAAGATGTGTAACTGAGAAATAAAAAAACACTGCGTATAGTAATGTGGGGTATGCATAAAACTGTCTTGAAATAGCTTACCGATCTTTCTTAATGATTCGTTTATTTACATATTTAATTATTGTTTTTTATGTTAATATTTTTTCGCGGATTTCTACCAAAAAGTATCCTATATTACTTTTTATAACATCAGATATCTGCTATATAGCAGTAAAAGTCCCCAAAAATCGGTCCAGTCGTTTTAGAGATTAGTCGGAACATCCAGACAAACAGATAAAAATAATAAAAAAAAATTTTTTAATCTCCTGGTCCGAATTATTCCCCTTGAGTTTTATTTGTAACCGAAAATGCAACTTTAAGAATTTTTGCCTGTCTGTCTGTATTTTAGAGCAGCACGTGAAAACTACTGAACGGATTTAAATGTAACTCGACATGTAGCTAGCTAGTATACTAAGTGTTAACTCTGGGTATAGAGTTAACACTTAGTATACTTTTTATTTTGATAGATAAGTTCGGATCCGTAGAATAGACTCAAATAGCTAAAAAGATGGCGCTGAGGTTGAAATTTAATGCTAAATAGCGAGAAAGAAGTTTTGCTAGCTATTATTTAATAACAAAGAAAATTAATAGTTTTCATAATGAGTCACCAGTAAAGAGACAAATTTTTGTCCTAAATAGAATATTTTTGCAAAATTGTTTGTTTTTATCTGAAATACCCATATTTAATTTATAAAATATTTAGTTCAAGTATATTTGTTTAAGTTCTACCAATGATCTGCGCCACCTACATCGCCAGATTAAGTAAAATTGTTCCTTAATTTAGGTTGCCTGGAAGAGATTGCCCTAAGCGATAAGGCCGCCTATTGTTTCAACTACCAAGACAATATTTTATTCGTGCATTGTTGTAATTGTATATTTGTATAGCAATAAAGTGTTTTCTATTTTATTCTATTGGTTACAGATTTGAGTACAGTTTACAATACTAGGAAAATAAACAGCTCAACATACCCAGTTCATGTAAGTTAATAATACCGAATAGTGATTGGTCAGTTATGTAGGACACCGATACTTTAGTATTAGCGAATACAGAACAGTGAACGCGGCCATGATTCTAAAATCGATGGCACCCGATGGTTTACTTCACGGTCGGAATTTTAATGACTCGTGGTCAGCTTTTATGGGCATTGTCGCTCACACTAATTCGTCACAAATGCCCTTTCCTCTAACGTTATTATCAATATTGTCGAACGAAGAATCATTGCCCAATGTTTTAATGGGAAACGATTGTCGATAAGCGTCAATATGTAATTAAAACCGAAACGACTGCATAATAAATTACTTGGTTATGTTAATACTGAACCAAGGCGAAAATATCGTGACAATCTAACACATAGTCAGTCAACAAGCATTGGATGGCTTGCAACAAGGCCTTTCACGCCTCTTGCGTCAATCGATTTAAACTTTGCATCGGATTTGAATCAAATTTTCCAATCAGATTAAATCTCAGTACCACTGGTATGAGGAAAATGGTTAACATAGATATACATAACTAATTAAAGCTACTTTTGAAATCAATTTTATTTCTTTATGCTAATATACTTTTCTTGTGTTAACAGCTACTGACAAGCGGCCAAAACGTCGTAATATAAATAAAATACATAGGAAATCCTCGCTCAAAACTGCCAAAACACAGTTTTAGTTATGTGTACCTACTAGTTGTTTTTTAAGCAAAATATTATCTATTCTATCTATCTATCTATCAATATTATTATGGAATAGAAATTACATGAACTTTTCTTAGGGCCAAAAAACTGGTGTGTTATTGAAACATACATAACATACAATATAATCGTTTTAATCCAATGTGAAATTGCAGGCAGCATTTTGAGAAAGCTACTTATCAATAGTGTTTTTAGACCAACTTTCTATTTGTAATGTAATTTGCTAAGGACATCTTTTACGGAAAATGGTTGCCTAGAAGAGATCGTTTTTAACAATAAGACCGCCTTTTTTACTATGTAATTTATGATAAGATTTTACAGGCAGGTGGTACACCTGTTTCTTTTTAATTTTAATTTTTACTAGAGCTTTCCACAATATGGGCTGTGGCAGAATGTTTTACAACTGCAATGTCTTGAAACTGAAGAAAATATACAACGAGGAATATCGTCGTATTAAATTCCTGAATCTGGATTAAAATAAATATTACACAATTATAATATAAATTACATACTATTGAATACAATGTAAGAAAACTTAACTTATTTGTATTGTATTCTACCCATAGTCCCTATCGTGCTGAATATTCTAAAATAGTCTAAATCATTTAAAACCACAAAGCCCAAGTTTACGATTGTGGACACTAAATATCCATACTGACATATTTCATTGAGGAAAATGCATTTAAAAAGCGTTTTATATATCTAGATAAATAATACCTACTACCAATAAATTTTGACTCTTGAATTCTATAATATTCAATATAAAATATTATAATGAGAATAAGCACTTAGTTCAACTTAATGCACCTGTAAAATTATTTATTACCTTTTTGTATATTGTTTATCATATTCTTGTCAGTGACATATTTCTTCATGGCATAATAGCTTAACCGAAATTGTCTTTAGGTACATTTTAAACTGGAATAAACTTAATAATAGTAATTAATATTTCTGATAGTTCAATAAATACCAAAAGAACCATAGAGTTGATATTTTTACGCATCGTTGCCGTTTATAACTAGTTAGTGTAGATTTTATTTCAATCCTGGATATTGCGATAGTAAGATTTTTTAATATTTTTTTTGACAAGTAGGTAAGCATACATATGATGAAAATTGTAAGACTAGCGGCTTTGCCAATGCGAGGTCGTCTTGGAAGAAATGTTGTAGTCCCCTTTTTAAGAAACCCCATAGATATTCTATTTGGATAAGCGGAGTTGCGTTATAAATTCTAGGCATACAGAACATTGTGTTAGTTTTCAAGATGTCGTTTCCATTGTGATTAGATCTGCGTGGCGGTGGTTACGTCGTTTTGGTATACAGCGGTAAGCGCGCCAGCTACTTACGCGGGCGCAAATGGTGCGAACTGCGAACATTGTCGGCTGCTCGCTGGTTCGAGGAGCCGGTATATTTGAATGTGTGAATTTAGGTCATCTCAAATTTGCATAGACGCCCAACATGCTTTTACATTTTAAAATGGTCAACGTTGTTTCATTTTATTAACGTTATAAAGTACTTATTTCGATAGTGATTTCACCGAAGTTTCATTTAAATCTTACCAATTTAAAAATATATTTAAATTACGTTTTAATAAAAAATATTATTTTATTTTGTAATATAATAATAGATATGAAAGTATTTTTTCATTATCTGATAGTATTAGTTTCTGGAAGGAAAATGACTATTAAAATTAACCGAAAGGAAATTCCCTTGATACCGTTTAATGCATATTTTTATATTACTGGAATGGTTATAATTTTGTATTGCTATACATAATTACATATACATGTATAATAGAAAGATAACATGTAAGCAAATGCGGTTTGAAGTGTAGGTACAAGTGTTGGCTGAATATTTTAACTGTTCGTTAAGTGTGTCAATGATACATTATGAAGCCAGGCCAAATTCTGCAACGTGACGAGCTATTTATCTTCTCCTAGTACTTGGGCCGTTGTGCTTATAAATAGGTAACGGTTACATTACCATTCATAAGCCCTTCAAGTCTTCAAGTGGTCACATAAATATTTGATGATCTCTTTGTTTTCTTATCTTTATATAGATCCAATTTTTAAATCGCTTGCTGTCATACGTTTCAAAATATCAGAGACGTATTAATTTTACAACTACGAAACGGAAGTGTTTTTTTCTACCGCAAGTATAAACAGCAACAAAATAAATATCACAATAGATATTTATTTATATCTAATAACAGCAAATGCCTACACAAATAATACCAGCAGTAGATGTAATACGCACTTATTTAGCAACCTTGTATCATGTAAGGCCACGCGTTTTTGAGATAATGAAGTACAAGAAAATAATTTTGATATGAATCCTTCGTACATACTTTACCGGGTTTAACAGTATTGAGTAGGTATGTGATACTGACGGTTTAGAATGCGCAAATGCGTTCAGCTCGAGAATATCAGCATTATAGCCGCCTAATCTGAATAATTACTTAATAATGTTTATTTATACGCTGGCAAGTACGTAATTAATCTCCGATGTACTTGTGGGTAAAACGAAGTTTCCGTATGTACGTCACCTTCGCCTTTCAAAATATTCATAAGTTGTTATTGTGCATGCGAATCGGAAGTGTTTCGAAGAGGTCAACGTGCGCGAGCGGCGACACGTGTAACGCTTGCGTAACTCAACCTTGCGCTCGCGAATAATACAGAACTACGCTGAAACCGACAGCATTGGGTGGACGCTGCGTCTGAAAAGTATTCACTTTGTCCCATCGACATGGAAAGAGTCTACACTGCTAAGGAGATGTATCTGCCGTCGATATTTCGCGTCACGCAGAAAGGCCCACCAGATTTCATGTAGCTAAACCGGCCTCGCTGGATAAGTGGCATTAGTAGTAAACGAATAGAATATATAATATATGGGAATGACTTACGTTACGCTAAATATTAAGTATCTCTTTCGAACACCACTTGTCTAGGGGAGCAAATAAACTACAAAAAAGTAGTTTAAACCAGTATTACTAAAATTTACGCAAGTGGTAAGTTATGTGCAATATAAACACAGACAAAATGTTTATACGCTGCATCGCTAACATAGCTTATAAGTATGCTAAAATGATCTTATCTTTTTTAAAATTCTTACATAGTCCGAACTATTAAATTAAAGAAAAATATATAATACCAAAGCTTTTCCCTCTACTACGTTGCCCGCAGGTCAAATCTTATTAGGTAAATAGCTCTATTTTAGTGACTTAAAAAATTAATTAGGTTTTTATATAGCGCAACCGAACTCGCGGGCCAAAGCTATATATATATATATATATATATATATATATATATATAAACTATCTGATTGTAAAAACCGCTCAGAAATCTGTGCTGGTTTTGGAGGAGCTAGCGGATAACAGACGCGGAAAGTCACTTTGTTTATAGTATGTAAAGAAAAAAAGTGGACACCTTATTCTGAAACATATTCTTCAAACATAAGAAGGATTTAACTGGAATGAGGTAATTAGACAACATAACCAACGTCATAATATTATGCTGAAGGTAAATGTTATCAGAATCATTCGAAAATAGCATGCACTGAATGAAAATAACAATATTCTTGCGTATCTACTATATCACCCTCGTTTTTAAAATAGTTCTAAACTAAAATTTATTCATCATTTTTTGTGGTAGCCGTATTTGCATGATTTCGCAAAAAATGACCGACCGTTTCCAAAACTTATTTGTGACGATTTAAAACGATTTCATGGCGAATAAAAGGGCCTCGTTCACAGCAGCAGAAGGTCGTCAAGACCTTCTATCCAATGCCCACTAGTGTTAACATTGACAACGGCCCTTATGCAAATCATCTCAGCTCGTGCTCGACTGACAATACCGGCAATGTCTGCACTTAGCGAGCAGTTTAATTATATGATTGTATTACAAACGCATATATTCCTCCAAGGAGCCTTCAATGCGGACGATTCTCTTTTCGTGACTACTAGGCGCTTCGTTGTGATTTCCTCGTTTCAAGTTTCAACCTCGATGCGTTGAGGAAAACGATGTGCATGTTGGACGCGGCTTGATATTAGCTGAATATTTTCATAGATGAATAGAATAGATAGATGTTGTGTCATATATGTTCGAAGTTTAAATATTATCATTTGCAATCTGATTCATTTAAATAAATAAGAAATCAACCTTTTTTAAATCGCGAATAAAAACTTATTTTTATTGCATGAGTTCAGAAGACGGTAGACGGCCCGCTAATGGAAAGTGGTTATCATCGTCTATAGACATTTGTAACACCAAAGGTGCTGCCAATGTGCCGCCGCTCTCTGTAAGGAGACTGTAACCTGGTCACTAATGCCGGAACACAACTCAAGGTTGTTACGGCGGCATGCTCTAGACCGGGGGTGGTAGCCATTCAGAGGGGCAAATACCCTACCACCTGGGTGTGTGTTGTTTTGTGGCCTCTTAAGACAAGCCGCCCGGCAGCAGGAAATTGTATATTCTATTACCTCTCCTACACGGATACAACTTCATCATTTTAGAATAAAGTCATTTAACTTCTAAGTAATTGTACAACACGTTTTCATATAATAATTCGGGAATTCAGAACCTTGTGCTATATCTTATCTATGAATTAGCCTTCACCCGCGTCTTTATCCACGTTGTTGAGAAGCAAATAATTTTACTACTCGATTTTACTAGTACCTATTTCAATCCCTGGGATTTTCTTAAAATAGTAGGTATATCCTCCCTCTAACATGAAATCATGTAGATTCTCAACTTTTTAGTTTTATACGATGCCTTATATAAATCCAAAAGTCGTAACAGTCTTCTAAAAACTCTGTGTTAATTTTATATCTATATACTCTTATAATCAAAGATATCAAAAATAAGAATGCCAGTATACAATTCTCTAAAAATAACAGTCTATGTAGAAGTCTACATTAATTCATTATTCAGGCGATTCAAAGGTTTATTTTATTTGATTCACAGATACGGAAATTTTACAATTCATTAGGGTAAATGTCGGACTGAGAGATACTTAGACACAAATGGAGTATACTTCATGCTAAGCTTGGCTCACTGATAAAGTTAACTTTATTCTTTTATTTGGTCCCATCATGAAATTGAGACCGATAATTTGTAAGAGGCATCAATGACGATGTACGCAATTCGATTCTGTGTTATTCGAGAAAAGCGAGCAAGCGAGATAATAATTCAGACGGTATTGTAGGCGTAGAAGGTTGATCTCAAAATTTGTTTTTATTTTTAGCATAAAACGAGCGCAAATTAATACAGTCAAGCGAGCTGCCTGCCGGCATTAGTCGGTTCAAGGCGAGCCCTGCGCAAAGGGCCGCGTCAGCGTCACGCGCCGCCATTGACCTACTTACACATACCTACGCGGCGTGTGCGCACCGCGTACAGTCGTCGCCGAAACGCCTTCGCCATACAGCTGTGTCACGTACTCATTTGCTTTACTATATTTCAGGTGGTTACTAGGACAGTAGTCTCAAGAAAAAGAATATGGATAGTTTAGTAAATAACTAAATATTTAATAAATGTATTACATAAGTGGTTCTTCTTCAGAAATCAATGTCCAGTGCTGGGCGTAGGCCTCCGTAAGTTTGCGTCACATATCACGGTCTCCTGACATTATCCAGCTCCTAGTGGCAACTTTACGCAAGTCGTCACTCCACCGGATTGCAGGGCGTTCTATTCTACGCTTACCGAAACACGGTCTCCAATTCAGAACATCTTTGTTCCAATACCCGTGGCTCCTGCGACAGATGTAACCAGTCCACTGCCACTTAAATTAATTAATTTTGCGAGCTATATCTTTTACCTTGGTTCTCTTACGTCATATATATCTAATATCTAAATGTATGTGCTATATTACTAAATTATGATCTTTTAATTATTGAAGGTACTGGCATATCCGGAATACATATTAATGTAAACTATAGTTATAATTTAGATCAACCTTTTGTATTAATGTATTGTACCTATTTATTATTTACCCATGATATACATACATACCTAATAATTATTTGGTAGATTTATTTGATAATGTATCAATATGGCTAGTAACTGGATAAACTTCATGATGTTATAATCAGAATTCAATTACACAAAGGCAAAATTGGCAGAAATATTTTTTAATGGTTTGCCATAACAGTTTTGTGTTTGATTGTGTTACGTTTCAGCGGACCTCGTTCGCTACAGTTGTTTGTGGCGCGCATCTCAAGGCGACGGGTGGCCCTCCGCCGCAAATAATTCTGCTATTGTGAAACACCCGCCTTATCATCCGCCCAGGGCCTTGGCTAGATCATATGAATTACGGTCAAGTTGACGATTTCACGATTAGTATTTCTCTATGATAATAAAATTTCCGTTGCTACACAGACACAAACTCGCCCATGTCCATGTTCGAGAACGGTATCGAAAACTGATACGTTTGTTATTAAGGTCTTCATCTGCAGATAAACACTATTGTATTCTTATAATGTATTTAATATGTATTGTTTGGTACACCTATATTGTATGTATTACAAATATAATTAGCAGTTCCTTGTCCTCCAGAACAGAATATTACTTCATTTTTAAGTGATAATGTCAACCATATGTAGGTGTATGTTATAACATCAGTCGTAAGGGGACGTTCTGTGTATTATCTCTCAAGAGGCATACCAGTGATAAGTGCGTCGGCAGCGGCGTCAATGCACTCCGCTGCATGCCCCTAGGTCAGTTCCCTGTGACTCAGTCGTCGATGCACCGTTACGTACATAACCAATCGTGATCTTCACTCTTATTACCAGTAAACCACAATCATCTTGATGCAAGCAATGAGGCGTTCATCGCTGGTTAGTAACATAACACGCTAAGAGTCCGTACATGGAATGCAGTAATGGAACACTGCATCGCTTGAAAACACGTTGTTAACTCGTCTTCACGGTAAAGACCTCCAAAAGAGCTGACTGGCTAGTTGCATCAATGGAACAATTGTAGTTACCCAGTGCTCCAGTGACTTTACAATAATAATGCATCTTTTGCTTTCTTTAAACTTTCGTTTTCAATTTTATTAACTTGTAATCTATTCGCCTCAATCAACATATATAGATATAACATAATTTATATTTATTATATTTTATAATCACTACATACTTCTGTCCGTAGTCACCTGATGCAAGTGTCTTAGAATTTAAGTAGATCATTTGGTTAATAATTATAAAAGGTGGGTTCCTCATAATATTGGTTTTAATAACGTATTCATCCAGTTATAGAGTCAAGCAAATGACAATAATAGAGATATCTAGTTAAAATAGTAATAAATGTTAAAATATTGACTTTGATATCGTTTGCAGGCTACGTAAAATATATTGGGGTCCTGCCGTGGAAATCGATTCACTCTCATTTGAATACGATAACTGTTGATTATGTAATTGAAGCCCCGAACATCTGCTTGTTTACTCCTGCTCCTCAGGACTCTCGGGGGCGGCCGTAGTCAGGCAACCCTTCCCGCGGCCACCGGACACCATCGGACAAGTCTGGCTTTTTATCGAACCTCAAACAAGCGCGCTTAATGAGAAATATCGGTTACGGAAACACTCATGCACACATCGTATTGTCAAATATTTAATGTGTCCTTTGGTTTATTTTGAATCTCATCGCTTCTTTTTTCATGGCCTTTATTGAAACAACGAGATTTATTTTCAACTAAACTTGAGTATTGAAATTTTTGCGATTAATCTCATTGTATCATTTCTAGGGTTACATAGTTATTTTGGCAAAAGCGTAACCTTTATGTAATCGTTATTGTACGGTTCAACATACAGCGTTTTGATGACGGTGCGGCCGACTTTAGGTACTTAAATATGATTATAAATAACGCTCACGAATACTTCGTAATTGAGTCCGTAGAGAAGTCCCTACAAGTTGCTGTTATTCGTTACATACGACTTCAACTACCACTAAGTTGAACCCAGGGATCAGCATCCAAGCACAACTAGTACGAGAAAAAATCCCTGTAAGCAACAAGGTGTATATTCTTCACTCTACTATAAGAAAGCACTAGCGCTCCACTAACTACTGCCAGCATCAACCACTACAAGCAAGAGTAAGTGTACAAACTGTACAGTTAGTCCGTCTGTTTGTTACAGTCATGTTTTTCAGATATTACTGGGTCTACATGTATGAAAGACAGGCAAGTATAGTCTATTTAGGGTAACAAAGTTATGTAACGAAAGCACGAAAAAAATAAAGACTAGGGGTGGCGGCTATATATTATGTAACTATAGGTGGATTTTTTCAGCGTACATAGTCGTATAGGGATTTCGTTAGTTAGATATTAAATAAATAGCGAGATATTTGCTCCAAAAATCGTGAAATATGACCTGAAAATTATGAAAATCTTAAGATGGTAGAATTGAGTAGTTATTGAGATATGGGGTATATTTAATTAAATTTTCTTTTCTAGTTGCGTAGCCAAATAACGAAGAGAGGCGATGGTTGTCACCTTTTTGGATCCTTTGTTTGCGGGTGGACCGTATTTATTTGTATTAAATTTACGTCAAACGAGCAAAGTTATGTAAAAGTAGAGTTAATTTGTTTACTAATATAGCTAGAAAACCTAATTATTTCACGAAATAAACAAATATATAAAAGTTACAATATTTTGAGGAAAAGGAAGAATCGGCGTTATCGCTGAAATCACTTATCTTGCAATATAGGTAACATATCACTAATATTAAATATTCAATAAGTTTATACTACAATATTATTACGTTGAAAGTGAGTTAGTTCAAAAGGCAGATGCGTAAAAAACTTTTGAAATTAAATAAGCGTTATATCGGACATGATCTGCAACTGTGGGTTGCGCGTTGTGCAGCTTGTGCCTTTGACCAATGGTGTTGGCCTTTGCCCACACGTACACAATTAATTTGCTTCCATTCTACATGCTTGGTCCTGGGGTGTGCATACTTGCTTTTATATTGTTTTATCTCTTTTTTTATTAAAGGCCTGTTTAACGATAATATGCATTTAAAGAACGCAACGTTTTAGTCTGTTTCTTTTATTTAGTTCAGTTAGTTAGTGATATAATGGATTCAACGGTTACATAAGGTTAAGGTGAAATTTTACGTCCCTCGTATAATATATAGTACTTTTGTAATATATAATAACATATTTAGTCCATTTTCGTTATTCAATCCTATAGATATAGACACACATAAAAACATATACGTCGTTTTTCGTCGTAGTTTCTGCCCAATATTGATTTTAGCATTAATCAATATTGAGTAAAAAAGTCGATATATTATTGTATCATAATGCTGACATGGTAGAAGATAATATCCCGAGGGAAATCTGTACAATGAGATTTCAGTTGCGCTAAGTCCAACAATCCTCATTGAACAGGAGTTGCATGCTTATCATCCTGTCCTCTAAAGTGGATCCATCCATCCATCCATCCATCCATCCAAGTTTTTAATGAGAGATATTTATTTTTATCAGAGATTTTTGAGAGTAAGCAAGTCAACGCCTTAATTTCTACGTTAGAAAAAAATAGAGCTCCCATAATATTTTGAATAACGTATAATTCTTTGGACGTGGTCGTTTAACAAAGACCCGCGTATTCGGAGCGGAAACATCATATGTGTAGGACTGCGTAGGGTTGCGATTTATTGCGGACATCTACGGACCGCGACAGCCGGTGTCCCTTTTTGCTTTTAATTGGCTACAAAACACATCCCATTTATTTTAAAAAAGGAAACAACGTGATAACGGGATGTGGGGTATATTTATAACAAAGATTATGCGGACACAATTTGCCTAATTTATGATTTTGTAATGTTTTTTGTTTTGCTTAAAACACTTACTATAATGTATGTTTATAGTATACCTAAATTACCCATTACGATTATTAAAATCTTATTTTCATCTTTTTCATATCCATGCGGCAATCTCTTGTGAGAATTAGTAGCATTTCGTACATCACACTCTATGCCATGACACTTTTCCTTTGTCTTTCAGACATAAACATTAAAAAAGAATTAGTGAGTGATTTTATTTAGTTATTCCAGCCCATGAAGATCTTTTATGACACCATTGAAAGTACAGTTCTAACTACATCACACGGCTAAGACAGTCAAGAATACTGAACTGCACTACGCCGGACAGTCTTTCTATTGTCCGGACATACCTACTTAAGTATAGATAATATTATTTTCAGCAGTGTGGAGTCCATGAAAGCGCCGCTGTGCATTTCCCCGTCATCACTTTATCAACTATTATTTTTTATAAAAATAATAATTGTTTAACCTTATATTCTGAGCTGTACTGACCTAAATTATGAGTTTACATGACTTGAACCCGAAGTAGTTTTGTGACTGAACATCGTGTGTAATCGAGGTGTAGATTTCAGCACTCACCACTTATATCTAGATCTTCTAGTTAATTTATAATCATCAAGTGAATATAGTGAAGGGTTGCAGTTGGTACAAATTCTTTAAACACAATAGTTTAAATGGTCTCTCTAAATATGGGCAGGTTGCAGCCGTTGGACGTTAATGTGCTGATAAGAAAGTAGCAAAACGAAGTTCTCATTATAGTTAGCTAGTAGTTAGTTTCAATATTTCTAAACAAATTAAAAGCCTATTAAATATATTTTTTTACTTAATTTATATACTTGGCGATATCTGACGTCGCAGACATTTTTCCGAATCAAAGAGCAAAAAATATGGAGAGGATTGCATTATATCCACAATAAATCTAATGACACGACAGCGTCTATAAATCGGAACAGGTAGATTTCGGAGCTAATGAATGATCAGACAGGAAAACGTCATATGCACATGTAAGTTTGATTTTAGAGAACACTGCCCTATGCGAGTCAGATAAGATTGAAATTAGTGTGAAGAATTTAGTAAAGTAGTTTTTGTATGTTTTTGAGGGTGAAAGATGAAGTGCGCGGGCGGGGAACGCGAGGTCGGCCGCTGAAAGGGTTGTGTGGGAATGGAGGGCACCTGCGTCTGCACATGGTGCTCGATGCCACTGAGTTTTTTAAACATTTGTGCAGACATCTATCTAATGCAGTTTTTTATTATTTTTTCTTTATCATTTTAGATAACTTGAAAATACTTTGAAACGGATTGATACAACTTTCAGCTCATTATAATTGGCAGCGAGGTCAGTAGTATAAAATTGAGTTTTTAATTTCCATAACTTTCAAATTTTTCTTGTAATTTGTTAAGCCAATTAAGAGTTTTATCTTCGGTAGTAGGAACGATAATAGTATGCATTTTATTTAGAAAAATGGGCTAGTTTCTCTAGATAAGATCTCGAATTTACACGATAAAACCGCATGGAAATTTCAGGTATTCATCCAAATTGACACTATCACTATTACTAGTAATTACTTCATTATTTGTTATTAAGTTTGTTCTGTATAAATTATGTTGTTAGCAAATTATTGTAGGACTTAGTAAGACAATAATTACATAATGAGACAACAAGTCAAGGGGCGGCGGTTGCAAACTGTCGATTGAAACTGTTTACCATGACATTATCATGTCAGCGAACATACTCGTATTCGTTAAAAATTCTGTATTTTGCAGTGAAGTCCCCAGTTTACTGAGACCTATTTAGCTGTTACATGTCTAATGTAACACGGATCAATGAAACAGAAATGGGCTCACAAGTTTGCATTATTAAGTTACGACGGCGGCTACCTTAGCGAACTGCCCCTATTTCTCGCCACTATTTATTCATTTTGCAACACATCGCCTGTCGGCCTTTTCACCCTCCCACGTCGGCTCACGCGTTCTCGTCAATGAATCGTTAATGAGCTACCTCCGTTAAAGGTCGTCAAATTCATGAAACCCCTTGTTGTTAAGGCTTTACCAAAACATGAGCACGCAACTCATTTCACCACATTTAATAGTGAAAATTGTGCTTAGCAGCTTAGTGCTTAGGATGTGAGTAAAATAGATTCGAGGTTTTTGTTTTTGTAGTAGTATTTGTATATTTACAGAAATTCTAAACATGAAATGTAATTTTTTTTGTACATTCAGTAAAAAGAGGTTCGTTACATTTTGAAGAAGAAAATATATTTACATTAAAAGTCACAGATGACAATCAAAACTATACTGTAACAAATCTGCAAATGGTAAAAGTTAATAAAAAAATACAATTTTCAGAATTTCCGTCTGCCTGTTGGTCTGTTAGAGCATCACGTGAAAACTACTGAACGGATTTAAGTAATAATAATGATTCATTTATTTCTGAAAATTGAGTATTTTACGTATTATACAGTTTAATATTTTAAAATTATTTCAATGTTTCAAAGTTCAAATTTGCACAAATAACAAATACATATAAATACTCGGGCATTACAACCGCGTCACTATGACTATTATAATTTTTTATACTCCACGGCGTCAAAGGGACATGTATACCAAAATGACCTTTAGAATGGAGAGTCCATTAAATGTATGATGTAGAAAACTTTCTCAAAATAAGCATATAATATAATATTATACAAGATATTAATATACTTTCATATGCATTGGCAAATACACAAACTGTTTTAGAAATTGCGATAAATTTTGTGTTCACTGTTTTTGATGTTATTGTGTTTATTTACATTAAGGGAGAGGACACTAGCCCCTAGCATACAGTGCAAACTAGTTTAGAATAAAAAAAATACTGTCTGACCAATGTTTGAAATAAATAAATAAGTTATTTGATATTAAATTTGTTAGTTAAAAATGGTTCCGATATTGAAACGTGGTCAAAGTAAGTTCCCAAATTAACGTTTTGTATAAATATTTAGAAAATGAGTGCAATTCGAGCAGTATTCCGACTCCCGCTCAATTACTTGCTAAATCAACCGGAAAATTGATTTTCATCGGAAAGGTGCCATCAGAAAGCAAATGTCATTCTTCAGAACAGGGACCAACAATTTAGTATTAAATGGTATGTATAATATTTATTACATATTTGAATAACGTTTAATCTTATTAGTTTCATATTAAGAACCTTCCTATAAAATATATAAAAAGTATTAGTTTATATATTTATGTGCTAAACGTACACTACTACAAACGCAAAAACATCTCGAAACTAATTTACCTGTAGATATAATTAGATATGCCTTAAAAATAATAAGCCTACTTCACTTCATCGCTACGTATATGCCGAGGAATATACGTCATAATAGCATTGTTAGAAATTGTACGTTTACACCTATAGTATAAACTTTTCATTTTACAGAATGATAAGGGAATAAAACACGCGTGAAGGATAAAACTGTGGATAAATCTATTATTAGAATTTAAATTAAAAAGGTAACTCATGTTTTATGTTGGTGTTAATCGGATGGTAGTGGTTTTTTGCATAAGCGGATAACCCTTTAAATTGTACCTGCGCGCGGCGCAACAATATGCGCATTGTTCGCAGCTCCATGTGGGGTGCGCAAGCATTAATGTATTTAGGGGACATGCCGCAACCTCTTTATTGTTATTTGTTTTGCTAAATAGCCAAATATTTATATCAGATTTTTATTGTGATAATAAACGTACTGAGTGAGTGGGTTACGTAGTCGACAGATTTACTATGAATACCTATATTTCGATAACAAAACCTCGTCGTAAATATATTAATTTATTAGGTTTCTTTATGCTTTAAGTTTAATGCAATTATACAAATATATAAACTAGTAGGTATTTATTTTTATACTACCGCACAATGGTGTAACGAAATTTTAACAAGCAGTGGTGACCACCGTACATGCAACTTATAGATGTAAACTTTAGTTTAGAAAGGTACGTGAATAATAATAATAATAATTATATGGATATTTCTTAGTGATTATGCATTGGCAAAGGGCACAAGATTCCTCTATTGTTTGAATTATAATATGTACTATTTATAAAAACACCTGTTAATTCGTTTTTGGTATATTGGTTTTTACATTTAATATCATTTTGTGGGTTCAATGAATAAAATTAGTTGATAAAACATCGACCATTCTTCTCGTCTCCGGAACCTGTTTTAACTGACTCGTATTATTGGGATGATTTAGTCTTCAACTATACAAATGTATTGTCATCCTACCATTATGTAATGTAGTTTGTAGATGCGTTTTACAATGAGGACAATGAGCAAAAAATGCAAAAGAAAACGCGTTTTTTACCTACATTTAATATAGGTCAGGTGCACAACTTCAACCCTTTCGTAGCGTGGGAGTGTGTTTTTTACTTGCGATATGTCGATACGATGTTTTGTGCAAGGGATTTTTTGCACACTAAAAAGTGTTTGCGATAATTTGTTCCCACAATTGAGCGAGATCAGGGAAGTGATGACAGTAATGCGAATGGTTCAATCGAAATTTTACCGTTATATCTTCATATAAAGGGTATCTGAATGATTGTGAATTTACCGTTTAGAGTAATTGTTCAGCATATTTCCTCATACAATAATAAGGTCTTTTATAAAAAAAAGGAAATAATACAAGACCTTGTGACGGTTAATTATATATTTTTGTACACATCATATTGTTTACGCTGTTAACCTGCTTGCTATCAATGTACGTAAATATTAATTCACTAACCTTCTGAGTCGCGATAATGACGGAACTCAAATAACAGTGCAAGCATTATGTTTATCATTTTAATATTCGGTATCAAGGCGATTGTAAGAATTAATTTTAATGAAATATTTGTGGAATTGTTTCTACATTAAGTAATAATAATATCAGCCCATACACGTGCTTATTGCTCACATTATACCGTACCTGGCACAGGTTAACGAGTTTCATTTAACCGTAATCTAAAATTGCAGTTTTACTTACAATGATTTTCTTTATCTTGCACCTGTACTCCAAAAAATGTTCCTAAGCTGCGTTTGAATTTTTGAAAGATGCGAAAACACGTTATTTTTAAGAAATTTGGATGCGTAAGAAAGCATTTTATATTATTTTATTACAAGAGTTTAGCAGATAGGCAAACCGACAAAAACCGGTCGCCTATGGACATTTGTAACCCCAAAGGTGCTGCTAATGGGCTGCTGCTCTTTATAGCGAGACTGGAACCTGGCCACTAATGCCGGAACACAACTCTAGGTTGCTACGGCGGCTTGCTCTAGATCAGGGGTAAAAAATACTCTATCACCTGGCTGTGGGTTGTTTTGTCGCTTCTTCCGATTTACATAGTCCGTGTGTGTGAATATAGTTTCATTATAAATATAAGAATTTTGTAATATAGACAAGAAACTGTGTAAAGTTTTCGCTTTGAATTACAAATCCGGAATTAAAAGTTACCGGCATGAAAAGGCTAATTAACTTGTATTGTATAAAACAACATATGGTGTCAAGGGTTTTTTAAATTTGATAATGATGCAATCATTTTAATGACTTGGGTACTTTGAAGATCATTTGCAACGTCCGCCCTGCACTGTGCCCGAGGGTTTAACTTAAGGTAAAGGGTGTAGTCAAAACATATTTTGCTGAAAGAATAATGACAGTTCACAGCGGGGTGCGCCGGAAATGCAACATTCGCAGTGAAACGCTACATCCTTCTTGGCCACATGCTTATACTGTCAATACGGTATCAATCGAGATTGTAGTATATATTTAATAATAATATGAGCCCATAAACGTCCCGCTGCTGGGCATGGACTGATTTTATCGGAGAACAGACTGGAGGCTTAGTGGGTTTAACACGTCGGTTATCTCGATGTCCAGATTTCATCACTGTTTTCCTGTTGGATCATTTTAGTATACTAGGTACTGTCTTTTTTTTTCAGGTCTCTGTGATTTGGTACTCTCAAACCTTTGTCGGCCTAGCTCACTGAAACACAAAGAACTAATTTTCTATTTGACGGGTCTCTGTGGTTGAGCGGCCTAAGCCTTTCGGCCGGCCTCATTACAACGCAGAATCTCCGGCTTCGATTCCTGTATTTATGTATGGTAAATTTCGTAAACAAACTTTTCGTTATTTACTATGGTCTGTGTGTCTGCTTTCGGCCCAAAAGTTGCCTGAAGTCGGTCGATTATAAGGTGCATGTTGTCTCAGTATACGCAAATTTTGAAATGGTTATAAATGCAGTGTCATGCTGAAGCAGTTTGCTTAGTTTTTGCTGGTGTCAGAGTTCAGAGCTGGCGTGAGAACGCAGGCGCGCCGTACCATACACTGAAACTCGCGGGGGAGTTTTTGTTCAGGAGGGTTCAACGACACTACGCAAATGTTCGCCTCACGTCGTTCGCTTGGCTTCAGGGCAATGTTTGACGAAATGCACAAATAGCGACACCTGAGTATTATAACGAAGCCATACATATTCAAATAGTTCGCTTTCAGCATTGTGTATTTCTACACTACACGCATCGAGCTAATCGAAGTTAATTTTAACATTCTTTATCATTATTATTATTTTATTTTCTAATTTGAATCTAACTTCTTTATCTACTCTGCTGGCGGTCAAAGGACTTCTTTGCCTACATCGGACAATAAAACAGTATGGCGGTCCAGCAAGGCATAGCTAGCCTTCTGGGCATCTTACCTATATACTATAGATCATGATGATATAGGCTCAGTATTCTACTTATATAGTCTTAGTCATTATAGATAGGTACAATATTTATAACTAATATAAAAAAAATAAGATTTAAGGTGAGGTTTCCTTCTTTGTATTAGATAATAAGTCAAAATCTTTAATACGTATTAAATCGATAAAATTCCATCTCCATTTCAAAATAAACTTATCACGTTGCGACTAAACTTAGAGCCGATTTTCGTTTTTGTCTGCAGTTTTTGCACAACATTCTCTTTTACAAAAAAAAAGGATAAAGGCACTTTTCGTTCTGATCGACTTGTTTACTTTAGTGACAAAAGTAAACTTGAGTTTAACCTTTTTAGGAATTATAATGTTTCGTGACTTTGTATAAATTTTAAAATTACATAGTGAGAAGTCGTATCTACTTATAGGTAGGTATATTTATAGGAATCCGTTCTTTTAATTCCGCATATTAACCTTAGTAGGACCTAAATTGGAGTACTGTCATTACCGATTTTCATACATTTTTTATGTGATTATTATTTTATTTGATTGATAAGACTTGAGTAACGGATTAAAAACTTTATTAATAACTAATTTTTACAAGTAGGCCAAAATTAGTAATTAAAATTTCAAACTAAACGCAACGCACTTATAATATCCTTATTAATATTATAAGTGCGAAAGTAACTCTGTCTGTCTGTTATGCTATCATGGAAAAACTACTGAACCGATTCGGTCGAAAGTCAGTACATAATTATGCAAGTTCAATATCTAGGAGGGACAGGATATTTTTTATCCTAGATAAGGGATAGATTTATGTAAAGATTATCCTAGAAAGTAGGGTAGATTTTGTTTTTTTTGTGATGTCATTTTCGGTAATTTTGGTCATTTTCGTAATTTTCTTCATATTCGTAATTTTCGTCATTTATGTAGTTACAATTGCTACCGTTACCGCCCCCTGTGGATGCGTGCCGTTTCCTAGTGACGGCCCAGAGAGTGCGTAAATCGGTTAGGCATTTTCCCTCGCCTCAAAAAAAAAGACTTGACATGGGATGCTACATTTTAGCGTAAAAATAAAACTAGAACGGGTTAAATATAGGGGATGTAAGTTTGTATGAGTTATAAATCATTGCTCAGGTTTATAGATATAAAAAAATATAATCTATAGACAAATGTGGTAGTAAATGTGTTTATCTGTTAAGCTTTCACGGAAACTACTGAAGTACTGGATTGGTTTTGCTGTAATTTCGAATACATTTTTTTTTTTTTTATTATTGCAGGAGATCAGCAGACAGGCAGACGGCCCACTTGATGGACAGCGGTTACCATCGCCTATGGACATTTGCAACACCAAAGGTGCTACGAATGCGCTGCTGCTCTCTTTAGGGAGCCTGGAACCTGGTCACTAATGCCGGAACACAACACATGGTTGTTATGGCGACATACTCTAGACCAGGGGTGGTAGCCATCCAGTCGGGCAAATGCCCTACCACCTGGCTGTGGGTTGTTTTGTCGCCTCTTACGACAGGCCGCCGGGCCGCAGGAAATTGTATTCTTTCTCCGTTCCTGCACGGATGATACATGTAGTTTTAATATCGAAAATTGACATAGATAGATACTTTTCATTCCGGGAGATAGTATAGTTTGTGATATAAATTGAAGTGAATCTTCCGGGGGCAAACAGCACAAAACATAAAAATTTAACGCACTGTAACCTGTATTAATGCTTGCTTTTTAAATAAGAGTCACGCACTAGACGTTTAACCAGCGGCACAGCCGCGGGTAAAGCTAGTCAAATTTATAAAGTGATGTTTTGTGTGACGGGACATCGTTGTTACATGTTTTGAATAGCATATGCTTTTTTATTATTTATAATTGAATAGAATAATTTAAAAATGCTAGTCTTAATTTAGGTCTCCATTTTGTATGAAAACTGAGATATTGAAGCTAAACTAATAAATTACAAGTGAATGTAAATTCTAATAAGACAAAACGAACCGTTTTCTATTTCCAAGGTACAGTTATACCATGATTGGTCCCACGCTTTTGCACAATCGTAAAAAAACTGAATCCACAAAGCCAGTCTACCTGCTCGTGTGGCCTGCAAAATTTTGATATCTTTTGTGAACAATTTTTTGCTTTAATTTGTGACAATTATACCGGTATATAATTTTTTTACCTGTCTTTTTTGTTTAAGATTTTGGATACCATCAGCGTCTGACATTTTGCACGCCGTTTGTTATGGGTTCAATGCGATGTCACGTTATGTGGATTTACTGTTAACTCTTGGACGTGGAATAGGTCGTGGTTTTATGTTTTGAGGTCAAACATCGTACTTATAATTTTAGAATGAAAAAATATGAGCTACCTACCAGTTAACAATATTAAAGCTGCTGAGATTTCAAAATTATAAGTGAAAATGTCAATTTGTGTATAATATATTTACATACTGTTCAATTACTGTCTCTCTGGCCGAAAACATGTCTCAAGTACACTTCGGAACGACGTAACAGATCTCATTAAAAACTTTAGGGATTTAAATAGAAATAAATCTTACATTTTCGTAATAATATGTTACTTTTTTTTCCTTCGTTTTTCGATATTTTCCAAGGTTCAGGAGATACAAATTTAAAGCCCGATCACCACGCGAACGAAACTGTGGACACTTTCAGGTATTTATAATGTTCAAGAAGTTTGCGTTGCATATAAAAGGTTTGCGTTTTATAAGAATGTAAGCTTAAACCGATTAGGGGTTTTGTTAAAAAGGATCGAAAAGGCGGCCAGTATCCAGGTACATCGATGATATTGCATTTTATTGTAATATTTTAGTAGTCAAAGGTCGATAAAAAAGTCTCGCTCTGCATGTGCCATTTAAAAAGACGCACAAAAAATATATTGGTGGGCAAAGAAAGGCTGTCAGGCCCACGAAGAAGGGTTAAAAATTACGTGAGACCGGCAAAAAACGAAGCTGTATTTTTCGATTTATAATTTTGAAGTCAAGTAACACTGTAGGTAAGTATTCAAATTCAAATAACTGGAAAAGCGCAGAAAAATAGCATTAGAAATAAAAATTCCCATGCAAAATATCTAATTGTCAAAAATGCCTTATATATTATATTTCTTAAGGGAAGGGCCAGAAGTCATTTATTCTTGTGTTTATTTAAATAAATATCATTAGAATTTCTTTAGCAGTTTAGTATTTAAAACTTTACTATGCTGATTATATACTCGTATGTACCAATCTATACTCTTCAACAAAAACGCCTTTTGAAAGGGGTAAGTAGCTATTTTATTGGTAAATAAACGTTTATATCAGCGATAGGCTTCCAACAGGAACCCAGATATACAAGGTGTCAGCAACGGTTTTAGGCGATTTTAGCCAGACTCTTATTCCATGAGAATTTACTTTTGAGAAAAATAATGGCACTTTTTATTGTAGGCAGTTAAAGAGTTATCGTCTTACAATATTATGAGAATTACTTTAAACTACAAAGGCGAACCTAATTTTAAAAAAACTTACTTCTATCAAAGCTATGACTAGCTCTAACATAAATGATAACGATAGTTTTACCTATATAACATAAAGTTTTAATATGCATAAAAATAATTTCACCTTTTTAATCAATTAAGTTTTATTGCGTGAAAAACTATCTCACCGCCAGACAATTCACTCACAAATTGCACCCAAAATATTTTTTGCGGGTAGAAACAAAGTGCAATACGAGTACTTGGGGTAATTTTTTACAATGCTTTCACAACATGTGCAATGTACAATTCTTTTGACCTACTTACCTACACATCCTTTGGGTTAAAGGGTTGAATGGGATATCCGCGTATTTAATCAACAAAAAATGCTAAGATTGGTTTTTTTAATAATGCACGTGATTGATTTAGCCACAGCTTTCTCGTAACGGAAAATTGTTTCTTTTTTCTTGCGCAACTTATTCCTCTGAAATGTTAATTAATTAATTAATGTTCTAAACATTAATGAGGACGGATTTTTTATTTGTAATTAGATTACGCGTCTTGGCTTTGAAAGTGATTTTTCCTTTATCACGGTTTGGATATCATCCGGCTGTCATGAAATTTATTATCTTTACAATTGCGATAACGGAGATGTACTGAGGATACCTTCAAGTCCGTCTTGATCATATTGGGCGACGCCTGGGTTGCAAAAATTATTATGAGACCCCCACATTAACAATAAAAGAAAATATGAATATTTATGTAACGTATAATAAAGTTACATAAATATTACATGATACAAATTTCAGAATACATTTTCTGGTTTTTAAGTTCGTTTAAAAAAAACATCGTCTTTTAAAACTAGCAGATTACTCGTATACATGGTATATGTGTAGGTAGATATATGGTGATCGGCTTGCGTTTTGACCGGGAGCCACACGCCTTTTGCGCTCCCGGGTAAAGACGACCCCGGATATTTTCAATCCATACCTAACATCTTACAATTGATTACGTTGCGCAGTTACAATAATCTGGAAATAGATATAGCTTACTCGTAACTCCATATATACTTACCAACGCTTGAATTTTACTGCCCTAATTGTCTTTTTATGCTTCTTCTATTATACCCAGTTTTCACTACCATACAGATTCCATAGATACGTAATTGCCACTAACACGCCTTGTTGAACAGCAAAATGCCAAAATTCTGCATGCATTTATAATTTTGACGGATTATCATTTTTAGCCATTTTTCGCATAGATATCTATTATTTTAGAAATGGGGATTTTACCAGGAGCGTTATATAAAGTGTAAAAGTGTATAGTGACTGTATATTGATTTCAGCATTTTCAGCCCAGTAACAGTTTATCGCGTTACTTGAAATAAGAGTTTAATGCGGCTATTTTTAAAAAGTCATAAAAAAGCCTGGTGTTTAGTTTTGGCGCCTGCACTCGTTCCCTTAAATAATGGCAGAAGAGTTGACAAACTGACAGCTAATTGAAATACGCCCATGTGCAGTGTGTTTTTGCTTAACACAACACACAGAGGGCTAATCTCGTGACATCCCCTTGATTTTTTATAGATCATTAAGAAGGGGTTGGAGTGAAATTACTTGTAGGTATTTGTAAATGAGTTTCTAAGCTTGTTACTTACGTAGTATTTTCTAAGTTTTGGGACTATAGTAGAATTATTTTCTCCGTGCAGTTTAGGTCATAAATCAAACTCGGCCTCAGTCCGGCTAGGGCGGTGAGTATGTTGCGCGGGCACAACGCCATTATCGATAAAAACTCGTTCTTATCAAAGAAAGATTATCATTCTTACAAAAATCATTATTATCTTTTTTTTTATTTAATTTAATTTAATTTTAAAATTAGACATAAGTATTTATATTTATTTTTAATACAGCTTGTTGCATTCTAAACTTTTGTAGTTATAGTTGTTATATACATAGATACCTAATTATTAATTTATTTTAAATCATTATTATTCTTATTTTAATAAATACGTTGTTTTATCTATTTTTTCATTCATTTATATCACTAACCCACAAAATTACAAAACTAAATACACTATCGATAACGCTTATCCACAACAATAATGCGTATCACTATGCCTGCCCACAAGGCCCGTGAGTGGAAGAGAGAGCGAAATACTCCGATTATTTATGACCCAAACTTCACGGAGAAAATAATTCTACTATTGTATATATAATAAAACTATGTTTTATATAAAACTCAAATAAAATACCGTGTTGAAAACCATCAAAACGTAGCTTTATTATGTGTTACATACGATTTTTTTAGTATTAGGTATTTACATAACGGAAAATATGGAATTTATTTTCTAAATTTTCATTTTAAATTAAGATGGATAAATAAATTAGATCTTTATTTAGTGTAACAAAGTAAACAAAGCTTTCCGCATCTGTCTGTATATCTGCTGACTCCTCTTAAACTACGCAACGGATTTTTAAACGATTTTCACTATTACTTAGATAATTTTTCACTGGAGATTTAAAATAATAAAATATAAATAATATAAGTAAACCTCATTAAGTTTTTATGTCAGTAAAATAAGAAAACTTTATTTCGGACTATTTAGTTAGTGTACTAGTTATACCTAAATGTCTTCCAAATTAATGTTAGTATTGTTAATAGTTTAGTCTTTACTCATTTTGGCCAGTACAATGTACCAGCAAGTGCCTAGTAAGAAATGAATGCATAAATATTCATTTAAAAACAATTTTCGTCGCTAGGTTCTGAAATTGCACAGCTGAATTGTGCATACCATCGTTGTCCATTGCTAAGAACCATTAATGGCCGGTTCCCTTATCTTACTATTCATGCACTTGCCCTGCCATCGGTTGAATTTAGATGATGAAACTTATGTCACATTTTAACCGTTAATAAGGCAAATGAACGGTTGGTAAGATATAGAAACTGGCCAATATACCAATTTTCTATTTTCCTCATCCAAGCCCTACTAGCGACCATAATATATAATAAGTATGTTGTCTGTTCACTAATGTTTATAAATCGTTTTAAATAAAATAATACGAGCCTAACAATAAAATTATTCCTCGATGATCCAGTAGAGCAGTCAGTCAGTCATATTAATTATATTTTGCTTTTTAGTATTTGATCATTTTTTTCCTCAGAAGATACCAGGGCTTCACAAGAGCACAAGATTCATGTTACAAAGTCGATGACTCTAGAGATCAATGTTCAAACAAACATATGTTTTGAAACGTTTAAATTGAGATATTTTACAGTGAAGGGTTGCATATCACCCGCACGTCTGCTTGCTAAACTAGGGGAAGCTCATTTGAAATATGCACAATCCCACTTTAATACGCATTCTCAATGGAAACGGTGAAGGGGTGTGCCATACCCTCGTACCTTTGTTTTTGAATTTCCGGTATTAGAAATGAGATCTTTGACGTTTCAACAAATACCAATCTCAAAAAAGAATACGTACACGAATGCCGACTGACTGACTGACTAACCACGGTTTTTGTTTTTTTTTTACAATGTTGAACTTTTGCTCGCTCTTGATTTACCAAGGCCTCATAACGCTTAGCAGTTCTCTGCTGAGATTTACGTCATTCGCTTTAGGTATATTTATATTACTCATATCTATGTAGATAATATATACGGAATTCGTTATATACACTTGTATATAATTACTGTATATTTAAACTACCAATCGGGATGTTTAAATAATACTATATATCCTAAGAAAAATAATAAACACAGATATGTAATATATAAGCGTCGGACATTCGCTAATTTATTCGCGATATCGCCAACACAAAGCGATACGGAGCGTGCTCGTTTAGTCTAGACCTTTCCTGATTGGCTGAAAGCGCGGGAGGGCGATCCTCCTTCCTCTCGCATGATGCGATTCGCGAACCACTACATAGCAAAAACGTCTGACGTCCTTCGTAAATATCGGCTATTGTCACACACACAGAGTAACAGGTTGATTCATTTATTTATATTATTTTTTATATGATAATATACGTGTGTTTGCATATGTGTGCAAATACTACGTAGTACTAGGAGGTTCAAATGGCATCACTAAGGAGGTGGTTTTGTTAGTAAACATGTTTTTGTCTTGTTTTTTGTTCCCTGCAAAATTATCAGATACTGTTTTATATTCGTTTATTAAATGAACAAGTGTAAGAGATTTAAGTTTTTTTTTTCGGTAAAATAAAATCATATAAAAGTTTATTCATTTACAGAAATATGAAAAGAGTTTTCAAATAATGTTTGCATGTTTTTCAAGCTTAAGCAAATGTACCATTTGTTGTGAAATTGAGGTAAACAGAATAGATATCTAAGTACCTACTTCTTATCTCAACAAAAGTTGTTTTACGTCAATAGGAATGCAAAATAATAGAAGTAGCTAATTTGGAAGGTATTTTATATATGTAAATAAATTTCATTTCATTTCAAATAGTAATAGAAATAATAAAGTAATAGAAATAGTTTTAATCTACCTCCTGGTTTTTTTTTAAATTACCACGTGGTTGTGAATAAAGATATCAACATGAAAGCTGCAAAAGGTGCAAAGGTACTGATATGTTAAACCCGTCAATTCGTCTTGGAAAAGCACGGTAGGTATACCAGCCTGTTCTCTAAAATAGAATGGAACATTTATTATATTTTGTTTGCGGAATCTATGAGAGCGAAGTGGCGTGAAATATATTGTAAAGGTTTAAAATGTATATAATTTGTTTATAAATATAGTACCAATTGTTTATCACTCATAGGTATCTATATTTTTTCGAGGACTGCGACATTGTTATCACGTATCAATATTCACTTGTTTTCGTATAAAAATATGTTAATGGCGCCGGTTTATACCGGTTCTCCAATGCGATTCTATTATCTTGATACATTATCATTCTGTTAATAAAAACACTTTATGATAAATTGTTTGTGATTCTGTGAGAATAATAACTTGTATCTATAAAAGATATAGTTTGATGGTTTGAATAAATTATAATATTGTTCTGATGTCTGTGCAGATAATCTCTAATAGTTGTGCTGTAATAATTGCAGACCATAACATGAACAGCGGTCAGTACATGATAATAGTAATAGTATGTACATTAGGTCAAAACACAGCTTGAAAAATGTATGAACTCCGGCAGCAATTCAGAATGCGATTACTTAAAACATCTTGAGTTTTTTAAACAGCCTATAAACCTCGTGTAACTATTATGAATAAAAGAGAGTATGTTCTCTGATGTATTCCTAAGCTATATATTAATATAAAGTTTAGGAATGTCCATTAGTTTATTATACACACATTTTTTACTTACAATAATAATATTACATCTTTATACATGTAAGTAGGTATATATAAGGTATTATATCTTTGCTATTATAAAATTACAAAGATATCATATATGCAAGTAGGTATAGTAAATATTCAAGAATTTGTGCAACAAAACAAAGCGAGGTTTATGTGGATAAAGCAGAGGGGCTAGTAATTCTATTTTCAAATTTAAAAAAAATCGTCTGTTAGTTCTAATATGAATATTCCATAACAATTAACTACCGGTGTGCAAACAGCTGAGTAACGGTCAAGCTTAGAAGTGTGTGAAAAAAGTTAGAAGCGGTCAGCACGAAACTGCCCACTGGGCTAATGATCACCTAAACAAAACGACCGACTAAGACCCCGAACAAAGCGTCGAAACAAGGAGGAACAAAGCTGGCGATTTTGCACAATGCCGTCCATATTAATTACCCAGTACCGGACCACACAATAGAAAGGGTTTAATATTCTTAGAGTAAATAAAAGAATCGTAAATCGAGGAACTCCATGCTATATTCCAGCTGACCACGTATGTTTTTGTTGGCTGTGACATAAGTATGCGTTAATAAACTTTGCCTTCATTATAAAAGCCATTGAATTTTATTTATTTTCCAAATAATCCAATTTTTGCAATGCAGTGTCAAGATATTTTTTTTATAATTTTTCAAGCATACACATTGAATATTTCCAATATAAGAGTTTATAAATTGCATCAGGGCCGTCTCTACCCGGGGGCGCAACGGGTGCGTGGCATCCGAGCGCAAGGAATTAGGGGGCGTAAGCCGATTTTTATATACTTACATACACATATCGATCATTCTCAATTATTTTTTTTAGTTTTAATCAGACGGTGTCATTAAAAAAGTTGCAAACTTCAAAGCAGAAAATTTATTCCAATCTTTGATTTCATATTTATGTATATTTTATTATAAGCAACGTGTGTTTTTCCTCAGACTAATTTTCGCACCCCAGGCCCAGCGCCTAATATGGCCAAGCCGACTCTGGATACAATACAAACGTATAAGTAAGTAGATTTTAGACACGTAAAATAGTGCAAGTGTCGGCAATAGATTTTTACCTTGATTTATTTTACTGGGAATGGAAACCTTGGTCCCTGGACTGTAAAGGATCAACTTATTTTGCCAACAAAAACCTAATATTATTTTATAATATGCATCGAAACTAGCATTAAGCAAAAGAGGTAAACTACATAAAAACCCCACTTCATTGCTATTACGGAGCGGTCTTCTACCTAGTTGGAAATGTTGTCACTATGATTCTGTTAATATTTACAAATACTGATGTCGTAATATAGAATTTTACCTAGATCGTGTAGTTAAAAAGAATAATCAAATAATAATAAACGAATATAATAAAGATGTAGACATATAATTTATATGCAAAAAATATTACATAAAATACCTCAAACATTCATAGCATATATGAACAAATGTTTCAAATCGTAAGGAATAATTAAAATTGTCTTAATTTTTCATGTTCTTAATTGTTTTGTATTCGGGTAATAATTTATAATTTACATAACATTATAATCCATCTATTATTCTCAATATCAAAGTGAGCTGGTAGCTTGCCAACATGGATATAAGAGGACTATCCGAGGGACAGTACTGGTCAATCCTGGGTCAGAGGTGACGAACGGACAGGCAGCCCGGTTTGATATCAGTATGTTTTTAAAGTCCCCTTTTCGTTAGCGTTTTATATTGTTAAATGATTACATTGTATTTACTATTCTTGCAATTTATCTTTGTGAGAATAAGTATCTGAGTTCTTTACTTTTTTAGAGAAAAGCAGCTAAATAATTGTTTTTCTGCCTTTTTTCACTCCACACAATCTTCGATGCGGATGACTGTCCACTTCTTCTTTTTACATCTTATTATAAGCCATTATTATCTCTTATGATGACAATTTAGCAATTCTGGGGCCTTCCTGTTTTTTCAGAAGTTGGTAATTCCCTCTCTCTCTCTTTGTGACACATCTGTGGAGCTAGTTAACATAACCACATATCTATAAATTTTTGTTTGAAATTGTTTACATGCAATTTAGCTGAAATTAGGTACTTCTAACTGGGGTCAAAATTACTTGAATAAATAATAAAAATTCGAGTTAACATTTGTTATTTTTTCAAATTCACCATATTCAGTCATTTTCGGGGATAATAAATT
Source organism: Dendrolimus punctatus (assembly GCA_012273795.1). Taxonomy (NCBI): domain Eukaryota; kingdom Metazoa; phylum Arthropoda; class Insecta; order Lepidoptera; family Lasiocampidae; genus Dendrolimus; species Dendrolimus punctatus. The sequence goes on along the minus strand of CM022529.1, from coordinate 11,101,966 downwards.
CATTTATCGATTTTTCTAGATAGAAAAGTTTCAAGTTTTGTGTATGTTAAACTCCATAGATATAATAGACGGTTCATTTACTTTCTACAGTGATAGCTTAAGATATCGAATTTTTCATCTCAATTACAGAAATTAATTTATATTATATATTTATATAAATTAGCTTCGAGACGTTTTTGCGTTTGTAGTGGTGTATTCTGTTAGCACATAAACAAATAAACTAATAATTTTTATGTATTTTCTAGGCAGGTGCTTAATACAAAACTAATAACATTAAAATGATAAATATTATTAATACATACATACATAACTTCACGCCAGGTCCCTTGTGGGGTAGTCACGAACAACAGAGCGCCATACAGGCTTATTCTTACACACCTCACTTGCTTCTTTGACATTCATAGCTCTTGTCATGCACGCTCGTCTGTTCTTAAGGCTCCTGACATCACCTTCTGCTAATACACGATCGATTTGATCATGGAAGGTGTGTCGTGGCCTTCCGCGACTTCTGCATCCATCCACTTTTGCATTGTATATCTGTTTAGTCATTCTTTCATCATACATATTATTAATATTAAACAAAATTAAAATTTTAATACTAAATTTCAAGTTTGGAAGTCCTGTAAATATATAAATACTCCTTACTGCAATTGTCTGGAAGCTTATTTACTTGTATTCTAGTTTCTATTATTGCAAAGGTATTATATCTGTAAAGAAGATACAAACAAATATAAACATCTAGTACCAATATGTATTGTTCTCGATTTCTAACTTTTTTCTCAAAACTAATTTCCAGGTACTATCTTTATAGTAGGTAACGTATGCAATAAACCTTTCTTTTAAGTTTAGAAATACCGCCTCAAAAGAATTTTGCAATAGATAAAAAATACTTATCTCAACAAAAGCCATTAGCATCTCTATTCATGATTTGCTAAAAAATGTAATGAATGTGTAATGTGTTCGCAAAAAAGTATTCCTGCCTTTTGTGAGGTGTAACAATGTAGTAAGGGCAACAAGTGTGACGTCACTGTGCAAAGGGTTTGCAATACATTGGCAGATTCGCTGGCCGTTGGTCACCCTTGACCGATGACCGTCGACCTCCTGGGACTGAGAACTTGAACTTAATCCTTGAAATATTGACATTGAACTACGCAACTCTTCTTTGATGGAGTTTTATAGCTCAGTAGGTTGTTCATGGTCAGTGCCAAATATGTGTCTAAATGAAGAAGCATATTCTTTTTCTCAAATCATCTTTCAGTTGTATTTTGTATTTACCTCCTTAGTATACCTACTTGATAGTTTTTGCAGTTATGGTAAAGCCTTACTTCAGCGCGATGATCTTGGCGAAGATCAATGCGAAGAACACAGATGTGTTCTTACGTCTATTTCTAACTTCGCTATGATATGCAAGCACCTATATGTAGTGATGTAGTTATTTGACTATTCGGTTAATACAGTTATTTGATCACACTATTAATAAAGACTAATTTTTATAATAAGTATACCTGTATAATTGTCACTACATAGTATAAAACAAAGTCGCCTTTTCTGTCCCTATATCCCTATGTGCGCTTAAATCTTTAAAACTACCCAACGAATTTTGATGTGGTTTTTTCCATAGATAGAGTGATTCAAGAGGAAGGTTTATATGTATAATACATGCATCATATACTAAGGCAACATTGCTAATTTTAGAGGTTTCTATGTAGTGATGCCCGTGTAAGTCGGAGCGGGCCGCTATGTTTTTATAATTGCACCCGTGCGAAGCCGGGGCGGGTCGCTAGTTGGTAATAAATTTCATGTAAAGTGTTTAGTGTTAAGAGCGAGAAGACGGAATAAACAATTTCATAAACATGCGCACATTAGTAGTATTTAAAAAAAATCATAAATATAGAGAACCATACAGAATTAACAAACGCTTATCCTATTAATATTATAAACGCGAAAATTTGTAAGAATGTATGTTTGTTACTCTTTGACTCAATAACTACTGAATGGATTTTGATGAAACTTTACAATAATATAGCTTACACATCAGAATAACACACAGGCTATAATTTATAAAGATATAGTGTGAGTTATCCAAAATATAACGGATGAAATCGCGGGCGCAGCTAGTGTAAAATATTTATCGACATACGTTGCATGTTGAGTACCCATAAGCATTCTTAAATTAACATTAAAATTATACACAGCGAAAAATAAATAAAAAAGCAAGTTAAAATAATCACTTGCTCACGGTCAAGCAATATGATTTGCAACCCCTCAGATTGTCCGGCCGTTGGTCACCCCTGACCGATGACCGGTGACCTCATGAGATCGGCAACACACACTGACGAATCGCTTCCAACTTGCTACGACATTGAACTTTGCGATTGGTTTATTTTTTAAATAAAATTTCACATAAAACCTGAGTACTTATACTTACTTTACAATGATTAATATTATTGATTTTACTCACATGAAAGATATAGATACAAGTAAGAAAGAATGAAAGAAAAACTAGCGACGTAGTTACATTCTTTGCACATTATTATCATACACAAAGCATTATTTGAGAATTTGTACACCGCATTTTCAGCAAACAAGCTTTACACTCAGCATATTGTTGTGCCGGAGTTATATGCGACACAACGCTGATTTTCAGTGCAAACCTTCCTTTTGGCGTAAGACCTTAACGACCCAATTTTGTTAATATAAAATAAAAAGTCAACAATAATTAATAAATGTAATACATAATTAGTATAGTTAATAAATAAACTTTAATGAAATACCTTGTTACTTTAAAAATAAATACTCGTGTTGTCAACTTGTATCGAGTTATTTATTCGAATACAATACGATAAAGTGCTTGTCAAGCATGTCGTGGTATTTTAGGCACTCAAGCATCGAAATCGTCCAATGATATGGGTTTTAATCCTGGGCGGGAAACAGGTATCTAGGCAGTTATCTCATATGCATAAGTATTGTTACAATTTTCACGAGCTGACGGTGAAGGAAAACATCGTAAGAAAACCAACAAATCAAGATTTCTGATTCATGAAAACCAATCCAATCTGTTTTAACGTGACGGGTATTCTGTCGATTCCTCAAAATTGGGAGGCTTAAGCCCGGTAGTAGACACATTTGTTGAGTTATATTAAATACACAAGACTTATGAAGTTTTAACTGTACGAGTACATTCCTACTTATATTTATAATATGATTTGTTCACACCGAAAACCCAGGCTATATTCTACCAGTCCAAACTGGGGTAGCTTCCGAAAGGAAGATCAGGGATTAAAGAGAGGTATTTAAGTTGATATATCAGAATATGCTGAGAAACTTACACTATTGTGCCTATATGACGCAAGCTGTTAGGTCTTAGGTTTTTCTGATTGTATGGCTTCGCGTTTGACCGACTGAAAATGCAGTCTAAGGTGGAGCACGCTTACCTAAAAGATACCTGTTGAAATCTCCAACAAAAAGTTTTTATTAATTTGGTGTGGCATGGTACTGGCCACCAAAATACTAAATGTTTAAATTTAGAACATGTTCTTTTGTTTTTGTGATTTTGTCTGCTTTTTTCCCCTCGTTATTATTAAAATCGTCATTATATTTTATTTTATATTACGCACGTGCAGTTTTCTTTTACAATTAAAATAACAAATTAATATTTAACATAACATACCTGTTCAAGCAAGACTTGAAGACACCTAAATTGTATATTTCAGGTTAATAAGAAAAGATCCATATGTGGAAAATAATAAAACAACATTTTTTTGCTACTGAGGTCTAAGGTATTCTATAGTCTATATTTTGATAAAAGACATGTAAGATCTACCAAATAATATTATTCATAAACACTGGTCAGTGCAAAGACACACCTTGCGAAAGGGTTTGTCGAGTCCGGCGATTCGTTGGTCACCTATGACCCGCCAACGTCGTTGCGATTGCACTCATCCCTTTGCTTTATAGCCAATGTACGTTATTCACTATTTATTATTATGCAAGTTAGTGCATTATTATTTTTCCTCACAATTCATTGATCATCTTTTAAAAGCAGTTCAGTTGTATTCGTACGTTATAAAAATAAATGATCAAGGACAGTATTTTGTTATCTTGATTATTATTAATACTAGGTAATACACAATGTTAGTAAATACGCAATACTTAAAATTACGTTTTAATTATTATTTTTATATATTTAACTTTGTTCTTTCCTCTGCAAATATTACTCATTAAAAAACTTAACTTTGAGGTTCCAAAAACTAAAGAAAAATAAAAAAACACTTATGGAATCATTTCGGTGTAGGTATTTATTTATACATACATAATAATTTAAACTGAAATTGTAAAAAAACCTTCATGTATTAATTAGACCTTAACTTAATGAGGTTTATTACTACTACTTGTTTTCGTTATTGTTATAGTCTTTGAAATAAATTGTTAATAATAAAAAAATAGTAACCGTAAGTAATGCAATTTATATAAAGTAATATAAACCAATAGAATTAAAAATTCTTTACATATGTTACATAGAAAATATCTTCAATTCTATTTTATTTAGTTGATAAGTGACGCCAGGGATTGTTTTAATGAAGTCAAAAGTCACACGATTTACATGCTATTAAGGGTTCCGTAGTCACTGTCCACATGTCTTTCGTGGTCTGTACGCGCAATATCAAAAATTGACTATAGGAAACGCTCATAGTCCAAAGTTTGGCTCATAGTCATGGTTATTTTACACTACAATTTTATAAATGTTCTTAAGTTCATGTATCTAACCAGATCGTTTAGTTCTCTTAATTTACTCAGGTTATTCGTGCTTCTAATCGTCTTTACTTAGCTAATTCATAATACAGATCTAAATGTTTGCTTATAGACCAGGGATTCTCGAAGTGGAAGGTCTTTACATAATATAAAACAAAGTCGCTTTTTGCGTGTGTTTGTCTGTATATTCGCTAACTCCTCCTATACCTATGCCACACAACGCATTTTGAAGCGATTTTCGCCATCAATAAGATAAATTTTCGCTGACGGTTTATATATATATATATATATAAAACCAAATTCAGTTTTTATGTAAGTGAAATAAAGTTACTACCTACGCTAAACCGTAGCCGTGGTGTAACCGCTAGTTTCTATAAAATGTTTTTTTAAGCAGTAGATTTTTTTTCCTTCACGGAACCTTTTTAGTGCGTGGACACCAAGCACTTACCCATATAATTTATATTAAAATATTGCGATTTCTGCTTGGTCGTCGCGGACATTGACGCGACATGCTAATCGCGTGTTTTGCAATTGCGACAATACAATAGAGTTCGTTGATCGACTCGACACGATTAGCCCGGTAGAACTAAACATGTAAATCGCCAATGCTTTGTTTTAACATACAGAATAAATATTATTTAACACACGAACATAACATTTACTTTGAACGAATGATAACGCTATGAAGTAAAAAAAACTAAAGCTGAGAGTGGCCGCCGTATCTAATATATATTACACACACATCTACGTATCTGAGAAGTAAATTTTATTTCTTGCACCGAAATCCGAAATTTAATATTAAGCCACTTTATAGAATTACATATAACAATAATGTAACAGCAACCCATAAACGTCCTACTCCAGGGCTTGGCCCTCCCATTTATAGGGGAACGGACATTATATTCGCACCACGCTCATCTATGGCGGCTTGGCAGGTTGACACATTAGTTATCTCGTTGCGCAGGTTTAATCGCGATGTTTTGATTTTCACGTGGTACCTAACTGTAACAATACGCATATTAGGTTCGAAAGCTGCCGAAGTTGTGCATACCTTCTAGCCAAGATCCGAGCCCGCGCTTTTGAGTTTGGGACGCGAGTGCGGTAAAGTACTACATTTTAATTGCATGGTAGTAGGTTAATACAAATTTTTCAAAAAGTTTAGTATATGAGTAGTAAGACAGCGGCTGTTCAGTTATTTGCATATGACTGAGTTCAACGGAGCAGGTTATATAAGTCCTGCTCTCGTCTGGTTGAGAATTCAATAGACCCATAAATAGTGCGAAGCTACATTTAAATAAGTAGAAAACATAATTTTTTCTCTATTCGTATTACTCTCAAGTTGTGAGAACATTAAAGTTTTCGGTAATTATGAATAATGCAACACAGCTGAAACAATTTGCTATGGATCGAATTAGAGGAAGCGTTCCTGAACTTCCTGAAGTATTTGGATATGTACAGTGGCGGAATAATATGTTTGCCAGTTTTCAAATTGATTCATTTAACGTTCCGCGAGCACAGGCTACCTGTTTAAACTAAGTCACAGAACAGACTGTTCCACAGAAAATTATGTTTGACAATAAAGTTTAAAATTACTTAGATCAAAGTTGTTTGATTTTCTATCTTGTCGAAGAAAATTGTATAGCGATGTATAAAACCTTTTTATTCGTTTTAGTATTTTGATAAGCGTACTGATCTTTGTTTCTTATTGTGAATCTCAGCGTCTGTAATTGCCAACATTGTAATTTTAATTTTTTACGTTTCTATATATATACAAATAAATAAAACAACTTGTTACTAAATGCATATGAATGTAGTATATTCGAGTAAATAATTAATAATTTACTGTTTATATTTTTATTTGTTAGAATACGGTAGACAGGCTAACAGCTCACCTGGTGGAACGCGGTTACCGTCGTCTAAGGACACTTATAACATCGCCACAAAGTCGCGGTCGTACGCAAAAAATTGAACGACACCCTTTAAAAAAAAACCTATTTCGCATTGTTTAAGGAAACTATATGTCACATTTATTACTTTTTATTTTTGGTTCCGATGTATGTACTTATGTCCTATTAATACAGTTTGATTTTATTTATTAAATGATTAATAAGCCGAATCGGATCGGGCACATGTCGCGCATGCGCTCTGCCCGCCCTCACCTTGTGGGAAGTAGGAAGCTCCAATCCTTTTATTGGACTTTGTAATTAAGGAACCCTACCGTAATTACAGGGGTGATTGCTAAATATAATTGAACTCTTTTCTTTTTGAAACCACCGCGCTTCTTCCGTTTCCTTAAATAATCCAAGGGGAAATATAATACTATAAACATTATGACTAGCTGAAAATATATTATCAAAATCATGGGCATCGCTATGTTAGTTCGGATAGCGACAGAATTGTAATTATTCAACCAGCGTAATTTGGAGAAAATAGAATGTTCTCGAATGTTATCAAATATTTTTAATTGCCGTTAAGTGCTAGACGCTAATTAACTGAGCATACACGTATGCAGCGAAATAATTAACAATATGATTAACATTTTTAATAAATTAAAAAAGGCAGGTAATCGTAAATAATTGTTTTTTGCTAAGCTTTATTTACTGCCAACAACCTAGCTTGTTGCTAGGTAGTTGAGAAAAATTTCTAAACGTTTTACACAATAAGTATGTACACGTTTTATATACTAATATTATATATCTATTTATAGTGCATATAGGTATGTAACTGCAGTGGTATCAATGCAGTCAATGTATGTTTGACCCTTTATTATCCGAGAATGAAGCCATTATTACGAAATTTAGAATATTCGATAATGAGCATGAACATAAGATATTTTACCCTAAAATAGGCTAGGCAAATTAACTTTGAAGTTTGCGTGATTACGATTGTAGTTGAAAAAAATATTATAATCAATGATAACCAACCAATATATGCACCTAAGTCAGTCATTATCATCCGAGCGTTAAATCCCAGTTGCGTACAGAGCGTTCGCTTCGCAGTCTGGGGAAGCTATGCCATTTTCCGGGACTAAAAGTATCCATGTCCATCCTTGGTATAGAAAATATACCGATTTTTAGTCAAAACGGTTCAGTAGTTTTCCTGGAAAGCATAATCGCCATACAGATAGTTACTTTCGCATTTATAATATTAAATAATACTCCATTAAAATCTTACAATTTAAGGGCAGAATATTGCATTTGTTAGAGGACGCCATTTTATTTTTGGGTCATGTGTGGGGTGTTTTCACCACTTTTTCCAAGATGGCGGCCGGGGGACAAGGGTGGCAACCCCACAAACTTGAGGTTAAGCTTCTATTGACCCCCCACACATGTCCCAAAAATAAAATTGCGTCCTCTAACAAATGCAAAGCCCATGTAACATTTCAATGGAGTATTATAACCCTTGCGGTATATATTAGTTTAAAGTATTCCGTATTCAAAAAATAAAATGTTCTTGTATAAGGACAGGATTTAGAGAAAAAATGTAAGTCTAATGAAGTTTCAAAAAAGGATCTGAAGTTGACGCAAGCGAAACCAAACCGAAACCTTTAGTTAATATATCGAATTTCCTAGACTTTTATCATATTTACAAACCAGTATTACGCATGACGAATTACTGGGTTATCACTATTCAAGCTAAACAGTGTTTAATTAGCGACTTGGCCATTTAAAGGGCAATTTGCATAGAGCGATAGCGCTATCAAAGATACACAAACCAAAATCAACTCATTGTCGTAGGTCACATTTAGTAATCTTTTGTTACAAGAAGATTGTTGAATGTTGCAGTTTTCTTATTCTTTGAATATGCGTTAGCACGGTTTGTGGATTTAGCCAATGTATTCTTGAATATTTTAAATTAAGAAGACCGCGATTTAGGCATGTATACCTATTTACCACAACTAAATCGCAAATATCTTAAACAATGACCAGCTAAAAAGCACCTATAATAAAAAGTTATTTATGAATACATTAATGAAATTAGATGAAGCAAAATATGTGTTTCAAGATATTAGTAATTGGAAATTCATCATCTCTACTCCTAACAGGCATGATATATGTAATGTATGATGTACAAATTAGAATTCCTACAGCAAATAATCATTTCGCTAAAACATGATTTTCTACATAAACACAATTCTTTCTTAGAAACAGTGAATATATTAATGCTATTGTTCAATATCAATAAAGATATAAGTTTTGTAAACTAATATTACGTAATAAAACAGACCACCAAAAATGCGTGATATAGTTTTAAAGAAAAACCTATTTTCCGATGATTTTAAGGGCAGGATATATTTGAATTATCGTATCGTTTATTTTCATAAGCATAAACCAGAGGCACACAAATAAATGCGAGCCATTTTAGTCATTTTAATAAAAACAAAACTTTATTTGTCAAGATAACAATCACTTTATACGACTCTTATCTTTTAGTACTTGCAATTTTATTATATTTTCGTGCCGTAATTTAAAATGTAAATGGAATATTTTTCAATTATGTGAGATTCACATGAATAGAAAGGATTGATAACATAAGGGTTAGTGTTTAAACTAAGCTATCGGAACTCTAAAAAGACGAAGGTTGGCGTCCTCATCGTGGCTTTAAATCCCTGTTTCGTTCGTATGTTTGGAGCTCAAAGTCCGCTTCTCCACTTTCTTTTCTAGTTCGGTTTTCGGTATCTCTCGCGAGTTCGTTCACTAACAAAAACTTATTTGAGTAAATAGTGCACATCGCTTCTACGTAAAATGTATTTGCTACTGTTTATAACAAAAAAGGTTTTATTTGTTTTTAGTTTTAAATTTAGTAACATTTCATATAGAGAAAAGTCATTCACGATAATATATTATTATACAAAAAACCATTATTTTATTAATTAATACAAAATATTAATATATAATAAATAAATATTCCCTCTCCATCAGCCTCCACCACCACCCTCCTCCCCCCTGGTCTTTTTTAGTATTTCATCTACAGTGCGGAAAACTCAAAATATTGAAAAATTGGCTTCATCAAGATAATTGTCAAGTATATTTTGGAGAACTTCTTCCACCGCATAGATAAATTGCCGGTTAAAAAAAAGAAACTATAGTCTCTTGGCAAATGCAATCTTGCGCTGAATGCACTAGGTACCAGTAGTTGAAGTTGGATTGGGTCCAAGTATTTGTATTAACGACGATATGTAACCATTGATTCAAATAAGCAAAGAATTAGAGATAGTGATTTCTCTGAACTAATTAAGTCGTTATAATGAGCGAAATAGATAAGCAGGTGCATAATAAATAATGATAGGGATAGAATCAATATTAATTTTGGAAATTAAGAGTAATGGTCAGCCTTATCTAGAAATTAGGTCATATGCACACACAATAAACAACAATAGAACCCAATATACTAGAAAATGCAAAATAGTTGCCTACTATGTGTACCTAGTTGTTGAGGGTCAGTGGCTAAAGCGGTCGCCTCTTATTACAGTGGCATGGGTGTAAATCCCAACCGTGGAGCATAGATGTTCTAATATGTATATTATTACAATTACACTGTGCTTGCGATGATGAAAAACATCGTGAGGAAGCGTCGATAAAATTACTCATGTATGAAACCAAATTGCCGATTTGCATTCTAAAAACGCAGCGGGTATTCTGTCCATTTGTTTAAAATAGGGTGCTGGTATCCAGCACTGGAACATTACTGGGCATTAGCCCAGAAACATTCCACTACTTATAATAATGCGTTATAACATCAGTTATTTTTTAAATAAACCGAAATTTTTTATGAGTAGAAAGAAAACAGAAAACAAACTTAACATTTTATTACTACATAGGTACATAATACTCACATTTAAAAATACGTAATTACAATACTTGGCAAAAATTCTCGGCTTTATCCCTTGAAGCGATATAACCTGATTGGTTAGTTCATTAAATTTACTCTCAAAGCCGTAAAGGAAGGAATAAACGCAAAAACAAATCTGTATTCCTTGATTTTTCATAAAATATCCCCTAAGCTATAATGTGAAAATGTTAGATAGAGAGGTAGATAGTGGCTAAACAGCTTGAGCGCTGTTCAACTCTCAAACAAGATTGAACTTTGAAAAACTTTATAATGTAAACATATACCATTTGTAGGCAATATCATAACGAATTCAGGAAACGACGTCACGTGTGGAGCCGCGCGCGCATCGGCCGCCGCCGCAGTGCAGCCGAATGCGCCGCGTGTTGAGGCAGGCCAGACTTCGCCGGCTGCGCGCCACACCAACACAAATGTACCATCAACAAATTTAATTTTAATAAATAATCTTTGATACCTATTCTAAATGAACACGAGACCTTTCCTTCCTTTCGTATTTCTGGTAACTGGTAGATGTATACTAGGGCAACAACAAAACTTATTTACAGCTGGAAAAGTTAGATTTATCTTGGCTATACGATTATTATTTATAGAAAACTGTGTAGGTACCCTGATAAAATTTATACGTATCTAATACACTTTTTGGATATACTATGTGGATGTGCCTGCGATTCTGTCCACGCTTGACTTGAATAAACTAATTTATGCACTCGAAAAGCTACAAATTGCTTCCAGGAAAAATTCCCGGAAGCAGTTTGTAGCTCCGGGGAAAATGTAAAATATCACACATTTTATTAAATAAGATTTGCTATCGAGCATTGAAAAAATTATATCAAAATTCGTTTTTTTCTCAATCTTGACCAGATTGAAAAATAATCGAAATTTTAAATAATTCTCAGAAAAATTCCTGCGGGATTCTCATGATAAAAAATAGAGCGGACTAAGCATAAAAATTTGCTCTTGATCCGTGAAAACCGTGTTCAAATCGGCCCAGTAGTTTTTATATGTATCCTAAAAAATTGAAAAAAAAAACAAAAAAAATCGTCTTCTCCTTTGTTCATATAGTTAATTCCAGTTGTCTTTTCAAATAGCTTCAATGTACAGCCACGGTATGTTTATAATTTTATAATATTATAGAGTTTGTTTTCAGGGAGTAGGTACTAGGTACTATCGTTAAAATGTATATGAAATTTAAATTATTTATCAACGTAAGAAATATATCATTCGAAAAAAACATCTATTATTTTAATTGGGAGAACTAAACCCAGCACATAGAAGTTTATGGACTAATATTAATTTAGGCCAGATAGAGGACATATAAAATATAGCTTGTACTGTTTTCCAACATTTTATTGTTGATTTAAAAAGAAAAAGTGGCGAGAAACTCCCCAGCAACATGCTTCATTCACTGAACATACTAATATAACTCTCTTTAATATTTTTCTGTTGGCTGTACATCAGCGGCGGTACGACAGGGCTGCATCATGTACCTACGACAAACAGTATCCAAAGCATATAACGGTAAGTATTCATGGGCCATAAACTCAATGCATTCGTTGCAACGTGGTGTGAGACAGACTTACATCTTCGTTTTATCCGCAGTTCAATTAAAATGTGTACCTATGTAGTACTTATAACATTGTTTATTAAAGGAACTGCATATTACCTAAATAGTACTTTAAAAAAATTCATTCATGGGATGAAATGCTGCGAGTCACTTCTCTTTTTGTTTAAGGTGTCACTTTTTATTATACTACAACTACTATTATTGATGCGAAAGTTTGGATGTTTGTTGCTTAGTCATGTTGACTGAACATATCGGATATAGTCTGGAATAGCAAATGGGCTACTTGTTATACCAGATTTTCATTTATCGCGAACGAAGCCGCGAACGACAGCTAATTATACATAGGTGTCGCATATCACATGCAGTTGGTACTTGCCAAAACATAGTAAGTATATTAACCTCACTACTTATTAATTCCTCACTTAAATCAGCAATCAAACACAAATTATATTGTATAGCCTCCTTGGATTTGCTTGAGTGTAATGACGTACGAAATCATAATTGTAAGAAATAAAATATTTTCATTTTATCGTTGTTTAAATAGTAATTAAAATTATTTGGTCTGCTATTTCAAAAGTAAAACAACTACAAAGTATTTTAATGCTCGCTCATTTGTATGTAAAATATTTTGGAATTTAACAAAATATGTTTAAGACTTTTATTAAGGCATCCGCTACTGTCTTCCAAAAATGCATCTATTTACTGTAATAAGCACCAAAAATACTTACAATATTTACAACAATTGTAGCAACTAATACAAATATAAACCTAAATAAATATGAATAAGGGGGTTACATACGATACGTGATACAAAGTCAAATTAAATCCAAATTCTAAAAATAAAACCTAGGTAGTTAAGGTATACTTATCTAGGTAACTTAAGTTAAATTTAAATAATAAAATTTAGTGTTAGACCGCGGTCAGTAGCGAGCGTTCCCAAAATACTGGCAACGTCGCCTAGTCAGACGGAGGTGTAAACTAGCCTTTATAAGAAACTAAACACCAATGTTGACATAGTACACTTTGAAATCAGAGAAACGGCAACTAAATAGAAAAATCCGGTCGTCGCAGCAACAACACTAGTTAGCGAGTTTCGGCAGGACCAGTAGAGGGATGGAAGGACCAAAGGGAGGGGGGAGTGAGAGGCGTCAAAAGTGCAATGTCCTCGCTAACATCGCCGCCATGCCCGGCCTCTGCTCCCAACCAGATTCGTTTACATTTTTGTATTACGTATTCAAATATCTTTTGGTTTTATTACTTTTTATTTTATAACCGATATTATGAAATACGTTATACAAAACAAAACGATTAGGTAACTGTAGGTAGTTTCAAGAGACCATAAATTGTAGAAAAAACTTGTAAAAATTATAAGTTCCGCAAAACCGGTAAGTACTAACCTAAATGTAAATCATATTATCAATATTGCAATTAATGAATGTTATATATTTTAAAATAATCAATACTTGCACATTTGTAAGTGAACGTGACAATGAGTAGATAATATTAATTATTATTACCAAACATAGGATAATTTTATGCTGGAAAATTGCAATCCTTTGTTTGATACGAAAAAACTGTACGCAAAAACGTCCCGCGGAAGCTCTTTTATATGATCTTAAAATAGTTCTAACGAGCTAGGTTTTATAAAAATTGACACTTTATTTAAAAGGGCCAATTTTTCAATAATCAGATAAAATAGGATAGAAAACACTTTATTGTTCACCAAATAAACAATTACAGAATAAATAATTTAACGGCAAAACAAAAGGCGTCTTAAAGCGATCTCTTCCAACCAACAACCTGACTGAGACGATACTTTTAACAACTTATATCTAGGTATAATTAAATTAAAAAGAAGTAAAATAAAAGTTATATATCAGATAAATTATAACCTGACTGAATTTAAAAGTGAAACAATTCGAGTGTTTTATTTGTGCAACTCTAGTATTTAATTTGTCCTATGAATAAATTTTAACTGATGATTGAAAAATCGGCCCTAAGTCGAAAAAGATCGACCGATTAAAAACTACTACGTTCATGACTACGTTGACATGGTAGGGAAGCTTAAGCCATAAAAGTGACCACCTTCAATATAATAGGGAGAGAGAATCCTGTTACCACACATTGCAATCTACCCTATACATAGCGCACAGTCGAAGTTATACGCATGAAACAATAGGATTTTACTATCGTAATGTTCTACTGATGTTTAATTTGATCATGGTTATTAGAAACTGATCTGTCGTCAATTTGGGAAGTCTAATGACACTGCGCACTGTGCGGTTTTTTTATCTCTCTAAGTTTAATGCGATATTTGAAATTAAGAATCGATTAGTCAGATTGCTAGTCACGTTTGCTAACGTTTGCCTGATAACAACATTTATGTATAACTGACTATTTTATATTAAATTTAAAGTGTAGTTTTGATAACAAACAAGAACTTTCACAACAATCAAAAACCTAAAAGACTGATAAGTAAGCAATAATTTCATATTGTAAAGATCTTTCATCTAGGAAATTATAGTAAATTTTATGAAATGTGACCAATGCTGTTAATTCATAATTATAATAAGTTCTTGATACTCGAATTTTGAGCAATGGCCAAGGGACAGGCGTGACTCGTGAGGCGTTTAAGTGAATGTGCAGAGGAGCGCAGCGCGCGGGGGAGGGCCGCTGGAGGACCGGGGGTGTGGGAGGTGTCGGTGCTGCAGAGACTTGACCTTGGGGCAGGATCGAGCCGATAGTCGCGGTCCCTGACCTGACTATTTCGAGTGGCAAGTGCGGCGCTGCGCCGCGTCCGCGCCGCGCTGCATGCAATGTGCATACCGAAATAACCGCTTGGTCTGCGCCGTCCCGCCCGCGCCCACGCCGACGCCCGCGCCGCCACGACGAGGATGTGCTGCCTTATAGCCATGCGCGGCACGCCTAACACGCACTGATGCAAGGGTAAAGAGTTCTGTTACATCGACACTTTGTAAACAACGACCCTTTTTGATCATTAAAAAATTTAACTAAGCTATACCTATAGTTAGCTAGACTCTTTATAGACGCTCCTTGGTTATAAGAGTTTATCACTGCTATTATTATATACTAGTATGTCCCATAAAATCTGCATTTGCGTTTCCATGACGTTTGTTAATCAACTGCACAGGCGGCAATAAAGTAACGCGAATGTGACGCTACATTTTTTGACTAAATTCGCCTATCCCGTCGAAACGACGTCATTTATTGGGATGTAAAGTATCCCAACTGTTGGCCCGGGATATAAGCTAGCTTTGCAGCGAGGTTTATTTAAATTCGTGTAGTAGTTTTCAGGTGATCCTCTGACAGACAGATAAAATTCTACAAGTTGCATTTACGGGTTTTCCGGTGCGAATTAGCCCACCGGGTTTTATTCTCATTTTTAAATTAATTCTATAAACTCGACACTTCCGGCTGTTATTACTATATGTATTAGGATATGCCTGCGATTTCGTCCACTCTTTACGTGAAATGTATTTAAAAAGAATGTAAACTATCGTTTTTATTCATCCAAAAAACTAAAAACCGCACCCTGGAATATTCCCGCAGGATTCTCAGGCCAAAAAATATAACAAGCATAAAATTTTCTATCGATCAGTAGAGAAATCATATTGGAATTCGACTTTTTTAAATCTGGCTATTTTAAATCATTACCGCAAAAACTCCCGCTAGATAAAAAGTAGCGCAGATTTTGAGTATAATAATTTGCCGATTAGCGAAAACCGCTTTGAAAGCAGCCCAGTAGTTTATTCGTGAATCTCGACCAAACAGACTAACCGAAAAACAGACAAGAAATCTAAAAAAAATTGCGTCGTGTTCTCCATCGTCTATATTATAGTCTTTTCAATAGCTTCAATGTACAGACGCGGCATTTTAAGAATTTTATAATATTATAGATTTCACCTGGAGAGTTTTAAGAGGCTATGATTGTATAGAAAATATGGAAGAATAATTTTACTTCCATGCTGAACATACGTCCAAAAGTTCAGGAATTTCATAACAAAAAGTGCTCTAGCGGCGATAAATGTCATTTCGATAGTTTAATGAAAGGTGTTAGAGTAAACGGTGAGAGCGGCCGGAGCGGCGGCAGCTCGGCGCGCGGCTTGATGGACGAGGGAAAGGGACTGTCAAGGCTGCAGCCGATGCACTTTCACGAGACGCGATGTGGCACCATTATTATGCATCCATTATGCGCCACATCGTCTTCATGACTCTAGAATTTTCCTTTGACAAACCACTAATGTGTATAAAAACATAATTTAAGGAAATGTTATGTTTTTAAAGTATTTACCTGATCTGAACGTATGAAGTATTATTTCCTTTTTAAGTCAAAAAGTAACAAATGAAATTTGAAATCTTGTTATAAAACTATTAAAATCGGTGTAATTTCAATTTGACTATTGTATTTGTACATTTAATATCAATATTGCATTGATTGATAATATCGCATAATAGGCGGCGCAGGCGCAACAGTCGCGGCTAACACAACGCACACATAGATACAGTCGCGTGTCGGTGAAATGGGGGAATAGGTACGAGTGTATCTGTGTTCACCCGCGCAGTGCTCAAGGTCACTGGCCAGCAGTGACGCGTCCCATCAACCGAATTTAACATGACAACATGTTGAATTAGTTCTTTCAGAAAATATTGTTGCTCATTTATATCCCTATTAACACTTCAGTTCATACGGTATTGCAGATTTGTACTATGGATATTAAGCACTTGATGCGGATATCAGAAGAAATA
The DNA here is from genome assembly GCA_012273795.1 of Dendrolimus punctatus. Lineage (NCBI taxonomy): Eukaryota > Metazoa > Arthropoda > Insecta > Lepidoptera > Lasiocampidae > Dendrolimus > Dendrolimus punctatus. Next base: position 11,085,033 of record CM022529.1, on the reverse strand, counting down.
AACTTGCAATTCAGATAAAGATATTTAAGCTAAACGTTTTTTAATTGACAAACAATCATTATAAATGACTAACTAATAGAATATAACTTACTACTTGATACATATGTTAGTTTCGATATTAATTAATGTATTATGAAGAATTACGTAAGTATTCTTAGGTTCTTGTATAAATAAAACATCATAATTATATCGGACAAAGAGCTTTATAACTAATGTCGGGTTTCTATTATGTTTTATTATCTGAATATCCATTCGTTTACCTTACCATTGGTAGAAAATGAACATTGATTGTATGTTAAACTTTAAGATATAGGAGCTAGACATGTGTTTTGCATAAGCTATACAATTCATTATTTTGGTTTTTGGTTTTTATCCCTAAAAATATTATAAATGCGATACTAACTATGTTCGTTTGTTGCTCTTTCAGGGAAAACATACTGGATCGATTTCGTTGAAACTCAGTAAATATATATTTTCGATGCCAATGATGAACATAGGATACTTTTAATCGCAGATAATGGGATAGCATTACGTAAAGGTTATGCAAAAAAGTAGGATATGTTTCCTATCCTGGTTTTGTTTCTTTTTGGGATTTACCATTTTTGTCGTTTTGCTTATTGTGGCAGTTTTGGTAGTTTTGGTCGTTTATGTAGTTAACAGATAGACAGACGGGAGATATATAAATAAAACTAGAACGGGTTGATATAGGGGATATGTTCGCGATTAACGCAACTACTTCATTCCATAAAACCTTATTACATCAACACAATACCTATATTATTAAAAGTCACTCATGTCACTCGCCTTACATACGTTTAAGTATCAACAACTAATAATTGCTATAAAATCTAAAACCAAATAAAACTTGTGAAATCTATAAAATACTAGCTGTCCCGGCAGACGTCGTCCTGCCCGGTAAAAAATAGGGGTTGATCGTAGAGGGTTGAAAATCTAGGGTTGTATGTATTTTTGTATGTTGTATCATAAAAAAATAGAAATTAAAAATTTTGTCTAAAAAATAAATAAAAAAATTTAGGGGTGGACTACCCCTAACATTTAGGGGGATGAAAAATAGATGTTGGCCGATTCTCATAGATACCGGATAAGCACAAAAAATTTCATCAAAATCGGTCAAGCCGTTTCGGAGGAGTATGGCAACGAAAACTGTGACATGAGAATTTTATATATTAGATATAATTAAGATCGCAAACCTTTCAATTTAATATATCAAAAAAACAGGGGATGAAAGTTTGTATGAGAGACCAGTCATTTCATAAGTTTATAGATATAGAAATCATAATCTATAAAACTAGAATGTGTCTATCTGAATACCAAAAATGAACATCGATACTTTTCATTCCGGGAGATGGGATAGTTTGCGATACAAAATAAAGTAAATCTTCCGGGGGTAAATAGCACCAATATAAACATTTAATAAAATCAAACTTTTATTAACGCCTGCTCTATAAACAAGAGTAAACTCTAGTTAATAATAATAGCTTAAGTGTATGGAACACTGCCTCTTGTTTTACCCCTCTAAAACTCTTTTTAGGGTTAAGCTCGCCTTTGCACATCACCACTATTTTGTATTTTTATAATAATTATGTCACTATTTTGTTATAAGTAGCATAGTTTATCTGTTGAGACATCTCGGTACACATAGATAGACATGAAGTATGATTTGGAGGGCGCGCATTGGGCGAGGGTGGACGCGGACGGGTTCTGCCGAGTGACTTTGTAACGTCCGGGAGCGCGGCCAACGACCTGCCCAATCTCTGTTGCATTAGCATGGCGAGCAATATTCGTGTCTAGCCAATCCCTAGTGAGCGTGCATCCACGCTCCTACCACGAGCTTCTTACTCGCCTAGTTACGTTGCTAAGGAACAAGTTTATCGCCTCACAGATTTCAAGCCACTCAAAAACTTCCTCGATTGTGCACAGATTGCATGGATATGAAAACTGTTTTGACGATGATTGCGGATAGAATATACTCGCTGCACTTAAGTTTTACAGCAGCCCACATTTGAGTGGTGCAGGTTGATATACCTTTCTGTATACAAAGGTGCAGACAGCGCATTTGTTTTGCCTGTGCAAAATGTTGTTTACGTAATATACTTTTCATATAAAATAAGCTAAAGCGTAGCCTTTTACACGTAATCTGTTTGGACTATAAATTTTAACCTAAACTAGTGATGATTACGGTAATTACCTTGCTTGGATGTGTCCGAGTGTTGGGTTCGTTATCAGAACACAATAATAGTATGACTTGCAAGAGTTCTTTTTAATTTATTTATTATGCTTTACGACTGATATGCGTTGTTATCGACAATACCAATTCGAATGCATTAATGAGAACATATTTCGTAGTAAGTGCTCTTGCATATTACGCGATCATGTGTGTGCGTCGGTTGTGCGTCTATCCTTACAACGAACTTAATCAGCGCTGATTGATTAAGAAATTATATAACAATAGTTCTACTACAGTGAACTCTATAATTTTACTTATTTTTCAACGAACTGTATAGACTTCTATCTATTCTATAATTTCGTAATACCGCAATGTTTTAAGACGAGTCTTCTATTCGAGTATTGCGCCCCTCCTGTCTTGACGGACGGTGAAGTCCTTCGACAGACTATGGAACTAGCTGTGATGGGAATATCTGTTAGAAAACCAGGGTCATAGATTTAGCTTACAAAAGTAGAAAGCTGAAGTGGCAATGGATTGATCACGTCTATAACAGAACATGGCCCGCGGATCAGTCAGTTCCTGAAGCGAATACCTCGTCTGGTGTATTATTATGTATTGTATTGTACTATTACTAGTACAATACAATACTACTACTACTAGTTGTAGTTAGTAGCTGAATAAGGAACGCGGAAAACGGGAATATATCTATGGCACCAACTTAAAGAAGACACCATATCGTCAGCGTCAGTGCAGGACTTTGTAACGACATTTTTTGGTGGCATTACTTTTTTCGGCAAAATTGTTATATATTACATGTAAATATACATCTCAATTTTGACGAAATAAGTAATGTCACTAAACATTAGTTACAAGACCCAGCACTGATGCCGACGATATATCCAACATGGACATTGCAATTAGCTGACGATGTAATCTACTACTTTAACAACATTGGTATGTGTTTAATAGTTATGTTCATAATATTACGTTTATATTATTATTGTATTCAGTAGATATATACCTATGTGCACAAATCAAATCGAATATGTTTTTTCAAAACATGGCTATGCAGTTGGTATTTTTATTACCACTAGAAGTCCCGACAGACGTTGTCCTGCCCTGAAAAAATAAAACTCTAGGACCCGATCCCAGGGCCTCCTACCGCCTTTCAATTATAAATAAATAAATAATATAAAATAAATAAATCGGAAAATTCGTACATACACTTCTACGTATATTTTTTATTTATATATTTAATTCAATGAATATAGTCTTAGAACTTAAATTTTAAGAATGATGTTTTTGCCTAATTTAAATTTACATGCATACTTAACAGTACAAAGTTGTGAATCGTATAAATTATTGCATATTAATGGTTTATACGTTCGGAACTTCCTGTGTGGAAAATTTGCAAAGTAAATGTAATGCGCACGTTGAAATCTTTTGATAACCTACACATTCGCGAAAATAAGTATCTATACCTAATATTTTGTTTTGGTATAAAAACTTTCCGTGGTATGAATCAGAATACGAAATTTCATAACAATCTATTAATTTAGATTGGCTCACGTATACTCTGAATACTTATCTTAAAGATATCATGCAATTTTCCTAGATAAATAGCTATCATATTTTCATCCCTGTTATCAAAACTTATATTCCACGAAATATTATATAAAAAATTTCATACCCAGATTCGTCAGAAAAAAACACACAAACTAACCATTCATAAAAACCATTTTCTTATTTATATGTATCGAGGGCTTCATAACAAATGGGCGTATACGCAAAAATGCATTTTTTTGTTGTTTACTAAAATCTATGCATACAATTTAGAAAGTCTTACCAGTATGGAAGTGTGCCTAAATAGAAGGGATTTTGGATTAAATTTCAACCTTATACAATCAACTAGTTTTATTTTATTCACAATTTTGTCCCTTGTGTAAAACTACATTTTTGTCTGTACGCCCATTTGTTATGAAGCCCTCGATATGTACCAATATAACTAACATAAATACATACATACATAACTTCACTCCAAATCCCTTGCGGGGTAGGCACTGACAACAGAGCGCCATTCAGGCTTATTCTTACACACCTCACTTGCTTCTTTGACATAAGTAAGTAACAACATAAGTAATAACATAAGTAGTCGTATTTAATTTTAAAATTATCTATATTATATACGAGCGTCTTAAAGATCAGAGCTCTATTGCACATAATAAATCGGTGTAAATGGAAAATGAAATTGCTCTTTATTTAGACTAGGATTAGGTATTACTTGTAAGGATTTGCTATTTATCATACAATAGTTTTGTGTTCAAATTAAAGCAGGTATTTTAGTATATTAAATTTATCTATTATTATTTTTTCCAAATCATTATTTTCAAATTTCAATAATTATTTCATAACATATTATGTACTTATTTTAATTTATTCGAAATATGTCTATTCTTTGTTTTCATGGTGGTCTAATTATAAATAATATTAAAATATTAATTAGTTATTTTGTTATATTTTTCTTCTGTGAAGGTGACGTTGCTGCTAGGCACTAACGGAAGACCAGCGTTGGTTGTTATCAACCAGCATCTGCTGAGTTAGGGCCTGTTTAGAGTTAGTTAAGTTTTTGGTTTTATTAAACTGTTTGTGTATTTTGTAATCACTTTGAATAACTCTAAATAAACATTATTTTCTTTCTTTCTTTCTTTCTAGTAGATATTTCAGTTAATTAAATAGCTGGTTTATGCGTAATTTTTTGTTAGTATCTCTACTTACGTTGCATTGGTGGAGTATTTGGGTGTGCAGCGAATGAGCTGACGATGCTGTTATCATTTTGGTTTTATCACATTGGATAAAAGATCAAGTTCAAAGGGACGCACATTACAATCGATACCACACTTCAAAGAAAGGCTTGTGTAAAAAAATCTATAAAATCTACATAAATATAATATTATCAGCTCCGTACCACACGAGTTTCAGGCGTGGTTTTTAACAATGATTTATGAGTGTGTTTAATACGTAATTATGTTAACCTTGTTAAAAGTTGCTATTATAAAGGAGTTATGCAGGAACGTATTGACTCGTACGCATATCTATGTCAAAGATTTTCGAAACAACAATAAATAATTTAGAATTCCAGATAATCACGAAATTATAAACTTAACCATGAGACAATTCAAGCCTATTCGAATTACCAGAGGTAATAACTTGTTTACAGCAAACATAATTGAATTCGGTAGCATTGGCCGAACGTAACAAAGAGTTTTTATGTCACTGAATAGAAAATAAATAGCTTAAAAAGATTTGCATCTATTTGCATACAGTGTCATTACCCGCGAAGGGTCGTAAGTCCTGAATAGCACTTGTATTCACAGTACGGTGCCGCTTTGTGAATCGTGTTGGCCAAACCCTCGCCTCCACATTGGGATTTTTTATACCTGCGAAGTTGTCTTCAGGGTACCGTTGAAAAATGGCCTGATTTTGTCATGCCCGTCTATTCTCTTGTATCTCACAGATAATATAGGTATACTTGGAAACCATATATAGCTACGTATATGCACTTTGTAGGAGATGTGTCGTTTGTGAATTGATAGGTGTTTCGAAGTTATGAAAACATACACATAAGTAATGGACAGCATATTTCACCTGGAACAGATAGGTTAAAACAGTAAAAGACGGCCTCAGTGGATGAGCGGGCAAAGCCTTTGCCGGCCTACCTCACTGCAACGCAGAGGCTCCGGGTTCGATTCCTGGTATAGTAAATTTCGGAAACGTATTTTCTCCGTTATTTTCTTTACATTTTTTTTTATATACATACATACTATATACAAAAAAAACATATATTTAAAAAAATATTATTATTATAAGTAAGTATATAGGCCCTAACTAAACAACACCCTACCAGTGTAGATTTAGTTGCCAAAATACACTACAGTTAGGTTATTTTGTTTAGTAAATCTTGCAAATTAATACCGATATTCATAAATACCTGTAAGTCAATATATAGTGTATCGGCTTCTAAACAGAGAAAAATTTAAAATAATGTGAGATTAGTAGTACCTACTTAAGAAGCAAAAAAAAAATCTATTTAAACAAGTCGTGTTAAATTCTTTTCGATTTATGATGTATTGTGGGAACCCACAGAAAACGCAGGTTGTTCTCTTCACAAACAAAAGAGTATTAGGTAACTACAGACTACCGACACTCTTCGAAACCACACTTCAATTATCAAATGAGGTAAAATATCTTGGGATAACCCTAGACAACAAGTTAAACTGGAGCAGTCATGTTGACAATAAAGTCAATGCATCTAGTGTGACCTTATGGCAATGTCGTAGGATGATCGGTAAGCGATGGGGACTTCATCCCAAACTCTTTCTATGGCTCTATACAGCTGTGGTCAGACCCATGCTAACTTATGGCTCTGTGGTTTGGTGGACAAGGACTAAGCTTACGACCTGCACGACCAAACTTCAGAGGCTACAAAGACAAGCGTGCTGTGCTGTGACGGGATGTATGAGGACTACGCCCACCGCGGCCTTAGAAATAGCTCTTAGCATACCTCCACTGCACCTGTTCGTACAACAAGAGGCAGCAATGGCGGCACTAAGATTAAAACACCTGAAAACTCTTAAGTTTGATAAGGTAAGACATTTCAGCATTCTCTCGGAAGCCTGGTCCAACTCACCTCTGGTGGAAGCAGTCAGTGACAGAATAGAGAAGGCCTTTATTTTCGATAAAAAATACAAGGTTGAACTCGAGAAAGGTAACGACAGTTTTCTTTCCCATCATGAGCTTAACCTTTATACGGATGGGTCAAAGACTAGCTCGGGCTCAGGCACGGGAGTCTTCTCGGAAGACCTAAATATTAACATATCCGAGCCCCTGGGTAAGTTTAATTCAGTATATCAAGCAGAGAGCATGGGAATCCTGCTTGCAGCTAAAGCAATCGTAGCTAGAGATGTCAATGATCATTGCATCAGAATACTCTCTGATAGCAGATCGGTACTACAAGCCCTTAGTAGCAGGGTTATTTACTCAAATTTAACATACGAATGCCACTCGGCTCTAAATGAGGCGGCAGGTAAGAACAATACCTTGACCCTTCAATGGATCAAGGGACACAGTGGTGCCCGAGGTAATGATGCGGCAGATCAACTGGCAAGGAGAGGTTCCGAAACCCAACCGGTTGGACCGGAACCTGTCCTGCCTTTGCCACATAGTTGGTTTAGAAATCACATAAACCAAAGGACAAGGGCACTACATCAACAACTTTGGGACAACCTGGAGGATTGCAGGCAAGCTAAGTTGGCAATGCCTCGGGTAAACCTGCGTTTCTCCAGGAACATCCTAAAGCTCAGTCGGTCCAGGCTGAGACTAGTTATTAGCGCGCCACTGGACATGGCAATTTTAACAGACATCTTTTCAATATAGGTGTCACCGACAGCCCCCTGTGCAGAGCATGTCTGGAGGCAGAAGAAACAGCCGCCCATGTCCTGCTTGAATGCGGAGGGGTGGCACAATACAGGGCAAAGTATCTGGACGCCCCAGGTGGCCTCCGCGAAGTCTTCAGCAACGTCAAGAAGCTGGTCGACTTCCTGGAGGAGCTGGGCTGGATGGAGTAAACCCTCATCCACCCTCGCACGCAAAATAGGCGCTTTGTCGTCGAGTTGCGGAAACCGCCCGTTTACAGAAGATGTATTGTGGGCAGCTCGGCTACGGGACCCGTTTCTACACGTAATTCGACACACACTTGACCGGTTTTTTAACAACATCATAAAACTGGTCATTGCGTAATTTTTCCGCATTGTATATAAACCCTTTCCGTTTGTTTTTATTGCACTTCTTTTATTCATCCGTCGATCTCCGAGTCGGCATCTTTGCAGAGTTTGACGGAATTGTGCAATATTTGAGGCTTGTTGTAAAATAATAAAAATGGCGCTATTATCTGCAGAAAACTTGCGTAAAGGGTTTAATATTGCGGGTTGGGGGTTTCTTTTATTACAAATATTGCTAAATGACCGTAACGGTAAAACTGTTACAACCCTTTCTCCTCCTAAAGTTGCAATGAAGAGTTATTCAAAGTCTGTCAAATGGTTTAAGATAGCGAATGTTTGTATTTTTACTAGCCATGTCCGCCACGCTCTTATCTTTTGAAATCTTATACCGATTGAAATTAAACATATACGAGAAATTTAGATAAAGGTGTTATTTTTTATATATAATAGATAAAATAAATAAATAAAACAAATAATACAAGCATTTAAATATATAATAGAAACAAACTTACTTTTACGTATTTATGTGTATATGGATTGTACCGAATGTCTAATTGATAACGTTGAGCACTTTGTACGTCCTACAAGTGATATGGCAATAATAGTCGCGATAAAATAAAAGGCCTTGCACAAAGGTACCTAATCTTATCACGTATATCCCATCTGCACTGCTGATTCAAAAAACACCTACACGTTATTGATATTTTCGAGTAAAATTTGTTATAATTTTTATTAGTAACACGTTATCATAAATTATTATAAATAGATAGATAGATAATAATAACTCTTTTTTGTACACCAAGGCAAGGATGATAAATTTAGAACATAATTTTACAATTAATTAAAGACACATTAAGTGCCTTTAATTATAAAATAGGAACATAAATCATACAATATCCTGCCTTGTCGCTAAAAAATTACCTTCAACACTCAACCTGAGCTTGCAGGAGTTCAGCAGACAGACAGACGGCCCACTCGATGGTAAGCGGTTACCATCGCCTATGGCCATTTGCAACACCAAAGGTGCTTCAAATGCGCTGGAACCTGGTCACTAATACCGGAAAACAACTCAAGGTTGTTATGGCAACATAGTTTAGAACAGGGGTGGTAGCCATCCAGTCGGACAAATGTCCTACCACCCGGCTGTGGGTTGCTTTATCGCCTCTTACGACAGGCCGCCCGGCCGCAGGAAATTTTATTCTTTCTCCGTTCCTGCACGGATAAAAGTGCTGCATTTAAGAAGTAATTTTAACTCTAAATAATAATTTTAGTTTAGGTTATAAATAAAATACATAGGTATGTCTATCTACAGGTATGTCACTAAACTCTAAAGTAATAGACCAAAAAGGCATTCACTCAACTGCGATGAGAATGTTGAGATGGATGTGTGGTGCTACAAGAATGGATAAGGTAGGAGGTACTCATTTCTCATATGGGGATCTTAAAAAGCTGCACTCCTAACTAAAAATTACAGAGGAAGAAGACTATGGTGGTATGGGCATGTGATGCGGTGGGGGAAAGTCATGTAACAAAAATAATATAAAACTTGAAGACTGATAAGCACAAATTTAAAATCAGGCTAAAAATGTATGTGTGAAGGGTGAAAATTATGATAATTTGTGGTACAACGGAAGACGTATGCGACACCAGAGAATATTTGACAAAATAAATGAGAGAGGGTGAAAGAAAATAGAGACTAACGCAGAAGAAGAATATATACGAATAACAAAAACATACTAACGCTTTTAAATCCTATTTAAAATTATTCATTCTTCTTTCCAAATCAAACTCATTTTATTGTCAAATACTTTGTTGGGTCTGGTTCCAACACCTTTGGCGTTGATTTTGCCGATGTCGCCGTAATACGAAAAAGGACAGGTGAACTAGCGTAGCAAATGACCGGTACATAAATTTAATTACAACAAATTCATTTATTTCCATTTGTTTTTAAAGTGTCATTATTTATGAGAAAATATATTCCCGTAGACCAATTTTGCCAAAAATTGGGTTTTAACAAGTTTCTTTTCAATTTCATATTACGAGTATGAGATCTAAATTTTCTAAGAATCGATACTAGAGCGACATGTAGCGAACAAGTGGAAAGTAACCTTCAAGGCATACTACTGAATACTCTTGTACCATGATACTCCATAATATTTCAATATATTGTACCTAATAAAAAAAGTATTACCTAATTAAACTTGTCACATGAACTTTAATTCCGTATTTTATTAGAATACTGAGTCTGTGTCAAAATTTGCTATCGAATCTAAGCACTACCTCTAAGATCACTCAAGAAGTTAATAAGGACATACAAAGGCTCCGAAAAGCTCTGAAAAAAACCGATTGTGTATAAATACACATAATCGGTGTTTTTTTCAATAAATGTATCCTGGCTTCAGAAATATAAACATTTCACTTTTCATTTTCCCGCTCAGTTCATGCTTATTACAGGCTTGAAACCTGCCAAGGTTATTTTCTATCTATAGGAGGTCTAATCGATCGCCGCCCTTAGGTATGCTTTTTCAAACTCCAATCCTCCTTCAACCGTTGTACGTCATTTAGTTATAGGAGGCACATCTTACAAAAGCCATATATTTCATAAATAACTTTATAATAAAACAATACAAATGTGTATTTAAAAAACGAGAAATTCCATTCATTCAATAGGTTGTAAGCCTTTTTAAACATCTCAATTGAGATTTTTTTACGCTAAAGTGTTTAAAACTTATTCACTGATTAGCAATCCCCAAACATAAACAACAAAGCCTAACTGTTTTTGAGAAATAAAACTTTCTAAAGAAATGCTATCCACACCGGCGCTTATGCACAAAAGTGCCGACATTTAATATCATCCCTTTCAAAGGCGCCGACTTTATGGTACCCTTCTCGAGTCTAACCCCGTATAACCAACAGATTTGTGCAAACCATAATATCTCTTATCATTAACAGCGTGTAGCGGTAATACCTTTTCATAAAGAACAACATATACGATTAACAATAGCTATACTTAGAACAAATTCAAAGAAAGTGGATCAGTTATTTAAAAAAATGTTATTTTAAAACTCACCATCCAGCATAAACACATTCATCATAACTGTTTTGTATTATAATTTTGTATTATATTCCCTAAAGTTTGGATCCATATTCTGCCATAGTCAATTTTGCGGGCAGAAAATATTCTACTATTTTCTTCATAATTCAGTTTTCCATATGTAAACATGATGAGATATTTACTGCAAAGAGCGTGAAAAAGGAACAAACATTTTTTTTATTCCTGGAGTTCAGCAGACAGGCAGACGGCCCACTTGATGGAAAGCTGTTATCATCGCCAATAGACATTTCAACACCAAAGCTGCTACAAATGCGCTGCCGCTCTCTTAAGGGAGACTGGAACTTGGTCACTAATGCCGGAACACAACTCAAGTTTGTTACGCAACATACTTTATACCAGGGATGGTAGTGGTAGTCGGGCAAATGCCCTTCCACCTGGCAACTATACAAATATACTTACAAACTTACTTTTATATTAGGTACTATGACCTACCTATAAATTAGTATGGACGTATCGATCAATATATTGTCTATTTGTTTGTACACGGTGAGCGAATTTTCCCTTTCATTACAGAGTGACAAAATGGACCTAAAATAGAATCGATCATTATTATCAAACACATAAAAAACAATATACCTACATATAAATAAAGTGTATGCCTAAATCGCTCAAGTCCATTACGATCGAAGCCACACAATTTGTAGAGAGGGCATAAAACATTTTACTGTTTGACATGGCCGAGGCAAATGACAAAAGTCAATCTACACATCAATCGCCAAACATTGAAAATTCGGGAGGTAGCACGCGACTACTCAATAATGCACGAAATATCGATGTGGGGCATCACACCACCGCGAACAAAGTGCGTGGACTTACATGTGTACCAAATGAACGTACCACTTTTATCACAGCTATTATTAATAAAGAAACTGTCATCAGAAAACTTGATTACATCGTAAATTAGGAATAATAAATATATATAACATTAATTAAATTAAACTACTTTAAACATTAAAGTAAAACTAAACCGACAAAATAAATCCCTACTAATCCCTATTAATATTATAAATGCGAAAGTAACTCTGTCTGTCTGTCTGTCTGTTCCGTTTTCACGTAGAAACTACTGGACCGATTTGGCTGAAACTCAGTATATATATATTTTCGATACCGAGGATGAACATAGGATACTTTTTATCCCGAAAAATGGGATAGTTTCCGGGATAAAATGATATTTGTCTGTTTGTTTGTTATGCTTTTACGGAAAAACTACTGGACCGATTTGGCTGAAATTTGGTACGTATGTAAATTAAATATTGAGGATGGACGAGGGATAATTTTCATTTTGGCCTTTTTGGTAATTTTGGCCTATTTGGTCATTTTGGCCTTTTTGATCATTTTGGTCATTTTGGCCTATTTGGTCATTTTGGCCTTTTTGATCATTTTGGCCAATTTGGTCATTTTGGCCTATTTGGTCATTTTGGCCTACTTGGTCATTTTGGACTTTTTGATCATTTTGGCCTTTTTGGTAATTTTGGTCTATTTGATCATTTTGACCTTTTTCGTAATTTTGGCCTATTTGGTCATTTTGGCCTATTTGGTCATTTTGGCCTTTTTGATCATTTCGGCCTTTTTGGTAATTTTGGCCTATTTCGTCATTTTGGCCTACTTGGTCATTTTGGCCTATTTGGTCATTTTGGCCTATTTGGTCATTTTGGCCTTTTTGATCATTTTGACCTTTTTGATCATTTTGGCCAATTTGGTCATTTTGGCCAATTTGGTCATTTTGGCCTACTTGGTCATTTTGGCCTATTTGGTCATTTTGGCCTATTTGGTCATTTTGGTCATTTTGGACTATTTGGTCATTTTGGCCTTTTTGGTCATGTTGGCCTATTTGGTCATTTTGGCCTATTTGGTCATTTTGGCCTTTTTGATCAATTTAGCCAATTTGGTCATTTTGGTCTATTTGGTCATTTTGGCCGACTTGGTCATTTTGGCCTATTTGGTCATTTTGGCCTATTTGGTCATTTTGGCCTTTTTGATCATTTTGGCCTATTTGGTCATTTTGGCCTACTTGGTCATTTTGGCCTTTTTGATCATTTTGTCCTTTTTGGTAATTTTGGCATATTTGATAATTTTGACCTTTTTCGTAATTTTGGCCTATTTGGTCATTTTGGCCTATTTGGTCATTTTGGCCTATTTGGTCATTTTGGCCTATTTGGTCATTTTGGCCTACTTGGTCATTTTGGCCTATTTGGTCATTTTGGCCTATTTGGTCATTTTGGCCTTTTTGATCATTTCGGCCTTTTTGGTCATTTTGGCCTTTTTGGTCATTTTTGCCTATTTGGTCATTTTGGCCTTTTTGGTAATTTTGGCCTCTGGTCATTTTGACCATTTTGATTATTTTGGCCCTTTCGATCGTTTTTGCCTATTCCGTCATTTAAGCCATGTCGGTCACTGTGGTCTTTTGGTCATTTAGACCATTTTGGCCTTTTTGGTCAAGTTTTGTAATTTATTTTGTTGACAGATAGACGGGGTATGGTATATATAATTAGCGATATAAAATGAAGTGTATCTTCTGTGGGCAAATACATAAAAATGTAATATAATATAACCTGTAGTACTTGCTCTTGAAACAAGAGACACGCACTAGAGGTTAACCCGCGGCGCAGCCGCGGGGTAAACTCTAGTAATATTATAAATGTGAATGTAAGTTTAGTAGTAAGTTATCATGAAACTTTGTACACATATTCTTGGAGGTATTAGAAGTAACATAGGATACTTTATATGAAAAAAAAATCCACGCGGATGAAATCGCGGACAGAATCTAGTACATTCATAAAAAAAGTCTCGAAATCGCTATCCAATCGTAAACTTAAAACATGACATGAAGTAATTTTGATGGATCTACCAAATTTATTAAATAGGATTTACAATAGTTATATATGAGAATAACTTAACTAAATACTTAAAAATAAACTCAATTATAAATAAATTAATATAAAGAATGTAACAAATCGCTGCCAGAGGGACTCGTGCCCAGAAGGCTGGCTGCATTGCCACGCTGTATGGCAATACCGATACGTTGCGCAAAATACGAACATACAATATGACATTAATTTAATTTATTAATTATTATTAATTGAACTTTGGCATTACCTCAAACGGTTTTTAACATTCAACATCGAGTCTTCGTGCCAAGGCGTGTGAACTCGTATGTTGATTTTAGTAAAGCAATGTGGGTGACATCGGCAGTAGGGGCAGAGGGTTGCCAAATGACACGTATGAATTATTCACACTAATTTCCCCGGAACATTTGCGTGTTGAAGACAAATAGTTGTCGTCCAAACGGACCGAGGTCGTAGCCTTTCCGTAATAATATCATTCTACGCTCCTAAGATCATGTCTTGTTAATTTGATTTGCTATTTCAACGATACATTTATAAAGTATCTGAGCTGACGACTCACTCTTAAGTTACATATATGACTGTACGATTGTCAATTATCTTCTTTCCCAGTTTGAAAGTTATGTAGATAATAATGTTCATGTTTTCTTTTATATTCAAGGTTCTTAATATTCCCGCTTTTTATAAAAATTAAACGATAAGAATTGAAAGTCTAAATAGCGGTGGGGGTGTTGCGGTGGTAGTAGCCCCTCGCATCAATTATTCAAAGGGCGTATTTTGGTCACGAGGACGCGTGGCCAGTCAGGCCACAACAAGCCATCACTATCTGTCCATACACGTCGTTATCAATGGGTTGCTTTAGTAATTAATGAAATAAAAACATTTGTGTATGTTTTTATTTCATTAATTAATAATTATTGGCATCCCACACAACATACCTATTGCATCGAAGTATAGCAGAGGAAACGGTTTATTTAGGAGAAAATTACAAATAACGCATAAGAGCATAGGTAGATTTATATAGCAATATAATTGCGATAACCTATTTACATTATTCTCTCGCTGAATAAATGATACCTGTTTTTCTACTTTTCAATGTTTATAATACTATTTATATTTATCTTACACAAAAATATCTACATATTAGCGGTAAAACCTTGGCCTCAAAATCTTCGAGTAGCCTCGGTGGCATGTTGTTCAACAATCTGTTTAGGTTAAAAATATCGCAACCAACAGTTAATAATGTTTAAAGCGATATCTATTTTATTTCTTATCTTATTAAAATATTTATATTTTACGATTGATTTCAGTTTGTACATTAGCCGTAGTTATCCTCCAATAATGATGTTTCATGGAAAAACGTTATCATTATCACTTGAGTAAATTCAGTAGGTATTAAAAGTACTAGGGTATCACAGAAGCTGTTATCAGTTTGTCGTTGTGTGCAAATTGCTGATGTGTGCCATTGAGAATTGGCAACGCCTTCTCACGAGCCGCTTGCCAAAATGATTCATCAGTCACGGTTATCCTATGTTATATACTTGAGTATATAACGGAACGTGTTTATGGAAGGAGCTCTGACGTTACATACTAATCAGCACAATGATGTTACGATTCTCTTATTCGTTGGTGTAGTCCTAGTACGCATTCTGTTGTCCATTATAGTACAGAAAATAAAAATCAAAGAATTCCTTGTTCAATATAATCTAGCAAGAGTTAGTTACAAAGTAATAAACATAAATGTATAAATGTCAGTTATAAGTATTTTTTTTATTGCAGGTGTTCAGCAGACAAGCAGACGGCCCACTTGATGGAAAGCGGTTACCATCACCTATGGACATTTATTTATTTGCAAGACCAAAAGTGCTACAAACGCACTAAAAGTTTAAATTAAACGTAATATCACATAATCCGATAAATGTAATGTCTTGAAAAACTGATAAAAATATCATGAATCTAAAGATGATTTTTTAAATGTTTTAACTAACTAGTTATGTATTTGCCTAATCAAACACACAATAACATTATCCAACATTTTAATCAACCTTGTTCTTAAATAATCTCTTTATTGTCATAGTCTCCTTGTAAATTTAGGCGAATTTTGTAACAGAACTTGTCAGTTAACAAACAAACTTGAAAAGACAACTGTTTCGTTATATGACGACGAGTATAATAGATATAATTGTTATTTTATTTTTAAATTATATGCATGAATATTTTTATTACAAGAACACCTAATATAGATTAAGAGCGATACGTAACAACAACAGTAATGAGTTTATGAACTAGTATTAGATATGACTTGTATAACAATGTAACTAACTATAATACTTTTCTTGTATCAATTGTAAATATTGCTTTGACTGATCTTATCATTATAGGAATAGTTTTAAGTATAAACATAAACACCTCCTTGCTGTTTTGTACTCCTAGTAGAATTGTGCGAAATTGACGTAACTTCTTTATCCACTTTACGAAGTGAAGAAAATAAATAAACAAAATTTATTTTCTTGGCGCACGCGTCTACCTCGGAGACATTACATCGGGCTAGTTGCACCAAAAATGTAGACGTTGCAAATATTTTTGCAAGGTTGAATTAATATATTTGTAGGTCGGGGATACCCACAGTGACTCGGGTTGAATGAATTTGCAAATTCTGCGCTAGACTTTGGGTTGCCATATATGTCCGATGTTTCGAAACTTACGTGATAATTAACATTGTCTGGGACGACTGGGTCTACTGGTACACAGGGAAATAAGAATATCTAAGCCATCTCATATTTCTAAACGCTACATAAATACCACATAAACTTAATATTTTTACATAATTTAACACAAAAATCATGCGCTTATACTTCTTATACACAGTTACCGCCTTATTTATTATAGTAACATGAAGTTTATGACATTGTGAGAAAAGTCTCTATATCATTATAGAAGTTAATCATTGAAATCATCTTCATTATTGCTATTATGAAAAACATTTTTTAAACTTCATTTTAACGAGCCGATAAACACCGTATAACTATTGTGCATAAGGAGTAAGTATGTATATACTTATTGATATATCTGTATGATATTCAAATAACATTCGCAAAAAACATTATTGAGCACTAATTAATCGATGTGAGTACAATGATTACATACCTATATGATTTAAAAGAAAGTTCGGCATTTCTTAATTTTTTTATCAACTGGTAACACTGGCAATACAGGTCTATGTCTGCTGAATGTAAATAGGTACTCAGATTACATAACAAGTTTTTATGTTTATGTTTTTTTCTACACGTATATCTGATTTACTAAAATCAAATCGCGAAACATATAATTGTGATTGTTCTTTTGTTATCTCAGAACGTGAACGATTTTTAATTCTATAAATACGTTAAAAATTTCTTAGAGAAATAAAGCCCATTATGTTTTTTATGATATGAATATTGAAAACATGTTTAGTGCATATTTCGCGATAATTTTATGTCCATTACAAAATAGATGTCGTTTAGAAATGAATTACTACTTTTGAAGAGAAACTTGTTTATATTACGATTTTTCGCTCACGATAAAGCGTCACAGTCACGTGGTCTGGTGGTGGTATTCTTACATTTTTAAACTCGTGATATCTTTAGAATGGAATTTCCAAATTGAATAATTCAAAAAGTTATATAAAGGTATTGAAGCAGTCTTGAATATGAAGTTCTTATCAAAATAATGAAATTTATTTTGATAAGAATTAATACCAAGATACAAATAAAGCCTCTTCTAGCGGCGGCATGTTAATTAAAATTTTAAAATAAAAGAACTCTTATTGTGTCATAACTATAATAGTTAGATATATAGTGTCGCGACACTTTTTGTAAATAATGATGTGTTCTGCAAAGTCGTAGTACTTTCTTTTATTCTATCATCAATAGTTTTTGCTGCGCACGTGATTTTAGGTATTTTTTACACCATCGGCAACCTTATTGGAGTTTTAGTAAGGACCCCAGTTGCCATTCGTTTTTCCACTTGTCCGTTGCGATTCGTTTTTCAACTTATCCGTTGAAGTTTCACTTCTAATATGTGTCCCAGCACACATTTCGATTTTTTGTAAGAACCTGCACTGAATGGCTGTACATTTTCAACAGAATATTTTCTTGTTATTCAACGTAGGAACTGGCAAAATGTGGTCATCAGTTCTTTAAAATATAAAGAATACATTCAAATTATCCCAAAATCATTTCATCTAGGCCGTATTTGGAAGTACACGTGATATAGAATGTAAACGCCTCTAATATAGGATAGGTCAACGCAGATAAATCCGTAAAATAATATCATATCATTCTGCTTTGGTTTTGATTTAATATAAATCACGGCGATTGTTGATGATGAACTAATAACATTTGTAAGATCGCCTTTAGGAACTGGACGAGGTAAGCATAAGACCAGTATATCTGACGAAAACTTCTGGAAGCTTCAGTAGTGCATTACGTCGGGCTGATGACGACAGCGAATGTTGTCCCAACGACCAGGTATATTCTCTTAGTCAAATTTTAGCAGTAATATATATGCCATCTCCGCAACAATGAACGACGATTTGATATCCCGATACAAAACGCATGATTCAAAAAACAGAACATTGAAGATGTTAAAAATTGTGCATTGATGAAGAATCCAAGCATTAAAAAAAATCCCCTTTTCGTTGTACCAAATCAAATCCAACCGGTTCTGGACTGGATTACGTAAAATAAAATATAGGTTAAGTTATTGTTAAGTAGATGTGGTGATCGTGGGCCATCCAGAAATTACGTCACACGAATTTCATGATTTTTAGATTCTTCCCCGTCCTTGTCACAGCTGGTATTATTTCCCTGAATAATTCCGCTACGGGGGGCCTTTAGCTTGCTAGGGAGCAAAGGATTCACGACCCCCGTATGACGAAGTGGATGTGTCCTGCTTCCCGGGACACATTCAGGCACTTTTTGCGCTGGATCGGACTGGGCGTAACTCTGTTCTAAGTCTCAGCCTTTCCTACACAAAAGCGCGGGGCACACGGGAGGAGGGGGTTTTTAGTGGGTAGTAGGGCCACTGTCCGTACACAGTTTCTCTGAGTCGCCACACAAGCTGGAGTCGATCGCGGGTGGATTACTTTTGCATGCAGTAATGCCGCCCCCGACCGACGTGATTCTCACCCTAGCCAGAACCCAGTATTGTGCGTAAATCGGTAGCATTTTCCCTCGCCTTAAAAAAAATAAATAAAGCTGGAATTATTTGTGAGACTCTTCTCTCCCTAGTGTGAGTGATTTTGCAATTTTACATCAAGAATTATTAAATAAAAACTGAAATATTATATTCATACAAGACTTGGAAATGTTTTGAAGTTTTTCGTTATTAGTTCAAATCTCGTGTTTCAAAGCTTAAATAGATAACATTTTGAAATCTGACGTCATGAAATTTAAGACCCTTCACACCTTCCCACCCACCACAGAAATGCCACACTTTGTTGAGCTCCTTAATCTGTGACGTAATTTTTTTATACCTGGAGTACAGCAGACAGACAAACCCACCTGATGGAAAGCGGTTACCGTCACCTATGAACGTTTGCAACACCAAAGATATCACCAACGCGCTGCCGGCCTCGAAGAAATTATGTGACACCCTTTTTAAAGAACCCCATATTGTACCGCTGTGGGAAGACCACGGCTGGCAGCTTATTCCAAATACCCACGGTGCACTAGAGGAACATTCTAGAGAACTTTAGCGTACAAGAGCGAAGCGGCTTTAGGAAGTGGGGACGAACGCCCAGTCGATGGCGTGCGGTGCGGTGGTAAAAGTAAGACGAAAGCACCAATCTGAACAGTTCCTCGGAACACTTTCCATTGTACATTCGGTAGAATACGCAGAGAGACACGAAGTCTCTTCGAAGGCCAAGCGTAAATCGTGAGTATGGGATTTTCGACAACGCGAACGGCGCGCCGTTGAATACAGTCTAGGGGATTTAGCCGGTAAGCGGGTGCCCTGGCCCACAAGTGTGAGCAGTACTCCATATGCGGCCTCACCTGGGCTTTGGTGAGGCCGCCGCCGAAAATTTATGGATGGCCCCTCGTTGTCATTGTATTCTTGGATAGAACTGATATTAACAGATAGTTTGTACTCTATAAAAACCTGATTAGAAAGCATGCAAAAATATTATGTTAAAGCAAATTTACAGTTTACTGCAGAGTGTAATTATGGACAGTCCGTTATCGCGGCAACGACGGGTCTTGTTATCGGGCGTAGAACGCTTTTTATCTGTGCATATGAATCGTGCGTGTACATTGCGTTTTGCGCGATACGCACTCTGCTTGCCACCAATAATACCACTTGTGTTGCACATAATATTTACTTTTGCAATAGCATAGATCATTTCCTTTAAAATTTAAACGTGATCTTATTACGAAATAGAGTGCGTTACGCACATTCTAGAGTTCTGCTGATATGACATTATTGATAAAACTGTGCGTGTAGTCACTTCGCAATGTAATAACAAAACTATCGTTTTATGTGCAATTTATAATCTTCTCTTTCTTATCTAAATGTGTCTTGCCAATCTTTGTGTATTTATGCAATAATGAGTGTTTACGTATATTCCAGTTTCAATTTAACCATTAAGCAAACAGGCTCTAAATGAAAGACGGGCGGGCCCATATGATCAACCTACTCCAGCCTCAGCTAAACTGTAACGGTCTTATTCACATTGAGTTAGATTGAGTTTATGGTCTTCTTTAAAGTTTGTAAAGAAGGCTACAGGTAGAGCTTGACTGACTATAAACAACAATGACAACAAAGTTATTTATTGTGCTAGCTCGAAATGTAAATAGATTACATGAGATTTCTAATACTACACGCAATCAATATCTTGTATTATAACTATAATTTATTTTTAAACAAACACAAAAACTCCGACCTCAATTTGTTGATTTCAAAACTTCATGTTTACATATATCATTAAGAATAGGGAAAAAATGCGTAAATTTTTATCTTGCATTTTATACCCAGTTTGTGTAGTGGGTGAAGTTGTCATTCTAATTTATATTTATAGAGCTGATAACACTGCTACTTTTCTAAGAAATGCATTACGATATCTAAAACGCTACGCTAAAATTAAGTTATATTTGTAAAATGTATTCAAAAATATATATCTGTGGCTGTCTGTGTCCACGTTGTTAGAGTATAAATAAATACTTGGAATAAAAGGGATCACATTCACATTTGCAACAAAATAGTCATGGGCAATCTTTTCGTGATATAAAAATGAGAAAAGGGTTTTATACTAAGCCTTTTGAAGCGGGTCCAATTGGATATGGACAGGAAAACATATTTGCCCGCTGTTTTTGCTATTATTTGGATAATAAAACTGTCACTTATATTACATTTTACGCGTAAGTGATATTTATTTTGTTATTCGAATGTTTAGGAATGTTTACTGCTCCATGTATTTTAAGATGAAAAAATATTTCTTTATTTTTTACTACATTCTTAGTTTCAATAGAGCGGGATCTTTCAGTGTGAGTGTTGTCTGTATACTTAGAGAAAGATCCATAGAATTTATTATAAGTTTTGTATTTTTAGACCTAAAAACAATTTTATTTCCATATTCATCGTCATGTAAAACAAAAATAAAAGCTATATGAACAATTTTGTTACCCAGACTAACGTTCGTGATACTTACCTGTTAGTAGCCCATATAAACGGGACACATGATTCAAAAATGTCCCAGTGATCAGAGGCCTCTCAGTTCACGAAGAGCGAGCGATACACTTGCGCAAGATGGATTAGCGAGTATCACACATATACTTACTCTCGATTTAACATGTTAGTAAATCAGTTTCCTCACATTTTCTTTCACCGTCGGCACGTATTTTAAAGCAAATTCATATGAAACAGGTGATATATGTGCCGACCCCAAATAATTGGGATATAGTGAAAGAAAAGAGCGAGAAAGAGAGATATGTACAGCAAGTAACACGTACTTATGATTCGTTAATCTTCTTTCCGTCTGAAAATTTGCAAACTTAAGGAGATAGATGGGCTAACAAGGTCATCGAGCCATAAGTTCGCGCTTATTTGCTCGCACGTCTACCACCCACTTTAAATTCTTTAGAATTCGAACCCCACCTTATTTAAATAAGATGGTGCATCAATTTTCAAGCCACATTTAAATATGAATAAATAAATATCGATATGTGAAATTAAAGAATAAGAAGTACAAATGATCATAAATAATCATCTACATTCACATTAGATTGAAAAGCTTAATTCTTGTCAGTGAAGTCTCTATTCTCGGCCAGCTATGTCACTTCCTTGTGCAGAACACATTTTTTTTATTTGATCAATAAACGCTCTTCTAGGCTTTTTCTTCACTCTCCT
Source organism: Dendrolimus punctatus (assembly GCA_012273795.1). NCBI lineage: Eukaryota > Metazoa > Arthropoda > Insecta > Lepidoptera > Lasiocampidae > Dendrolimus > Dendrolimus punctatus. The sequence goes on along the minus strand of CM022529.1, from coordinate 11,062,725 downwards.
ACCTTCTACTTCGCCTTTAATTATCTTAAGGGTGTCGTGTCATAGGTTAGGCATAGCGACATGTTGGGCATAGTTTAAAACCTATGCCCTAACATTTTTCCTCTGCTTGCGTCTACTGTCTTTATGATTATTAAGAAGATGATTTTTGATGATTAAGAAAAGGCTAATTTCTTTATACTCGTGTGTAAGAATAAGCCTGTATGGCGCTCTGTTGTTCGTGCTTACCCCGCAAGGGACCTGGCGTGAAGTTATGTATGTATGTTTATACTCAATTTCTTTTCATACCCTTTCAATAAGTCTTTTGTGATTCCAACTCTTTTTTTATACGCCTCCAAAATGTCATTGCCACGCATGTCTTTAGCTTGTAGCTTTTCTCGATCTCTCGTTAACTATGCCTACAACCTTTCAAAGTAATGCTTCAAATGCAAATTTTCATTATCCGTTTTTTACAATGTGATATTTGCGATTGACTGATCGTAATAGTCGATTTTTACTGATAAAAGTTATTTTTGCAATTGTTATTCACGCTATGACTGTTGTAATACATTTAGAAACTGTTATTATAGCAGAAACATATACATTTTATTCTAACGAGATAAAAATTATTAAATACTTATTCTGTATAAACAAGCGCAACGAAGCAATACAACTGCACCAGCATTACAAAATTGCACATGCTATGATAATGCATGTTATTCATAAATAATTGCATGATAGACTCGTATTTCTAGGTGTGGCGAAATAAAAACGTGCAATATTTACCCTAGCGGACGAGTTCTCAATAAAGCGGGGCAATTATAATAAAAATACAATTCTGACCGCAGCCCTCATCCCCCATGGCAACGATTGAGGGGTTTTGGCGGATAGAACAACCGTAAAACATCAACATACAAGGGTTGCTATACACGTATAACTAAATCGAAAGTATTATATCCAATACGTTTCCACAATCCGTAGATATTTTTTGGATTTAGAGTTAGGAAAAAAAGATACCCTATAACCTTCTTAAATTGTTAAAAGTTTGTAGGTAGGTACAACTGGAGTATAAACTACGCTTCGTTTGTGTAATCTACATTTTTTCCGAAACAAACGGTAGATACTGATACCTAGTTATGTGCAGAGTTTGGGAGTAATCGATTATCTGTTATTAGAATGGACAAACAGTATTTTGTCAGCGACTTTGTTTGTGGGCATTCGAATAATTCTCGTGTAAGAAAGGGGATAATTATTCTTAAATTGACAATATTTCATGCAATCAAACTCAGTTTTATAACCATAAAATATTTGTACATAGGTATTAGAAACAAAACTAAGAATTGATCTTTATATAAATAACTTTTCATGATTAAATTCTATATACAGTAAATTTAGAATATTATAATGTTACTTACAAATAGTTCAAGTTTTATTCGGTGTGTAAATATTTAAATAACATTGATGCTAATATAATTTTCTTAATAATTATTTGAATAATGAGAACTTGAGATTCAAATATTTCAATAGTTGATAAGTGTAATTGATAGTTTGCAATAAACTAGTTGCTTCATATCATATTCAACCCTGTGACACTATCCCCAGGTGTTCTGGGGACATTGTGCGATATAGACGAGTTTATTACGAATGATACCTGTAATTAGGGCCCACAAACCGACTATCGTGTTGTCCATCTATTCGCACCGACCGGCATCGATGCCATTATGCACGCTCAACGGAAGTAACGTACAGACACATGGACGTATTGATTTTGCTAAAACTAGCCCTTGCTTTACAGAATTAAAAATATTCTTCATTTACTTTGTATCTAGGTAATCTGCTATCGATATTTATTATTAATTTGATACAAAATTGTATTGAATTATGATTTCAATTGTTTTTATTTATCGTTCCATGGTATTTTGGAACGATGAAACTGAAACTGTAATACGATAGCGATGTTTTGTAAGTTAGTAAATAAAATAAATTTTAAAATGAAACTCACGCACACACATGCACGTTAAACACAAAGTCACTCACTCACACTCACACTCTACGCGATGTATTGCTACTGCTTCTGATTGTTGTATTTTGTTTTTTGATTTAAATATATAAATTAAATAAATATATAATACGTACTTAAATGTGAAGAAGCATAAAATAGTAGTATGTAAATACCTATATATACATATAAAAGTAAAATTGCCATCTCCTATGAGGCTGATATTGTCACTAGTGACGAAAGGTTTGTCTAAGTTTTTGAATAAAAAATATATAACTTTTAAAATCTCTTTAATCGTAGAGGAATGAATGGTGCCAGAGGGCTTTCTTGTTTTGCTTTTGAATTCTTACATACAAACATATTTTTGAACTCAAATACGTGAAAAATAAAATTTTAATTTTCATCCAATCAAAACTGAGTATTATTGTAGTACTTCTGGAGAATCATATTGTGAAAATGACATGTGTCTAAATAGGTATACTGGTAAGTGCAAAATATGGCATTAGGTTCCAAGTGGATTCAAAAGTGGGTATTGTAACCCTCCAGTACGCACTAAAGCAAAGAGTCTTCACAAATGCTAAATATCTATTCCGTGTCACTAAGAACTGATATATAAATCCAGTGAAAAAGATGAAATTAACCATCAAGGCAACTTATAATAAATTATAATACTGGAATTGTTATCCTTTATTTTTGTGACACGGAGAAATCACTTTATGTCGTTGCAGTGTGTGGAGAGCGATGTTAGGAGTACATGAGACTCGGTGGCCTGAAACAAAATAATACCAGCTAAAACTTCCCGGAGCTCATCTATCATTTTTGCCAAATTTGCGGGCAAACGTCATAGCCAACACGGGAAGGTGGGCTCCACAGATCTGATCAAATGCCTACAGGAACTCTTGGCTGGTATTATCGTCTAGAATTGTTCGTCCTGTTCTGTTACTTATCTGCAATTTTTTGAGGCCCGATAACAACATATTTATACTTGTAAAACCAGCTCGATCTGAATGCACGAGTATTTTACTGCAAATATCTTTCTTCTATGTTTTATGACTGTGAAATAGAGTTACGAATAAAATGTATTCGTAAAAATTACCCAACTATTATTTATTTTATTAATTAATGCTACTAAAGTACACATTACGAAAGTAGCTTTATATTAATTATGCCTACACATGTCAGTTAAGTTCACTATTTCGAAACTAAGGTTGAATAATTAACATTTAGCGACATCGAAGAACCATAAATCTGAAGGTAAACACATTTTGACTCATTAGTTATGGGCGTGTTTAGTATATATAACTCATGGCAAATTGTTCTACCCGATACATTAATGGTTGATTTCGGTTAAATGATGTAACTCTTCTTGTTCTTCTTGCCAGAGAAATATTAAAAGAAATTGTTGCGGTTCGGAGCGCTATCGTAAGAGAAGACAAAACAACTCACAGCCAAGTGGTATCTCTGAATGGTCTGGAATATGCCGCTGTAACAACCTTGAGTTGAGTTCCAATTGCCCATTTGAGGCCTACAGCACAGTAGTAGCACTTTTGGAGTTGCAAATGTTCAAAAACGACGGTATCCACTTTCGTCAGATGGGATGCCGCGTTAAGCACGTCTTCTCTACGTTCCCCAGAAATATTTTAATAAATATGTCGCTGTACGATTTGTGTGTTTGTATTTAGGAACAATTTTCAAGTATGATACTTAATCAAATTATAGGTCTTTGAATGACGCCAAATGTATAAGTTCTTGTGGCAGTTCGAATAGACACATGTTACTAAACCAGCATTTCCAACACAAATATACAATTCTTCGTGAATAACAATAATTATTGTTTACTTTCAACCAAATAATTTAGTTTTGAAAACAAAGATTAAAAATACAATACAATGTATTTCAATTGAGCATAGCACAGTTTCATTTAAGTTATGCTTGAAATAAAACTAACTTAAAAATAATAATGTATACAATATAAAACAATGCACAGCAACACATTACATACTGGTAATAACTACAAATTTTCGCCAAAAACTCTGATATAATTTATGCTGTACACTCATAATTCTTCTTAACCATAGTGGAATAAATTGAAAAAAATATCACACGAAAATGTTTTCTACTTTCCAATGTATTTTAAAGTTCCGTGACGGTGCAACGACCAGCGTGCAGCGATGGGACGATCTCTCGCGGCTAGCAGATCGGGTCCGCCCAAGGACGTCCACTCTTGCGCAGCCTCCACATTTCCTACGACCTTATGGCGCCTGCTAATAGTACCATTTTCAAATATCACGCACCGTAGATAATCCCTCGGCCCATTTGGTTAGAAAAATGATCCTGTATAAAAAAGATACAAAAAGCAGAGAGATCGCGTTTGTTTTATTTTGTGTGACTATGGACGAAGGCATGATGGCCACGATTTAAGCGGCGAATTTTCTTTGAATTAAGTTTATAGAAGTTTCATTAAAAATTTAACTTAATAATATATGAGATTTTAATAGCAATGTGGTTATTAGATATTAAAAAGTCGGAATCATACATGGTTATACCTAAAAGAGATATTACGAAGATCAATAGTTGACATTTCTTTTATTTTTCTCTCCAAAGATCTATCAAAACGACTTGTTGGCTCTTCGGATAATCAGAGGGCTGGTTTCTACCTCAGACAAGTAGTAGGGTAAGTATGGCGATATAGCGAGGTATTAAGTAGCCAACCTTCTGGAAACCTTACCCATTGACTTCGATGACCTAGGCCAGTATTCTATTTACTATTTTAAGTTAATATACGCATAATACAAGTTAAGTTCTTTCATGGTATTAGTTAATAATTCAATGCATATTTTTCTAATTGCATTATAAACGTCAACTTGTGTTATAGTCGTTGTGAATAAAAAAATAATAATAACAGTAAATATGAAATAAAACTCGTTACATCCATAGTGTTGATAAATTTTTGTGAAGCCATTTTCAAATTTTTAAAAACACCTCTCTGTTTATTTAAATATAATATTTCCATAATATGAATATTGCATATATTAATCAATTAAAACTTAAAACTATGGTATAAATTTGAGATTTTCACGCCGCTGTGCTCGGGTAACCTGATATCCTTGTCCCACAAAAATGATTATTTTTCCGGAATAAACAGTATTCTATGTTCATCCACGTTATCTTAAATTACTATGCAATTACTAAATTTTTGTATTTTTGTTTTTAGTTCATTTGCAAAGAGACAAACAAACAAATAGAATCACTTTTACATTTTATATTAGTACCTAGATATAGACACACGTGTCATTGTAGCTCATGTTTTACAAGTTTGTTTCGTGCCTCTTTGTTTTCTATACCATGACATTATTGACGTAATTAAGTAGATATTAGTAGCACAAAAATTAATATTTATTTCCCCTTTTTAATATAGTAAGGTATTTATGTAGTGCAAACATGCTTAAATATAAAGTAATAGGTAAAACACGTAATTTAGTTTTGATTCTTGGTCGAGATGATGCACCGATTTGTTTTTCTGGCCTAAAGCTGCCTACCCGCTGCATATCACAACATTTACCATGTGCTGAAAGTGAAGAAAACTTTATACATTGATAACGATGTGTGATTCTCGCCCATCTGTCTCTTACCAAGCACACACCCTATAAAAAAGCTAGAACCCAGAAGTGAGAAATTTCTAGACATATATAATAATCAAAATAATTCGTTTTTATTCCTTATTACAAAACTAATTGCCTGCAAATTGCAAATAAACTTAGTACTTAACGAAATAATTTAATTTGCAGTTGCGTCTTTAATAATATAATTAAATAATGTATGTAAATGTTTGGCAGGTCAGCATTGAACAATGGGAGGAAAGAGTGCATTGTTTCACTTCGGTCCCGGGGAGTTTCGCTACAATGAGCCGCATCCGGGGTCGGGCGTAGAAGACCACTCGGCGATAACCAACCGAAAGTGAATATTCATTTAAGTGTTCCATAGTTACGTTATTGTTATCAGGAAATTAAAGGCAACATGCACAGAAGGAGGGACAGAGATAGACATCAGCAATATTAAATTATATTATTATATATGTCGCTGTCTGTGCTCGCTAATAGGTCGCGCGGGATTTGGATTTGGAAGATATGACTAGTCATATTTTCCAATCACTGCTAGATATCTTTTTTTTTAACATAAACCAAACCGACTTGAAACTAAAAAGCAAAAAATAAATAGTACATGTACATATAGATACCGTTATAATTAAAATTTTGTAATCAAGTGACCATTATGCGAACTATTAAACTTACATTAGAAGTAGATATATGAGTTTGCTAAATTCAATACTGGGTACTCGTATGTATTCCTACACAGGTTCCCTTAGTAGACATATAAATGAGATCCTATTAAGGGAGCCTAAGCAAATATGAGAAATCTGTAATTTAAAACAGATCGCAGGGCCTAGCCTTTGAAGCATTTGCCATTCAGCGTATATTTAACGAAGCAGAATTCCGTACATCTTTAGATAGTACAAACAACGTCGCTTTCCTTCTAACTCATCATCATCATCATCCGAGCGTTAAATCCCGGTTGCGTTCGGAGCGTTCACTCCGACGCCCAGGGTCCGGTTTCCTACTTTTTCTACTCCACTTCGCGCGGTCTTCAGCATCCCCCGTTTTGAGACCATTGGCACGAATGTCATCCTTCACGACGTCAAGCCAGCATTTCTTGGGCCTTCCTCTTCGACCGGGACCTGGCGGAGGTGGCATGGCTAGACATTTGTTCCCCACGTAATTAGCCGGTCTGCGTAAAACGTGGCCGCACCAGCGTAAGCGACACTCTTGCAATTTGTCTGCTATGTCACGGACATGAAGACTGCCACGGATGCGGGAGTTTCTGACACGGTCTTTCTGCGTCACTCCACACATCCAATGCAGCATATTCATCTCCGTGACACGCAGTCCTTACTTGTGTCGCTCAAGTACAGGCCACGCTTCACTGCAATACAAAAGGACAGGTCTAATGATAGATTTATAGATAATATAGCTTTCCTTCTAACTATCTATCTTTATCAAACTCCTCCTAAACTACGCAACGGATTTTTAAGAAGTTTTAAAGATATATAAAACCATACGTTTTTTTTATAACTAATGTAAGGGCACTTCCCAGGATTTACCCGCGGCATAGCTGCGGGGAAAACTCTATTACTTAATATTTCTCTAATTAGTATAAATACCAACTTACCAAAATGTAATATTTGCCAAAAATAAAATACTCAATACCCATTTCATCCAACGATAAGTATTTTCTTTTTTTATAAACATTATTTTATAAAAAAATACCTTTAAGCTATGTAACATATGACTGATAAACTGGTGAGTATAATAACATGGCAATAAGTTGATTGTATAGATTATCTCATTGTTGCCTTATTTGATATCTATTAAGAGTGAAGAGGGTAAGGTCACCCCAATAAAATAATAAATTCGGTAAGGGCGCGTGCCAGGATGCTGGTGACAAATGATGAGGTCGACGCTTCGCGTGAAATTACGATTATCTCTTTGTGCTAAATACCACCCTTTCTCTAAATATGCAAAGTAAGTGCATTAATTGACATTAATGAGTGTGCTCGCATTATGACTTTATGAAATGTTATAATTAATTATCACGTCCATATTTCGTTTGTGTTAACAATTTACCTATTTTATAATCATTTTAATATTTTAAATTTGGTTTGATAAATTGAATAGTGCACTCGGATGTATATTAGAGACTAACTAAAAATATATAGTCTATATTTAGAAGTTGGATTTTGGAATAAGCAAAAATGTATCCAATAAAGATGCCTCCCTAGCAGAAGAGGCGCTGATTTGGAGTGAAAATTTAAAATAGTTTAATCAAATAAGTATATGTAACCCATTTAGCCATCATCTTAAACCCCCATAAGCTTAAGTATAGTCGCGGAATGAAAACGTTCATCACTTTAAGGTCGACTTTTGCTTGCACGAAACGAAAGAAACACCACTATCAACATTCCAGTTAATGTTATGGTTATTAAATACTACCCGTGCTTGCGACTTCGTCCGCGTGGAATATTTTTCTTGGAATGCAACATCGGCTATCTGCCAGTGAAAAGTCCCATCAATATCGGTCCAGCCGTTTGAGAGACTGGCCAGAAACTCCAGACACACAGAAAAAAAATAGAAATTGGTTCCTGATATAGGTACCATATACAGTCTCATATGCATTTATTAAGAAGCTGTTATTCTGATAATACAAACAGGCATTTAATTTTATTTATCTGTATATATAGATAATAACTTGAGAAAAGAAAATTGTAATGTTGGCAAATACAGACGCTGATATTAAAAATAAGAAACAAAGAGGATATAATCCCTACACTTATCATAAATTTTAAAACCAATAAAAAGATTTTACAATCTTCTTAGACCAGATATAAAATCAAAAAACTTTAATCTAAGTAATTTTAAACTTTATTGTTAAACAGTTAAACTTGTTTTTTGGACCGATGTCTGTGACTTAGTTTAAAAAGGTAACACGTGCTCGCGGTTTGCTAAATGAATCTATTTGAAAACTGGCGAACCTTTTCATTCCTCCACTGTACACTGAAATTTTTCATTTGTCCCTTCGTTACATAAAATCTAATAGATTTAATATACAAATAAATCTAATAGATATAAATTATATTATTGCCCTAATTTTTTCGCCATGACTACTACGCCACTTACAGCGTTTTTAAAAACACTTTTAAATTTTCCTAAGTTGTCGAGACTAGTATACATAATAAAACTACTTTTAAATGGTTTTAAGCGCGGTAATTTATTTTATAAAAATCAAAGAAATTAGCGCGCTTAAAACCGTTAAAGCGTAGTTTTATTACTTATCTATAAAGTTATCATATTAAATATAATTATGTTTATATTGCCTTAATTATCTAAATGGGTTTAACATAAAATAACGGAAGGACGAATTGACGTCGAAATTGTAAGTATGTAAAGTATATGTTGCTACATGAAAAATAACAAGACGTAGTTTTCGACAAAAACTATGTTACCATATTAAGCGTTGACATTACTCATCTTTGCCATTCCCATATTTTCGGTTGATCAGTTCAATTTCAGATTTAAACGAGCCACCATGCGGGATGACGTTATTGCTTTTTTATTAGTGTTTTTTACTTGCCCCCGCGTTGCAGTTTTTGCTGCGTGTGCGCCGTGGGATAGGTCGCGTAGAGTTGCTGTTTTATGCTGGTATTAGCATAATTCATTTTGTAAACCTCCCTCGTCCCTCATTCGAATTTAGGATCAATAATTGGTACAAAATTATCAGTTTCTACATCTTTCTTAATATATAAATTACGTGTCACGTTGTTTGTCCGCGATGGATTCTTAAACTACTTAAGCGGTTTTAATCAAATTTGCACACCGTGTGCAGCTTGATCCAGCTTGAAAGATAGGATAGCTTACATCTTAATTTATAGTTAATTAGTTAAGCGATACGAAGTTCGCCGGGTCAGCTAGTAATATATAAACGAGAAAGTAGCTATGATATATACCTACTTTTGAAACCGGAAAATGGGATATTTAATCTATGATGTACAGATTCTAAGGTTATATAATAACAGTCCATGAACGCCCTACTACGGGTCTAGACCCGTAGTGGGCGTTCATGTGTTCCCTAGCAACGACCCAGATTGTGCGTAAATCGGTTAAGCATTTTCCCTCGCCTCAAAAAATAAAGCTGCCCGGCCGCAGGAAATTGTATTCTTTCCCCGTTCTCGCACGGATCATACATACATAACAACATACAAAAGAACATATCGGTTATCTTGATATGCCGGTTTCCCCACGATGTCTTCCTTCATCTTTAGCATGTGGTAATTGAAATAATATGTATTAGGTCAGGTAGGATATTAAGTCAGAAAACTGCCTAAGTTATGCATGCTTTCCGGCAAGGTCTCAGACCCGCGTCCTTTTGAATTTGGGACACGACTGCGCTACCATAGCTACCTGCCACTACATTTTATCTTGCAAGAGCAAAATAATTAAATAATCTATTTATTTTATACATACATACATAAAAATACTAGTTTTATATTCATAGTAGTATATGAATGCCGATATGTAAATAAAACTTAAATACATTAAAATTCCTAGTGCTCTGCTCGATATATTCTCTCTTTTATAAGTTATAATATGTACCTACCAGGACTTGTCCATGACTTCGTACATACTTGACTTGAAATTCTTGCGGGATTCCCGGGACACAAATTATTGCAGCATTTAAAAAATGTAAGTTATCGTTTTAGTTGACAGTGTCGGAATAAGCAAATTTTTATTCACTTGAACAACTTTAAATCGCTCCCGAGAAAATTCTCGCTGGATACCCGGGATAAAAAGTAGTGCAGATTTTAAGTCTAAGAATTAGTTGTTAGATCAGCGAACACCGCAACGAAAATGGCCCAGTAGTTTTTACACGAATACCGAACAAACAGAAAAGCAATCTCTAAGTCTAAGAATTAGTTGTTAGATCAGCGAACACCGCACCGAAAATGGCCCAGTAGTTTTTACACGAATACCGAACAAACAGAAAAGCAATCTCTGTATGGACACATAGGTTATCTCGATGTGCATGTTTCATCAGGATGTTTCCTTCGCCGTTGTTAACATGTGATAATTGTGACAATATGCATGTTAGATCACAAAACTGCCTAAGTGGTGCATGCGTTACGACCGCGATTCGAACCCGCGCCCTTTGAGTACGAAACTCGTACGCTAGCTATTACGCTACCACTGACTTGCGAAAATATGAACGCGAATTATTCGAAAATTTCACGTCGGAGTTTGGTTATGTTAGTAAAATCGCTTACAAAACTCAATCCTCAAATACTTTTAAGTTGAATGTCCGTCTAGTTTGAGCATAATTAATTAAAATGCGAACGCATCGGCGAATTGCTAAACTAATTACGACCAGCGCGCGACAACCAAATCAAAGGTCATAACTGTTAAGCGTTTAGATACAATAGAGCATTTGCATTTGAATTTCCGGCGTAATAGACAAATAATGGTGAATTTTAACGGTTTTGAGGTAAACCAATCGCTTCGATAAAAGTGGTGCAAAGCAATTTATTAATAATAAAGATAAGAAATTATTGCTTATCAATAAACTAAAATCATTATATAGGAATTCCTGATCGATGTGATGTGTCGAGGACTATGGAAAGTGGAGAAACAAAGTGAGATACCTACCTGACTCTGGATTGCGACATAGATGATTTTGACATAACTCGGATTTAACGGTATATGACGATAATTAGTAGAATTTGTATACCTACATTGACTGGTTTTAAATAGCCAAACTATGTTACTGGTACTTAATAAATAGTCTGGATATGGAAAAAAGTTAATTCCAAATTCGTAACTTTTGTTTTTAAAAATAAAAATCCCTTTTTCAGTTAATGACTTTTTACTTACATTTCGCGGCGGCGGTTAAAAGGTTATCAGACAACTAAAACTAACTTCTCCTTATTTTTAGTAGAATAATTGATGTTTGTCGCATAGTCCTGCCTTAAACAATCCTGCCTTATTGTGACTTAAAACAGTTTTCTTTGTGTCTATTGTTATGGCAGAAAAAGCAATAAGAGCTAGTAAAATTATAGCGCTACTGCAAGAAGGGTGTAGCCAATGTTACGTCTCACAATGATTAAAATATGTGAGTCGTTCAACCGTTCAAAGAACCTGAACTCCATACCAAGAGGCAGGTTATGTCCAGAGAAGGCCCAGTTCTGGGAGAAAACATTGCAAACAACAACGAGACGACCGCTTTTTAGTGACTCAGGCGCTTAGGAACCGCAAATGCAGTTACATAGACCTCAAAAGAAACTTTGAAGAGGTACGAGGAGCACAAGTTAGCTTATGGAATTTGAGGACGAGGCTTTTAGCGCCTGATACATTGATGATCTATAGTCATGACCAGCGCGGGCCTCCAAATTACTTCGTGAGCACCGGATTGCTCGATTGAGGTTCGCTAGAAATTATCTATCCTGGACATTAGGTAACTGGAGTAGTGTACTTTTCTCCGATGTGGCTCGAATTTGTCTGTATTGTATTTACTGAAAATACCTCACTAAATGCGCAAAGGTACATAACAGAAATCCTTTGTCAACATGTATAGCTCGCATTGACTGTAATTGGCAAAGATACCATTTACTTGAACGTTAATGCCAGGGCCAACCGTTCTGTCTGTCTTTTCCTATTAAAATATCGTAAAAATTGTCTTAGTATTAATTTCATTAATCATCGTCACTTAACATCAATTAATAAAAGTATAAAAATATTTATTAAAGTATGCTATTTTTATATATACCTAATGATAAATAATATTTCGAAATTCCCAGACTGTTATTCTAAGTGGTCTTCAATAATACCAATTTGAGTTAGTACGCAGTCGTCATCGATATGCAAATGGTTGCATACAAAGGGTTTAAGTACTCTCCAATTCTCGTCATCGAGAAATCGAGATGAATGACGTAATGAGATCTGCAATGACATTTTGCTGCCATTGTTTCATAGAAATTAAAGTTATTTGAATAAGGCGTGAGAAAATTAAATTTTGTTTAGCTGAAGAACAAGTAGGACCTTCTTATATATTTTAAGGAAACGTAACTTTAAATGTCAGGAGCCTTAAGAAACGAGCGCGCATGACAAGAGCTATGAATGTCAAAGAAGCAAGTGAGGTGTGTAAGAATAAGCCTGAATGGCGCAGTGTTGTTCGTGCCTACCCCGCTAGGGACTTGGGGTGAAGTTATGTACGTATGTAACTTTAAATTTACCTAGTACTTATAATGTAATCATTTCTCTATTTTTTTTCAAGACAGATTTTCTTTAGTTTAAATAGCGGTTTTTACTGCTGAATTTTGACACAAATGTCTACATTAATTTTGAAATCACACTCTCTTTTATTTTACCTTCACCCAATTATTTTGGGTCGGCACAATATCTTTTCCTTCTATATTCCTCTATTCTAGCATACGTCCTCTGTCATACCACAAATTATCACGTAATCCTTCACCCATCTTTTTTTTGGTGTACCTTTAAATTATTTTTTTTCACGTGACTTTCATCCCTCCTCATTACATGTCCATACAACCTTAGTCTTCTTCTTCTCAATATTTCAGTTATAAATTTAATCACAGACATAGACTTTATTAATTATTTGTACAGATAGATTAGGCACATATAATATTAAAATAATAGCTGAGTTGACATCTACGTTTGCATGAATACATGTAACTTGCGTCTGCGAACAAAGACTTACATTCAGTTCAGTTGTAGGTACAAAATCTACAAAAACATTGTTATCCCTATATTTTGAAGGAAATCGAATGTCTAACAAAAAATATTGCACACACATCTTGATCTATTTTTGAGTGCATTTCGCGCTATTTTGGCGTTCCCTCTCCAGGCAATATGTCAATGACCCCGTTTGCCGACGTTGTTCACGCACTTTTGTGAATTTTGGGGCGTTTATAGGTGCACGCAACTTTTACTCTATTCAATAGTTTTCTACCATTTTTTACATTCTAATTTATTCTACCTAATACCAATGAAAAAAGGTTTATTACATTGTTATTGGTCTGAGATAGTTATAAAATATATTAAATAATTTCTAAAATGTAGTGAAACAAAATGTTAAACAATTAATCTGTAATCTTCCATTTAGTTCTTATTATTCTTAAAAATTATGGCTTTACACGAACTGCGGACAAAGCCAGCGTCAAGCATTTATAAATATTTAAGTTTTAGATCTTCGTGCAATAAGCACTAGACTAGACGGAAGCCGAAATCTTGCAGCCCCCAACCAATTTGTAGGTATGTAATTAATGTCTCAAAATCGACGGAGTTTTGAGGCAGTTGGAGATTTATCAAACCAACATAATTCCTATTTAAAACAACTATTCGGCTAAAAGTATCTACTGTCCATTTTTAAATAGATTTAAGTTTTATGAAAATAAAATTGCTCGTAATAATGATACATGAGTTCCATCAAAAATTATTCAATGCGGATTTGACTATTCTCTTGATTTTATTTACATTCGGCGAGTGATGAACTACAAATGAGTTCAGAATAGTACATATATAAATCCTATTATCATCAAAAACTTTCCTACTTCCATACACAGCAGACAAGATTTTATATTTTTAACCAACTTCAATAAGAAGGAGGTTCTCAATTCCCTCGATTGTGAACCGATATTTAAAAAAAATATTTCGATTCAAATTCACCCTAGCGACTAATTTATACTTATCACACATCAGTCACAGCTTACACACCTACGCTGAATAATTTGCGCGCACAAATAAGGATTCCGTACAGGTATAAAAACGTTCTTTGTTCTTTCTTCTTGTTGAATCCAAAATTCCCCATATCTCAAAAACATGCTGAACTGCTCAAATTATCATCGAGAGACATATTGTTTCTTACGTATTCAACGTGTTAGATTTTTTTAAAATGTATAATCATGTAATGTGTTGTTATTACCAAAAGAATGTGTTTTCTTTTTTATAATCTGATATTGTTCAAACCAATTTTTGTTGAGTGTTTTGTAGACTACTTAGATTTTTTTTCAGAATATACCAATAGTTTAATAGTTAGAGGTGGATAGTATATAATATTTATTACCTCTAGTAAAAATCATTAAAGGAACATTCTTATGTTTTTTCAATATTTGAAAAATATTTCGCAATTGCGCCACATACCCTTGTAGCGCTATACAGAATACATATCTCAAACTTCATCTATATTAAGGTGACTAACTACTTTTTGTTCAAAAAGAGTAGTACACTTTGCAAGTATTTCATAGGTGAAAAAAAAGAAGATAAAACGATAAAAACATTGTTTTCATTTAAAAATAGACTATTCTTCGGAGTGGATTTTTTTTTGCTAAATGATGATGTTCGTCTAATAATGTAGCCACATCCGAACAACTATCATTTTGCATATTAAATTTGACTGTTAAGACTGCAGATAATGTTTTTACAGAAAGTTACGACTTCTCACTGCTCCAATAATCATTCCCTAGTGAAAATACCTTTCAACAGCAGCATTAGTGCTTGGACAACATAAGGAAATTTCTATTATTTATATTATAATTTTAAATATTTAATTAATATACAAATGAGTACTTTCAGAGTACAGGATTTAAAACATAGTTGGTCACCTTATCTATATAAACCTATAAATGTGAAAAATTACTATGACAGACAGACGGAAAATAATTATAACTATTTTATACGAATTCAATTCCTGACAAAATTGCTACGGAACCTGTAAAAAATAGTCTATTAAATGAAGCTTCTTTGTCAGTGAAAATATTGCTTTATTAGTGAGTGTATAATATTAATTAGTCTGGTAGGTATATTTTATTTATTCATCTTTCCTCTTTTTGTGTTATGTAACGTTGTTTCACATGACAAACAAATATTATTTTTTGAACAATTTAACCTATTTCGGAATTAATATTCATGGGGTAATTTTTACAAGTGGTTGTTGGTTTGATTCCATCGTCTAGACATATCGCGGGTGCGGCGCTCGTTGGCGTGCAACGTTCGCGATGCACACTATGATAGGTGGTGGCGGTGAGCATGCGCGTGCGCACTCACGCACACAGAGGCTCGCGCCCTCAGCGCGCTGCAATTCGTCGGAAGCGCCTCGCACCGCACCGCGGCCCGCGTCCTCTCGCCCGCGCCCGTACGCAATTGCACTGCACTCCGGCACGCTGCGCCGCGTGCGTAAAAAGCGCACGCAAGAGGTGCGGGGTGCGCCGCGTTGCCGGAGACCATAGCCCTGCCGCGACTAAACGCCTTCATAACCAACAGACAGTCATTGCTAGACGCTCGAAAGAGCAAGCCGCCCCCACACTCGGGGCGTAGCCACCACTGATACATTCGCGCGAAACAACCCCGAACGTGTTACGAATTTTATCACAGTGCCAGTGACAATACTTCATATGATATTTATGAATTGAAATAGTATCTGTTGATTTGCTGAGTCTGGATTAAAATTGCATTATTAAGGTAAGACAATCTAATACATATTTTACAAGTTTCTAAGTATTCGTAGGAGTTCGTAGCGCTTCTACGATTTCGTAGTACTAACTACCGGCTACGCTCAATATTTTGTTTATTTATTACTTTCGCAGTACTTTATTAGTGAAAATTATATTTTCCTTTTTTATATAGAAACGATTTTATAATAAAATTAAAATGAAACGTAACATAATAAAGACCCGGCCTAACCGCTTAAAAGTCCCCTCAACTACTAGTATAGAATATACGTAATAAAAGGTAAAAAGTCAATTTAGCAGTATGGAAGGGCAATGGAGCTTAATATGTAAATGGGAAGGGCGGTGCAGTGTAGTGGTCGCGCTATTCCGCGATGAACGTTCGCATTGGGTTTTAGTCGCAGTGTGGTGCTCCATGCACGCGGCTGCACGCATTTCTGTGTACGCGCGGTTTATAGCTGTATGATAGTGACGTGATTCATTCTATTATGTATCCAGTCTCCATATACGAGGAGAATATGTTGCCAGGTATACCGTGTTTTAATTTTAAGAATTTTGTTTGTTTACGAATATTAATTTCGATCGTTTCAATATCGTATGATAAACAAACTGATATGTATTAACATTTGTATTGCAATATAAACATATCACCCTAGATCAGTGTCTATCGTAATCTTAAAACATACTGAAAATACATTGTCTATTATAATGACGCGTTATTAAACAGTGTTAAAATTATAGTTTATTTAATTACGCTAGCAATAGAACTACAAATCATTATCTACCTATTGGATACATACGTGACCTATTAGCAACTAGTAAATCTATAATTTATTATTTAGTCAATTATTTTACATTGTTTTTTTTGTTTGTCAACAGAAGTCAAATCAGTCAAAATGGGGAGCAGCGAAGGCCAACAAACTTTTTGTTTAAAATGGAATCACCACAAAACAAATTTAGTGGAGATCCTCGAGGCATTGATAAAGGTTGAGACCTACGTCGATTGTACGCTTGTAGTCGACGACCAAGTGACATTCAAGGCGCACCGTGTAGTGCTCGCTGCCAACTCTCCATACTTTCAATCGATACTAGCTGATGTTCCAATGGACCACTGCAGTATTCTTTTCCCAGGTGTAAAAGATTTTGAAATGAGGGCACTGCTCGAATATATGTATACAGGTGAGGTTAACGTTACTCAAGCGCATATTCCACATATAATGAAAGTCGCGGAGCAGCTTGAAGTAAAGGGCCTGTTCGATATGACGGAGTTACGTCGACGACCGGGCAGCGCGGACAGGATTCAGCCCGCCTCGCCGCCGCGGGTGGTTCCCGCCGCCCCGTCCAGCATATCGCCGCCCGTTCCTGCGCCCCCCTCACGATGGCCACCCCCACCTGCTGCGCCCGTCTTATCTGCAGCCTATGACTCTACAGATATGAACCCTCTTAAACGTAAAAAGCTTTCTAGTATGTTAGCTACTCGTGACACACCTATTTTACGAAATGTCCTTGCACAAACGACACCTGTCGACTCTTCGCAACCGATTTCACTAGTGTGTCATCCCGTTAATCAGCACGCGCCGCCACGTTTGCACTCCAATGGCTCAGCTCATGAATCTGAGCGAGCATCGAGTCCGCAACGTCCCTTCGATTACAGACCCCGCAGGTTGTCTTCACGAGCTTCATCTCCGCATTTTAATCGGTCTGATCGTTCAGAAGACGCTCATTCTCCCTATACTGAGCGTTCGTTTGAAGAAGATAATCATCGCAATTTTCACCCATCTCCCCCACCTGCCAATTTCCAACAAGACGTACGAGCCGGTTTGGCTCCTTATGTACCACCCCAGCAAAAACCTGAATGGAAAAGATACAAGCAATACACGAGATCCGACATACTTTCTGCAATTGAATGCGTGAGGAACGGTATGAGTGCTTTGCAAGCATCGCGTAAATATGGCGTTCCCTCACGTACTTTATACGATAAAGTAAAGAAACTCGGTATAACAACTAGCCGGCCTATGAGCAGAGGGGTCAAAAGGGAACCAAATGGTGCCGCATTTCCCTATGGCCTAAGTGGTACAGGAGGTGATGATGGAAATCCTTCGGGACCTTTAATAGATCCATCTTTCCTACAACAAGCACTAGAAGGAGCCACAAGAGATGGAGGCCGGGAGGCTTTACACGCGATGGCATTAGCAGCAGCTGCACACGCGGCTCTGGCCCCACGCACACCGCCCCGGTCACCGCCACAATCGCCTCGGTCACCTTTGCCTGATGACGATCATGTCGAAGATCTTTCAGTGTCTCGTCGTCGTGATCATGAACCCCCAACTGGTGTAATTGTGCCTCCGCGAAATTTTGCGTTAGATTGCGGTAGTGAAAGGGATTGAAATAGCGAGAATAATATAAATGAACATTTGAGAAGACTGACTTAGGCGTACAAAGTTAGAAGTAAGGCACTTATTGGTAGGGCTACTGGTGGGACGCGCCGCGCGCGCACGCCACGCTGACCGGGCGGTCCGGCCGGGCGATTGCAATGGGCCCCGCGGCCACTTTTATTCTACCTCTATTCTTTTCTATTTATTTCAAGCGTCATCGAAACCCAGTAACGAAATCAAATTTCCGTTAACAGGTGTTCGATGCCTTATTGTGATTTTATTTTTGTTTATTCTCCTTTGGTTTTTGTTCATAACATTTATGTATTTGTTAACGTATAGCAAAATAAGTTAGCTTTAATTAGTATATAATATTTTCTTATTAGATTGAAAAAAAAGGGTGTAAGCTCAAGGGGCAGGTACGCAACGCCGGCCACGCCGGCGGCTTCCCCTGGGCTCGACTAAGTAGACGATTTATTGTGCAATTTGTTGTCCGCGACTGTGATGTTTATAGACTGAAACGCCGCTACTACCTCACGCTCGCTACTGCTTGACTCTAGTCCACAGCGTCGCAATATTATGCCATATTAATTGAACAGATAGGAAACGTTAGCTGTATGCAACTAACGACGGCCACATATAAAGAACCTTGTGTGCGATGTGCACCGCTCATTCAGTTCTCTTGTATAGCGACGTTATCAGATAAAATATACTAACAGATATTTTTATGGGTTAGTTATAATTATTTATCGGAAGCCATAATATTGTTTCTTGTTGATACCGTGTTGTGTTCACTAATATTCAATAATTTATCTTGCACAAGCACCGTGGTTCTTGTTAGAATTAAGCACAAGTTTATAATATAGATTACATACGAGTGTACACTTAGTTAAGAATGCTCAATGTTTCTTAGGTATGTGGTAAATTAGAATATAGTTTGTGGCTGGGAATCCCTGTTATACGTAAACGACTACTACTTTAAACTCTGATGTACTATTCCATTTACTATTCTAAAATTTGTTCTATTTACTAAAGCCAATCTCGTCTAATCAGAATGCCTATTAATTAAATGAGTACCGAGTGTGCAAAAATCGATTATTTTACTAAAAATCTTTTAACTTTTGTCTATTATATAGTGTAAGAAATTCTTATCTTTCTGTACTAAGTAATCTTAAAGAATAAAAATCTTTGATAAACTTTAATGAATAATTTAATTAATTTTAAGTTTGATCGTCATTACTTATTATTTGATTGAAGACTGATTTGTTACTTTAGTCTAGTTTGAAAATGCCATAGATACAATTATATCTACCCTAGTATTTGCATACGTAACGATGTAATTAATTAAGTTAAATCACGTATTTGAGTGTGTAGAAATTACAGTTGGTAGGTCTCACTATTTTGTGCCTTTGTTGGTTTAATGAAGACATTATTGTATGTTTGATTGGACATTCCAGTAGAAGCAATTTATGCAATTTTGTGTTATTTATTGATAAGCTGGCCTTGGATGTTATGGGAATAAGGAATAAATGGATACATTTGTGAACCTGTGTAGCCATCAATTGACGTTTTGAGTGTTATACCTGTCATTTTACCTCACAGTTGTGTTAATACAAATGTTATGAATGTATATTAATTATATTATTATTATTATGTCCACTTTTGTGCCTATAAATATATATTGTTAAGTATGTTATTGCACTTGTGTTTGGGAAGAAATCAATAAGGGCTTCAGTAAAACCTGTGCGCCTGTTTCTACTAAATTTGATTTCTCTTATGTACTTTAAAAATATGTAGTTGGTATTTTATCTATACATTAAGTTATATTAGAATGTGAGTTTGTTTAACTCAATCCTATATAATATTATAGTAAGAACTCTATATTTACAAATAATATAATGTTATAAAATAATAAATTAAACGTTTAATATGGAAATTGTATTGATTATTATTCCTTATATTTATTAGTTATACCCTGATTTTCATAACCTAGACTAAAATGAGAGCATACATCATAAAAAGGTCAATCAGAACTGTCGTTTTACTCCAGGTAATTAAAGTCAAGAGTGGAGGTACTCTAAAATGTGATATCGTTAACACAGTAGCTAATCTTTCTTCCCCGGAGTTATTGCTTGTAAAGAATCAGCTGTCAGCTGAGGTAGCAACACGTCATACGAACATATTGAAAATACGACAACATGCAAAGAGATAAACAGAATACCATTCTGAAAAATTATTTAATTACAACCTTTAACAGCGTTATAAGAGACAGAATGCGTTTTTAGATCGATTTCTCAATCATTTTTACAGTATTTATACACACTTTATTGCGGTGAAAAAAATATATGTCAATCTTGATCATATTTCTGACGTAAACTTTGTACTCGGAACGCATTTGCGATAAATTTTCTCGATAGAAAATAATTGCAAAGTAACCTCTAAACGAGTTATTCAATCTTCGTTTTTGTTATTACTGTTAATCTTACATCGATAAAATAAATAACAGTAACATATCATATTATAACAAATACAATTATAGAGTTTTATTCGGTTACTTAACTTAATTTGGAAGTAATTAATTATTTTATTAAAAATGACTGCAAAAATCCCGCCTGCCGGTCCCAATGTATGGAATTTGTTAGATCGCTTTAGAGCGTCGGCTAATACGGACGCGCTGCTCTTCTCCACGACCGCCATTAAAAAATAATTTTAAATAAACGAAGGAGCAATAATAACAAGAATTTTGAAACAGTCGCGCTATACTTATTTGGCTTATACGGTAGAGGTCTGGTCTAAATCACTAGCTGTGTGGGTTCGAACCCTACTAGTTTCACTTGATCCAGAAGATTTTTTTTATAAGAAAGTTGATAAAATGCTCTTTTTCTCTTCCTAAATAATTTTATAAAATGCCATAAAAATACTTTTCAAAATTTTTGTATTTCATTTCATTTGGACTTTTATGCTATTGACAATAAAATTTTTACCTTATCGGTAACATTAAAATTCTAAAGCGCCATCTATGTTTATCAATAGAAATGACGTAGACACATGGATAGTTAGAAATATGAAGTTTCGTTGTTCAAGTTGAGTGCTCGCTCCATTTTCCTTTTCTAACAATTTTTTTTATTTAGCCCTATTATGTTTTTAACACGCTTTTATTAGCTTCACCTGTATGTATGTATGTATGTTTGTAACCTTCCCTTTTGAGCTCGATTTTGTCCTACTTTTAATGATCAGATTTAATTCAAAGTTTGAACACCTGTCAAAGGTCGATGACAATGCAATAATATGGTACCATGGAGCTGATCTGATGATGGAGTCGGAAGGTGGCCATAAGAACTCCTGTACTAAACAAGATAGACCTGTCGTGTTTGGGCTCGTATGTTTATATCACGAGACAATGCAATAATATGGTACCATGGAGCTGATCTGATGATGGAGTCGGAAGGTGGCCATAGGAACTCCTGTACTAAACAAGATAGACCCGTCGTGTTTGGGCTCGTATGTTTATATCGCGTGACAATGCAATAATATGGTACCATGGAGCTGATCTGATGATGGAGTCGGAAGGTGGCTATAGGAACTCCTTTACTAAACAAGATAAACGCGTCGTGTTTGGGCTTGTTTTACTTGTCTTAGTTAGCACTCTGCTGCTACATGATATGCAGAATCTCAAAAGCTTATATTTAAAAATTTAATTTAAAAAAACATTAACATTTAAAAAATAACAACTAAAAATGAAAAATAAATAATAGTTTAAAAAAAGGCGCTCTTTAAGATTTTAAAGAAGAAAAAGCGCATTGAATACACCCCACGCTTTTTTTAAGACCCCATTCATCAGAAACCAAATTTATTAAATTTTATTTTCTGTTTTTAGTTGGATTTTTTATGAAAGCGTGTTTTTTTTTTAACTATTATATATATCTATTATTATTTATTTTATAGTTCTTATCTATACAGATAAATAAAAGTGAAGTGCCCGTTTGAAATCTCAAAATAAAATCTAATAAAATCGGACCAGGAGTTTCCGAAAATGCTATTTATAGAATTTTTGTCTGTCTGTCTGTGTGTCTGGATGTTCCGGCTAATCTCTGACACATGGATCGATTTTGACGTAATTTTCATTGGCAGATAGCTGATGTTATAAGAAGTAACTTAGGCTACGTTTTTAGGGTTCCACGAAAAAAAATCCACAAGTATATTTGTCTCACTGTTTGTTATCCTTTTATGGAAAGACTATTGAGCCGATTTGGCTGAAACTGAGTACATATGTTATGTTAATACCGAGGGTGGCCAAGAACTACTTTTTATCCCGAAAAATGAGATTTCCGAGATGAAAATATATTTAGCCGAACGGGTCTAAATGATCAAACGGCTGAATGGCCCAAATGGTCGAATTGACCGAAATTACTGAAATGGCTGGAATGGCCCAAATGACCGCAATCGCTAAAATGGCCGAAATAGCTGAAATGGCCGAAATGGATGAAGTGGCCCAAATGACCGAAATGGCCCAAATGGCCGAAATGACTAAAATGACTCAAATGGCCGAAACAGCTGAATTGACTGAAAAGGCCGAAATGTGTGAAATGGCTGAAATGGCCCAAATGACCGCAATGTCTGAAATGGCCCAAATAACCGCAATGGCTGAAATGGCCCAAATTACCGAAATGGCTGAAATGGGCGAAATGACTGAAATGGCCCAAATGGCCGAAATAGCTGAATTGACTGTAAAGGCCGAAATGTGTGAAATGGCTGAAATGGCCCAAATGACCGAAATGGCAGAAATGGGCGAAATGTCCGAAATGTCCGAAATTACCTAAATGGCCGAAATGGCCCAAATGGCCGAAATGACCAAAATGGCCTAAATGACCGAAATGGCTGAAATGGCCCAAATTGGCGAAATGACTGAAATGGCTGAAATGGCCCAAATGGTTGAAATGACTGAAATGGCCCAAATGACCGAAATGACCCAAATGACCGAAATGGCCGAAATGACTAAAATGACTCAAATGGCCGAAACAGCTGAATTGACTGAAAAGGCCGAAATGTGTGAAATGGCTGAAATGGCCCAAATGACCGAAATGTCTGGAATGGTCCAAATAACCGCAATGGCTGAAATGGCCCAAATTACCGAAATGGCCGTAATGTGTGAAATGGCCCAAATGACCGAAATGACCAAAATGGCCTAAATGACCGAAATAGCTGAAATGGCCCAAATGGCCGAAATGGCTGAATTGACTGAAGTGGCTGAAATGGCCCTAATGTTTGAAATTACTGAAACTGCCGAAATGGCCGAAAAAGCCAAACTGACTGAAATGACCCAAATGGCTGAAATGGCCCAAATGACCGAAATGACCAAAATGACCCAAATGACCAAAATGGCCCAAATGACCGAAATGGCTGAAATGGCCCAAATTGGCGAAATGACTGAAATGGCTGAAATGGCCCAAATGGTTGAAATGACTGAAATGGCCCAAATGACCGAAATGACCCAAATGACCGAAATGGCCCAAATGGCCGAAATAGCCAAACTGACTGAAATGACCCAAATGGCTGAAATGGCCCAAATGACCGAAATTACCAAAATGACCCAAATGACCGAAATGGCCCAAATGGCTGAAATGGCCGAAATGGCCCAAATGGCTGAAATGGTTGAAATGACTGAAATGGCCGTAATGACCGAAATGGCCTAGATGGCCAAAATTACTGAAATGGCCCAAATGGCTGAAATGACCGAAGTGGCTGAAATAGCCAAAATGGCCGAAATGACCAAAATGGCCGAAATAGCCGAAATGGCCGAAATGGCCAAAATGGCCTAAAAGGCCCAAATGGCCGAAATGACCGAAATGGCCTAAATTCCCAAAATGACCCAAATGGCTGAACTGACCGAAATGGCTCAAATGGCTGAAATGACCGAAATGGCTGAAATGCCCGAAATGACCGAAATGGCCTAAATGACTGAAATGGCTCAATGGCTGAAATGACCGAAATGGCTGAAATAGCCAAAATGGCCGAAATGGCCCAAATTGCTGAATTGACCGAAATGGCCGAAATAACCGTAACGGTCTAAATGGCCAAAATGACAGAAATGGCCCAAATCGCTCAAATGACCGAAATGGCTGAAACGGCTGAAATGGCTGAAATGGCCCTAATGACCGAAATAGCTGAAATTGCCCAAATCGCCAATATAGCTGAATTGACTGAAATGGCTAAAATGGCCGAAATGGTTCAAATGGCCCCAATGACCGAAATGGCCAAAATGACTGAAATGGCTGAAATGACCGAAATGGCTGAAATGGCCCAAATGGTCGAAATGACGAATATGGCCGAAATGGCCGAAATGGCTGAAATGGCTGAAATGGCCCAAATGGTTGAAACGACTGAAATGGCTGAAATGGCCGAAATGGCCTAAATTACTGAAATGGCCCAAATGGCTGAAATGACCGAAATGGCCCAAATGCCCTAAATGAACGAAAAGGCTTAAATGGATGAAATGACCGAAATGGCTAAAATGGCTGAAATGACTGAAATGGCTGATATGGCTAATATGGCCCAAATGGTCGAAATGGCTGAAATGGCCCAAATGGCTGAAATGACTGCAATGGCCCAAATGACCGAAATGGCTGAAATGGCCCAAATGGCTGAAATGGCTGGAATGAATGAAATGGCTGTAATAGCTCAAATCGCCGAAATGACCGAAATGGCTGAAATGGCTGAATTGACTGAAATGGTAAATCATAAAAACCTGTTCTCCTTTCTGAGATAACCTTTATATAAATCTATCCCACTATCCGGGTTGAAAAGTATCCCTTGTCCACTGTCATTATTAAAATTACATATATACCGAATTTTAGCCAAATCAGTGTATTAGTTTTTCTGTAAAAGCATAACAAATAGAGAGACAAATACATTTTTATCCGGGAAACTATCCCATTTTTCGAGATAAAAATCATCATAATATATATTCATCCTCGGCATCAAAATATATAGTTTATTATTATTATTATAAAGTTTTTTTTTATAAAAAAAATTTATTATTATTATTATCTGTATATCTTTCAAGACCACGGGCCATAAAAATGGCCCGGACTTTTGGAGGGCTTGCGTGGGGCCACGGGGAGGCCGACACGTAAAGGCCTCTTGACAAATTTAATCTAAATGTGGCGTGACACTGACCGGCGATTATCCCTCTCTACACCATACAATAATGCACCCATGGACAAGCCCCGGCCAGTGTAGGACTATTGTGGGAAATGAGAAGAGAAAGTACCGGGCTATTGGGGTGAACTGTTAGTGGTACTAGGGCTCTGGGAATATGGGCATAATCCCCATCCGGTAGTTTTTCCATAAATGCATAACCAATAAAAAGACAAATATATTTTTATCCCGGAAACTATTCCATTTTTCAGGATAAAAAGCATCCTATGTTCAGTTTCGGCACCGAATCAAATCAAATCAAATTTATTTGTTTAAAACATGGTCAAACAGTTGGTATATATGTCACAATGTACACATGTTTTGCTCCCATAGGAGCATACAAATGTTTCTAATAAATTTAATTAAATTATATAATATTAAATGGATCATAATTATGAAATAAAATACTGATAAATGTCAAACAATAATACTAATAATAATAATAGTAGTAATAATAATAATAACATTCATAAGTCAAGGGAATTATTTATGTACAATTGAGGAATTCGTCCACCGAGTAAAACATTCTATTTAAAAGCCATTCCTTTAGTTGATTTTTAAATTTATTAATCCTGAACTCTTTTATGTGCATTGGAATTTTATTATAGACTTTAATGCACATGTTGTAGCAGTTTCTGGTAAAGAGGGTTGTTTTTGGTGCCACATTTAAAACCAGTCGTTCACTATTTCTAGTATTGTTTATCAAAAAGACAAGACTCTATCCAGAGGTCTTTAGCCGTCGTAAAAATTGTTAAATTGTTTCTGACAAATAAACATATTTATAAATATACAAACATGGCAGTGGTAAAATTTGTAGATTTTTAAAATGAGGCTTACAAGAATCATAAAATCGGATACCTACAATAGCTCGGATGCATTTTTTTTGAGCTACAAATGCTCTATTTATGTCTGTAAAATATATATATGTATATATATAATGAATTTCAGCCAAATCGGTATAGTAGTTTTTCCATGAAAACGGAACAAACAGAGAGACAGTTACTTTCGCATTTTAAATATTAATAGGGATAATAGGGAAGGAATAATATGAAAAAATTTTAATAATGAAATTATTTAATAAAATTTACCTATCTAAAAAGTTGCTGGAAAAATAAAAATACGTACAGCTTGATGAGGATTCGAACCCTGCACTTCCTAGTTACTATTGAGCATTGTAAGCCGTTGGGCTAAAGACGCTTAGGAAGGTGTGACAAAATATCAATACCGATTACGCATACAAACAGTCTATCTCACTTTAGGACAGTTTGTCTCGCTCTCGTGAGCCTTAAAATGAAATAAATTGAATCAAGTCAATCAAGCGGTGCGCGTCGGTATGATCAATTGCAATATTTCGCCACGCTCGAAGTTTTATTTGGCGCTGTTCCATCGAAGTAAATGTTAGCCGTGCGGGGTTGATTTCATGAAATGCCGATTTGAATTAGGCGTACATAGCCTCTTACAGTAGTCTCGGTTTATCTGGCTTATTAGAACCTAGAGGTTCTTGTTTATAACATTTATACCTCAGATTAGAATTACAGTGAGTTAGTAGTTACCTCCCTAGTCAACCTTTGATTTTATCTTCCATTAGTATCTAACATATACATAACATAAGTATCTACCTCTTAGTCGAATTTAGCTTTGTGCAATTTGTGTTTAATTATATTTAATATATTTAATTATAATAAACAATATTTTGAAATAATCTTCAAACAAATAGGCACCAGACGAAAACCGAATCCATGTAATAGAAGCCATTGCTAAATTGTAGCTCCAACTGGTACGGAATGAAGCAGAAATGTATCTGTCGCTTAACAGTAGAGATTTTAAACAAATTCACAATTCTTGCTTTGAAATCAATATCGTATTTTTAAAAAAATCTAGTAAATTTTATATTTTCGAAATAAAATTGCACAGCAAAATGCCATATTTCAAGTTTACCTCCAAAGAAATTATCGTATACATAAAGTACCTGCAAACAAAGACGACAAATAAAATTTTCGCTTTTCCCGTCCAAATCTATGTCTATTTCATCCATTATTGTTTTAAAACACACTTGTCTTTATTTATTCATCTGACCAGTATTATTAACTGAAATCTTCATTTAAATTTAGGCTAGGAACTCACGGAGCGCTTTTCACCCGCGCTAGCCGCAGTTGCCGGTAAGCTGCTTTTTTTCTAAACTCAGGAGACAAATTATTTATGCGGGAACTACACGATTCTACTAGTTGCCCGCCGGCAGCTTTGCCAGATGACCATGACAATTAACCCCCAAATTTTTTTAAAAAATCCCCAAAAATAAGCTTTTTGAGAAAAAAACCCGCAAAATAGTTTTTACTTATTTTAAAGGAGAAAGAAAAAAGCAAAACCACCGTCGTAGCGAAAACGTCACTAATGAAGTCATCATTTTCCCTCACGGGGCGCTCACAACGACCCGTGTCAATAGGTTAAATAATCATTCCACTTGAGTTTCCGATTGTGACGCCAGCAAATAAGTGAAACGGGAAAAATCGCAGTGGTGAACGTGATCATTGTCAGTCTCTAACGGAAAGTAGCCTATGGGATACGACGCATACGAGTAGAGACGGCATAATAAATAAATAACGTAAATGAACGAACGAATGAATTGGATTATTAAAATGAACTATTGAATTGAAGTATGATTCACTAGTAGAGTATAATTCTAAAATAAAGTAATAATACCGTATTGTGACTTAGATATAATAAATGTAGTGATGAGAATTGTGTTTGTAGATGAATTATTGATACTTAAAATATCTGTCCAAAATTTCTCAAAACAAAATATTTCCCCCCGAAAATGCCCCCAAAGAATCTTTACCCCCAAATCTCCCCCCAGACGTCAAAAAAACCCCGAATTTGCAGAGAATCCCCCCATCTGGCAACACTGCCCGCCGGTGCAGCGGGACCCGCAAATATCGTGCACATTGTGGGAATAAATCGCGTCGTGAAATTGGCTATCTACATTTCCGTGTACTTCGTGTTTGTACGAATGTTGCAGTCTGTAACTGCGGCGGTTACGGGAGAAAACCGTTCAGTGAGTTCCTAGCCTGATTAAGTGGGTTTTTTTTAATTATGAAAGTATGGGTTTGCGTTTGACCACTGTCTCACCTGATGTTGAGTGATGACGCAGTCTAGGTTGGATCACGCTTACCTAGAAGATACCTATTCATAGAGATATAAAATATACGATTAACTAAATAGAGTAGAAAATGATGGGAACGTAACTTTTGCAGTCTTAACCTTAACAAGTCCAATATTATGTCAAAAGTAATCTTCTTTAGATAAAAAACACACTTCTAAGAATTTGATCTCGATCAACGAAAACTCCATAATCTTTATAATATTATAAAGATTATAAAGTTTTCGTTGATCGAGAGCATATTCTTAGACTTTAAATCTACGCTTGTTGTCTTGAGAATCCACTGGGATTTTCTGGAAATCATTTAAATCTGCCCAGATTAAAAAAGAAAATTTGAAATCTAATGTGGGTTTTTTCCATACAAATTTTCCCGGGGGCGGTTTTTAGATGTTCACGTGCATAAAAAATAGCTTACTCCGGTCCAGCACAGTTTTCACTAAAACGATAGATTACATTATTTTTTTAAATGTTATGGTATTTTGTGTCTTAAGTATATTCATATATATCATGTACAAAATTATAGCATAATATTGTGACATAATATTATATTAAATCAAAATAAAACATTTTGCTCTTTGGTAACCAGCGCAATCTATTGGCATTTAGATTAACTAACATGTACCCAGCTGGTTAATTCTTACTTCTTCACCGCCTTAAGGAAAACCTGTAATCAAATGACTAAAAGATGATGATGATCATAGGTAAATGCCTGGTAAAAAATAAAAATCGCAATGAACATAATGCTAGGTAATTTAAATATTTGTCTCTTAATTTCTGATCTCAAGAGAAGTACATAATATATGTTTATCTTTGGATTCTAAAAATAATATCTTAACTGTCATATAATACAAATCATTATCGGAATATGTGTCTTTAATAAAAAATAAATAACAAAAGACCACAATTAAACTACTACTAACGTCACCTATAGACAGTAAATTATTATATTTAATTTATTATACATGACTATAGATGGCAGCGTTTAAAAATCAACATTTGTAACAACTGCACTATATTAGTACACTCACATAACGCGAGAAATTAACAAACTCCAACTTAGTTTGCCAAAATGCCAATACATTACGTTCACTAAGAATAAGAACATAATTAACTTTCAATTTCAATATCACCTTTGTGACATGCCACTTATTAAAACGAAGTCATTGCGGGACCAGGTACAATTAGGTAGTTGTTATACTAGTGAATAGTCAAGACTTGTCCGTTGCGATTCGTTTTTCAACTTGTCCGTTGAAGTTTCACTTCTGATGTGTCCCAGCACACATATCATTTTTTTATTATTTTATATTGTAGCTGTTTGTTGTTCCTTTAAATAAATAAAATAAAAAATATTTTTTTTGCGGCATATAAAAGAAATATACAAAAAGAATAATTTACTAGTTTTATTCATCAATAACTAAAAAACACAAAATATTTTTTTGATGTAATAGTTCCCAAACAAACC
Source organism: Dendrolimus punctatus (assembly GCA_012273795.1). Taxonomy (NCBI): domain Eukaryota; kingdom Metazoa; phylum Arthropoda; class Insecta; order Lepidoptera; family Lasiocampidae; genus Dendrolimus; species Dendrolimus punctatus. The sequence goes on along the minus strand of CM022529.1, from coordinate 11,032,497 downwards.
TTGTCTTAATCTTTTTCTGTGGTATCGATATTTTTCTAAAGAGTTATTTATGCCCGGTTTCTATATTTTACCGACAGTTGTCTGTAATAGTAACTGATTGACTTTGATGCTACCAATAACCGATGGTTGAGAGGTCTATACGAGCGTTTCACAAGCTCATTGACAATTAGTAATACTGTCGGTTATCAGTAACTAATTCCCTCCCAAGCGTTTTGTTAACGCAACGTCGTTGCAATAGTAGTACACGCAACGTAATTCAATGAGTTGAGGTATAACTACAAAATAAATACATTTTCAAAACATGAATCTTTTCTGATATACGATTGTCATTAAAAATCAGTCTTTCAATTACTCTGCTTTAAAATGCTTACAAATACAGAACCATCTTATGTGTGAATATTGCATGAACAGAACGCATCCATGACATATCATACGAACTTTTTAAATAATTATTGTTCCAATGTTATTGTTTCGATTTTTAACTACAATGTTTTGTTGATATATTTAATTTAAAGTCTTTTGAGATTTTAGATATATATTTCATGTTTTTACAGGCTTTATATGTATTTTTAGATTTTATATAGCAATTATTGTGTTATGTTAGAAGTATATAAGGCGAGTAACACGAGTGATTTTTAATACTATGTTTTCATGTAATGAGGTTTTATGAAATGAAGATTTGCGTTAGTAGCAAACAAAACAACAACAACTACTTTGAAGATGGTTATATTTGCACTTGTTGGGTTTTCTATCTGCAAAGAAGTGTCATTTTGAATTAGTTTGTAAATCTCTTTCAGTCTTTCTAACTTTATATTAATAAAACCATTTGTGTATAATTTATTCTAGTTTTATATTGTGTGTATATATTTCTAACTGTTCAGTATTTTGTCTAAGAAGATGAGTGTTATAATTTGTTTTTAATTTTATATAGCTTCAATTTTAAACAGAAATCACAATGCAAATGACTATGTTTCTACCTTTTGAATTATCTGCAAAGAAGCTCAATTTTGTGTTAGACCACTATGTAAAATTTATTTAAACTTTTATATTGTTATTGGGATAAATAAAAGAAATTGTTAAATATGTGTTTTAATTATATTTAATATGTACAATCTTAGAATAGAATAGTAAACACTATTGTTTATCAAATAAAGAATTACAATAATTTTACAGAAAAACAAAAGGTGGCCTTATCACTAAAAGTTATCTCTTCCAGGCTTGTCTCATAATTGGGCTCCATCTGATAAAATTGTGACAAGCAAATACTTGGATTTAGTTCTTAATTAATATTTGAGAAATAAAGCAGTTTTTTTATATTATTACTCCAACCTGGAAATAATGAATGTAAATTTATGTAAACCATTATTAACATTCTGCTTTTGCAATATTTTTCAACAGTTACTGACTAAAATATTCCGCTATTAACATATTCCATTCCATATTAATGCCTATCTCAATATTATTAGATGCAGGCATTGCATTCTCCATGTCTGATGTTGCCCCGCTACCTCTAAAGCAATGTCATCCAAATTATTTAAATAATTTGGATGACATTGACATGTAGATTAATCTACATCTGTTATGCAATATAGTGGTAGCAATAACCACTGTATGTGCTCTTAACAGACTGAGGCGCAATGTTAAGGCCACAACTGGAAACCTCCGCTTCCAAACTCCAAAACATCTATAACAAAACAAATTGTAAATTTTAAATGATGGTTATTGTCCTTAAAACCCTTTAATATGCTACAAAAATATGTCAACAAGGATGTTTACAATCTCAATACTAGGTATATAGTATGCCAACTTTAGAATACAAAAATTGTAGTCCTTTTCTATACTGCCCGTATACATTTCTTTATACTATTGAAGAATATTTCTATAACAGAACTGCATTCACATGATAGCTTTAACTTTTGACCCTATTTTTTGTGAAACATTTTGTCAATGAACAACATTAGGATTTATAGAGATATGTTGCATTGTGAATTTTGTGTATGATTTGTCTCTACTGTGATATGCACTGATAGGCAAAACTCCAATACATTGTGCAAAATAAATCTTATTACATACTTATATTATGTTGAAAGACCTAACAGACAAATAAAGAATAAACAAATTTTTAGCTAGACTGTGTTGATAGTGAGTTTATTTTCTCAAAACACCGATAGTGCTATAAAGAGGTGTACAATAGGGACTAAACTTTTAACTTATGTACGACCCTCCAAAATATATTCTCCAGTGGAACTGAGTTAGAATAAAATGTACTGAAATTAAGTATATTATGGTATTTATAACAAGTTGTGTGTTAATATATACCTTTCTATGGTATTTCTGGTTCTAATGTGAGCTTCATTGTATAGATGTTCTCCTTGAGTCCTAGGATTTAATAATGGTGTTATAAGGTATGGCTTTGAAGGGTATGCACTATCTCACAGCAGCCATTTGTTTCCAAATATACCACTTTCACATTGCCCTTAAAGAAAATCAATACATTATTATAAATATGTCAATCCCATTGCACTATCCCTGAATTTTTCAATTTCCATTTATCTATGCTTTGATGTACTTACAATATAGTCTTGTTTATCTATCTATCTAGATTATAAGTATATGTTATTTATTACCTCTCAGTTTTGAATTATTAAATATGGTGGCATCATGCGCAGATCCTGGCCAGCGAGCTACAACATTCATGAACTGTACATTTGCATTACATACTGCCTGGATATTTAAGGAAAAATATCTTTTCCTGTTTCTGAATTCTTCTCCTATCTGAGAACCTAAAATAAAAGTAACACAGTTTTATATTGTAGGAACAAGGTTAAGTATGTTTATAATATGGCTAGTAAAGTTATGGGACTTACATGGTGATTGAATTCTAATATGAGTGCCATCAAGTGTTCCAAGGATTCGAAGAAATCTTGCTATTGCCTAAAAATCTAGTTATGTATTTGAGTGCACTATTGCTATCACTATCTACCAACATTTTATTAATATTTACATGTATTTATTTTAACATTCACGAGTGGTTAACAACAAATAAACCGGCAACCGACCGAAATCGGGTGGTAACAAAATTCCTACGAATACTGGTACTGACAACTAGTGGTATAATATAGAAACACTTCATCTGTCGTTTCCATACAAAAGATCTACCGATCGGTTAGAACATCCCTCCCATCGGTAGTTGGTACTTTCACGTGTAACTAGCTACGGACAGTTCATTATAGAAACGTCAGTAGAGTTACCAGGCGTTAAAATTCTAACCGTCGGTATCAAAAACGAATCGTTTTTGCTATATTGAAACCGGGCATTAATAGATTGAGATCCCTGAGCGATCAGACATATCTTATGTTCACATAGATGTAACCTTAGGTACTACATACTCAATAGCGTCTCATGTTCTTTGAATACCTGTGTGCTTATGAAGCTCGCCTTATGACACCTGGGCAGGTATCAGGTAAGAAAGGCAACTTAAAAATAAGAGTTACTTAACTTAAATTTATATGGCTAATTTTTATATATAGCACTGGATACATATTTGCAAAAATTAGATTATGAAGGAACAGAAAATTTGCTTAAAATTATCAAATAACAATTGTGTATATATACAATAAACATATAATATACATATAAAAACAAAAAAACTATCTATTATTATGATTAAAAAGTTATTTTATGGATAATCTTTAATATATAGGTATTACTTTATACCAAACTTGTATTTAACTATAACTATATATTATAATATATAAGTAGTTATTATGTATTTTTAAATATAATTGAAGATAGATGTATATGTGTAATAAAAATAAAATATACTTATGTGTATATTTATTTTTACTAAACAAATAACGTTGCTATCTCTGTATTCTTTACATATACTGTATTATTTGTAATGTACGAACTAGTTTTTTGTGTGCTTACAAATTATTTCAAAGGTAGTTCGAAAACAAATAAATATGTTTTAGCGATTATTAACTTACGGGACGAGAACTTACTCTGCCGTAACACAGTTTTAAACTAGTACGGGGAGTAATGATTTTCGCATATTGTTAAGTTAAGCATTATTGTATATTGTACTTGTTTAGCTTATATAACTGGAGAGCAATAAATTCTTTAATTCTTAAATTTAAAAAAAAAATATCATATGTTACGTAGACAGACACGTCAGACACTTTCCGTGGACACAAACTTTTGTTAGACGATTTAAAGCTCCACAAAAAATAAATGAACTTTACTTATTTACACATTTTTTTATGGTTCCGTAGCTAATTTGGTAAACATTTTGGAAATCACATCTGTGCATCCATTTTAAATATCTCGTCAAAATTCAGTACCTAATTCTATTAAAAAATAGCAGAATTTTGCTTAATCGGACCACCCTAAGTTCTCGCAATCTTAACTTTGTCTCGCGGACATCGTGAGAAAACGGGAAATGTCTCTATACTCTCCACATCTCAGTTTGGCGTTCTCACAAAAGTGTGGAGGCCCCTTAAACGTGGTGTAAAAGGATAATTTTATAGAAATACTAGCGACCCGCCCCGGCTTCGCACGGGTGCAATGCTGATACAAAATTAAATACACTACAGAAAAACTATGAACGTTGTATATAAAAACATAGCGGCCCGCTCCGACTTTGCACGGGCATCACTACGTAGAAACCTCTAAAATTAGCAATGTTGCCTTAGTATTATACATATAAACCTTCCTCTTGAATCACTCTATCCATTGGAAAAAACCACATCAAAATTCGTTGGGTAGTTTTAAAGATTTAAGCGCACATAGGGACAGAAAAGGCGACTTTATTTTATACTATGTAGTGATGATGATGATGATGATGATGATGAAGAAATATATCAGAGATAATTAGACATACATCTATAAGAATTTACCCGTTTGCCATCAGTAAAAAACATAATTTGGCTGAAGCTTATATATTGCTAGAAGAATATATAAAAACATGAATATCATGTAATACCCACTTGCCAGTGGCTAGTTACACAGATTTTACAGAATCGTACATCTAGAATTAATAAAGTAAGTTTAATCAGAGTAAATAAAATTATAATGATAAGTAAAAATTTAAAATAGACTTTATTATTCTGTGAAAAACCGGCAGTGACGTAAAATCGCACCACCCTGTTCTCTTCACTGATAGGCGCAAATACATCGTCTGACTTCTGTCAAACATGGTTGTTGTCAAAAGTAGTAAACAAGTTTTATTTTCGCCAAAATTGCGCTTTAATTTAATTAATAATGGATCAAGACGAAAGTTTCATAAATTCTGACGTCTTTAATGTACACGACATTGCTGAAATTGAAGGTGAAGTATTATAAGTATTTGTATTGTTTTACAGTGCTCGGTACTACAGATTTTCAAATTGACAATTTTTCATAATTATTACAGATTTTCTCAGCGGTTGTGATGGAGATTTCTTGCAAAAATTGGAGGAAGAACTTGCTTTCGTCGATAATACCAATGCAGAATCATTTCTGAGCATCGATACAAAAATTAAGCAAGATATTTCATCACCCCAAGTTTCGCCTACTTATAATGCTAGTGGGAATCCTTTAGTCTCACAGTATACGTACAGAACTAGAGTAGCACAACAGCCGTCGTCTCCAATAAAAAGAGCCCCTGTGCAAGGATCATATGTGAAAGAGGAACCTTATAATTTGCAGCCTCGTTTGGAAAGTGTTCCACTGCCAGATGTGACTCAACATAGTCATACTCCAATGCTTCCAAAGCAACAACCAATGATCGTGCAGCAGGTAGTCCAAAGCCCTCTTTTTGTAAATTTGGGCTCTGGACGCCTGCAACAGATACCTGATAATAGACCTTCCCTGGTGCAATCGGATGGTACTCCACACATCAACAAAACCAAACCACCAAATCAACCTCTATTAATACAAAACAATGCTAAAGGGGTGCCTCTGATATTAAAAACTTCAGATGCAAATTTTTCTCCATTGTTATTGCAATCAAATATTATTAATCCTGAAACCCAAACTTTAATGTACACAACTGCTCCAGTTCAAGGTAACAAATCTTGATTTTTCTGTTTAATAATTTTGTTTCTCAAAGAGATGATGTTACAACTTGTTTTATTATCAAAAGTGCAATGTGATATGATGATGTGATTTGATTTTTTGATTGTCACCTGAAGTTTGAAAGAAATTTTAGGCCATTTCTTTTAGATTACCCGCTATAGATCAAACAAGAAAGCTCTATAGAGTTCCTCTTTGAGCTTATCTTTTGTGTGGCTTAAGTTTTTGTTCTTTGAGCTATTATACATTGTATATATCCATAAATTCTCACTCAGGCGATTGTGGTAGGTCAAGAAAGATGAGAGTAAACATTTGGTTGTTGGTGAACAGTGGAGTTCCTCACTCCACTGTTAGTAAAATTGAAAAATTCTAGAGAATTCATCTCATTATTTAGAATAGTAGAATACATAGAAAAAAGGAATGACATGGAAGTGTAACTGTTTTTAATTCATTTTTAGTGTGTGACTGTTAACACGAAACCCACTGTCTGCATTTGCCTCTGTAATAAAATGTGAGTCATTGTTGTGGGGTGAAGTACTGCTTGGAAATAAACTACTGAAATTGCTAACTTACCACTAGTCATAGAATGTGTCAATGGCAATAATTTTTTTCTTATACAATTTATTGTTTGACCAATCAACAGGGAGCAGTATTTTATTAGATTGAAAAGTTTGTGAGTGGCTTATTTTTAAGTATAGTTTATTAGTCATTACACTATGGTGATTCATTATATCAATGAAATAAAACTTCAAATACATGTAACTATTATTTTAAAATTATATTTTAATATGATAAAAAGAGAAAAGTGATAATAAACAATAATTATTAATACCTACATTTTACAGGGACTACACAAAACATTATCACCAATGTAAAATCTGGTATAGAAAACAAGCCTGTACATACACTTTTCACAAGCAATAATGGTCCTACATTCTTAACTGGGATACCTGCAGTTGTTTTCGAAGGTGACAAGATTGCCTTAAATCCAGCACCAAATATAGGTGCTCCAAAAGTGAAAGAGGTTAAACGGAGTGCACACAATGCAATAGAAAGAAGATACAGAACCAGCATCAATGATCGAATAATTGAATTGAAAAATATGCTAGTTGGTGAAGAGGCCAAGGTAAGTTTAAAAATTATGTTTTAAACACAATAACTTTTATTTACTGCTTGGCTTACTAGCACATGTAAAGTTTAGATTTGTTGCATACACAAAATATCAGATTTTCTTATTCAAATTATATAAAAAAGTTACCAAATTTCCTTATAACTGGTTATTCCGATTTCAATTGTTTTATTTTTGAGTCTTATTTCCACAAAAACTCTCATGTTGGGACATAAAAACTAGAAGAAACATAACAAAAACACTTTCACATGTGTGTATTTATTTATTTTTCACTTGTAATATATGTTTGTATATATATTCTAAATTATGCGCATGAAATACCGACCCATTATTAAAAATGTAAAATTATCTCCAGAAGGTTGTCTGGAAGAAATCGCTGTTAGCGATACCACCGATTGTACTACTTATAAGATTCTTAATTCATGTGTATTATTAATTTCTTGTGTGCAATAAAGAATATTCTATTCTATTCTATTACTGTTGGGATTAATTTATATGTAAATCTTAAACATGAATTAAAAATTTTAATGGTTGTCCGCATGACAGAAAATAATGTGGATGAAATATAGAAAATAATATGCAATAGTGGATGATGTGCTCTCTGACGGAAAATGCTTATTATTGCTTACAAATATAAATAATAAAATAGTTGTAATACCAGTATACAAAACCCTTGAATTAAAGTAATGTATGAAGAAATTATTGAAATTAGGTCAAGCAAAAGATGTATTCATGGATCATAACATATAAAATATCTACCATATTGGCCCTCTTTGCCTATGCTTTTATATGATTGTATGTACATTAGGGATTAGGAGAAATAATAAAGAGTAGTAAGTAGAACTACTGGTCTAACCAACCAACAAGGAACTCTTGTATGTGGTGTGCCAAATTGAATAAGTCTCATCCAAAGGTTGTTGTCAATTTTAAGAGATCAAGTGCCATGTGTTTATTATTACAGCTCAATAAATCTGCTATACTAAGAAAAACAATTGAATACATAAAGTACCTGCAAAATCAGAATACTAGGTTAAAACAAGAGAATGTGGCACTCAAGTTGGCATGTCAGAAATCTGGTGTAAAGGAACCTACATTTGAAGGAGCATACACACCACCTCACAGCGATGTTTCATCACCATATCATTCTCCTCATTCATTTGACAGTGATTCTCCATCGTCGCCTGAATATAAGGTACTGGCCTTAAACATATTATTTTAATAACAGAGGAACAGTAGCTCTAAGAAATATATCTATCTAAAGAAAATATGGTCCAACAATTTGGAATGCTGAAGATCCTACAAAGTGGAAAAGAAAAGGTAGGAATGCAGACCCTGGTCTGATATGGACACACCGAATATGACTGGGATTTCATACTAGGATGAAGATGACTACTGTTTCCTCCTTAAACAAATAGGAATTTCCGCACAGCACTGGAATGTTTAAAGCTTAATATTAAAATAATATATAACAGCAGCTCATAACTGTCCCACTGGTGGGCTCGGGCTTCCCACTATAGGGGAATGGACAGAATCCAGTCCAAGGCAGCTTGGCAGGTTTGACACATTGGTTATCTCAATGGGCAGGTTGCATCACGATGTTTTCCTACACCGTTGTTAGCATGTGGTAATTGTAACAATATGCACATTAGGTCAGAAAACAGTGTAAGTGGTGCATGAGTTCCGGCCAGGACCGAACACGCGACCTTTGAGTTTAGGACGCATGTGCTAGCCATTACGCTACCATGACTTAATATTAATTATTGATAAATATGATGTTTTTTTAAAAGCTTTTTATACAAGAAGACCTTTTTAAAATTAAGGAGAGAATGGTATATTATTACATAAATGTGAATTTACAATTTACTGGTAAATTGGCAATTGTTTCTTTAGAAACAAATGATATGTGCCATCTTATATCTTATAGAAGTGGACAAATAATTTATTATTTCACCAATATTAATTATATAAGAAATATAGGGCACATCATTATAGTAATACACAATTATTTTTATTTTTATTATATAGCCAGAAGAGAAATATTCCAAGATTGTTATGGGTATGGGAGACCACTCCCGTTTAGCATTATGTGCTTTTATGGTTGGTCTGATTGCGTTCAATCCTTTTGGCATGTTCTTTGGAACATTCATTTCGGAAACTTCGAGTAATGACTACTCGGCACGCTTGGATCAAAGAAAAATACTGTCTGACAGTGACACAAGTGAGTGTTGTTTTTTGCAATTTTATATTATTTCTTTATTTAAGAACATAAATCATATTGATTATAAGTAAATTGTAAACATGTGTATAATTATTTATTATTTATGGTTAATAAGGAAGCAAACATAAGTACTTTACATTAATCATTGCTAATATAATACTTCCCTTTCTTTTACCATGGTGGGGTATTTTTTATGTTACCAAAAGCAAGTAAATGGGTCACGGCTCATCATATAGAAATTAATGGTTAAATTCTGTGGATGTCTGCATCAGAGCTATCAAGTAGTGTCAAAAATTTCTTAATGTACATGGAATTGTAAAGCATTACTCTGTAGTTGAGTGTGGTAATTCAAGTAAATAAGCCTGGGCTCCAAAGCAGACATTTCGAAAGCAACCGCAAGTAAAGGATGATAATTTTTTAAATTGTTAGCTTATCCAAACTATGTACAAAATTAAGGGAAAAAATATCTAAATTTTTGGGTGATTAATTTGGTTGAGAAGCTTGTAAAATAATATTTTTATGATAGATAACATAGAAAGAAATTGAAATTACTATATCAAACCCCAAAACTGTGATAGTTTCCCAGTAAAGTGTACCACAAAAATGCATAAATCGTGGGATAGTTTAAGGCTCGTTTTGCTCACCCTGACAATATAATTCGAGGCTTCTTATATTATCTGGGATTTCTTAAGTTTGAAACCACGTGATATTAAGACTGGCTTGAAATGACAGTCTCCATGTTTATTGAATATCTTTAGTAGATTTAGATTTATGTACTTCTAGAATTCTTCAGAATTGATGTATTTTCATACTATAAAATCCATTGCTCTTTTGAAAACACCCTTTGATTATAAGTACTGGCAGCAAAACTGTAATATATGTTACCTGTCAAACGTGGATAAAGTCGCGGGCATATCCTAGTATAATATATAATTTTAGTTTTACTTTCCAGACAATGACTCGTCTTGGAGCACTTGGATGTTCAACATGTTCTTTATTTATTTGATCAACTTTTTAATATTGGGTGGCTGTCTCGTCAAGTTGTTGGTTTATGGTGATTCTGTACCGAAATCACAATCAAAAGAAGCAGGACTCTTTTACAAACATAAACGTCTCGCTGATCAATACTTGAAGAAGGTAAAAATGTGTACAATGTACATCAGCTGTTTTTTGTCACTCTCCTATGGAACCTTCAAAGTAACTTCATCTAAAATACTATATCACGAAGTATATATATATGTTCAGTAGTTTCCAAAAAACATGCGATCGCAGTGCCATCTTTTTCGCTATTTTCGCCTATCCCAGATAAATGTCATTTATCGGGATAAAATTATCCTAAGTTACGCCCCGGATGTAAGCTAGCTCTATATCGAGTTTCATTTAAATCAATTTATTAGATTAATAATAAAAATTGCATTATAAAACTACGTTTTAACGGTTTTAAGCGCGGTAATTTATTAAGTTTTGGTTTGTCCGACGTTTCGGACGCTTTTCAGTGGCCGTGGTCACGGACGACAAAGGTGACATTTGTCCAACTAGTATTGTTAAAGCTTTATTTAGCCTACCGCCAACTTGTTCATTCTAATTTTGTTTATGATTATTATTTACTCTTCGCGAGTCGCTAAGTCCTGAAATCTTAAGAAATGCATTATCGGAATGTCCCAGGTGCAAATTATACATACTCGAACCATTTACATATTTATTATAGTATAGATAGATAGGTAGATTATTGTTGTTTCAGGGAGATCAAACGAATGCTAGATTAGAACTCCATCGATCTTTGGCCGTTTGTGGTAAGAGCGTCCAAGCGGGTGGTCCGGGACATGCCAAGTACTCCGCGCTCGCAGCAGCACTACTGCGACAGATCCTGCAAAGACTACCCTTCGGACAATTCCTGGCAAGGCGAGCGGGTGATATATGGACCGACAGGTCGGTAGTCTATACCAGTTTTTTAATAAAAAAATAAAAACTTCGTTAAAAAAAACCGACTTCAAAAACTAAAAAACTAAAATGTATAAAATAACTTATTTCTAAAGCTATTATTATTAATATATATTATCTAAAACATCTTAAAGTCGGTGCTTAGTAATTTTCAAAATATAGTAATTTTTATGTTTTACTTTGCACCGACTTCAAGATGTTTTGGATAATATATATCAATAATAATAGCTTTACAAATAAGTTATTTTATACATTTTAGTTTTTTAGTTTTTGAAATCGGTTTTTTTAAACGAAGTTTTTATTTTTTATTTGTTACTTTTTAGTGTCTAGCTATGTATGGGTGGACCTACGAATGGTGCCGCGCTTCTTAAGAAATATATGTCCCAAGAACCGGGAACAAAAAAATGTTCATCAAATTAAAACTACTGGGCCAAACTATGTAAAATTTTTAGGGGACCAATTGGAAGCTATTCCGCGTCAAACAAAAAAAGAATCACGTAAATCGGATCATAAATCACGGAGTAATCGGCGAACATACATAAAAAAAAACAAGATCCCGATGGATTGAGAACCTCCTCCTTTTTCGAAGTCGGTTAAAAATGAAGCTTTAGATTGTGAATTTAAAAAAATGCGTGCTTGGAACTCCACGAACCAGAAGTGAAACTTTTTAGGTTAGAGATCAGGATATTTTAAATTAAATTACATTTTTATTCAGGATACCAGAAATGAAAATGGCCATTCATTAAATACAATTTTTATTGATTATTTAAGTTTCATTATTACAGAACCTGAAACAGAAATAATAGGTTTATAATAGCTAAAATATGTTACCAATGCTCTAGTTTCAATTTGAGTTATGAACTTCAAAATATTTTCAACTATATTTATGAGCAATGTTTAAATGATTAAATAACGAAAAACTTCAAAACATTTGCAGCTCTACCGGTATATGCATAGTGTTTAAATTATTTATTATTATTTTATCCGTGCAGGAACGGAAGTTAATACAATTTCCTGCGACTGGGCGGCCTGACGTAAGAGGCGACAAGACAACCCTCAGCCAGGTGGTAGGGCATTTGCCCGACTGGATGGCTACCACCCCTGGCCTAAAGTATGTCGCCATAACAACCTTGAGTTTTGTTCCGGCATTAGTGACCAGGTTCCAGTCTCCCTTAAGAGAGCAGCAGCACACTTGTAGCATCTTTGGTGTTGCAAATGTCCATAGGCGATGTTAACCGCTTTCCATTTCGTGGGCCGTCTGCCTGTCTGCTGAACTCAAGCAATAAAAAAAAATTTTTGTTTATTAATATCATGGCGACACGTTTTTCTTTCCCATTGAAATTCACTACCATGGCTAGAAAAAACTCACTTCAGAATATACCAAAATTTCAGTAAAAACTGCTAGGTTCGTTGAGTAAGATTAAATAATAAAGAAAAAGAAAGTTGAAGAGAAGTAAAAAAAACGATTAATTTGAAAAATGAAAAGTACAAGTGCCACGATTAGTGGTTTCGCGCTCTCTCGACCGAAGCGACGAATATTCGGCTGCCGAATGTTCAGAACAGACAGATGAAAAATGTATTTTCGGTATTTGCTAGTCTGAAAGCCCCTTTTTAATATCTTTGAACGTATTGTACAAACTCGAACCATTTCAGACTTATTATAGTATAGATACTTACGTTTTTATCGAACAGTATTTATTTGTTATTATTTTTTGTATCCTATAGCCCAGCTAGAAGAGCATCCCAGCATTGGGCCGCAGAAGTATCAAGTGTGTCCCACAAACTCGCCCAGCTCGAGATCCTGTCATCCCACAGCGGTCGCAGCGAGCGAGTACTTTTGGCATTACAAGCAATCAATTTGGCTGAAGTTGCTGGAAACCGACAGCTATTGGCCGACACATATGTCACTGCCGCACTCGTGTTTAAGGATTATATGCCAAAGATTGGGAATCAGCTGTGCGGGTATGTAAAAATAACTAACTTACTTAAAAACTTAATTAGGATTTTATATATTTAAACCATCAATGAAAATGTACCTAACTGATGGTGGGAATCGTTTAAAAATTGTAGCTACATTATTGTATATATGTATGTTATTTGTCAATATTTAATGTTGTCACCAATTAATAACGACACCACATCACCTCACCGTTTCACGCCGATGCTCGGTGAGAGAGTGGTACATCTCACCGAACATCGAGCTTTATTCAAGATAATAATAATAATTTATTGTAAAAAAGCCAGATACAATGATAAAGAATTTATGATAATGATTCCAGCATAAATTCCTGCGTAAATTTACTATCATCACCATGTTTATTATACCTTACGGTATATTGTGCGAATGAGATGACATGCGAGTTTGAAAAGCGACCGAGCGAGAGCGCAACACCTTCTCCACTCTCTCTGTTAACCTTATAACACATTTTCTACACAATGACATTGCGAGCTTCAATCAATCAATCAATATCTTTATTTGCAAGAATGTAGTTTATACAGGTGTTACACAATTCGGTAGTTGACAATTTTTGAGAAACAGGTTCATTTTGAGCCTTATGGTCGGTCTATTTTAGCCAAAATATTAATATTTCAGCAAAAAACAACATTAACATATTTAATTTAGCAATTTTATAAACATTTTGACATTTCGTCACAAAAACGCGTCAAGGTGTCATGGCTTCTCGCATGACGTCACAGTGTGCAAAACAAAACATCCGTTTCATTGAAGTGTTATCTGAGAAGTCATTGATTGATAACTTGTTGTGTTTTGCACACTATGACGTCACGCGCTCTGATCGGCGTTCATTGTCACGTGGCTAATGGCTGCAATATAACAATTTTATTTCTCAATACATTCTACCACATAGTGGTGTACAAAACGAATCAATCACGCATTAAAGTTTTGTTGGTACTGTAGGTACTACTTGCGGCTGTGCCTATCGACTTGCGCGGACTCGTGCGCGCTGTGGCCGGTGCGGCTGCGCTGGGTGGCGTCGCCGCGCGGGCAGCGGTTCCTGCGCGCGCGCCGCTGCACCTACGAGCTGGAGCCTCCCTCCGCTGCGCTCTTCTGCCGCCTCGCGGACCCCGCCGACCCGCTCGCCTACGCTATGAGGGTATACTATTTATTACTAATTTTTATATTGTTATCTGTAGAAAGTGTAATCTCAGCTGTCATAAGGCATAAACTATATAATTCTTCTGAATAATAAATAAGACTTTTCTTGAAGAATAACATTTTTGAAAATTCAGTTGTAAATTAAAAAAAAAAAGATTTTGAGAAAAGTGATTTTGATTGATTTTTTATGAAATTTATACTTTGTATTTTGCTATAATAATGGACCTACTTATGCAAAATGGAACCAGCTCACAGACGGAAAGTTTTGAGAAGAAGCCGTTTTTATTAAAATTTTGCAAAAAAAATATTTAGCATATTGTATATTCTGTGTATGTACAATATTCTAAGTATTTTTTTTTTTTTCAAAATATAGACATGTTTTTTGCATGCAAGATTTTAATAAAAACGGCTTTTTCTCAAAACTATCAGTATATGGGTTGGTTCCATTTTGCATAAGTGATCCAATTGAGATTACAGGTCGAACATCTCACTCTATATCTATTCGTGCAATGGTAAATGTCAAGTAGGTACTATACTAGTATTTACAGAAAATGCATAATATTTGACAGGCATATCACCTGGAACTGTTACAAAAGAGCCTCCAAATGCTTTTGTGCGTGGATGAACGAAGCAACACTCGCGACGTTCTGGAACTTGTTAAGCTGATCACGGATGACGTCTCCACAGACGCGCCACATCATACTGGTAGGATAGTGTTGAATTACTAGCCCATACACTGCTAATTTAACATAACCTATTTAGACTACTAAAAATATACGACACCTTTCTTCTCAAGTCACTAGATATTATATTTGACGTGATGAAACCGAGCTAACCCTGTACACATGTGGCATTAGCGCTAAACAAATAGAATGAAAATGTATGGGAATGACATTTCTTTTTTTGTTATTTTTCCAATATGCTTTCATTCATATACATAAAAAGAAAGATATATGACTGTGGCACAGAAACCTCATGAGTTTGATTGTGCCGCAGAGAGTCGTGTAAAATAGATTAGGTTTATGATACATAATGACATTTTAAAAATGAATATACACAATGTTACATGAAAAATAGGAGCAGAGGCGAGGAATTGTTACCGTTATTCAAGTGTTTACTTCTGATTTGATAATAATGAAGGAAGTTATCATCATTCTCGTACATGGCTCTGATTTCGTCCCAGGTCTGCACATGTGAGCCTGATGGCCCGCTTTGAGAATCAATATAGAATCTTTTCAGACATTTAGTTGATTTGTGAATATTTTAGTATAACAATGTCTTTCCCATACGTTTTCTATTTATTCGTTTAGCGCGAATGCCGCTTGTCTATAGGAATCATTATCTCGATTACAACTCGCTGGAATAGCTCAAATGGTGTCATACTGTTACCATGCTCTCAGAGAAAGTCGGCTTCAAACTATTAGCCCTGGGTTAATTGTGGTTAAATTTATAGATGTTTGATACACGAATTTTTAGAATCGGGCTCGTGGAGCGTGGTGGGGGAAGCATAATTACCCCTACTACAACTCCTATGGTCTGGAGATCTTAAAATATTATTTTTTATTAAACAAGACCTCACATAGATCGGGTTGTCTGGAAGAGATCGCTTCTTAGCGATAAGACCGCCCATTGTGCACATATAAAATATTTTTTAGGCTATAAATTCATCTGTGTTTTCTGTAATGGTGTACAATAAAGTTTTATCTATCTATCTATAGATCTAAAGTTGAACAATCTTTTCAAAGTCCAAAACAAAGCTAGTAATCGACAGAAAAGAACCAAAAAGCAGCATAAGGCGTCAAAAAATGAAGAAAAGACTTACCAGCTCATTCACATACAAGAACATTCACATACACTACAAGAGTAACCATGAAAATATTCAAAATGGCGGCCAATAAAGACGAAATTATAAGACGTGTATATGCAATAAATAGTAAATGGTTATAGTCGGTTCTGAGACTCGACGACCGCTACCGTGGTATGCTAGCTTCGCTCGCTTGGTTTGTAAGCTTTTAATTTGTTATTATGAGTCTTTTTCAATTAATTAAAATAATGTTTAGGCTGTTGGGACCCGGTAATGGAGTGGTGGGCGAACATAGTTGGGGTGGCGGCCACGTGGCTGCTAGCCGACACCGGGAAGGCCATCGAAATTGGAGACAGATTGAACATGTTACCAGAGCCACTTGCTAACTGCGAGGATCCTTTGCCAGGGTGAGTTATTTGGATTTTATTTTATTATGGCGGTGAAAACAGTTTCCAACACACTAAAGTTCTAAGTTCCGTATGCTCCGTGTTACACAATCGTACGTAATACACAATATGGTAGTTGATAGTGTCATATGCCGCTGGCTGATACGTTTTGAACAAGTTCAGCAACATATAATATCTTTAACATGTGAAATAGTATATCTATTAATGTCTAAATAGTAATTAAAATTATTTTTACTACTGATATTTTGAAAGTACTAAGTAGAAAGATAGGTAGGATGTGTGCCGCTCCCGCACCGACATCTAACGATGCGGAAATCTGTCATAGTTTTTTAAAAATAAAATTTGTGAATATGCATTTGCTTTAAAAACATAAGAACCAATAACAACTCTTAATTTTATACAAAAAAAATAATGATATCGTGAACCTTTGGTACCGTGTATATCCAGCATGCCTAGTCCGTACCACTGCTGCACTGACAAAAAGCGATCTAAAATTGGATGTCACAATTCTTCACAGTTTTTAAATTATTATTATTTCTGACACGTTGTTTTATTTTTGCAAAATCACACAATACATTTAAACAATACGAATATGCTCGTCACAGTGTGAACTGTTAGAAGTTCTAGACTTCTAGTCGCGTCGATGTTTATTAAACACCGATTGTATAGTTTATAGTTGTGATATTAATAACTATTGTCTTTGTTATTATAAACATTCAATATGATTATTATAGCTATTGTGTTGGTATATTATTAGGGCATTGCACATGGCGTACAAAAGCAGGCGCGGGCTCCTCAGCCTCGCGCAGTGTAGAGATGACCGCGCCTTCGAAAGGACGTCTGAGACCATACTTAAGGTGAGTTGACACTATTAAAGCTGATATACGTTGATTCAGGTACTAAGTTTGAGCATTTATGTATCCATTGCCGTTTTCGTGAACTATCTACATAGCCTGATTAAAAAATTTGTTTTTGATTTAGGTTGCCTGTAAGAGATCGCTTTGAGCGATAAAGCCGCCTATTGTATTGCGTAGAAAATATTGTAAATATTGTCTGTTTTTGTAATTGTATGTTTTGGTATGCAATAAACTGTTATACCTCTCTCTGACTTCAAATTCGATGGAATCCATTGCTGACTGCGCACTGGCATCGTGTAAATTGATTGAAGTCAGTACAGCGCTACTGATATACAGGATGGCGCAATAGAACGTGCATATTTAAAATATTGATTAAAAAATAAATACAAAAGGTATAGTTAAAATAAAACAGGTATTATTAAGAAATAACTGAAGTTTATTTTTTAAAAATAATATCGTCTAAATGATGAATGACCCTCTCTACGACGACACTCCTCTAATCGCAAACGGAAGTTATTGACAACTTTCTTCAGTAATGCTGGTGTAATTGCTGCCATTTCACCACGGATATTCTCCTTGAGTTGATCGATGTTTTTCGGATTATTGCTGTAGACTTTGTTCTTGAGGTATCCCCACAAAAAAAAGTCAGGAGGCGTCACGTCTGGACTACGTGGGGGCCATGGGATATCACCTCTTTTCGAAATCAGTCTGCCAGGGAACATCTGTTTCACAACCGCCATGGAGTCATTTGATGTGTGACAGGTAGCTCCATCTTGTTGAAACCAAGTCCTAGAATTCACTATTCTTGAATTTTCAAGCTCTGAAGCCAAAAAACCTTCCAACATCGCAACATAGCGTTCGGTATTAACAGTGACGTTTTGCCCCCGCGCATTTTCAAAGAAAAACGGTCCAATTATTCCTCTACCAGAGATTGCTGCCCATACTGTTACTTTAGGACTATGCAGTGGTTTCTGGTGCTTGAGTTTGGGATTCTCTCTCACTGTTTCAGTAACGACAATTTTGACGGTTTACGAACCCATTGATATGGAAGTGGGCCTCATCTGAGAAAAGGATATTGTCAAAATTGAAAAACCGAAGCATTTCATTAGCAAATGCGAGCCTTGCTCCGAAGTCAGACTCTTTCAATTCTTGTGTTAACTGCAGCTTGTAAGGATGCAGTTTAAGATCCAAGTTTAAAATTCGTTGCAAACTTCGTCGCGATAAGTGTAAGACAGACGATCTCTTGCGAGTAGACATTTGTGGATCTCCTCGTACAGACTGCATAACTCTCTCAATATTGTCGTCGGTCCTAGATGTTCTTGGACGACCTTTTGCTTGTGGTTTAAACGTTGAACCAGTCTCTTCAAAACGCTGTCTGTACCCATATTTTAGTTAAATTAGCACTCGGAGCTTCACTAATTTTCCGTAGTCCATATTCAGAACAATATAAACGCCTAGTAACGATGTATGAACGAGAGTTCTCGTAAAATGCGCGCACGCAAAATGCGCGACGCTTCCCGTCGAAGTGACTCATAGTGACTAAAACTCCATGAGCCCGCCTACCCAACGATGCAGGCTCCCCCCGCCCGCGCACTTTCTACCCCGCGAAAAAAAGATGATGCAATATGCACGTTCTATTGCGCCACCCTGTAGTAGCTGGATCATTTCAAATCAGTCTTTACATTATAATGAATTTTGTGTAATATACACGAGAAAGGTGTAGTCATTTCTACGAGGACGGCAAGTTCATAATATGTTGGTAACACCTCTGGTTTTACAAAGTCCACAAGCAAAGGGTAATTTTCATCGGGTGGGCTTAAAGGCTGCGCACAACAGGCCACCGGCCGCGCGTGTATGGCGAGTCTCTACACAATGTATGAAAAAATCTTATGAACTGCTTTTCATTGGCCATGGATGCCTGTGGTCGGTTAGGCATGTATGTTTGTGTATATACCCATATGCATAACCTATGTACACACACATACCACATATAGCTGGGGCTATAATAAATGTTAGTGTAATAACGAAGTTGTGCTTCTTGGTATTTGTGAATTTGCGGTTTTAACTTATAAGGTCCTTTGATCCAGTGTTATGAAAATTTATTTTAAATTACACTTGTTTAATCCAGCTTCATTGAAATGTCAGATCATAATGGAACAATTTCGTTCTTTTGACTTCTTAAAAAGTCATGTCTCACTAAACAGTTGAAAAATTTCACACAAACATGTGATTTTTGCTTAAAAACAATCAATATACAGCAAGCATTTTAACCATATACAATTGATTTTATGTTTGTGGAAAATAAAATTGTACTGCAAAACATCACTTTCCACCAAAACTCTCTGGGTGAGATATAGGTGTTTTTCAATATAAAATGCTCGTATTTATATCGAAGTCTCGGTGGCTTAATGGCTATTAAGTTAATCCATGTCTCATTCAAACATTCGAATCTTGGGAGAAGGCCGTACAGCTTAGATAGATTTTTTGGTTTTATTGTGCATATTTTTACTATTTCCTAAGAATGATTCTGAAACAAAGCTGCATGTCATGAGTTATTTTCTTTTTATGGCCAAAAACAGGCAAATGGACAAATAATCCATAAGTATTCTGAACATCTCTCGATTCCGTTTTATTTTTTAAATAATAATACGATGGTTCTTATTTCAGGTTTGTGACATCGCTAGCAACAGGTTAGCTGATTCACTGGCATACTACTGTTGTAGGAAACCGACGCAATTAATGTTGGTAAGTGCAATGATATGATTTAATCTTTTTTTATAATGCTTCTTTATTTAGCAGGATTTTAATTTGAAGAGCTTCAGTTTTTACGACTATTGCGAGAGTGCATTGTAGTTGCATTGCACTGTTTTTTAATATATTGTGCAATATTACTACAAGGCAAATCTCGCTTTAGTTACTCTCAGCACAAACAGCATTTGATTTCGGATATTTCAAAGTATGTTGTTGGTATGATTTTTTGTTTATTTTTTATTTATTTGACAATATTAAGTTTTTTATTAATGTTCTGTTGCATTATCTATTTATTATATGCTTTTATGATTTTATAGCTATCAAAGTAGTCCATTGTAGGTTAATAATAAAAATAGTCAAAATGGACTCGCATTATATTTCCTGTGTGAAACTTCAAATTTATACTAAAATCATACAATAGCTATTCACCATATATTTTATTTGAATAAAAAACAAGCTAAACTAACTAGCTCTTGCTGTTTCTCATTATACTAGATTTAATGTTAACTTAGTATGAAATTTTAATAAAGTTCTTAGGTACCTTGTGACTTCGTAATTACGAAGTCAATTGTCCTTTGCCTTGGTTGTAACATTATTAATTACGAAGTGATTTGTTTGCAATTGCGCGCGGTTGGTTTTAAACCATCATTTGAAAGCCCGCCACGACGCCTGAGTTCGGCAATGATCGGGTAGGTTCGGTCACCCTCGCCAATTCAGCAATGCTCGGGTATGTTCGGCCGCCCTCGTGAATCCTCGATACACGGCCAGCGGATGCCATGATTTGGCTACGCGCAACGACGCAGTTAATATATATAGCTATGAGCCGTTTTTATTTGTGTCGGGCACATTTGAACCCTTAGTGAGTATTCCTTCTTTCTAAGTTTATGTTAAACTACCGAGCCTAAAATTGCATTTTTCCTAAAATCACGTAATTCTGGGGTGACTGGGATCTTGGAGTATTAATTTCGACTGGTGATCAGTGAAATGTGTGCGTCTGTTTGTCAGCTGATGCAGGTGCTGTGCTGCGACTGGGTGCTGGAGGTGCGCGCGGGCGTGTGGGAGGCGGGCGAGGGCGCCAGCTCGCGGCCCGCGCCGCACGCGCACCTCAGGGCCTTCCAGCGGGACCTGCACGCGCTCAGGAGGCTCTCGCAATCGCTGCCGGTGAATGCATATAGTGTTTAAAACTAGGATATGCCCGCGACTTCGTCCACGCTTGACTTGAAATTCCCGCGGGATTCTCGGGACACAAAGTAAAAACAATGTAAGCTATCGGTCTAGTGAAAACTGCAAGAATAAGCTAATCCTTATGCGCCTGAAAAATTACAAACATTTTATTACCTGCGTAAAATTTGGTATCGATCAGAGGAAAATCACATTGAATTGTAAATCTGACCATTTTAATTCATTTCCAAAAAAATCCCGCGGGATTCCCGGTATAAAAATTAGCGCAAATTTTAAGTCTAAGAATTTGCTGTCGTCAGCGAATACCGCATCAAAATCGGCCTAGTAGTTTTTACGAGTATCCTGAACAAATGGACAAACAAGAAATGTAAAAAAAATGCATCATCTCCTCCATCGTTTATATAGTCTATTCCAGTTGTTTTTGAATAACTTCAATATATAGACACGGCATGTTTAGAATTTTATAATATTATAGATAACGCCAAACTATTATTATTATTTTATGGGCTGGGATACACGCAGTGGAGATGAGAACTTTGAGAAATATATGTGAGGTTAGTTTAATCGATATGATAAGGAACAGTACTATAAGGTAACACAATTCCTTATTGGTATAAGGTTGAACGATGTAATAGAAGAGTAGAAAAAGGAATAAGGTGGTTACGGTATGTAGAGAGAATGAATGACAATGTAATCACAAAACAGTTGGTGTCGGTAGACCGTGTTTTTTTTTTTTTTTTTTTTTTTATTGCAGGAGGTCAGCAGACAGGCAGACGGCCCACTTGATGAAGAGCGGTTACATCGCCTATGGACATTTGCAACACCAAAGATGCTACAAATGCGCTGCTGCCCTCTTAAAGGATACTGGAACCTGGTCCACTAATGCCGGAACACAACTCAAGGTTAGGTTGTTATGGCGACATACTTTAGACCAGGGGTGGTAGCCATCCAGTCGGGCAAATGCCCTACCACCTGGCTGTGGGTTGTTTTGTCGCCTCTTACGACAGGCCGCCCGGCCGCAGGAAATTGTATTCTTTCTCCGTTCCTGCACGGAGGATGTGCACACCCTATTCAAATTGCACTGTTAAAGGGGAGTCAGGTAAAAAACATCTCAAATGAATTGCGTGCATGAATAGGTTAACGAAAATAAATAAAAACGAAAATTGTTTGTCAGACTCGTTGCAGGTGGGGATCCGTCGTTTCTGTCTAACCCCATGGGAAACAGGCGTGGTATATGTATGTGTTTAAATATGTTAATAGTTTTCATGGGTAAAAATTATTAAGGAATGACAATCGTCCAGAGAAAAACGCAACTTATAACATACTTCCGGCACAGGTGGCGCTATCGGTCTGTTTTGTTTTTATCGAAAATCTTAAATAAAACTTTCAATCAATTTATTATTCATTAAAACGAATTTCTTACTTTAAATCAGTCGTAAAAGTCCTTATTATCTCCTTTTCAAATTCTAAAACTCATGAAATTTATAATAATAATAGCCAATAAATATCCCACCTCTGCGCTTGGGCCTCCCATTAGTTGTCCATGGCGGCTTGGCAAGTTTGATACATCGTTTATCTCAATGTGCAGGTTGCATCACGATGTTTGAATTGTAAATGTAGTGGTCAAAAAATTGCCTTAGTTATACATGCCTTCCGGCCAGGATCGAATCCACGCCCTTTGAGTTTGGGATGCGTGCGCGAGCCATTACGGTACCAGGACTATTGTATACATGAAATTTTCGATCATACATATTGGCTTTCTTATGATCCCAAGCAAGCCTTTCAATAGATTACATATTTTTCAGTGGGTGACGTCACGTGTATTCTTGCAATCGGCGGTGTGTCGCATGATGGCCGGCGCGGCGCCCCGACGCACGCAGCAGCTGTTGGATGGTAGTTTACGGCCGCGTTTAAATCGATCCTCAATTATTTGTGGTAAAGGTATGTGCGTCCATTTTTACTATTATTCACTTATTACAATTTTAATTCAAATAATAAACTCTAACTCTAAACTTAGCAGGCACTGTCTTGCCCAGAAAAAAAACCTGGAACCCGTTGATAGATGATCGTAAACATAAGCCCTCCAGGTACATCAAAATTGTTTCAGTGATTTACGAGTCCAGTGACATGTATATACGTACAGAAGAATTATTATATACAGATGAATTTCCAAGTTTGTCTCGTTGGATGGCCAAGTCTTAAACTATACAAAAAAGCGAAAAACACTCCAAAAGACTCGGTACCGATTCTGGTGCAAACTAAAAATATTACTAGATTTTATGGATAATTTAGAATGACTACGAAAATTATGGGGAACCCTAGGAGGTGTAGTGAAAATGACAATGAATGTTCTTCACTAAAATTGAATCTTACAATCTACTCATTGAAAGTAATGAATTTACCACCGCTCCCAAAACAGTTTTAGGTACCTACTGCCCAGGGAGAAGAGGCGGCACAGGCCTAACAAACTCTCCAGCAACATTACTTTATTTCATAACTAGAGTTTACCCCGCGGCTGCGCCGCGGGTTAACCTCTGGTGCGTGTCTCTTGTTTAAAGAGCAAGTGCTACAGGTTATATTATATTACAATGTTTTTATGTATTTGCCCACGGAAGATTCACTTCATTTTATATCGCTAATTATATATACTATCCTCCGTCTATCTGTCAACAAAATAAATTACAAAACTTGACCAAAAAGGCCAAAATGGTCTAAATGACCAAAAGACCACAGTGACCGACATGGCTAAAATGACGGAATAGCAAAAAACGACCAAAAAGGCCAAAACAATCAAAATGGTCAAAATGACCAAAGAGGCCAAAATGACCAAAAAGGCCAAAATGACCAAAAAGGTCAAAATGATCAATAAGGCCAAAATTACCAAATAGGCCAAAATGACCAAATAGGCCAAAATGACCAAAGAGGCCAAAATGACCAAAGAGGCCAAAATGACCAAAGAGGCCAAAATGACCAAAGAGGCCAAAATGACCAAATAGGCCAAAATGACCAAATAGGCCAAAATGACCAAATAGGCCAAAATGACCAAAAAGGTCAAAATGATCAATAAGCCCAAAATGACCAAATAGGCCAAAATGACCAAATAGGCCAAAATGACCAAATAGGCCAAAATGACCAAAAAGGTCAAAATGATCAATAAGGCCAAAATTACCAAATAGGCCAAAATAACCAAATAGGCCAAAATGACCAAATAGGCCAAAATGACCAAAGAGGCCAAAATGACCAAATAGGCCAAAATGACCAAAGTGGCCAAAATGACCAAAGAGGCCAAAATGACCAAAGAGGCCAAAATGACCAAAGAGGCCAAAATGACCAAAAAGGCCAAAATGACAAAAAAGGAAAAATTACCAAATAGGCCAAAAAGGCCAAAATTACCAAATAGGCCAAAATTACCAAAAAGGCCAAAATGAAAATTATCCCTTGTCCATCCTCAGTATTTAATTTACATACGTGCCGAATTTCAGCCAAATCGGTCCAGTAGTTTTCCGTAAAAGCATAACAAACAAACAGACAAATATCATTTTATCCCGGAAACTATCCCATTTTTCGGGATAAAAAGTATCCTATGTTCATCCTCGGTATCGAAAATATATATATATTGAGTTTCAGCCAAATCGGTCCAGTAGTTTTTAAAACGGAACAGACAGACAGACAGACAGACAGACAGACAGACAGACAGATAGACAGACAGACAGACAGACAGACAGACAGACAGACAGAGTTACTTTCGCATTTATAATATTAATAGGGATTAATATTCGTCTTTTTTATGTAGTTTATACAAATACAAGGTTTAACGAAAGGGGAATCAACAGAATTAATAAAACGATTACTGAAAGAGCTTGGTGGCGATCGCGTTATTATACGTATTCGATGCGGTCGTTTATAAAATATTTCGTCGTATAATAAGCCTTCTGGCGCAACACGTTGTTTTTTTATTTAGTTAAAGTAAAACAAACCAGCAGTACTCATATCAGTCATAAATCTTATCTTTTTTACTTTTACGTCGTCAAAGTTTATTTTCTGTCACATAATTTAAAAAATTAAGAATGTGTCATCAGTAAACAACGCAATATCATGATTATTTTTTAACAAGAAAGGTAAAGCATTTATATAAATAAGAAACAAGAAAGGCCCGACAATCAAACCTTGTGGGACTCCCATATTAATAACTCTGGGAGACCTTTTTCCATCTCAACCTTTTAAATCCTACCATTTAGATAGAATGTCAAAATGTCGAGAGCAAAACCTCTTATACCTTAGTGGTTTAGTTTCATGATCAGTGTTTCGTGTTCGACACAAACAAATATCTTTAGAAATGGATGGAGTGGGTAAAAAAACCTATAAACCGATGTGCGGATCGCGATAATCGGATTGATGTACCAAATTCTAATATCATCTTGATCACGCTGGTCAGGATTTAGGGCAAAGCTATATTAACAGCATTGTCATCGGTCATTATTACTTGTGCATATTTTTAAAATTAATCAGACCTCGGGAAATGGGTGAAATTGAGTCGAAGATTTTGTTACATATATACAGACAGAACCAATAAGAGTGTTATTTTTTTTCAGAACGGGCTTTAGAAGGCGGTGGTGGGGAAGGTGAACGTGCTGTAGCATTATACATGGCTTGTAAACATTTACCGGCTGCTGTGTTGGCAGCGCCGGGCGAGAGAGCCGGAATGTTGGCACAAGCAGCGGCTACGTTACAGAAGATTGGACATAGAAGCCGCCTACCTCACTGCTATCATTTAATGAAATCAGTGGGAACTTTACCTTCTGCACCATAACATAACATTAGGAAGTGATATTTTTGTAGACTTGTAAAATTAATTAATAAAATGCATCAAAGATAATTATTTTTAATTCGTTTGTTTTATTGACATTTAGACCTATGTATTGAGAGCTCGTTGTATATACTATGTACTCTGTCTTGTCTCTGTCATTGTGAAGTATTTGAATCTTAAGATTTTAAACATACTATATAAGTATACAAGCATTCAGTAAAATCTACTCATCATTATTTATGTTCCTGATTTCAGATAAATAGAGTCCTTAATTAACGCTAAAAATGTATCACACGTCCCCGTTATTTTTAATGCCCGGCTAAGAGATTTTTATCCGTGCAGGAACGGAGAAAGAATATAACACAGACGGGCGGCCTGTCATAAGAGGCGACTTAACAACCGATAGCCAAGAGGTAGGGCATTTGCCCTTCTGGATAGCTACCACCCCTGGTCTGGTATGCTGCCATAACAGCCTTTTGTTATGTTCCGGTATTAGTGGCCTGATTCCAGTCTCCCTTAAGAGAGCAACAGCACATTTGTAGCACCTTTAGTGTTGTAAATGTCCATAGGCGATGGTAACTGCTTTCTATCAAGTAGGCTGCCTGTCTGTCAATAAAAAAAAGAGATGTAGCAATTTTGTACACGGAATCCGTGGACCTCGCCAACGCTGGGTTGGCCACCGTGGTTTATGGTATTAGTTCGTAGCCGAGGCTTGAGTGTCTTATATCGCTAAAAGGAAGATCTCATGTTCCATAGCCGTTTTCGGAATCCACCTTCGGACTTGTCCGTTACAGTCCAAGGTCATAGCCGTTTCAGCCATTTTCGTTAAGCCCCAGACGAAATATCTAAAAAAAATTAATATATAAAAATATCCACAGCAAATACATAATAAATTTTAGTTGCCGCAAAAAATATTACAGGTACCTACATATATTCAATATACTCTTTGGTACCTACATAAGTCAAAAATCAATTTGTCGCTGTTATGTCGATTGTCACATTTTTGGCACACGTCACAGCTACCTAAAACGTCACATTGTTTGTTTAATACGACTTGTTTTGAAATGTTTTGGAAATTGTTATTTTACTCTGAAAATTGAAAATATTGAAATAAATTAATATAAAGAGTTATAATATTTCAATTGGCGTCTTTTAAACGTCTGACACATTTAAAGTGTCATAAGTATTTAGTAAGAGGAAGCAGTGACAAAAACTATTGATTATTTTATTTTCTAAGATACTTGGAATAAGTTCAGAAAATGGTAAAATATTGTTTTTTTTTACTTTGTATTTGATAACTATTGAATAAAATGTTTAGCGTATACTATTAATTAAAATACTATAGGGAAAACTATTTTATTGTATTCCTTTGCTAGGCAACTGCAGTAGCTGCTGTTCAAAAGAAAACAAATAGTTCAAACAATGCAGCTGGAGGGGTACGCAAGAAATCTGGGCCTAAATTCGAATTAACAGAAGAACAACGAAGAGATATAAAAGAAGCCTTTGATTTATTTGACACTGAAAACACTGGAAAAATTGATACTAAAGAACTCAAAGTTGCAATCAGAGCTTTGGGCTTTGAACCAAAGAAGGAGGAAATAAAGAAAATGATTGCAGAAATAGATAGAGGTGATGGTAAGGTTTCTTTTGAAGATTTTCTTGATTTAATGACAGTAAAAATGGCTGAAAAAGACACTAAAGAAGAAATTATGAAAGCTTTTAAACTATTTGATGATGATGAGACTGGTAAGTTACTAATATAATAAAAAAGACTGCTAGAACATATCTGATTGTTTGTTGAATATATCGAGTTTTGTATATTCACCTGCCAATATTTATTTATAAAAAAATATGTAAGTGCTTAATTGTCCCATTGTTGAGCTTGGGTTTTCGCATATAAGTGGAATAATTGTCCAAAGGCAGGTTTCAGACTTTCAATCAATGTTAGGATTTATCATAATGTTTTTCTTCACTGTCAGTACATTTTTTATAATTTCTTAACTGTAGGAATATGGATATAATACAAAGAAAAGAGAGTTATTTCCTATATCTCTGTACAATGACTGTTAGAAAATTGTCCAGAAAAGAATTAACAATGATAGCTATGAACATTCATCACAGTTGTTAAAATATGGGTGCTCCCTGTTATACCACTGTGTCCAACAGTTTGAAGAATATTTTTTTGCTGGATATGTTCACATGTATGTGCACAGCCATGGTATGATATGTTGTCATGGGTAAACTGACACTATATGAATTTGTTTGGGTGTTATTTCTTAATTATTCATAGCCTTTGGAATGAATCAACTCATAAAACTTTCTAAATTTATTTTGTTCTTTCTGTATATTTTTTATTATCTAAAATGGACAGTTTTCACAGGACACATGTACAAAATTAATGCAAGTAAGTTATAAATTTCATAATATAAATATGAAGTTAAAAATGAATTTTACATTTTAACTTACAGGTAAAATTTCATTTAAAAACCTTAAACGAGTAGCTAAGGAGCTCGGAGAAAACTTGACTGATGAAGAGCTTCATGAGATGATAGATGAAGCTGACAGAGATGGTGATGGGGAGATTAATCAGGAGGAGTTTTTACGTATAATGAAGAAAACGAGTTTATATTGAATTGCATGTCTAGAGGACTTTGTTGATATTAATTATAATACAATTTGTTTAGCAAACACCTATTTCTTAAACTGTTTTCACTGCCACATTTTTTTTAGAACTACTAAAGATAGAGCAATTATAATTTCATCATAGAAAATCAGAGAAATAATGTTTTCATAACTTAAGAGTCATTGCAATTAATGTTCACAACTTATTCTTTTATTAGAAATAATAAAACAATGTTTTAACGGTTTTAAGCACAGTTCTACATAATAATCTGCATGGTCAGATTAGATTATATTATTCCTTAAGTTAGGTTGCCTAGAAGATGTAGCCGCAGACGTCCGATCACCACGGCGGCCGCTCACAAAATGTTGCGGACAGAATCACTCCGCTGACCTCACCGTAAAGCCCGTGCGACCACGCCCCGCCTACCGCGGGGACATAGCTCGCTCCGTTAGCTGCTAAGCGTCTGCATTATTGTAGTACTTTAGTAAGCGCGGAGCGAGCCTACATCATGCATTCCTGAACTGCAATTCAAACACACAACATTGTTTCACTTCTACCTGAAGACCTCTAAAAAGAGATACCTTAAGTGATAAGACCACCTATTGTTTCTAACATAGTACATACATACATACATAACTTCACGCCAGGTCCCTTGTGGGGTAGGCACGAACAACAGAGCGCCATTCTGGCTTATTCTTACGCACCTCACTTACTTCTTTGACATTCATAGCTCTTGTCATGCACACTCGTCTGTTCTTAAGGCTACCATGGTAATGTTGTATATTTGCTTTTTATAGCGAAGTTTCGGCCATGTTTCACGTCGTGTCACGTCAAACGAAGGATAACAATCAAATAAAATTCCGCGCTTAAAACCGTTAAAATGTAGTTTTATTATGTATACTAATCGCAATAATTAGAGAAAATACTATGGAAATACAGACTAAAAAAGAATTGAAAAAATGTGCTGCAACAGCTGGCAGTAAAATTTAGAAACTTTGCTAATGCAAATTAATTTTAGACTTAAAAATTATTCTATACTTTGTATGATCCTCAACATTCTTAATTGTTAATTATTTAAGATTCTATATTTTACTTTTCATCCTTTACCTTACCTTGGGTGGAAAATTGGCATTATTTGTATGGATTTTGTCTAATGTTAACCAGTAGGAACACAAGTGAATGTTGCGTAATATTCTTATAACCCATAAACCCATAAGTATTCACTTTCTAGTTTTTATTCAAACTGTTCCACTGGAAAACATTTTTGAAGGCAGGCAGTAGAAAGGCAGATCTCAGTAACAATCTGTGTTAAGAATTACATGACAGAAAAATAATAATATTGCAGTTGAATTTAAATGTTGTGGCTAATGTTATTTAGATAGCTATTTGTCTTTTTAAGTCACATAAAATATTGTTTTAGAAGGAAATATATATCTTTCTAAAATAGAAATGAATAATATATCATTTTATAAAGATCTATCATTATTAATAAAAATATATTTCAATTACGTGGCCATATATGTTTATACGTATATGTATGTACCTATATATTGTAAATGCAGAAATCAGTGATGTGTATAATATACAAATAGTATTTTTCTGTATGTGATAATCTTTTGACAGTCTATGCCACATATTATCATGTATCTTTCTAAATTATGGGCCTGTAAGTTTAGCAATATGCACAAATATTTTTAAGATGTTATGAAAAAAGTTAAATTTTAAGTTCAATCAAGTGCATTGAAATTTTTCTACCTTGTTCTCTCTGTTAATAATTGATTATAAAAGTACCAAGTATTATTAGCAAGTTTTATATCCAATCTGTCCAGTGGTCTTTGGTGCTGTAGAATTGGTTTAAAATATTTGAGTATTGGAGCCTGGTTTATCTATATTCTTTTTTATTTTATTTAAACCAATAGCTAAAAACATGCCGTGTGAATCAATAGGTTGTATAAAATAAAAATATTGGTTGATATACGTCGTGTGCAGGTTTGCTGATGACAACGGACAACCCCCTCGCCCCCCACAACTGAGACTAGCGGTCGTCTAATTCTTAGTACAAGTCCAGGTCCCAGTCGTAAGAAGCGGAGGTGCGACCATTAGCAAATCTTCTGCTCACGACTTATATAGGTTTTATTTTTAAAACAAATCTGATGTATCAGCTATATATGTCAAATGTTTTATAATTTGAATATGCAAATAAAAAAAGCTGTAAAGTATGACTACTATAAAGTAAGTATTGTTTGAGAGTTTCCTTAATGCTTAAATAACTATGAATAGAGGACTGTAGGTAGACTAAAATATTGAAAGCTCTTATTTTGTGAAATTTAAAAATGGAACGGAAAACAGGACTTATTAGATATTTTCAGAATAGGCTTTTGTGGTTTTGCTCTAGCAGATTAATAGCTAGTAATGATTTTGTAATGTATACAGACATGTTAATGGACATAAAAATTATATATGTGTCTATTAGTGTTTGTTATAGCAATTATAAAATTCAAATGTTTAAAAATTATTTCGCTTATAATTAAATTTAAGTTATTCTTAAGCTTGTTGTGTTACTTAGTGTTTTGTAAATCCTTATGATTTGACATATGGCTTTTAAAATAAATTAGTTACATACATAACTCTGGAAACTAAGATTTAGTTCTGATATTCATAAATATGAAATTGAAGATAAACTTATTAAAAATTTCAATATATGGCTGATTTGGTGTAATTATATTATATTATATTTTTAAGTAATAATTGTATTTATGGTTTTTTTTTCTGTGGAAAAAAGACGAGAGAATAAGTCCTGCTATTTGATCATGAGTAAAAATCTATCTCTTGATTCCGAGTTGTTTTTTGCTAATTGATTGTTAGTCTCAAGTATTCTTTTATAGAGAATCATGATAATATGATCAAATTAAAAATGACACTTGCATAAATAAAACATTTAAATTGTTCTAATTTTATGTTCAGTCAGGCTATATCTTAATTAATGGACAACTGATGATTGAAAAATCGGGTCTTACTTTAACAGTAACACAGCTGTTAGTTATTACCTATAATATAGTTTTTATATACGATTGTAAAATTATTTTTAATATAGTGCTATTCATGTGGATGAGTTTATATAAATTTTGTTTATTTAAATAATGTTTAATGATTAAAGTATTCAAACTAGTTAGAAATACTATGTTAATTTAAGGATAAATAACATTCCTCTCAAATTGTTTATGACGTAATGGAATTCTTAATTTATTTTTTTGTTGTGTATAATTAATTACTGTCAATTGTAGATATCACATCAATGCAATGAATATTATCAATATTTGAAACCATAGGTTATCAAAATGCTTGACACACTTTAATTTCACAATTGTAAGAAGTATTGAAGTCAGTTGTTTAAAAATGTTAAAATAAGTCCACATTATGAACAAAACATAAACCAAAGATTTATTTTGTTTATTAAATCAATTAAAATTTTAATTCATAATAATAAAAAAATACTATTGTAAATGGTATTTTTCATAACAATGGCTTTTCTTTAGGGTAATAAATTAATTGGCCTTAAAATATGTATATTAATTATAAAAAATAAAGCAGTTAACCTATTTTGTATTCTGTATGTGATTTCAGAAAAGGCTGCATTTAAAAAGCTTCTAGAAAGGGATGATCAAGTTGGCAATAAAATTTTGGAAAAAAATGACTAAGAACTTGTTCATAACTGTTGTCACAATCAAAAGGCTTGCAGAATCATGATAGGCCATCCTTGTTTTGTTATGAATGTGTGTAGTAATTTTATTAAGGTCTAAATACAAAGAAAACAGATTAATTTATAGTAAAAAAAATATATATTTATGAAAAGATTCTGGCATAAACAAACTTTATTTAGAAAAGAAAAAGTATAAAAATGAAGTCTTAAAGTAACAGATCTATTTTTGGCTTTTATTCTTAGAATTATTATACTCCACATCTTTCTATGACATTGCCTTCTGGTTGGCCAAAGTAGGCTTTATGGCACATATTTACAAACAGGCCAGTTTCAACTACACCAGGTATCATCTTGATATTTTTGTTGACTTTCGCCCAGTCTAGATCTTTATCTGTAAACACCCAGTCTAATATGAAGTTACCATTATCAGTAACCACTGGTCCTGCCTTAGCAACAGCATTACGAAGTTTTATCTCTCCTCCATACAAAGCTAAAATCTTATTCTTAATAGGAACATATGCCATGGCTACAACTTCTATTGGTATACCTTTTTTATATCTGTCACCTAATTTTACAGAATCTTTAGTGTAATCAGCTATAACTATCAGTTTCTTCGAGCATGAAGCAATAATCTTTTCTTGGAGCAAACATCCTCCTCCACCTTTGATAAGAGTCATATTAGAATCCACTTCATCAGCTCCATCGATCGTCACATCTAATGTAGGGTTTGTGTCCAATTCGCCGAGTGTAAGGTTATGTTTGATAATGAGCTGTTTTGCTTGAAATGACGTAGGTATACAGGTCACCTTTAAGTTTTCGGTTTCGACGCGCTCTGCTAAACGCTGAACTGCATAAACTACAGTGGATCCACTGCCGACACCAAAGATACAATCATTGGTTACAAACTCGTCTACCGCTCGGCACGCGGCTACTTGTTTCGCTTGCTCTAACGACATTTTTACTATAGTGTGAATTAAATATCTACTGCATCTAATATACGCAATGCGACAAACGCTTATCTGGTTGAGTGATAGTAACATTCATTAGTTAATAATAGCATTGTTATAACACACCCACAATTATCCACAATAACACGCGCCAAAGAGTGTCAACTGTCAAATCGAGTGTGACAGACTAGACAGACTGACAGGTAGAATGACATTTCAAAATACAGTGGGCACGTTCTCCAAGTAATACTATGTATCTCACAACGCCCAAAATGCTCCATGGCCTCCCTCTGCCATTCCACGTGGCGACCACGGTTATGAGGTATCCTGCATTAGGGCTTTAAGAATTAGCTTAAAACTTAATGAAGCTGAAATGTGTGTAAAACCAGATTCGCCTTCCATCGTGTCTGTCTAAGGTTTACTCTTAGTTTTATTTTTTTTTATTCTTTGGCAGATTCAAAGAAACGTGAGTAAAGTGGTTGCAGTGCACGGATTTTTGACCCAGTACCTGTATCAGATGATGTAATAATAATAGCCCAATTGTCCCTTTGCTGGGCTCGGACCACCCAATTTCTAAAACGAAAGAACATTTTGCCCGCCACGCTTGTTTAAGGCGGAATCGCAGGTTTAACACACAGGTTAAACTGTCTAATGGCCCGTTCTTAATTTTATCAAAATCCATTTGCCTTACTATCGATTAAAATTTTATATAAGCTGGAACAGAACGAGGCAAAATAATTAATATTAAAATTGGGTCATAAAACACCATTTTTTCTTTACGTTCGGATCGCAACCAACTCGATTTTCTTTTTAATTAAAATAACATAAAAGCAAGTGGCCAATCACATATAAATAAATAAGTGTTTAATCGTCAAAAATTAAAGTTATAAATCTACCTATGGTAAGGCAAGTGAAGGAATAGTAAGATATAGGAAAGGGCCATGAGTGGGGAGCATGCTTTTCAATCAGGATTCGAACTCGAATCCTTTGAGTTTGGGACGCGAGTGCTCTAACCACTAAGCTACCACGGCTTTAGTGGGTGGTGTAATAAGAAGAATAGACTTTGCCAGGTGGTAGAGCATTTGCCCAACTGGATGGCTACCACCCCTGGTCTAGAGTATGCCGCCATAACAACCTTGAGTTGTGTTCCGGCATTAGTGACCAGGTTCCAGTCTCCTTTAAGAGTGCAGTAGCGCATTTGTAGCACTTTTGGTGTTGCAAATGTCCATAGGCGATGGTAACCGTTTTTCATCAAGTGGGCCGTTTGCCTGTCTGCTGAACTACTGCAATAAAAAAGACTCGGAATCTTTAGCTCGGTCGCGTTTACCCTCTCTACTGGTTCCGTAAATCATAGCAGTGTATTGAAGGTATGTGTAGACTGTATGTATTGTCCAACGACACTGGTCTACCATAGCTACTAGATTAAAATTAAGTATGCCTACAGCTAAAATTATGCTAACAATGAAGTTCAATTAGTAATTTTATTAAATTGTCAGTAGGAATCGATTTTGAAATAACCCTGAGAGAGCCATGTCAACTCTTTCAAGATTTCATGTTGATCATTAAGTAATTTTTGTACTAGATTTAAATGGGATTTTAAATCTATATGACATATATCTGTATCAAATTCAGTTTTCGCATTAATAAGCATAATATTGTCTTTTTGTATTCTTTTAAGATATTCAATGAAATCTATGTTATCAGATTTTCCCTGTGCTATTATAGTTTTATTTTTTAACATCGAATTTTCTTTTTCATTCTTAGCATTAGGTTTCGAAGATTCCACAATTCATTTGTAGAAGCATCCAAGTTTTGGCTTACTATGCTTAATTTGTTATTCAAAAAGCGGTTTTTCTGTAAAACTTGTTCGTATTTCTGATGTATATTGTTAAATTCTGCATCATTCTTGCTGTAGTGTACTATAATATTCTTCAGTTTTACAATCGATGGGAGGTATTCTTCCGGGGGTATGTCTTGATATGTCTGTAATTGTTTATAGCCCCTGTCAATAAATTTCTTTAAATTTTGTAATTCATCACACACTATTTTATTTTCTTGAGTCAATGTGTTAATTATTTTAGATTGATTTTTAATATTCTCATTTAAATCTTTAATTTTATTTTGAGTTATATTTATATTGACTTTAAGGGACGTTATTTCATTTATTTTTGCTGTCATTAAGGTTTTTGCTACAACTGTAAATATCAAGTAAGATAATTATGTGTTTAAAATTACTTAGTTATTCTTGACTAGTGATGACTAATATTACATGAGTCTTGATGACAAGAGATGATGACTTCTATATTTTATTTTGGTGCTCTCTGTGGAAGAGTGATCTGAAAACTGATTCATTGCAACTCAGTGGCCTCGGGTTTGATTCCTGGTACAATGCATATCGGAAATAATCTTTTCGATATTTGGCCTGCTTTGGGCAATACTGAGATTATACAAGAATTGTTCGTTGTTACCCACACAAGTAGGTATAATTGGTTTTACTAAAAATACATAAAATACGTGTTCGTTTGCTAATTTTATTTCATATCAATATCATTATGCTAAAAAATTCATGCATCTACTACGATTGCTTTTTAAAATTTAGTCATGAATTTGTATATCGAATTTCTAAAAACTAGTTGGGGCGGAATATTTAGAGTATGTTGGTACTCTAAATACTCTGTCTAAATACTTCCCACAATACTCTAGTGAGTATTGTGGGCACTGCAACAGTATCAATACAGCTGCAGCTGTAGAGTAACTAATCTGCATGAATGTAAGCTGTGCGATCATCACATTAGCAAAATAGATAAGTTCATATTGAAACTTACAACAAGCTACTCTTATGCCTTCTTTTAGTTTTAATATAAATTTCTTCTTTGAGGTAAGTCTTGATTTACATTGGGTCCATTTATTTAAAACGCATTCATGGTATTTAATGTTTCCATCATTATCCGTCAAGTTTGAGGACTCATTTAACCTGAAATTAGGTACAAAATACAGGGGAAAAATTCTCATGATTTATTATTCTCTCATAAACGTCCCACTGTTG
This sequence comes from Dendrolimus punctatus, assembly GCA_012273795.1. Taxonomy (NCBI): domain Eukaryota; kingdom Metazoa; phylum Arthropoda; class Insecta; order Lepidoptera; family Lasiocampidae; genus Dendrolimus; species Dendrolimus punctatus. The sequence continues at coordinate 10,995,916 of CM022529.1, read as the reverse complement.
GGATCTGGCCTCCTCCTTTTAGGTGTTCTAGATACTTCTTGTTAACATGTAATAATTAACATAGGTACAATTACCTAACTAAAGAGTATTAGACTGCTGATATCTCGATACTGGGCTTATTACATGATTTCTATGCGTACATATAACCTCGTTTTCAAAGGCAAGTTGATAAATTGAATTGTTTGGTAAATTGATAACATGCGAATACCGTTATTTGTGTTATTGTGATTTTACAAAATCTTCCAGAAATCTGTTGATCGGCTAGTTAATCAGTCAAATTATCTGGGTTCTATTGTTAATGTTGAGACTAACTTATTTATTTCATTTGCGATTGCCATCAATGCAATTTGCATTTCCTTGCATGCAGTGTTATCTACAATTCTAAATGCAGGTTTGATTTCCTCAGCACTAGACATGATAGAATACAACTTTATTTAATTTAAAATTAATTAAACTATTGAGTTACAGGTAAATTTCTCCTATTATATTAATGTACTCAGTGGGTAAATTACAGTATAAAATTTAAGACATTTGCTGTCAATACAGTGGTGATAGACTTCGTTTTGGTCGTGTAAAAAGTTTATATTTAAGTGTCGCTTAGTAATTAATCAAATACTATACAATTTCATTCTCTCTCATACAACAGATATAAAAAAAGTAATTAATTTTAGGTTCCTTGTTTTATTTTATTATAAAGTCGACGGGTTGTTGAGGAATGAGGAATAAATCTACTCATCCTTAATATATCTTCTTTGATAGATATTTTTTTATTATAATGTGCCTAGAACAATAAAGAAGTTAGAACCCGCATCACGAAAGAAGTCCTATGGAAAAGAAAAGTGGCAGCTCCGGTATTTGTATAAATATACTAGCTTTAATGGAATATTTTATATTTATTATTTAGTACATAGCTACATCGATTTATGGAATAGCTAAGAATTCGTCTGGCGGGATTAAGTAAATTTAACGATTGTAGTGTCACGTAAGTGGGACTACTTTTGTAGTGCGGACTTGAAATTCAATTAGAGATTTTTATACTTTCCAGTCAGCAAGATAAAAAGGTTACAATAAGTTTCAGTATTTTTCTACTGGACTGTCCCCTTTATACTGCATCTGATTACTTCTTGTAATTGCATAAAAGTACTATATAATGGAAAAGTGTTTAAAAAAATAGGCATCCTTTAGCCGGCCTCAGTTTTAGAGTTTGAGACTGTCTTTCTAATGTTGGCAGCGCCAGATCAGGGGGGGGGGGGGGGTGTTTCAAGCCGGAGCCCATGCCCGGGCGACCAATTCATACTTCGCTGACAAATACATAATCCATAATTAACGCAACTTTGACCACTGAGACGTCCAGCATTTTAAGCACATAAATTACTTTTCGCGGGGCGTGTAGGCATAGATTGAAAATCTCAGAGGCACACATGTCCATCAATGGGCTTCTGATTGCTGAAATGATCATGATGATTACCTAACGGTAAAAATATAGGCGAGCAGGGGTGGAATCTTTCAGTTTTCGCCCCCCTCGCAAAAATTCAGGATACTGGGCTGTTAATGGTCTAACATAGATAAATATGAATAGGTATGCGATACAATTTTTCTTACAGTTCTATCAGAGTAGTTTGGTGCATAATATAGTATGTTCGGGTACGCTAGCCAATTTTCCGCCAAACGCTCAGGCAGCAAATGGCAATCTGCTATTTCGTTTGTTCGCGAGACAACCACTTCGTGTGGTAACCATTTCACGCTCGATTTCTGTTCTACCACTAAAAATAGGGACGTATCCTTCGTACGACACGAATAAAGTTAATAATATAAGAACAGTAACCTTTAAATTCAACTGAATAAAAAAGTGTTATTTTAGTAACATGTTATTTCGTTATTTTACAAAGTGACTTTTAAAGCTATTGTCTACACGCTGTAATATTAATGCTGTTGAAAGTAGGCCAGGCGCTTGATGCATGAAAATGATTCACCAATATATATTTTAAAAGGATCCCGATCTCCTTACTTAGCTGTTATCCACACGGTCGGTTTATTTCAATTTCCTTCATAAAAGACGCCATTCTCGGATTTGAAGTAGATTTATCATGCTCGGATAAAGCGGGCACTTTTTTGTGCTTTTCTTATGCCTGGATCTGACCCGAGATCTGTCCACTTAATGTGAATAATGGTGTACGATGGAAAACGAATGCGAACTCGAACACAAAAGACAACAATGCGGAGCGATTTCAAAACTTGATACGAGGAAATAATATTTGCGCATTGTACTCTTGATGACTCGTGTATGAAAATGAAAACATATCCTTAGCTTGGAAATCTCAAAGAAGTTTATATAGAAGTATGCATACTCTATCTACTAATCTCACCTACTCAGCTTAATATCATAAAGTTTTCTCATAAGGTTTGTAGTCCATTGAAAGAAGAAGAACCGGAGAACGGCATAGCGCTTTGATCTACGTTCTGATCTATATATATCCTTTCACGTTGTAGCACAAAACGCATTTTCTTCTGCGCATGATAACCACTGGAACGTTGTTCTAGAATCCGTTTTACGTCAAAAATTACGATCCATGTCTTTAATTCCTGAGTGAGTTTGTATATAAATACTAGGTAAGCATCCGTCATTCACGACCGCAACGTCACTTAATACTATGTGTGACGTTGATGTGGCTAAATGCGAGACTATTTGCAATAAAACAAGCAATATAAAAAAGAAAAGAAGGACATTGCATTCAGGATGTTGTGCAAGTGAAGCATTCAGATCACGATCGCATCGTAGCCCTATCTAAGATATATAGCTAGAAATATAGTTAATACACGTCGTCATAGCCGGATCGAGATCAAGACGATATCTGTGGAATGCGAGACATCTACAGATAATCGATTCCTTGAAGGCAAAAGCGCCCCTCGTGAGAGATGCACTCGACATGAAGCTACGTGGAGCGCACTTTAACACAGTAATACCCTACATACGTACGCAAACACTCCCAGGATTTGTAGGAATTCAATTTGCAGTTTAACTCTATGATAAGCTATTATTATTAAGCCTAAGTATTACAATTAGGTCTTTTAATCAAATAGCAACGTCCAATTTGTTTTTTTGCTTATATATTTCTTTACGTCTAAATCGACATAAGTATAATAAAAGTATGTCTATGAAGAGATTTATGAATGTAGATGAAGCAAAAGATGTATGACAAGATCGCAGTAAGTGAAAATCCATGGTTTCTGCATATTCCTATGGGAAACAGGCGTGATTAATTTTATTATAAAAAGTCTATAATTAAAAACAATGATTTTTATTATTGGAGCACAGCAGACAGGCTGACAGCCCAAATGAGATGGAAAGTGGTTACAGTCGCCTATGGATATTAGCAATACCAGAGGTACAGCCAATGTGCTGCCGGCCTTGAAGGAGAAACTGGAACGTTTCCACTGATACCGGAGCACAACTCAAAATTGTTATGGCATACTCTAGACTCTAGACCAGGGGTGGTAGCCATCCAATCGGGAAAATGCCCTATCACCTGGCTGTGGGTTGTTTTGTCGCCTCTTACGACAGGCCGCCCGGCCGCTAGAAATTGTACTCTCTCTCCGTTCCTCCGACCACGGATATACTTTATATTTTATTAATATTATTTATTAATTATACGGAATTTTATTAAGCATGAGCAACGACTCTAATGTTAGTCTCAACCTAATATATTTTCCTCGTAACATTCGTTTTATTTCACATAAATGTTCCACAAACACAGTTTACTTTGACATATTATTCGATGAATGATGTATCATAGTTTAGTTTTTATGTGTACAATGATTAACAACATTTGTGAAATCAGCTTAAGGAAAAAAAGAGAGGTTAGTTCCATAGTGTTAATGAATAGCAATAACAATTCGTCCAACGAGGTAGTGCCGGACCGAAATGCGTAAATAGTTAAATGTACTACTGTAATACAATTTGTAGTAAACCATGATCCCGACGCTAAGGTCGCATTATCGGATTGGAAAAAATAGTTGCAAAACATTCACTGAATGCCCAAAATGTGCTTTAAGCTTAAAGAACTTAAGCCGGAGTTGGATTGTAAGTGGAGACATGAATACGGGGGCAAGTTTTACAATGTTCATGTGATGGCGGGACCTTTTTGTTGGGTCTTTTGTGCAGGGTGCGCTTTCCGCGACGCCCAAGGGGACGTGGGCACGATTTCCATTACACAAGAGAGTTTTCCCAGAGATCTTTGCTTTCGGAGAAATTTACACTGGATTCAATTGAATCTTGCTCAAACGTTCTGCAAAGATATGGACGTACGTATTATTGAATAAAGAGATCGCAAGAATGTGTTGTAAATATGTATTTTTGTAAATATTTATTTTGGTAAGCAAAATAGTGCTATATATCTATCCAGTTATATCAGTAAGTATCTAACTTGTTTCTGATATGCATGGCAATGAATACAATTAAATTCTAAAAATAATTTATATTATAATACATCAATGTTTTTTTTAACAGTATCACGCATTTTATTACATACAATTTGCTACCTACATTACAGCTACATACAAGCTTTATCGAGACATAGCCAAACTAAAATAAAATAGTCTGGTGGATGTCTCACGTGACCAAAAGACTGGTTTATACCTTGGACAACGCATCAGCATTGCCATTCAGCGAGGCAATGTGGCCAGTCTTTTGGGCACGTTTCCGACTGACAGCGGTCTGGAACTAGATTTTATGGTTTAATTTTAGTTTGTACATATAGTTTATTTTTAGTTTAATTTATTTATAATTTAGTTTATTTTTAATTAGGAGTTTAGGGTAAATTTTCTTATTTATATCTAACTTTAAATTATAAAATCGTAAAAACGTCTAGGATTACAGTTGGAGTTTAACTTTCATTTAGTTAAATGATTATAGTTATTTTAATAAGAATATGGTCCTCTCAAATTGTGGTTTGAATAAAGACACAAAACAAGAAAAATGAGAATGTTAAAAGACTACAATACATCAAATACAGTGCAGGAACGGTAATATATAATTTCTTGCGACCAAGCGGCCTGTCATAAGAGGCGAAAAAACAACTCACAACCAGGTGGTAAGGTATTTGCCTGTCTGGATGGCTACCAACTCTGGTCTAGAGCATGCCCCCATAACAACCTCGAGTGCTGTTCCGGCCTTAGTGGCCAGGTTCTAATCCGCATTTAGAGAGCGGCAGCATATTCGTAGCACCTCTGGTGTTACAAATGGCCATAGGTGATGGTGACCGCTTTCCATCAAGTGGGTCGTCTGCCTGTCTGCTGAACTCTCGCAAAAAAACTAATTAAGCCTGTGATAGGGCAACACAGCCTAGATAAAGCTAGATCTGGGAAACGGTGCAATTTCCGCCGGTCACGGTTAGTCTGTATTTTTGGTTACAGCTGCAAGCTTCAAGCTGGGTGCACCTTTACATTCTACTATTGATATATTATCTATACAAAAATAGTACATTTATTGATTTTACTATGGGCTGACCTGACTAAATTCAAAAGTGAAACAATTTAACTGTTTTACTCATGAAACTGTTATTTTTATTTTTCCCACGTCGTGTTTTATTCGATAGAATAATATTTTTTATTTGGTGATTGACAAATTAGCCCTAAATCAAATTTTAATAGGAATAAAATAGTATAATGTCATTCGATTGGTAGCGAATTTTTGTAGATGTTTTTATAAATAGAATTATTTTGTGGAGAATTTGTATCCCGTAAATAGGTACATAATTAGGTACGTGGTAAATATGACATTGATGTAGCTTTGTCTTTATACATTTTTGTTAATTATTGAATATAAATTAATGTAATGTTATCAATTTACAGATTTTTTAATATTATTTTTAAAAGAATATTTATATCACTTCTAATAGGGCTTAATTAGGTATTATAATATACTGAAAAATTAACGAATAGAGACAAACATCTGGGAACAACGCGGGAGGGAGCTCATTCCATAGCTTGCTCACGTATGGCATAAAGCAGCGAGTGCCACGCCAGTATTCTTCTTCTAAACTCCTACTAATCACAAAATGTTATTTTTTAAATAATTACAACCCGTAATAAAATTAAAACTACGTTTTCAGGGTTTTATAGGCGGCACTTTATTCGATTTTTCTTTCGTGATGAGGCTATTGAAAAATGGCCGAAACTTCGAAATAAAAATAAAATAAAATGAAGCGCTTAAAATCGCTAAAATGTAGTTTCGCCTGTGGAACTCCCTCCCCTTGAAAATCACACAAGCTTCATCCATTTCTACATTCAAACACTTGATCACTGACTATTATTTATCCATTAAATAAAATTTGTTGCAGTAAATGAAATTGTATTTTCTTCGCATGTAAATATATGTAATTTATATTATTATAATATATTTAGTTATGTTAGTATATCCAGGCCTTTTTTTGTAACTACTTTTTTAGGGCACGCTAATTCTCGAAAGTTGTACTAAAATTTTTTGTTTGTAGCTCCACTCCAATAAACCTGTAAAAAAAAATATCTTTTTGTAAAGGTGACCAAAGTTTATTTAAAAAAAAAACAGTTTTTATGGCAATTTTTCGATATTTTCAATATTTACTTCAAGGGCACTGCGTGCGCCCGCGTGTCCCCACTGTAATGCATGTAATGTTTCCTTGGACACCGGGTGGAAGAGATCGCTATAAGCGATAATGCCACCCATTGTTCTAATGGAAATGTATTCTTATTAAACGTCTAGGTTTAAGTTATGATGAACAATAAAGAGTTTTCATTCATTCATTTCAATTATGTGTAGGTACCTACTAGTCACGAAAACTTAAAAAAATATTAACGGGTAACATTTTTATTTCTGAATAAAACGTGTACAAGGACACATGACTTACTTGGGGACAAAAGTAGAAGCGAAACATCTGTTAACCAACTTCTTAAAGTTTCGTGTAAGAACAAATGGGCGTCCTTTGGGCCTGAGGCAGTGTGCGCGCGCTGGAGCGAAAAACTTTCAATATAAAGTCTACGCAATACACTCGCAGGAATAAAGAAAAATAATGTTTTTGAAGTAATCCCGTGGATATTACATTCTATTCACAGTATGCACATTCAAAATTTCATTTTTTTTTTGTAATAATCGCTTCATTTCGAAAATAATGATAAAGGAACACGCAAACTTGAAAAAGCTGTCTATGTAAAGCGTCGTGGTCGCGTCGCTGTCTATGTAAACTATAATGTTTAAAGCCGTAAAATATAAAACTAAAACAACTTCAGTACTTATATGAAAAAAATACGAATAGTAACGTTTAAATATACTTTCAACACTACTTAGTAGTACTTTAATAATATTCTTTGAATCGTTTTTGAGATTTGGATATTTTTTTTGTCTAGTAACCCAATTACAAAAAAATGAAATATCCATTACATTGGAATCGTTTATTGTGCGTGAAGTGATACGTTAATTTTAAAAGTAAAATGAACAATAACTTAAATAGTTTTAAAGTTTTACTCGGATATTACATATTTCACGAAACTGTTGTTTTAATACTAAAGTTTATTATTTGGAATTTAAAAGATGGGCTTTTATGGTAATACTAAAATATTATTAGGCTATACTAATAATTTTTGTAATCCCACAGAGCTGTATAAAGCTGTTTAAGCCTCGACAGCGCAAACACGTCAGCGCTCTAATAAATTCTTTTTTTTCGTATTTGGATTACACCAAAGCCATTTTATCCCACGTAAAATTACGTAATAAGACAAACATTCCTGTAGGTGGTGTACTGGGTTCTTTCTGTGTTTTGAAGATACTGGTTTCGAGTAAAGAATTGGTATTTTTGAAAATGATCCAATTGAAGGACATTAAAAATTATATGAATTGGAGGACAAAAATTTGATAGGCGATCCTCATTGTTTGAAGTGGAAAGCATGCAATTAGGACTTAATGAAAAAATGATCGTCAGTGACATGGCATGGGATTCGGTTGTTATAAAATTCTGTGGTTCAAAATTATGGTAAGTTAAAGTAAATTATGTAATAAAATATTTTTCGTAACTTCGCCTTTGACTTATTTTTTTTACAACAGTTTTTCGACATGTAATTTAATTTACCTAGGTGCTTAATTTAATTTTGTTAAAAATTATAAATACTTGCCTTGTAATAGGATGCATATATTTATTTAAAACAGTTCAAGTACGCTTCAGTCCATGTACAATTGAAGTATGGGGTACTTTGAAATACTATATTAACATTACAATCTGTTCTTAAAATATAACTAAAATGATTAATACTTAGAACGTACAATTTTCTGACTGTCTCACTATCTTTATTAAGGTGAAGACATTTTATCTGTATGTTCTCTTATTTATTAATATTATTAGATTACATATAAATATGAGGTTTGAGTTTCTCTAGTGATACCGAAGTATTTTTTTGTAATTTAGGTCCCCTTAAAAAGCATGTATTTATTTTTATTTATTTATTTAGGCACACCAACAGCACACACATTATGGTTACATTACGTATCATTCAATACAAAGGTTCTGATGTGTGGACCCATTAGAGGAGTGCACAGCATTTACAATTTAAATGTCAATTTCTAGTAATTTAATTAATTAAAGTCAATATTATGCATGTAACTGAGAATATTCCGTTTCACAAACACTAGTTAACATACTTGTTCAAATTACACACTAAGACAGATGGACCGACATTACGAAATTATAATACGATGTCTAATTTTGCCGTTTAGCTAAGGAACCGTAAAAGTATTGATTTTGAGTAATTCCGGAAATAATCATTACAGAAGTACTTAAATCTAGTACTGGAATAAATGGGACATTTGTTGGAAATATTTCCACAACGGTAATGCCAGGTGATTTCGGGGGACGACGGCTGCCAACAATGCAGTAAAAACGTCGGTCGTAATTGCGATCATTATACTTCCCATTTCATTAACATGAACGCTGATCAACGTTTCGTATTGTATCCAATAATAAGCAATTAAATCAGAGATGTTCTCGTGAATAATAATTGCTGTCGTTATTTAAGGCTGAGAAAAAATGTAAATTTATTAATTTTAACATATGATTACACAACAGCCCTGACCTATATTTTATAAGGATGCGTATTGTAGTAATTCCGATCGAAATGTATAATAATTTGATAAATTTTACCTACACATGAATACTTACTTTGTGAGTAACTAATTTTACTTTATTTTAATTAACTATTACTTATAATTTTAGTATGTGTAAGGCTGTTTTAGGACTATGAAGGGTTCCATTAGGATTTTGTAATTTGGTTAGCGAACCATAAAAAACATTTTATCGAAAATACTTGAAATTTCAAAAACTATTTATGTAACGGATAATGTTCAAACCTTTTTTCGTGATTCATTAAAATAATTTTGCAAACTCTTCCAACTGAATTTTTGAGAAGCTCACTTCATATTTCTATAAATACCGAGGGACGACAGGCGACAACTACACAATTTTCACAAGTTTAAAAATCGAATTGTTTAATGAAGTAAAAAAAGTCATCAACATGATTTTCCAAAATCTGACTCTTGTTTAAAGACAAACATTTTCGACACCGAATGAGACATGAATGGCGCCGTCTCCACCATTTTTTAGTTATTGCGTGGATTTATTACACTATTCTGTAACGCTATATAAACTAAACATAGGGCCGCTTGAATAAGGTTGCTTAAATTTATTTAAGAAACATAAAATATATTTAACACCATTAAATACAATTAGCGTCCTGCACAACGCAAAATTTGCCGCTAAATTTGTTTAAAGAACTGTCAATACGTTTTGTGTAAAACGTATTTAGGCAGTTTAATATGATTAACTAATTTTATTTAAAGGCGATCGTTATGCAAGTGGCCCTAAATCTTTTATCAAATTACATCTAATTCACTGAATATACGTAGAGAGACGGATAAACGGGAATGACCAAGACATAAAGGAACCTTAAAAATGAGTAAGGACTAAATATAAAGAGAATGGGATGATTTTTCTACGCGGCTTTGTATTCCTATCCCGCCGAAAGTATCCCATTTTATGTATAAACATATTTCATGTTCCAACCCTGTTATTACAAACACAGACAAATTGAAGGACGGACAGACGAAAGTTAATTATTTTATAAGGGTTATTTTTTTCTAAAATGACTACGGTAAGTATTCCTTAAATAATTATTTTAATTTTTTTAGTAACTCACTAATTAAAGAGATGCGAGGATACCGCTCTTAGTAGAAGATGCAGCCAGTCACGTGCGGAACGAAGGTGGGAGTAAATTTTCTGCTTCGCTGCGTCAGGGGATCGAGTGGGCCTTGGAAAACTAACGTGCAATAAACCGCTTTTTCGTTTTAACTTCAGTGGATTTCACCTTTGTAATGTCAACTGGCTAATTTGAATCTTTAATGGCTAAAAATAATACAAATAAAGGGTGGGGTAAAGATACATGGCACATTTATTTATTATGAACAAATCCGAACTTTTTATATAGGTTCGAAGGCTAAGGCGGGTGCGAAGCGAAGCAGAGCCTTAGCCTTCGTGGTTATTTTTTTTATAATCACCCAAAATTAATTTTTGTTGAGATATAAATATAAAAGTAATAAATAAATGTTCGGTATATACATATATAGGGCACTTTTAATAATTAAATAAAATTAATAATTATTAAATAAAATTTATTGGGATATAAATATAAAAGTAATAAATAAATGTGCCGTATATATACCGCACCCCAAATAAATCTAAATACTTAGATTTATGATAGTTAACATATTATACATTCTACCTTTGTCTTGCGGATCAAATCCCGGCAAACGCATGCTGTTTTAATATGTGTCACTGTGTTATGTTTTAATTTTATAACCTAACTGTTTGCGCTATTATGATAATTATGATAGTATTATTAATCGTCCTTTTTCATTTCGCGTGTAAATGATACCTACATATAATATAGTTTTGAAATCCAAAAAAATATGTGTTTATAAATATTGGGAGATCTGTATTTGGAGATAGACATTGATCAGTATTGAAAAAAACTCAATTTTGTAAAGTAGGTGCGACCCTATGATGGGTACGGTACATTTAGGGATACGAGATTAGATATATACATAGACTGAACGGATCATCATAGGCTTATCCACTTAGTAGCCATGACTTCGAATACTAGCCAACAGCATACATTAAGTTTTCGGTTTCTTGACTTAAGGGTAAAAGAAACCCACACATCGATAATTCCCTTATAAGTTTGGTTGGTATGCCGCCCTTATCACTGAAAAAGAAAGGCTCGTGCGCATAAATGCTGTATTACAAGTATACAAGGCGGGAGAAAAACATAGGGTATGATGCAAGCGCCGACATCGCTGTTGTTAAAATTAAGGCCCCTCAGCAGCCAGTATACAATAAAGCATATAATTTGATGTCAGTGACTTTGATGAATGATAAAAGTGGCCTTGAAAAAGACAACGATTTTTTAGAGATGTTAATCACACACTAAACAAACTGAATTGGAATCAGAAATAACCAACATGGAAAGCAACTTTATTCAGTTTGGAACTACCTGTGATCCGATTTTACTTAATTTAAAAAGATGTTTAAATAAGCAATCTCGCCTCTTATAATAAATAATTGTGTTTGGTAGAGCACGGCCTAAGATATGTTTTTTGTTTTAAAACTAAGTTTGGAAAATTAAGTTACGCCGTTGAGCAAGAAGTCAGTGGAGCAGCATTCCAAATGAATTAAAACCATTTTTCAAATTGCAATGAACAAAACACTGAGTAAAATCTGTAAACAACATACATAATAAACAAATAAAAGCAAAAAACTATTATAATAAATTATGGACGCCGTAATGGCGAACCACAGCATACTGAATTATTTTTGTGAATAAAACTTCTCTTCTAAATAAAAATGTCTTAATCCTGATATTTTCTTATTACAATTTAAATTGAATTGGAACTTTTTAGAATCGTTGTGATTTGAAACTCGATTAAAAGAAAAAGCAACACTAAAAAGAGACAAACATATATATCTATATAGCACTAAGCTTGCGAAAGAATGAGATACGAGTTTTACATTGTGGAGCACAGATTAGAGTCAATACGACCATAGGTCCAATTTCGACAGAAATAAAACTGATCATAATAATTTTTAGACTCAAACAGTGAAAAATTGAAAGTGATACTCAAGAAGTTTATTTAGAAAAAGGAATTATGTTTATGTTAATAAAAGTGCATACAGTAGTGTATGTAGTAGTGTTTTTTGCAGTTGCTATATGATTTCGTATGCAAAACACGCGTTTTACAGCTTCGGCAAGTTTTGCAACGGTACAACGCGGCAAACGAGCCCTGACACTGATATTTGCGTACGTTTCAAATTCACCGCGCATTCAGACACGCGAAACGTTTCACCTGCCGACCTGCCATAGTTTATTACCTATTCAACGGACTCGCACAAATAAAATTGTATAATGCATAAGCGAATGGCGAGTTTGATTTACGAGGGTGCGGCGGGCAGCCGCCCAACCGCCCACCGAGTCACGCGCTGAATAACTAACATATTGAGCCTAGGGACTATTCAAATGCATTTGTAACCATGACGTAATAACTTTATTAGATTTACACCTGTTTTCATGTATATAATTTGTTCAACAATACAAAGTTTTAATTTAGGAAATTTGCCACTTTTATATAAATACCAGAAATGGAAAAAAAATTGCATAGTATTCTCCGTCGTTTAGTTTTTCTTAAATAGTTTTAATGTACACACACAACATGCTTAGAATTTTTAGATATGTGACAAAAAATTCCAAAAATCTGTTCATTCTATCATCTCAAAAAATGTTTATTTAATTCATTTACTGTAAAATAATAATATTAAACAAAGCTATCAGCAAATCGAATACTACAAAACATTATTTAAAAGTGTTTTAAATTTGCCTCCTATAAAATTCGAGACGGTAAAATAAGTACATATTTCAGTGACGTTTTCTATTAACGTAAACCAATTTAAATACCCATATAAGTGAATTTTACTGTGAGATATAAATGATATAATATTCAATACTATTCTTGTAGAGTAACATATAGATATATGTAATCTAGAGGATGCCGCTACAACAACCTTGTGTTGTGTTCCGGTATTAGTGGTCTGGTTCCAGTCTCCCTTTAGAGAGTGGCAGCACATTGCTAGCAATGTGTGTCCATGGGCGATGGTAACCACTTTCCATCAGGTGGGATGTCTGCCTGTTTGCTGAAATCAAGCAATAAAAAAATAAATAAAGGAATACTAGAGAACACATGGAATTTACATTTGGTTATTACAGCGAATATTACATTATTCAATGATACAATGACGCGACATTACAGAATTATTTATTTCCTTTTTAGGCTTAATTAGAGTCCGAATAAAACAAAATTCTGTATATACATACATAAATTTCAGATTAATACGAGTATATTATAAACAACGTCTTGTAGTTTGAAATCATATACACTCTACCTACATTGTTACATTGTATTTGAAACGATTGTTTGATGGTCAAACCTTTCAGTTGACCCTCACGATGCGGTTGCTGAAAATCCCCAAAAGGATTCAGTTACATGGTTTTGCTTTCAGGAGAATATTATCAGAGAGTTAACTAAGTACAGCCTGTGCGTGTATATCAACTGTCTTTGGGTCGTACATGTGTGAGAGTTCATTTTATATTTTCAATCTTCATTTTGAAGTATCTGATGAGAGTTGATGAAAAGTAGGGCTTCACGTGCAGATCCATTGGTGAATGTTTGGAACGTTAATGTAATCGGAAATAAAGCTAATCAGCTAATGGACTCCGGCAAGGTTCCTTGCGTTTGCAAAGATCACAATCAGAGCACATCTGGATGAGATCTATGCCACCTTTTGCTTCATGTGAATTCAATTTATTACCTTTCAACGGTCTCTGTGATCTAATAGTTTAAGTATTGGCTCATTTCAATCTTCAGAGCACAGGTTTGGGATTCGATATCCAGTAGAGTGAATTTTTACAAAAGAACATTCTGTGCTTACTTTGGTAGGTACTTACCTTATTCACCGGTTTTTTTTTATTTTACCAGATATAGGAGTATATATATATATATATATATATATATATATATATATATATATATATATATATATATATATATCCATATTAATATCTATGAATGAATGAATATACTTTATTGTGTACTAAAAGATACAGTTCACAGAAATAAAATTTTACAATGCAATAGGCGGTCTTATTATTAGCGATTTCTTCTCACTACATACACTATAAGACAAATATTATTATATTTGTCTTATAGCGTTTGTAATCTGGAAGAAATATAGATATCTTGTCTATAGATTTCTTTTCTGTTAATATCTGCGCTAATTTTTATCCTGAGAAACCCACAGAAATTTTTATGAGAGTGATTTAAAATGACCAGATAATAGAAATCGAATTCCAATGTTATTCTTCACTATTCAATATCAAATGTTATATAATAAAATGTGTGTTAATTTTTATCCCGGAAATGCAGCGGGAATATCATATCAAGTGTGGAAGTAGTAGCGGGCATATCCTAGCTCATAGAAATTACGCTGATTTTGTATGGCTTCCTAATGGATACCACAAGACAAAGGAAGTTCTCCTTGACATAAATGTAGCGTGACACCAACTGATGTTGTTCTTTGCTGCACTATAGAAAAGCATCTAAAAATAAACCTCAGGTAGTATAGAACTACCGTTGAAAGTGGGAACAAATAGGAATGGGTTCTAAATGCTAATACTGGATTTAGGTATTTCGAATTAAGATGCCAGCAAAGACATGGATAAAATAGGAAAGCGGTGATTCCTAACTCGCTGCATGCACCCTTCATGACACTGCATTTTCAATTTGATATTATTACGTTACATTTCAAATAGCAAAGCCAGAATAAAAGTTTGACTCGTAATTTAGGCGTAAATTGCGAAATGGCCATATAACGTGAAGCTTTTTGATTATATTATTTAGGTACCTGTGTACGTTACCCGAGCGCGAGCTTTGAGTTTCTAAGTGCACATAAAACGTAAGCAATCAGGGAGCCAGATGTTTTTGCCAAACACATAAACGCGAATGGTGTAAATTGACAATTAAGTTCGACTTCCGATACTTTTCAAATGTGTATGCTAATAAATTTTGTACTGTAC
Organism: Dendrolimus punctatus; assembly: GCA_012273795.1. NCBI lineage: Eukaryota > Metazoa > Arthropoda > Insecta > Lepidoptera > Lasiocampidae > Dendrolimus > Dendrolimus punctatus. The sequence goes on along the minus strand of CM022529.1, from coordinate 10,980,718 downwards.
TGTACATTTGCCAAACAAAAATATTTTTTATTATTATTTTGTATCTATATCCTTCCGTAGGGCATCGCTGGTGTAAATTTCAATTGCATAATTATAATGCAATATCTCCTATAATTCAGACTGAGTACTTGGCCTGCAATACCACAGATCCCACATCCGTGCGCATAGGCGAAGATACGGTCGAGCGCACGGATCAGTTTAAGTACTTGGGATCTGTCCTTAGTGCGTCCGGAGATATCGACCTCGACGTCAAGGCCCGTATTACTGCAGCTTGGGCCAAGTGGCGTGAGGTGACAGGTGTCATTTGTGACCCCAAAATGCCGGTCAAATTAAAAGGGCAGCTCTATAAATCTATCATTAGACCTGTCCTTTTGTATGGCAGTGAAGCGTGGCCTGTACTTGAGCGACACAAGCAAGAACTGCGTGTCACGGAGATGAAAATGCTGCGTTGGATGTGTGGAGTGACGCGGAAAGACCGTGTCAGAAACTCCCGCATCCGTGGCAGTCTTCATGTCCGTGACATAGCAGACAAATTGCAGGAGTGTCGCTTACGTTGGTACGGCCACGTTTTACGGAGACCGGCTAATTATGTGGGGAACAAATGTCTAGCCATGCCACCTCCGCCAGGTCCCGGACGAAGGGGAAGGTCCAAGAAATGTTGGCTTGACGTCGTGAAGGATGACATGCGTGCCAATGGTCTCAAAACGGGGGATGCCGAAGACCGCGCGAAGTGGAGTAGAAAAAGCAGGAAAGCGGACCCTGGGCGTCGGAGTGAACGCTCCGAACGCAACCGGGATTTAACGCTCGGATGATGATGATGATCTCCTATAATTCAGGGTGCCTGGAGGATATCGCTGTGAGCGATGAGCGAGATATTCGTACATATTTATTGAAAGTAAATATATAATTTCGTCATTTACTACTTGGAAATTCTTATTTATTAGTTAACTTTAGAATAATCATTCATTAGTTTATTAAGTTTTGTTTGCGTGAACTTTAAATTCGTATCCCGAAGAACTTAGTCAATTTTTTGAGATAAATATTATCCTGACTTTATTCCTGTTTTTAGTATAATGGATATAAAAATACTATTTTGTTGGTATTTTAAGATTAGGACCAATAAAGTCACCTGTATAAGAGAATATTGTTACGGACTAGACGCCGAAAAAAACAAATTCACACCTGCATACCAGTAAAACACATTTTATTACCTTTCGGCATTTGAACTTATTTTGTTTACTTATTTATTAGCATGCGTTTACTAATTACTCTAGAGAATAGTCCATTTTTGTATTGTAATCTTTTATGGCAGTCATTAGCCAGGTGTGTCGGACTAAAGTCGACTTAGACACGGGGATATTGCTTCTGTGCAGTATAAAGCAATGCCCCGCTTGAGGGACGAGGCAGTCGAGCGATAACCATGATCGAGGCGAGACATGTGTACTACAATCGGGAATTCTAGTGACGGACTTTGCGAGTTTATTGAATTACGACCTTCTGCATTACGTTTGGACTTGTTGTATTCGGCTATAGTTGTACCTCGGTTACACGTATTTGTATAGTTCTTATAAACTCTATAGTAATTCTAACGGCATTTTATTTCGAGTCTCGCGACTCGTAACAATATTTTTTTGCTGGAACTCAAAGGATTATGGTTTTTATTCTAAATGTTAAATCAATTAAATTTTACAATTCGAATACCTAATTTATAAGTATATTGGTTGGCGTTATTTTGGTATTCCCATCGAAACGTTATTGTCGTTGATGCTGTTAAACTTTATTACCGATTTATTTTTCTTTGACATCAGAGATTTCGTAATGTTTGTCTTTTTATGAGCTTGTGAACAGTTTGTGTAATCGCTCTTTGATAGCGGCTATTTATTTGGGGTCCGCGCCAAAGTAGCGATAAACTGTAATGACGTTGCGAGCAAATGTATTAAAATGTTTTTGTTTTCGCAAACATATTGCTATATTTTTTATGTGTGATGTCAATAAAACAAATAGTGTTAACAATTTTTGACATGAGTAACTTATAATATTGGCCCTTAAATATCCCACTGCTGGGATACGGCCTCCTCATTCTTTACGAGAAGGGACGGTAATTCCGAAACATTTGGTAGATTGTTAAGTTTCAATCATCGGTTATGTTCGCGTTCGCGACAATGTGCTAATTCAATCTCAATATGCACTTTTCCTTGTGATTTTTCTCGTCACTATTAGTAGGTATGTGTTAATGATATGCAAATTAAATCAGAAATATCTCGTAAGCGGTACATGTTTGTTAGTAAGAAATCTGCTTAATGTATATTTATTTGTGTGATAGGTACATTTTGGAGAGTGTGCATTGGAGCTCTTCAATCCCATCCCACCCTTCAATCATCGCACAACAAAACGCACTGTCATGCTGCACCACTATGTGGTGGACAGAATACCTATACGAACAACGCGTATTGAGTTCACCTTCATTATGCGCACCGCAAAGGAGTGGAACTCAGTGCTGGAGCCTGTTTTTCCCAAAACCTATAACCTGAGTGTCTTCAAGTCCCGTGTGAATAAGTACCTTTTAGGTAAGCGTGCTCCATCCATTTTAGACCATATTTCCGCTCGTAATTGTGCGAGTTAATGGTCAACCGCGAACCTGTACATTAATAATAAAAACAGTGACATCATTGCACAGCAACTAAGCTATTGCGGCTTGAAAAATTTATGCGTTTTAAAAGGTTCGATCTATAGGCCTATTAGTTTGGTAGGAATGTTCGGTCACTAAAAAGGTAGACTTAAACATCTTCATAGAGCCAGAATGAGAATAGAGAGAAGTTTCGAGAACGGATAAGGTAAAAACCAAGGAGATAAGAGTATCACTTGTGACCGATAAATTAAGACGAGGATGGGCGTAGTGTATATACGTCAAGGTTGGCATAAAGGGCGTGTTCTTAATATATAGACTGCAGAGAGGAGAATTTAAGAATTTGTGGAAGTTTTGTTACGTAAATACTAGAATAGCACAATGTACAGGAAAGTCTTACCATTTCGAACCTTAATAACAGGCAAGAGGTGAAGAAAAATAAGAAGTAGAAGTCTTAACAATAAGTTATCATTTAAAACTTAGAAAAGTTTGTTGTTGATGATGTTGTATGTTTGAAACTCAATATATACTCAATTTGTTAAGTTTCATAATATTTGGTTATTTAAATTTCATATCTTGATAATTTAACAATTATTGGTAATTATAAGAAACGTATAAACGAATTCATTTTATATTTATGTACATTGTTCTTGTGCCGTTAATAATTCCAAACACACAGGCAAAAAGTAGTGGTTATTTTTACAGCTCAAGGGAGCAGATGCTTGTACAGTTCTAAGGAAAAAAAGGAAACATTGTGCTAACGATACTCCGAGGAAGATACAAATACTGTAAGAAATATTTATGGAGGTTTTTCGGAATGGAATCCCTGAGGGTAGCGGGACGCGCCGGCCTTCCTTCCGAAAATAGGGGAAAACACGTTCTAAATCCCCGACCACGTATAACTCTTAATATACGGATTATAGAATGGCTTCTTAAGTCTAGGTGCTAAAGGAAAGGTAACAAGCAATTATGTTGCGGTGATAAAAATATATAAATACTTAATTTTACCCTACAAAGGACTTTATCTCCATCATTAAAAGAATTAGGGTTTCTTTTTTGATATTCTTCGTTTCTTTTTTGCTTAAACTTGAGATACATTTTGCGTAAAATTTTACATATCTCAAACAAAAATTAATTCCGATAAGGTGCTTAAGTTGGTTTTTGTGTTCACCTGGGGCCCGTAAATATTGCCCACAAGCATAAAATGCATTAGTAAAGTCTGGCTTTGAATAATGCCAGCCCGGTGTTCTTTCCTGTGAGGAAAATAGCGATATGAAACGAGGTCATATATCAACTTTACCCGTCTATGCATATTTTAAGCCCTAAAGTGTTTAACTTATGTGTTTATGTGCTCGTCGTCTTTTACAATATATATTCTTTTGATTTGTTAAGAATATTTTTAAATCTAATACCTATTTTATATTGTTACATGCCGACAAAAGAGAATGCGCATCTGGCTGCCATAAACCTGGTTTATTACCTTTCCCGCATTTGGACTTCTTTTGTTCACTTTGTGTTTAAAATTTGTAATTAAGAAAAACACTCTATTATTATTGTACTTCTTTTATGGCAGTCATTAGGCAGGTGTGTCGAACTAATTTTTGTTGTTATTGTTTTACGTCGAGGCAAATTGTATTTGTACAGAATAAGAGAAATGTCCGAACGGAGGGGTGAGGCAGTCAAGCGAGGATTACGATACAAGCAAGACGTACATTCGATAAGCTACATAGTGACGGACTTTGCGCTTGTTATTGAATCTTGCAGTTTGTACTGGTTGCGTCCAGTTATATTTGTGCATGTGTTATACGTGTTTGTATAGTTCTAATAAACTGTAGTAATTCCAACGGCATTTTAATTTAGGTCCTGTAGCTCGTAAGAATATATATATTTGCAATCAGTAATTTCTTTTTTTTTTAAACCTATTGAGTTTTATTGAAGTGATTGTGAAACTATAACTTTTAATGAGTTTAACGTAAGATCCGATTTTTTGGATTTCAAAATATTTTAACATGCTTTTCATAACTGTAATAAAATAATCTATTTTAGAATTGTGGATAAAGTTATTGAAATTTGTAGAATAGTTGTTTCCATTAAACCTTTCTATTAATAGCATGATACTTAGTGGGTCGAGTCCAGTACATTAAAAATAACAGGTGGTAAAGCATTTGCCCGACTGAATGGCTACCACCCCTGGTCTAATGTATGTTGCCATAACAACCTTGAGTTGTGTTCCGGCGTTAGTGACCAGATTTCAGTCTCCCTTAAGAGAGCATTTCTAGCACCTTTGGTGATGCTAATGTCCATAGGTGATGGTAACCGCTTTCCATCAATTGAGCCGTCTGCCTGTCTGCTGAACTCCTGCAATAAACAAACATACTCGTACGATTACAAAGTGAATGTTGGGAACTAAACAAAGCAAGAAGACTACTAGTATCAGTTACCGATTGTCGGGATCCAAACATTGAAGTATATCATTTTTATGCGCTAACAATATTTAAACTCTTATATCTAAAATTTAAGTAATATTCATATATGTCTAGAACTACTGTAATCTGCTTTGACCTCGAAATACAGTCATCTTTCTTGTACTCTAAGTAAGAAGTCGCCCAAATCAAGCGTATGAATATTGCTAATGCTAATTAAATAATGGCTCTTCTGAGACTCATCGCGAAGGGTTCAACCTAATTAATTAATGACCATTCATCCAGCCCGATTTGTGAGGTATGAGTTTGTAATGGGAGTTGGGCTGTTTGCGTGTATCAAGATAGGACCAAATTTTGTAGAAATTCTGAATTAATTTAATAAAATAGAATGATATTGTACTCTTAATAAAAAAAATGCTTAAATCTATTTTACGTTTCTTTAAGCTAGGATTCCACACCCATTATCCACACAATGCATAATTCTCAGTCAGTTTTTTAAGATATTAAAAAATCTTAATATTTTTTAATTTGAAGCCATAGAATTCTTGTCATTGTATGACTACCAAAAACAAATAAATAAGATATCTTAATGTTTTGAATAAATTAATCGAGTACCATTAAATATATACCTTATGTGTCAATATTTGATTGATACCATTAAATATTGAAACATAAGGTATATAACTAGTTGGCCATAAATACTGTTACATAAAAACTTTTCTTTTTTTCAAGTTTTTAATTATTTTGAATTTGAAACACGTATATTATTTTCAAAACTTCTATCGATTTTGCGCCATTTCACATATTTTTCGTGTTCATTATCAAATTACAATACGGAATGGGGTGTTAAAGTAAATAGGAGTGCACTTATCGCCTTGCACAAAGTGCGTATGGAGCCATCGGTCATATTCCAGACACCTGGTATCAGTCGTATGTTCGTATATCAGCAACAACACTTCACTTTAACAGATACAACAACACTTCGTCTGTCGAAGACCAGAAAAGATCGGGGTGGCCGCGTGCTTTTAGAACTACAAAGGCTGTTAATGCTGTTAAAGCGAGAATTCGTCGAAACCAAATTAGGAAGCAAAAAATCTTATCGCGAGAAATGAAGATTCCCGCTAGGACTCTGTCGCGTATTATAAAACAAGACCTGAAGCTCGATGCTTATCGTCGTTATACAAGACATGCCCTAAAATGCCCTAAATCAATCTATACAATTAAAGAGAGAGGATCGATCAAAATGCCTTCTATCGCGATACGCAGGTGAAAGGAACAGAAATATTCTCTTTACCGCTGAAAAAAATTTCACGATTGAAGAACACTGCAATGAGCAAAATTATAAAGTGTATGCTCACAGTTCTGAAGAAGCTGCTCAAGTGGTCGGAAAAGTACAACGTGGTCATCATCCTGCGTCAGTGATGGTTTGGTGCGGCGTGTCTTATCAAGGAGTCACAAAAATACATTTTTGTGAAAAAGGTGTGAAAACCTTCACCCAAAGTGTATCAAGATACAGTCTCGGATAATGTTTTGAATCAGCAATACACTTTAAAAAAATAAACCGTGGACTTTCTAGCAGGACTCTGGACCTGGTTACAAGGCACGAATAACAAACCTGACTTGAAACCAACGTTCCGGATTTTATAAGACTGGCCCTCATCTAGCCCAGTCCTCAACCCTTTAGACTTCAAATTATGGTCATTTATAGAGGACATGGCCTGCTCTAAACGACACGGCGACATTGAGTCTCATAAGAAATCTTTGGAGCAAGTAGTGGCGAAATTTCCCTTGGAAACAGTGCGTGAACCCATAGATTCGTGGCCAAACATATTAAAGGTCTATATAAAAGCCAAAGGTGGCCAGGTTAGAATATTATTTTATTTTTTGCTGGACTTCAATAAATATGTAGGTATAAATTTTAATTTTATTACATTACTTCATTTAAAAAAAATGCATTTTCACTTGTATATATAACATAAAAATTTAATACAATGTAACCTGTGTTTTAACCTGTTTAAGCAAGAGCCACGCACTAGAGGTTGACCCGCGCCGCAACCGCTGGGGTATGGGGTAACCAGCCAGTCAAACTCAAAACATATTTATAAAATTTGAAATATTTGTTATTTCCATTACAACAACTATTGCTTATTCTTGATCTTATTCAATTCTTAAACTAAAAGTGCTGTGTATATTATAACATTCATATTCCCACCAAGAATAGGATTATTATAAAGTACTCGTATGTTGACGTTACAAATTTGAAGGAAATAAAGAATTTTGCAATTTCTCTTTATAAAATAAAATGTTATATAAAGTATTCCCAACAAAAAAATGAATAAACACCATGGATCTATTCTAAAGGAAATATTTGAAGACGTCAGATTGAGGAAGTGACGACATTGTTATTATCGCCTCAATCCCGCCCGAGCTCAGAAACAATCTTTGGCATTCCCGCTTCAATCGGATACCAAGCAGTAAAATCGCTGTTATGATTTCCATCGAACATTTTCATCTTTGGATATTACTCGTCCAATTTCACAAATCATTTCAGAAAAAGGAAAAGGCCCACGAGTTTTTTATGAAATAATTATGACTCGGCCAACGGAATTCTTTTTTATTTTTGTTTTTACATAGTATAACTACACGATTTGTGTAAGTATCTAGTCAGATTTAAGTATTTATCCAGAAAAGCCCACGTAAGAGAAGCCTTAGCGAAATCGTAAGTCTTTGACTGAAGACAAGTGAGGAAGATTTTGCGGAAGCAAGAAAAGACACATATTACTAAACAGTTACGATTTTCAGCACAAACATATATCTTAAAACAATTATTATTATTCATTTTGAACAAATATTTAAATAACTTAGGTGTATATTTGTATGTATAGTATAGTTATATTTTTATTATTGAAATGTAAGTAATCGTACAATAATTATGTATACCACCATCGCGACTCCTAATCAAAGTATTCTTGCCACGGGTTGTTTGGAAGAGATCGCTTTTTAGCGATAAGACCGCCCTTAACGTAAGTTTTCTGTAATGGTGTACAATAAAGTGTTATCTATCTATCTTAAATTTAGTTTTTAAAATAAAACTGCGAAACTAAATCCTTTCAGATCCCAGTACCTCAACTCTTTATTATGTTCGAAATAAGGCTACTATGTCGTTCTTAAATACTATTTTTTGAAGGGAAACAATTGGAGGTAGTTTAATACTGGTTGGTCCCAGCTCAAGAGGACGGAAGCTAAAATTTCAGCAGTAATTTTTTGCCGTAGGAATGAGTCTAAAACAAAGCGTAATGACCCACACGGTAGGCATTTGTTCGTGAACAATCCGAATAGGCCATTTTTCATCTCGAACAATTGAGGGCGGTGCTCCAACACAATTGGCAGCGTATTTTGTCAAGCAGTTGTCGTACGAGACTCGAGTGAAACATAACAACATTATAAGAGCACTTCATGCCTACTCCCACATAAGCTAAGCCAATAAAATATTCATAAAAATGATATTCAATTAATTAAAGGTCGTTTTATTTTTAGTAGTTTTCTATTTAAAAGCACCGGTCAAAAGCCAGCTATGCAAAAACTGAATTTAAACATGATATTATACCGATCAGTTTTGTGTTTGATTTTTTATTACAGACTGTTTTTAAAGTTTCAATGCCAAATGGTTAATGACTAGTTCCTTTACCTTACTAACCGTAATTTGCCTTACTTAAACTTACTTTACATATATGTACAAAAACAGGCGGAATGACAGGATGTTTCGATTTTGCTATTTATCTTATACTATGAATAAAGCTGAAGAGTTTGTTTGTTTGTTTGCTTGAGCGCGCTAATCTCAGGAACTACTGGTATGATTACAAAAATTCTTTCAGTGCTAAGATACTATATATGCAGATACTCCATTTATCGAGGAAGGCCATATATCATCACGCTAAGACCAATAGGAGCGAAGCACCAATGAAGTATGTTTCAAAATGGGGGGGATGGGGGGGGGGGTTTGTATTTTATATTTTTTACTTACTTTTGTAAACTATTCCTCACGGACGAAGTCGCCGGCAGAAGCTAGTTTAATTATAAAAACTCTTAAGATAAAAACGTATTAATTAAATTTATCAAACGATAAAGTCGCCCGGATCAGAGAACAGTAAATCAGTTGTCATTTACTAATCTAAATTCAAAGCTCTAAAGGAAAATTTATGGGTCAAGGGTGGCAGATAATATGTTTGTATTGTTTACGCCATTAATCACCTGGCGAAGAGTGGTGCTCGCACCAATAGGCTATAAAATCTCGCCTCTTATGATTTTCATAGCCGCTAGAGGCAGTACGGTGGAATTTTTCGTTTTATTTTATGATGGCGCGCACTGTCGCGAAGAAATATTGGCTCAGCGGAATAGCTCGTAAAGAAAGCCGTTTTCTTTCCACGGGGTTACGCACCGCAACTACATCGCCGCCTTCTGCTTACATTTTATTATTAGCCCCCATCCGAATTTTATGTTGCCTAACATGACGTTTTGTTCTAATTAAGCCGGTGACTGTACACATTTTGTGCACGACGGCGAACAAAATGAGACTCGTGGGCAGGAATGTTCACATCTCTCAATTATTGTTACTGAACCAATTTATTTTTTAAATAATAGAAGCTGAAATATACTGACTGTTAGTGTATCAATACGTTTAATATAAAAATATAATTGTAATTTAGTTCTCTTCATGGTTTTGGGAATAAATTGAGTATCAAGAAACTGTGTATGTATAGGCATTATAATACTGTTGATCTTGGGAAAAGGAGTAGTTTCTGCGCGATATGTACTCGATGTACGGTCTTTTTCATATTGAATTAACGTAAGTGTATAGGCTTCTTTAAGAACATTAAATTTTCTTACAAACTTACTCTATCTCAATATGAATAAGACCGTCAAAGTCTAATACTAAAAGCGAAGCTCTAACCAAGATTGTATACAGAAAAAGGCACCCGATACATGATTTCTCTTTTCTGCTGTAATTACAAAATTAATAATAAATTAAATGGGGCTATTAGTAGCCCCATTTAATTTATCATTATTTTTTTTAGTAATTTTTTAGCGGTTTTAATGGGGTAGTTGATAGTTAAATAAATTGAGTTTTTTTATAAACTTACAAAACGCCGAAGGTGACTAAATTTTGTACTAGGGTAGTAAGTTATGTCATAAGATCTTTAACGAGTTAATTTGAGTGTTGATTATTATTTAAAATTATTCTCATCACGATATTTTGAAATTATGATGGTAACAAGGTATTTGAGATAAAACAATGCTCATATAAAAATATGAGCCTTGTTTTAAAATTCTTATAGAATATGTCACCTACCTAATAATAATTGTATCGAATCATCTAGTAGAATCCAACCAGCACTAGATGGCTTCGCTCTCGAGTAGCCCGCGCTTGGACAGCATGTAAACCAATCGCTGACATACTACTCGGCTATTTATGTATTACGCGACGTTCACTCGTTGACCACGCGAGATTCACTGCTTGACAACGCGTCATCCTCCCATAGAAATTGATGCTTGCCCGCTACCGGGTGGCGCTAAATACTCTAAAGGAATTTGAAAGTAGATATTATAATGTTACATATCACAGATATGTTTATTATTTTTAAATAGTTGAATATTATCACCATATCTTGTGTATGTATAAAAACTTATGTGTATATTTTTATATATAGTATAGTTATATATTTCTTATTAAAAATGTAAGTAATCGCACAATTATTATGTATACCACCATCGCCACTCCTAATCAGAATATTCTTGCCACGGGTTGTCTGGAAGAGATCGCTATTTAGCGATAAGACCGCCCTTTGTACCCAATTAGATTAATACTAGTTCGTAAGTATTTTGTAATGGTTTAAAACAAAGTGTTATCTATCTATCTATACTTTTAATGAGCACCCTGATAACCATGTAAAGACGATTATAATCGAAGACCGATTATGTGTCTTAAAAACATCAAAGGGTATTGACATGAAAGTTTGGACATTAGTTTGAGGTAGCATGGGCCATTCGGTTCGGGCAGATTGAGCGGACCTCCGGCGTTTTGCCAGTTCACCTCACCGATCCTTTTCCCTCGCACATCATTATTCAAGTTAAGTGGACAGGCCCGGTCAGGTTAGTGGATGAGTAACTGAAATTTGGGAGCGGCGCGTGTTATACAAATAATGTAATGTGCAGAATATGTAACATAAAAACGTTTTGGGAAAATACATTTAAAAAGGTTTTCCAGGAGCGTTTTGTTGAATGGATAAAATATATATCATAAATATTCTTTCTATAAGATTCCTTTTATAAATCTTCTAATAATTTATCTTTGATTAGAAGAAAGTGAATAATTTTACAGGTACCATACGGCTATGCAGTTCATGAAATTATATCGAATTATATAGAGCCTTTACCGCCATTTTATCGTAAGCGAAATTTGGACGTAAGTGTATTTTTTGTTACCAATGTTATTTTAAACAATTTTTTTTTTGCTAAGTCCTTCAGTTTTAATGAGAAATCATTAGACCCTAGTGAATCAAAAATTGAAAGTCTTAAAACAAAATAGTAATTTAAAATACATTTGGCAATAACAACAATATTTTGGTCCAAATGTCGCTTAAGATAAATGGTGGTATATGTCTCTAGAAAGTTTGATCGTTGTATTTAGCATTTAAAAGTCAAATATAACAGCCAAATTAATATATTATGGAATTATACAACGAATTGTTGACGGAATAGATTAGATTAGAACGTGGTAGTTATTATTATAAATATCATATAAATGGAGAAACATAAATTTGACTTAAATCAATGATATTACTTGTTAGATAATTATGGGTGTTAGTGACATATAAATGTTACGTAATGTGAAAAAAGCAATCCGAACTACCCCTGATGTCACGTATTTCTGTGTGACGACTCTTCCAGACTATTAAGCGAATTTCATCAGCATATTACATTTGAATTTCTCTAGGGAGTGGTGTCTTCTTTAAGATCTATCTAAAGGTACATTAGGTTTCGAGTTCCTATTTATATCACTGTTTGTTCTGCAAATATTATTAAAGATACGAATGACGAACAAACTAACGATGTTATCTGTAACATAGCGTTGACTAATACTTATACATACATAACTTCACGCCAGGTCCCTTGCGGGGTAGGCACGAACAACAGAGCGCCATACAGGCTTATTCTTACACGTCTTAATACTTATACGATGTTACATATCACCTACATAACTTAAGAATAGTTTAGATAATCGTCTGTCTCTTTTTCTTTCTTTTCTTTCATCTTCTCGGCCAATTATTTGTAGCCGGCACAATTTGTTGGGTTATAATAAGTATTATATATAAGTATTACCACCAAGTTGAAACACAAATAATTATGTCAAAAAAAGTTTATTGAATTTTTCGCTTTGATACTGTTATTAATGACTATAATATACCCACGGCTTCGTTATGTTTGACTTGAAATTCCCGCGGTATACCCAAGACACCAAGTATCGCACCATTTAGAAACAGAATCTAAGATATCGTTTTAGTGGAAACTGTGTTGGAATAAGCTAATTTTTATGCATCCGAATAACTTAACTGCTCCCGGGAAAATTCCTGCGGGATTCCCGAGATAAAAAATATTACACATTTTATGACATTAAATTTGCCATCGAGCAGTAAAAAAATCACATTGGAATTTGAGTTTTGTTTATCTAGCCATTTTAATTCATTCTTAGAAAAAAATCCCGGTATAAGCAAATCTTTAAGTCGAAGAATTTGCTGTCGACCAGCGAAAACCGCATCAAAATCGGGCCAGTAGTTTTTATGTGAACCCCGAACAAACAGACAAGAAATCTAAAAAAATTGCATCGTGTTCTCCAGATATATAATGTGTTATATAGTCTTATTCTAGACTAGACTATATATGTGTTGTGTAGTCTATTCCAGTTGTTTTTTAATTAGTTTCAATATACAGACACGGTATGTTTAAAATTTTATAATATTACAGATGACAATTTCCTAATATATAATTGGACTTCCAGCTCGAATTGCGGTCGAAAGTAGGTATTTTTCCCGTCTAGATAACTACCAACCCTGATATACAGTAAACTGCCGTAACAACCTTGAGTTGTCTTCCGGTATTACTGGTCAGGTTCCAGTCTCCCTTGAGAGTGGCAGCACAGCATTCCATCAGGTGCGTCGTCTGTGGGTCTGCTGAAATCATGCAATAAAAAAGTTTTAAATGATAAGCGAATTTTGACCTTTAGAAACTATGCATCGGAAAATTGGTTTGGAGAAAAGACACTAACAACATTGAACATATAATATTCGATGATGATAATAAATAGTTAATTATTGCCCACGTAGCCAATGAATGGAAGGTCATCCCTGTGTCGTATTAACTTAATGTTCGTGGTGATTTGAAAAATGGTCTTTGTGTTCACCGAGTTTCGGCCAAATAATTAACCCAGTGACAATTAATTAAGTAAATGGATAGCATACTAGCCAATATTACTTTAATTTGGAAAAACATGGTGAATATTTACGTGCTATATAGAAATTGATGAAACTTCCAATCTTAAGCCATAATAATTACATAGCGACCTGCATCCGTACTGCACTAGGCATTGGAATGACATGAAACAAATAAAATGTAATATCGGGAAAGGAGGTAAATTGACACGTTATGGAACCGACAACATAATTATAACAAACTCCAATAGCAGTAACGGAGATATCATCCGTGAATTTGTATAAACTACCCCTGAGGAGGTGGTTTGTTTTTTAACAACTCTACGGACTCTAGTTCTGTACCTTTTTTACAATTAAATTTAAGAAGAAGTTAAGAAGTTATAAACACTCATTTGTTATTATGTGTGACATTTAATGAATGTATGTTTGTGTTGTGGTGTACCTTAAGAATAACTTATTATATATTTTTTTCTAATTTTAATACTAAACTTATTCTAATGTAGAGTGTATCTGTTACATACTGTTGTTGTGAGGAAGTGCATGTGCAGTTTGTGCCTTATGCCTAAAGATGTGATTAGTTAGGGCACGTCACAACTATAATGAATTTGACGTACCCATATAAATTATACTTATAATATTTGTAGACGTGTAACATTGTAACCAAAAAATAATTTCTGAGCTTTGATTTGCTTTTTGTTCCTCCTTAATGACTTTCTATAAGAACACGCATCTTAATGACATTTACTGTTGTTTTGCGACTAAAGAATAATATTGAATAAGTTGTTTATCTTGTTCCTATGACGTGAGTTCGCGTATCATGGATCGTTTAACCAGATTTTCTAACTAAATATGCATATTTTTTTCCATTATTGCTTGACTGTCAGAGTCAAGAAAGATGTGAAGCATAAAATCTCTTGAATACAAGAACTCCTTGTCCCATTCTAAAGGCTGGCAACGCGTTAGTTTTTCCATCGGTGTTGTAAACGCCTGTAGCCGACGGTAACGAATTTCTATGGCCCGTTTGTTAGCCTCGCAATAAAAAAAGTATAGATCAGTTCCTTCCACCTTCTTAATTAGATGTTAACCTCTTGGAAAAGCGTACTGTTTATTGTGGCGGTTCCTCTAATACTAATATATGGAACCTCAAGCCCAGCAGTAGAACCTTTATGGGCTGCGATATATATGTATTTATTATCTATATACCAAACTATTATGAATCATCTATCATGTAAAATTAATATGGTTCATCATCTCAATAATTACAACTCGTATATATGGTAATGTGTAATTACAAAGTTTCCTGTATTTAAATGATTTAATCCAAATTATGCATGCGCAATAACGATTTAATTAAAATGATTACAAATGAAACATAAATATAAATTATGCCATTATGTGTTTATTTATTGAAATAATTCAGCAGACAGGCAGACGGTCTACGTGATGGAAAGCGGTTAGCATCGCTTATGGATATTTGCAGCACCAAAGGCGTTACAAATGCGCTGCTGCTCTCTTAAGGGACACTGAAATCAGGCCACTAATTACCGATATACATAAGGTTGTTATGGCGGCATACTCTAGACCAGGGGTAGCCATTCAGACTTACCACCTGGAGAGTTATTTTGTCGCCTCTTACGACAGGCGGCCCGGTCGCAGAAAATTGTATTCTCTCTCCGTTTGTCTCCGTTTCTCCAGATCATATGTTTTATTGCAACGGACGTAAAATATTTTTTATATGTTTTTTATGTAGTATACTTATGTTTTTGCGGTGGGAATAACTTTGGAAAATACGGAATTCCTACTTTTTTGTCATGTACGTTCGTCCGTCTTTTGTCTCTGTTTCTTAGCCTATTTCTGTATGTCAAAATTATTTTTTTAGCAAGTATTGTCTCTATGCGTATGAAATTTAGTATATAGATAACTCTTTATTGTACACCAATACAAACTTGAACTTAAGACTAAAATTATATCTAGTTATGTACAAAGGGCGGCCTTATCGCTAAAAAGCGATCTCCTCCAGACAACCCCAGTAGGAACATGTAATACATGCCGCTGCACGTGTCTGTACTGAAATTAAGCAAACAGTAAAAATTTGCCAGTGTGTCGTGAGTCTGATCAAATATTCGTATTGTATCTTGATGACTTTTTAAAATTAATTCAATAGATGGGTAGATATTAAGTTTCAAAGTCCTAGAAATTGCCGCCCCCTCTAACTGGTGAAGCTTCTGAAAACATCAAAGTTGATATAGATTAATAATACTTTTAATCCAACTTGAAGGTGATTCGTTCTTTCGTTTTTGACATATTTAGATTAAATGCTTTTTACTAGGATTGCTGTGACAAAAACTAAACAGTCGAAAATCATCTAACTTCTATGAAATCCGTCACTGTGCGTGGGGTAGATGCACATAACTGACTTTTTGAGGATCTGTCTATCCTGTGAACTTCAACTGTTGTCTTAAGCCCGAGGAAACGTTCTTCCTTAACTCTCATAATATATTTTTCCAGAGAAAATCCCTTGGACTAAATCATAGCGAAATCAGATCGAAAAATATTGAGCAATAACATTCTATTACATACATAATTACATATATTCTATTACTACATGTACTTACCCAGTGTTATACTTGCAGACTAGAACTTTTCAAGTAGAAACTTTTCCATTGGCTGGGTTTTAAAATATTATTTTATTTAGGGCTATAATTCAAATTCTCAACCCTCGTTAACAGGCAACAGTTATAGGTCAGGTAGGTATAGTTTGAATTGATACCGATAAATTTGGTTTCACGGGGAAGGTTTATTCGTTTACGTAAACTTTGAGATTGGCTTTAACAAGGCTGGGAAGCGGAGAGCGCGCCGGTGATTTCTACTCTTAAAATCCAATTTAAATGCATTCCTCTGTGCCACAGGAGGCCCCGCCGATACGCTCTAGGGGCCAATTAACTTATTCATCCTTAACATTTCATTGCTCAACTTAGATACTACTTTCACGGTTTATTATCCTTGTCTGACCTTTAGTACCATGTAATAAGGTTATCTCAATGTTGATTGAATAAAGTCATGAAGACTCTTTTCTCTAGTAATATATTTTATGTAAGTAGTTTCCAATTAATATATTACTGAAATTACTTGAGCAAAAAACGATATATCACCATCTGACGACTGTGACCATTCAATCTACATATATAAAAAATAGGCTAAGCGTATGTCACTCCAGGTGACTAAGAGATTCTGTAGAAGTACCAAACGTTCACTGTTTTTGTTATTTCAATACTACTGCTACGTCTCAAATACTATACAACGCAATTCAAATAAAAAAATAAAAATAATTTCAGTAGAAACTAGTTGCTACAATTTATTAGAATGAATTTTTCAGAACATTCTGTCATAGTTCAAAATTAGAGGAGCTGTACACTTTTAAGACTGCGGAGGCTAATATTGGAGATATTAGATTCAAAACTTCTATTAATTCACCTAATTAAATAAATGAAAGAATATCGTTATGATTTTTGAAAATCTGACTAGTGACACTTGTGACTATTTATATTAAAGTATTTTATTTCAACCCTCAGTTACGTGTATGGCCATAGCTCTTAAGATGTTTTCTCAATTTTACTACACAACTGTATAATGGGATCGTTCATTCCCCTCTAAATTATCAAAAATAGAGGTACACTATTTATTCCAATAATTGGTTTATTACCACGAAGAGAAAAGAATGCCATTTGTATTTTTTATACTGCCTAAAAACTGCGCTGCAGCTTAGCAACGTAATTGTTTGTGTAATATTATAACCCATTTTGAAAAAAACAATCATTATATTAGTATAGTTAGTGCTATAAAACACTATTTGTTTGCTTTTATTTCCAGTAGATACTTGCCCACAGTATAATTGTGTTAGCCGAATGTCGTTAGCTGTAAAGACAGTAAAAGTCTTCTTTCGTGGAGTCGCCAAAACCAACTCGAACTTAATTCCAAACTCTCTCAAAGTTGTTTAAAATGCAATTTGAATAGCTTAATAGAAACGTTCTCACTAAGAATTGTTGCAAAGTGTAATGGGTTCAGGTGAAATTAACGCAGAAAAATAGGAAAAGTTAGAACGAGTTTTCCGCTAAGGTTTTTTGCCTTCGCTGTGATTGTAAACTGGTGAATTTATAATACCATTTTCGAACTCCACTTCATCGAGAAGTTTTAAATCATTTCATAATTTCACTTGCAAGTAGGTAACGTTCGTCGGAAGCAAACTCGCGTTGTATGGAAATAACGTGTTGCTTTCAGTCGATATAGACCACTCATTCAGTTATCTTAAAATAGCAATAAATAGGCTATCTCCGCATAAATTTTAGCTCACCAAAAGTCATTTAATAGAGAAGTAGGAAAGGGGCTAGAGGAGAATTTGGGCTTTACTACCTGTTGTTTCTTTGCATTTTCTGAGAACCAATTTTTTTTACACCAACTGAAGTAAGAGATTTTAAAGAACAAAAAGCCCGCCAAGTCTTTAAAAAAAAACTGATATTTTGACACGAGAATTTTCGATTAAAAATAAGGGTAGTTTTTTGATATTACATCAAAATAAGGTGAAAATATAAATATTTTAAATTAAAAAAATTACAGTATATTTGGGAAATAAAAAGGCAAGTTTTCACCAAATTTCGTGAATAAAAATAAAAATAAAAGTATAAAAATAAAAAACCAAAAACCTGGTTATTTGAATTTTTCACATAAATTTTGAGAACATGTGACAAAAGTGTTAATACAAAAGTTGTAGATCTTTTTATTACCCACAACTTCGCCATTAAACTTTATTCCATAGGACTTGTAGTTTTACCGGAAATCGAGATAAACCGTTCTTCACCCTTGAAACGAGCCCCCTTTCCACTTCCCGACCTCAGATCGCCCGTAAATTATTTTTCCTTTCATTTTTGTTATATTCTCTTCCTTTTTCATTGGGTATCATCCTACTATTTTTTTTTGTTTCAAAAAGGATCTACCCTTTTTTTTTTTTTTTTTTACATGGGGAAATGCGTTGCCGCACCGTCAGCCGCGCGGGGGATCATGCGCGGCCGGTGTGTGGGGCTCCCCGACGCCGGTTCAATACGACCGGCTGCCGGTATACCCACTAAAACCCCATGGGAGCCTTCCTTCCGCCTAGCGCCGGGGTCGCGGTACATGCGTGAGCTTAACCCGCAACCCCGGCAGCGGCCGGCCGCCTCGTAAACAGAGGCGGCCTCTCCTGTGTGCGGGCCGGGAAATGACGTTTCCCCGGCCCTGAGAGGGACGCGCGGCTGCCTCTCGCGCCCTCTCGCGCCCTCTCGCGGCATTAGTGCGGGCGGAGGTCTATGTGGATCCCCCAGACCTCGACGCCCGCTGCCGCCGGGAGGGGGAGGCTGCGAGGATTACTCCTGCGCCATCACCCCTCCCTCTCCTTCCTCCTCCCCCCGCCGCCTCGCGCACTCAGCAGCGTCAGCGGCGGGGGGGGGGGGGGGCGGCATCGCGATAGGGGGGGAGGGGGAGGCTGCGAAGGATTGCTCCTGCGCCATCACCCATCCCTCTCCTTTCTCCCCCTCCGCCGCCTCGCGCTCTCAGCAGCGTCAGCGGCGGGGGGGGCTTCGCGATGGGGGAGGGGGAGGCTGCGAAGGATTGCTCCTGCGCCAACACCCCTCCCCCCTCTCCTTCCACCCCGCCCCCCCCGCCGCCTCGCGCACTCAGCAGCGTCAGCGGCGGGGGGGGCCCTCGCGATAGGGGGGAGGGGGAGGCTGCGAAGGATTGCTCCTGCGCCAACACCCCTCCCCCCTCTCCTTCCTCCCCTTTTCCCCGCCGCCTCGCGCACACAGCAGCGTCGGCGGACGGAGCGGGGGAGGGTGGGTCGCCGGTCAGGCCGGCGGTGGTGGGGTGGACATCACCACCACCGTCCTCGACGGCCAGCGGAGAAAATCTCGACGCTGGCGGTCGCAACGGAAGGGATGGGTGTTTGGGGAGGAGGTTTGGGAAGGAAGGGTAGGCATTGGGATTTGGAGGCGGAGAGGTGGGACACCACTGTCACGGAGTGAAAGGGGGATGTGACAGTGGCGGCTCGGGGCCCCGGGGACGCGTCCCCTCGTACCGCTTCCTGGACGGAGTAGAGTCCAGGGCGGCACCCCCTGGGGGAAAAGGATCTACCCTGGTCTAATAAGGTTAATGTTAGGTACGTTTGTGATAACCCTTAGGAATAATTATTTTATATACTTATGTATTACCTGGAGACTACAAATATATTTATACTATCCCTAATCATAAATGACTGTCAACAATATGCAGCACATTTTAATAGAAAATTTGAGAATAATTGGACGACGACCCAACCCACAAAATGGTATTTTGAATTATTAAAGTTTTAGCTGTATTTCCTCATTGATGTACTTGTTTGTGCCTATGGGTTCTTAGGAAAACATAAGCGTAAATATATAATTTTTTGCCAAATAAGTTTAACTGCATCAATGCGGAAATACACCTAAAACTTTAATCTTTAATAATTCAAAAGTAATATTTTGTGGGTTGGATCCTTTTTTGGTAACTACGTTTACATAGGAATTTTGTCTTATATATTCGTATATATTATATTTTGTAGAATTCAGAAAATAGAACTATGTATTCCAAGTTCCGTGCAAACGAAATGGCGAGCACAGTAAGCAAGCACAAAACTAAAAAAAAATCCGTCTAGCCCCCTTTCGCAACACGCGATAAAGAACTTCGTTCCAAAGTAATTGTTATCAAATAATACTAAGACGAGCTTCCGCCCGCGACTTCATACGCGTGGAATAGTAAAAAAAAGTTTGGTGTTACCCTGATGACATATAGCCACAATTTTCATAGAAAAATTTTCAAATCACACCAGTAGTTCCCGAGATTAGCGCTTTCAAGCAAACAATCAAAAAAACAAACTCTTCAGCTTTATATATTAGTATAAGATGTATTGGAAGAAAAAGTATTATATATCGATTAAGAAAAACAGCCGACGACTTCCCATTGAGCATTATGGAGAAAAATAAACGCTTATTTTTTTCGAACATCTTTCGGACCCTATTTATTTGAAAAGGATGCGATGACTCAAGCAGATTTGCAAGATATCTGTACGCTTTCTGTGGATTACTTTGCAAGTCTTTTATACGGGAGAGGGCCAGTATCATCACTACTTAAGGATATTAAAATCCCTTCTATTTGTGTAAGAAGCTTGTTTTCGAGCTGACTACGGGGCATTTATCAAATAATACTTATAAGATCTGTCAAATATAGGCTTTTTGTGGTTCCGTAGCTGTTATGGCGAAACGAAACGCATGCTTACATGTTAATATACGTTAAACGGTCTGTAGTTATATGCCACTCATTTCACAGAGACGCGTATATGGTGCTGCATAAGGATAATAGTTAAAATAACAAAACAACTAAAATTTAAAAGTGGCCGCCACACAGGTAATTGAGGGTTGAAATGACTTTTAGGGATTTTTTTAAATTTAATACCTGGTACCTATATCTTGACTAATCACTTGACTTGCTATCGATTAAAAATTGACATTATTATAATAAGCTTCATACATCTTATATCAAACTTGAACTGATGATAGGCCAATGAATAAAAGACATAGGAACCGGCCATAAGTCAATAGACGAGGAGATATTAGTTTCCAATGTTATCCGTTTCCAATTTTTGAAATATCAAGTGGGAATTTGTCTTCAAAAATAACGAAAATTACTAATTTACTTATTTAATATTTAATATAAACAGCAATAGGTACATTGCTGTTGATATTCGATTAGTGGTGTTTAAAATGGCTTGTGTTTAAACGCCTACCAGAAATGCACCTATTTTACTACCAATAAATTCGAAATACCTACCAGAATGGATAAATGCTCACCAAATTCAAAACATACAATTGTTCTGATGAGTGTATATTTATTTTCGAATGTAAAACGTTGTTTTTTAGGCACTTCGGTATAGAGTGGATTAAATTTATATGAAGTAATATATTTTATTTGGTGCTTAGTCTAAGGGACAAAAAATATTTTTGGTGAGCATTTAAATTGTACCCGTTTAAAATGTGGGATATTTATTTTTTGTATTAGTGTACAATACAAAATTGTATTATATATTTTCAATTAAATGATTTTTCAATTTTTATTTAAACATGAGATTGTTAGTTCACGGACTGCTAGGCACTAATTTTAAGTCAAATTGTATCATTTGCCTCATTGATGTAGCAATAAAAGAATTGCCTACAGAATCCTAACATCCAAATGATATCGGATATATTGGTGCACATATTTTTTTGGAAATTCTTAAAGCTTGCTTAAATTTTTATGCAATGAAACGCTAAGATTAATGGTATAAATTAGTAACAACATTAATTGGACCTTATTTAGTCTCACTTCTTGGAATACTTGATATAACCTTCGAGGTCATTGATGTATTGACCAAACCAGATTATTTTCTGATTGGTCATTTTGGGAAGTTATCTATGACCTTATGATTGATTTCCTCGAGTGAACAAATTGAGTATCTTTAATATATTATGTTGTCATACATAAGGTCAATTTATAAGTCAGTCGCTGCAAAACATTGTATCTGAATCGACTATTGTTGCTGATATTATTGGACCAATTGTGTAAGTTTGTTGTGAAATTGTTATATTAGATTAAAAAAATACTAATACATATTAATTATATCTAGATAGAAAAGGCATCATTCATTATACTAATTTTAGCGCTGGTACTCCTCAGTGCAATGCCAATTCATAAATTTTTATATGCACTATGCATATCAAAAGGGGTTTTATTGGAGGGTTATTAGTGACATCAAATAATTCTATGAAAAAAAGATGAATTATCCAAATGCATGTAATTTTCCGCTAAGTAAAGTGTTCTTGTTTTTTGACTACGGAACTCTCAAAAAGCATGAAATCAAAAATCCTCATTCTCAAAAACTACTCTACATTTTCACCAGTTTCTAAGATATTCTTCTTCCATGGTAATACCTAACATTAATTGAGTAATTAAATAAAAAGTCACCAATTTTCCTTTAATAGTTCCTTTAGATAATTTTTACTTTGTCAGTTTTCTCTTTGTAAATATAACGACTTAACTAACGATTCCCACATTTACGAACAATGAATTTGTTTACATGTAAGTCACCATATTCAACATATATAACACATTCTTCAGTAACATTGATGGCGGCTTTAACTTTTAATTTTTATTAGATATTATTTTTTAGATATAAAAATATAATTAAGTATCATCAACTTGAAATGACAGTAGTGTATAGAATACATATTCCTATAAAGTAGTATAAGATATATTATAAATGCGTAAGTTTGGATGGATATTTGTTGCTCGATCACGCCGGAGTGGCTGAATTGATCTGGAGGAAATGGCATTGGAATTGGCACAGAGATAGATTATGGTCTTGAATAAGACATAGGCTACTTTTTATTGCGGAAAATGTAAAATAATTCTGTCTATTTTACACTAACGCAAGTGCAGCCACGAGAAAAGACTAATACAATATAAATCGTTAATGTGTCTCCGTTTTTCCTCTCCGCTTCAATGGACAGGAAGCCGCAGATATGGCTATGGGTTTAATGTGTTATTTCAAATGATACATTGTTAATGAAGGTACATATTGACAGATAACTTATTTGAAAAATATATTGCATGAGTTCAACAGACAGGCAGACGGCCCTCTTAATGGAAAGCAGTTACCATCACCTATGGAAATTCGTAGGACCAAAGGTGTTACTAAAGTACTGCCGCTCCCTAAAGGGAGACTGGAACCTGGCTACTAATTCCGAAACATAACTTAAGGTTGTTATGGCGGCATACTCCAGACTTTAGATTTAGTTTCGTTTTTTATTTTAGAAATTCTTTTTAGCAGTCTTGTCTGAATTAAAAATGAATATTATTGAATAATTTGGGTCATTTAGTCCCATTTTGAAACTTATTTTTTTAGATGATTATTTTATTTAATTTGCTGATCTATTCATTACTAAATAAAGTTTCTTCTTCAGATTTACATACATACATACATGCATAATTTCACGCCAGGTCCCTTGCGGGGTAGGCACGAACAACAGAGCGCCATTTAGGCTTATTCTTTCACACCTCACTTGCTTCTTTGACATTCATAGCTTTTGTCACGCACGCTCGTCTGTTCTTAAGGCTCCTGACATCACCTTCTGCTAGTACATGATCAATTTGATCATGGAAGGTGTGTCGTGGCCTTCCGCGACTTCTACATCCATCCGCTTTTGCATTGTATATCTGTTTAGTCATTCTTCCATCATTCATTCTTTCCACTTTTTCTTCAGATTTACAAATTTAAGAAATGAATAAGGTGGTGTTATTTCTTCTTGTCATTACAACTGTGGCGGCTATGGATGCTGGAAGGTAATGTTAGTTAATTATTTAAATTAGGCGTACCCATGAGGTCATTACTCTTTGAATGCTTAAAGTTTGTTTCTAATCGAGTCGATTCGATATTTGTGTAACAATGCACAACACTATTATACGTTAACATCACTATTCTCTCTTAAGAACAATGGCTTTCTCGATGTACTGTGTTCACATACATTAATGAAACCACTTCTAATCGAAGAATTCTTTAAAAAAGCAACCACGCTCTGCTACAACTGATATTTCATTGATCAACAACAGACCTCAATTATATCAGTTTTCATTGAAATCCGTTAAATTGCGTCGAATCAAGACCAGTTTTTAGTAGGTAAAATGTATTTATGTCTATACTAATATTATAAAGAGGAAAGATTTGTATTTATGAAGTTTATAACGAATAAACTCAAAAACTATTGGAGCGATTTCTAATTCTTTCTCCATTAGATTGCTAAATTAACCTTGAGTAATATAGGCTGTATGTAATTTAAATAATCGGCGTCTAATTTTTTTTTAAGACAGGACAACGACTGCCGGGACCGCGTGTTTATTATGAAATTAGTATTTTACTTCAATTTACTTTAAAAAAAGCTTACAAAGGCATAATTTATACATGGCATAGAAACCCTACGAGGTTTATATTAGTGTTATGGATGTCTAATTGTCTAGTCCTCATTATGTAACAACTTTAAAATTACTACTTTTAAATAAATAAATAAAATAAATCGTTTAGCAAGCGTGGAACTAAATGCAAATATATGTTTTTTTTACTTTCAGGCTCCGAAATTCGAATAAAAACGGCAAAGATGATGTAAGTATCGATATTATTATTTAAAATCATTATTTGCTTTCTTTAAGAATTTTATAAAAGAGGTTAGTAATATTATTATGCATTTGAAAGTGAATTTATTTGTAT
Source organism: Dendrolimus punctatus (assembly GCA_012273795.1). Taxonomy (NCBI): domain Eukaryota; kingdom Metazoa; phylum Arthropoda; class Insecta; order Lepidoptera; family Lasiocampidae; genus Dendrolimus; species Dendrolimus punctatus. The sequence goes on along the minus strand of CM022529.1, from coordinate 10,955,845 downwards.
ACTTGTATGTTTGTTTCTTCTGCGGAACCTACGGAATGATTAGATAAACGTATATAAACATAGATGTATTTTCGATAAATAGACAAGGGCCTTTGAAAATGGTAAAAAGTGAAAAAAATAATACTAAGATGAAACCCATTGGAAAAAGAAAAGAATACAACAAAAACGAAAGGAAAATAATTTACGGGCCATCTAAGGTCAGGAAGTGGAAGGGGATGAGTTTTTAAGAATAAAAAAACGGCTTATCTCGATTTCCGGCAAAACTATGTACAAGTCCTATGGAAAAGTTAATTGGCAAAGTTGTAGGTAATAAGATCTTTTGTATTTATACTTTTTTTACATAACCTCAAAATTTTATGTGAAACATTTAAAAAAAAAACAAGTTTATGGTTTATTATTTTTAGCTTTTACAAAAAAAACCGCGAAATTTGGTGAAAACTTTTAAATAAGTTTTGAAATAATTGCGAATCTAAACCATCCTGGCCCCACTCAAGCACATAAAAAAATATCACCATTATCTGTCCAGGTGATTAGAAGTATTCTAGAACTCGATCTCAGCGCCACCTGCTAGTTCTAATTGCGAATCTAAACCCTCCGGGAACCCACTAAAACACACAAAAAACAAAATCGCTCCAGGTGATTAGGAGGATTCCAGAACCCGATCTTAGTACCACCTACTGGTTCTAACTGTGAGTTTAAACCATCCGGGATCCCACTCAAACACACAAAAACAAAATCACCAAAATCGGTTCAGGTTATTAGGAGGATTCTAGAACCCGATCTCAGCGCCACCTACCTGTCCCGTTGGGATAATAAGCCTATTTCCGTCTCCTGGTTTTAAGCTACCACCCCACCAATTTTCAGCAAAAACGGTACAGCCGTTCTTGATTTATAACTAGTGTAAATAACACGACTTTCTATTATATATATATCTATATAATAGATAGGTAGATTAGATATAGACTAGATATGGTTGGTAAATTGATTTGGAACTGAAATGAAGAACAACTACAAATCTCATTAACAATTTAAATTTCCAGAAAGAACAAAATAAGCCTGACTCATCTTCTTCTTCTTCTTCATCAGAAGAATCTTCTGAATCCGACGAGCATGGCAAACCTCAAACTGTAAGTCCATAAGTTTCCAGTTTACATCATGGAACAAGAAACCTGTAAACAATAGTTCTAGAAAAAAACAGTACACAACGGTTCTGAATAATTAATATTTATATAGTGTATCACAAAGATTTTCTCACACGTTACCTATAGTTATCTCCATTATTGAAAAGCATAACATGTTACTGACGAAAAAAAATCAATAGTTATATGGAGTAATGAAATGTCTTATAAATAAAGAATATTTCTATAAGTAAATTGTTCTATTATGATTTGTTTTCAAGAAATTATGGTATATTAGGGGTTTTTGACTTTAGTTTTACTGGTAAATATTTCTAGTTATCGTGGGACGTGGATAGGTAGGTACATATTAATATCAAACTTTCATAACAAATAAAAGTATATAATAAGCAAATATACTCACTTTCACAGTTATATGTCATTGAGATTTATTAATATGGATTAAGTAGGTAGGTATATATTAAAGTTATGGAAGTTACAGAAAACAGTTTCCTCATTATTGTTCATTAGAGCCGCAATTGAGGTACGCTTGAAGAAACTCTAAGCCCGAACGCGAGCATTCTCCATCAAATTGGAGTGTTCCACGGTCTGCATTCTTCAGATTCACAAAAAATAATATTAGGTTTTTATATATAAATTCATCTAGTTTAATAAGCATTTCCTCAAAAAAATAAATATATCAATTTAACATCTTAGTATTTGAACCATTGATGTAGCAATATTTCTATTATTGCTACATCAATGATTTGAACAGTATAGTTGGGTATTTGTTAGATACATTTTACAATAAATTCTTAAACAATGCAAAAGAGCGTAGGTATGAATATCTTGATATTATTTTACTTTTAACATTTAATGATAAAAATAATTATAAATACTGTTTAGAGGTTAATTAATTCACTAGTTACAATGATAGCGTCATATAACGTAATACGCCAAGCGCCAAATTCAGAAGGCGGCAAATTCAAAGGTGTTGTCAGGCGCGGGAGTGCCAAATCACTACGTGACACTTTTCAAACAAATACAGAAATTATCATTAACGCAATTTTGACCACTGACACGTCCAGTACTTTTAGTACTTTAGTCACTTTTTGCGAGGCGCGTACGGACGGGTGAAAAACCACAGACGCACTCGTGTCCATCAGTGGGCTTCTGATAGCTGAAATTATGGTGATGATTAAGGTAAAAACATATTTTTTTTACTATTTTTGTTCTCTCTTCAAGAATCGGGGCTGAAGGTAACAAGTGCTTTGTCGATTTGATTGACAATATCATTATGCGATGAAAAAGATGTAGTATCCGTAAACACAATAAAATAAAACAAATTGACGGTAGTCAAAAATAACTTCAACCATAACATTACCTAATTATCCATGGTCGATACATTAATTATTTAGCGAAAAATCCAACTAAAATTACATTTAAAAATTGTTACACTAGATATTTTTAAAGTTAAGTTTCAAGACAGCATATTTAAAATATGTTTTAATACAGTAAAACTACATTTTACCTAATAATTAAAATGACAGAGTTGGCGGTAGGCTAAATAAAACTTTAACAGTACTCTCATTGACATCTTGTGATCACAGCTACTGAAAAGTGGCGGAAACGTGGTAAAAATAATCATAAAATAAAATACCGCGATTGGAACCGTTAAAACCTAGTTTTATTATGTATACTAGTCGCGAAAACTTCAGACAATACTATACGTTTCTAATAATGACTGTATATTTATTTCTGAATTTACTTTAAAATTTTGATTAATATTCGTATTATATTGTACAGTTTGGTACTTATATCACTTTAGATAAGTAAGGTTACAAATCGCTTAACTTTATTGTCAGAATGACATCATTATTTGTTTAACACTTGGCTAATAAAGCAAATAACGGCATGAAGTATGTTTGATATGACAATACATAGTCCACAAAGTTTAATCTTATAACATAATAATGAACCGAATATGACTGTATTACGATTGTATTAATTTTGCAGAAACAACCAATCCAAAAAATTAAAACCCAGCTATAAAGACTAAATGGGCTAAAGACCGAGAAAAAGAATACAGCCGGGCGGCCTGTTGTAGGAGACGACAAAGCAACCTTGCTTTAAGGTTGCCCGTCTGAATGGCTACCACCCGTGGTCTAGAGTATGCCCCAATAACAACTTTGAGTTGTGTTTCGGCGTTAGTGGCCAGGTGCCAGTTTCCCCTTCTAGACCGGTAATACATTGGCAGCACCTCTAGTATTGCTAATGTCTATAGGCGACGGTAACTGTTTTCCATCACAGCCTATCTGCTGTGCTTCAGCAATAAAAGAAAAAAAGAAAAAAAAAGAAAAAAAATCGATAAGATATTTATAACGCTTGATGTTTATAATGTAAACATTGTAGGACTTATTGTAACATGTTTCCGCATCCGTATCGTATACATGGGAATTTTTATTTATTTTTAAACATAAACATAATAACCTTGTTATAATATAAATTACATACTATTGAATACAATGTAAGAAAACTTAACTTATTTGTATTGTATTCTACCCATAGTCCCTCAAGACTATAAGTAGAATATTGAGCCCAGATCACCGTCTTCTATGGGTAAGGTACCCAGAAGGCTGGCTACGTTTCCTCCTTGTTAAGAAAGGATTAGCCATCTCTTAAATACGACACTCTTAAGTCCCTAATCCATCCTTTCCCAAAGTGGGCGATAACGCCCCCTTGTGGGCGCTGCAGGCCTAAAGGGAGCGGTAAGAGATCCAGAAAAAATGGGGGCGTTGTGTAGAGACTTCGGGGGCGATTTGTAATTTCATCTAGGTAGTAGGACTTTTAGGCACCGACTGAACTATCGAATCTCGACTACAACTTGTGAACAACAACTAATATTAATTAAGAGATTGCTCAAACTTGGTTCGATATTTCTCTCCGCGTAGTTCATATATCTGACCTGTTTTATTGAATAATATAACCTATATAAATAAAAACCACTGTAGCTAAATAGCGGTTTTTAAGTAGGTGAAAATATGGGGGCGCTAAAAAATAATTTATTCTCAAAGTGGGCAGTGCACAAATAAGTTTGGAAACCACTGCCCTAATCAATGGCTGTTTCAAATAAAACTTGCCATCTTAACTCTTAGCAGTCACTTAAACTACCTTTCAATGTTGGTTATTTTTGATAGTTATTTATGAGTTACTTTACCACCACCTCTTATGCTTAAAGGAGTTTATGGGTAAGATTTCCGATAATCAATTGCTGAGCAGTTTTTTTAATTTAACGAACGATTATAAGTACTGTACAGTATTGACCAATACTGGATTGTGCTTATAAAGTGAATACCCATGTGTGGACCCGACTCGCGCACGACCCCTTGCTTGAATCGTGAGTGTCATACGAAAATCATTAGTAACTCGTGACATAATCAAAGATGGCGCCATTAGTCTGCAAAGTTTATATTCAGTATGTTTTACTTCTTTTCAGAATAAAAGCGATGTAACTACAAAATCGTCATCGTTATCATCGTCATCAGAAGAAGAAACAACAACAGAGAAAACGTAAGTACTCGTTATGGTGGGGCTTCGTTTGCGATAATGTTGCGTTTCATGCAAATATGGGTTTAATGTGTAATTGAGATGCGACATAGTTGATGACGTTTAATATTGAAAGATATCTTATGTATACAGGTTGAATTTTTCAAGTAGGTTTCAAGGCCAAGTCCTAAACTATACGAAATACCGAAAAACACCCAAAGGATCCTAGAGACCGATTTTGACGAGAACTAAAGAGGTGTTATTAGATTTTTGAAACATCAATTACCCTAGTCAGGAATTAAATCAGCTGATTTTGAAAAAAATAAATACACCTGTATTATTATGCCATACCATGCTATAGATTAAATTGAAAAACAGAAAGAAAAAGGTCTAGTTTCGGCTTAAGATACGGGAAGTAGGTAGTAGGTATCGGCCATTAGTGAATATTATTTCTACTTATATAAATGAACATGTATTATAGGGCCTTTATAAATACCACAAGGAGAATGGAATAGAAGTATATTACATCAATCAATTATACTAGATTATATTATTACTTCTTTATACTCTTCCGTCCTTTGTAGAACATAAAAATGGATAGATGCAGAAACACCATATCAATAGATTTAATCGTTTTTACACCGAGTAATGAGCATGTTTTATTATGTTACAGAATAAGCTCAACGGGTGGTATAGCGGCCAGTTAACTGTACGAATTAACAAAAATCATCAAAATAATTATTTAACATTTCTTTTGAAATATAAATTTATAAAAGGGTGGTTTCGTTAATTAAACAGAAAAATATGTGTATTATTAAGTATATTTCTAGGTACGTGAAAGCTATTAACATGTGATTAAAATATCAATTATAAACTGTATATTATATGACAATCATACCCTAAAATTAAGGATGTAATTAGTATAATAATAAGATATAATAAAAAAATATTATTTTCATTCAATATTTATGAACATTTACTTTATTATAACAATAACGATGTGATCGTATAAAAAAATAACCAATGCACTTGAAATATTGAAAGGGTATCCTACATAAAAAGTTCAATAGACAATAAATAGTTATTTTTCTAGTGTCAAAGGTAAAAATATGAACTAGAAAGTCTTATGTTGTCATAAATATATTATATAATAAGAGTTTTCCTCGCAGCTTCGTCGCAGGATAAACCCTAGCTAGTAGCTATATGTAATGTATATATAATTTAATTTAATTAGGTGTTTTACCTAAAACTTCACTGTTTCTTCTTACGAAGTTCAATAAAATTACAAAGAAACTAAGTCCACATAGTCTACACAATTGCGCAGCCAAACATAGATTCGAGTAGTAGCCAACCTGATTTGAAGTAAGTAATACAATGAAAAATATGTTGTTTATGACAACGTAGGTATTTGTGAGTGAATTGGAAAACGCGATTGCAGCGCCATCTATTTTTCTAATCTGTTTATTCCGTGGAAACGACATTATTTATCGGGATAAAAGTATACTAAGTGTTAACTCGGGTTATAAGCTAGCTCTTTGTCAAGTTTTACTCATATTTTATTATATTCAGTCGTTTCCAAGAAAATTATGTATATATATTATGTATAATTATGTATATATATTTTTTTTATTGTACTCGAAATCTAGAATGAACAGTGCCTTTATGCGAGATAGTAAACCTTTACGTAAGCGAAGCCGCGTGATAATTGTAAGGTAGGTATTTTCATCATGAAATAACTCCGATACAACGCGCTGTGTGTGTGGCATTTTTCATTGAGAAGCATCGGTTTAATGTCACAGTGTCAAAGGCTACTCCCCGGCACTGTAACCATGGCATTCAACAATTTCATGGAAAAATATGAGTAAAATGTTGTAACAGGAGTTGATCCGCTTTTTACTATACGTTGTAGCTTATATAGTATAGGGACGAATTTACAGTAAGTGAATTTATTCCCAACTTAGACAATACAATCATTGTCATAAAAAATTTAACTATATAGGTATATATGTAGTTATAAGGAGTCAGAGGAAGGAATCAAAGGAGTTTTCAGATGTTTAGTGACATGTACAGGAGCAAAAGATGTTATATATAAAAAAAAATTTGAACTCGATACCTGGATCTTTTGCTGCCATTGTGGCGAATTGTATTACTATTACTACTCTCTGTGGTGTAATTTTTGGAAGGGAACTTAAAGGGGACGTTGTATTGTAAACAGTTTTATTTTCTAAAAATGTATAAATTACTCTAAAATGTACAATAGTTGTAAGATGTTGATGTTTTTGATTAATAAAGATGTGTTTTTTGAGCAATGTGAGCTGTATATTCATATGTGCCCTTTCGAGCTTTCAAAAGAACTGTGTTGAATGGCGTCGATTGTAGATTTAAAAAGATCTACGCTACTATAATTAAATAGAAGACTATTAATACATCAGAATTGGCTGTATAGACTAAGATTCTTTTGCCTGTCTGTGTGGCGAATTTTACTGCTACTACTCTCTGTGGTGTTTACATTCCAAATTCGAAAAATCAAATATTTGACCGTGGTCACGTATGCCTGTTGCGCTTTCTATTATTCGAAATTCAAATATGTAGATTGAAATATTTTTAACTGTATTTTATTTAATAAGAGTTCAACAGCGACAGCTGCCAGGTCCAATTGTGAATATAAACTACCCGGAGACCCACTCGAACACACATAAAATATTTCATCAACATCGGTCCAGGGGTTTAGAAGGAGTTCAGTGACAAAGAAATAACTTTTTTATTATAAAGATAAGATAAGATATCTAGCAAAAATACTTTAACTTGCAGAGCGTGACAATTACAACTCAAGAATGATGCATAATAAATTATTTTAAGCCTTTATATTTACATAGTTTCGATCTGAATTTACTAATCAAGTTTAGTTTGTTTGTTGATGACTCTTGCCATACACTTATATACTTTTGGTAACGGGGATGAACATGTGATATTATTTGTTCTGGGAAGTGGTGTATTTGAAATAACATATATATGCAGCTGGAATCAATTGAACACATGAACTAAAGTTAAAATAATACTATTATTTATTTTCATATTTTTACATACAAATATTATGCTTATTATGCGGTAATTTTACAACGTAAATTAGGTAAGTATCGTCCAAACGAAATGGGACTCTGAACTCACTGGAGCGATCTGTATTGCGGGCTCCACTAACGAGAGTTTCACGATGATGAACTAAAAGAGCTCTTTATTATACGTTATAGCAACCGAGTATATTTTATTTTTGTTATAAATTATTTGCCAACAAGAAGCTTTTTGTTGGTAGATCGAGATGTAAAACTAATTACCTGTGTATACCTGTCAAGCATACACGTGAGGGCTTTGTTTTTATTTTTATCATTGTATAGGTTCGCGTTTGACAGCTATCTCACCTGATGTTAAGTGAAGATGCGATCTAGGATGGAGCAGCCTTATCTAGTAGGTACCTATTCACTCGTGGTTTGAAGATCACTGTTTTATATGAATCGGGGAACACCGGCAAAGTGTTCCACTTGACAGCAGTGCGAAAAAGGAAGATGGAAGCTAAACGTTTAGTTCTAATCATAATGTAACGATGGCGTAAGCCAATGCGTCTTGTCATCTGAGGGTAGACTGGGGATGGTGGAACCAAGTCGTGTAGTGCACACTCTGCAAAGTTTATCTGATAAGAACGGACAGTCCTACTACTCTGCTGCTCAAGGTTTTGAAGCTAAACATCAAAAATAGTATCATCGCCAACCAGCCTCCTGGCTCTCCTACGAGTATTAATCGATTCCAATGCGTCCAACTGATACTTAGCTAATCCGTCCCAAAAGTGAGAACGCTACTAACTTACTTAATCCATGATCAAATCTGTGCTTGGTAGAGAGATAGCAACTGTTCTGATGTAAAGTACCTTGTTTATTTTTTTTATTGCAGAAGTTCAGCAGACAGGCAGACGGCCCACTTGATGGAAAGCGGTTACCATCGCCTATGGACATTTGCAACATCAAAGGTGCTGCAAATGCACTGCTGCTCTCTTAAGGGAGACTGGAAACTGGTCACTAATGCCGGAATACAACACAAGGTTGTTATGGCGACATAATTTAGACCAGGGGTGGTAGCTATCCACTCGGGCAAATGCCCTGCCACCTGGAAAACCTTCAAAAGTTTACTCAGTTTCTGGCTGCTACTTGAACCAAAGACTCAACGTATGAACCAAAATTGAATATTGGAGTCAAGAAGATACCTAATAGATGAAGCCGGTCGGTTATCGGCACTAATACATCTCGGTTTGGTTAGTGGTTAAATCTATTTCAAAACCAAATTAAAGATGCGGTACATAGTCCAACATATGTGTACATATAGTACCATAATATTATGTGTTAAGATGTTTCTTTTGGGAGTCTTGACATTTGGAATATGTTCCTATTTACTATTCTATTAAGTAGTTATTTACAAACAAGGTCTAAAAGATAAGGTGTAGTGTTCAAGGCAGTTGGTGTAAAATAAAGATTTTAATATAGTTAATTGTCATTATTACCCGTGAAGTTTGGATTAATCATTGAGGTATAATATGTCTAGAGAGAGCATTGTGAACAAAGAACATCGCCAAAAACGCAAAGCGTTGCTATATTCACTCTAGAAAAACTATCACTGTGTGCGTGATTTCGGGATATCAGCTATAAAAAATGACCCCATTTTTTATATTTTATAATTAAATATTTTTATGTAAGTGAAAAGTTTAAATGATCGTAATGATTTAATCCCTCTTTGTGTTATAAGTTAATATTACTCAGAGGTTTCAGTTTTTCTTCTATAATTAAAGAATAAAAATTTATAAAAAAAGCAACTAAAGTTGTGTCTTGGACCGAATCATAAAAAAATACATGCACAAATGAATTCACAACACATTTTAGTATATGTAGTATTTTAATTCGCAATTAAATGTCTGTACAGATAATAGTACATCTTTATAAGTCTGTTAATTACCAATACTAATTTAACGATTCTAAAAAAATATTCCATAATGGCAAATTCTTTTTGTGTTACACAATATGTTCACGATGGTTATTAGACGACTAGTTATGGCCCAAAGATTATTTTAACCTAAAAGTCAATGAAATAATTTCTAATAGTGGACTTGGGATGATTCGATGGGTTCATACTGGGTGTGTTATATGTAATGTAAATTTATATCAGTAGTAGGAACTAAGGGGTAAGTACACGGAATAGTTTAATGCAGCAACTTAAGTGCAACTAAACCACTTGAAAAGGGCTATTATTAAAATAAAAATATTCATATCCAAAAGTTTTTATTCAAACTTTACGATTTGATTATTTCATAAACTAAAATTTGTTTTCTAACATATCAATATATTAAATTATTATTGGTTAGGAATTAATGGAGATGCAGGTAACATATGGACAAAATTAATTTCTTAAATAAGACAATCTACTACAAAAATGTCAATACACCACATCTCCATAAATTCATTACATGTTTTTAGGTAACATAAAATAAAGCTATACAAAAAATAAGTTTCGAAATCCTTCCCTCTCTCTTACTACTTCTCCTCTTTAGCGATAACTAAAATTGCATTAGAAGAAACTAAACAGTAAAAGTTAATTAAAGTAAACTTTAAGAGCACCAAAAATTTACTCTTTATTAATTTATTGTAAATTATCTATCCAGCAAAAACTAGCACTATTGCAACAATATATAATTGGTTATTTAAAATTTGCTTGCATGGTACTTAAAATATCCCCTATTTTCTGTTTTAAAAAGTATATTATGTTTATTTCCATTACCGCAATTATATACATATGACAGTATTAAAACAAGTTTGTATGGTCGAGATTCATGGTAAATTAGTTTATTTCCCAAAGTAATAAACAGAAAATATTATTATATATTCTAAAATAATATATATATTCCTCAAAATAATTGGAAAACACAAACTATCTTTTGTTTGGATTCCAGTGGTGGACATCTTGCGATTCCCAGATTTCTTTTATCCAACGAATTGCTACAATTGGATTCGTAGAAAATTTAAAACATAATATAAACTGGTTTAAGAAATCCGGACGGACCCACAAACATTACATGTCTGTTTTCTATAGATTTTTCAAATTATTCGTATTTTACAACAAAAAAAAATCGTAACAAACTCCCCAAATTTTGGAAAATAAGTTCCACTTGTCACCTGACAACATTAGTCAATTCGATAATCTTGGAAATATCGAAATTAAATTTCATGTTTTTACTAAGAAATCATGAAAAAGGTGGTAAGTTTGTCGTTGAAATAACATCATATCCTTATCCTTTCCTCTTTTAAAATAGTTTCGACACATTTTAATAGCGCTGGACGGTATAAAGATTTTTTTTGTGAGAGCTCCAGCCAGTAAAGTAGTCAAAACGATACTAACAGGCGTGACCGGCGTGAGGAGTGTGTGCACTAAATTTGGTGCACGGTTTTTGGTGCCGTTTTTGTGCAATTGATGCGTGATCTAGACGTTTATATGATCTAAGGGATTAATATAGTTAATATTATATACGTGAATGTATATTTTTGGTTTTTTCCATACTTCACTTTGGCCTTGAACTGATTTGCACACAATTTAATTTATATCCTTATAATTCCTAGAGGTGGTATGGTAATTTATACTTTTAAAAAAAACCAAGAGTTTTCACGGAACACAATTGTGATGAATACGCAAACAAAGCTGTGAAGAAAGTTTATTCCGAAAGAAATTTAGTTTTACGTTTTAAAGAATGTGGATTTCATCAAATATTTTAATCCTATTCTTGGTAAAATATAACAACTGCTTTATGTATGAGTATTACGAGTGATATAAAAGGTATCATTCAATAAAGTTGTTAACAATAGCATTTGATACGTACTAAGAATATACACACAAGGACAACTTGTTATTTAGAATACCGAGAATTCATTTATTCGCTCTCATACTGATACGAAAGTAAGACGTAGAAATATTTTGCATATTTTCTAAGACAAATAAGTGTAGCCATTAAACTAAATGCTTGTCGTATTTGATTAGTGCTAAAACCTCTAAGCATCACTTTGGGTGCAAATATAATTAGGAAGTAATTAAATGCCCACAAAAACGTTTCACAGTAAAGCAGTAAGTATGTGCCGATAAGATAAAATATGCCACATTTATTGTCCGTCTTTATCAATTTTTTGTTGACTGATTTTAAATTGTTGATAAAGACACTGTGACGGCGATAATTCTAGTGTGATAAAATGAAGACTGTGGCCGCACGTGTACTGATGTTCAGTATATTAAGCAACTTACTTCTATCTACTGTAGCTACACCTTTCCTTCCCAAAAGTTTCCTCGAATTTTTCGGCAACCCAATCCGAGATTTCATCGATACATTTAATCAACAGTTCAATAAAACTATGACTAATGCAACTGTCATCCACGGTGCAATGATTGAAGTACCTTTTAATACAGCTAGCTGCACTTCTGGTACTAAGCAGGATGCAGGTGGTGTATGCAGGCAGACTTGGAATTAACAAATAGCGAGTAGCTGTGATCGAAGAAACATCGTAGTACGTACGATAAGTTACTTTGAAATGGACGCGAAAATTGTGATGTGTTTATTAGTGATGATCATGAGTGTTTGTGTAACACAAACACAAGCTGGCGTGGTGTTTAATTTCCATGATAAACTTCAGATGGCCACATCTACTACGACTGAAAATCTACAGTCCAGTCAAGTGATAAGAGTACCGGATTTAGCATGTCCACTTGGTGAGAGACGTGACTCATTAGGACATTGTAGGAAAAGATTTTGATGGTGAGGTTAACAGATATATTTCTGTCTCAATGTTTTTTGCTACTTATTTTTTACTTTTAACTTTTATCAGCCCATAAATATTCCCGGATATGTCTCGTCCCATTTTTAGCATAAATGATTATAAATATACTTGTTCAATAAATAATAAATGTCGGCGGGCTTCATAAATACATAATTTCAATATGCACGTATTCTTGCAATTATGACTTCACCGTTACCACGTGATAATTGTCACAGTATACAAATTAGGTTAAATTGCAGCTTAAGTGTGCCCTGGCGTGATTCGAATTCACATTATTCGAATTCATTCTTTCTTCTACTAATATCGACATTAGCATATAGAGGTTGTTTGATATTTTTGTAATGACTTTGAATACAAACCAATTTTTCATGAAATTTAGTGTATGAACACCTTAGAAACCAGAGTTGAACAAAGTTTCACCCTGTCATTCAGAACTATTACGTAATTCAGGCCGAAATCATATGGAAGTATAAATATGATGCAGACTTTATTAGGTTGTTGCCCCTTCATGGCCTCGGACTGAATATTTTTATGAAGTTTACGTAGACTAAATACCTTTGTAGGCATTATATGATTAACAGTTATCATTTGAATTTGGGAACTTCTGGAATTTATGGGTGTTATAAAATCAAGTAATATAAGTTTAATATATGAATTTTTTATAATTTCAGATTCGGGTAAAACATATTTAGTACCTAAAAATAAATGTAAGAATAATTTTAAGAATATCGAATAAACATAGAAAATTTACTAAATGTTATTCGTTTAGATATATTATTATTGCTATCATTGTTATCGCTTCTTGGAAACCAACATGATACAAGTAAGACGCTGATATTTTTAAAAGGTCAGAAAGTTATCTTTTAACAGAGGTCCAACTCAGGAGATCAGTCGTGTTGATATAATCAAAGAACGCGGTTAACAAATCATTCGCATATTTTTTAAAATGAAGCTAACAATTTTCGTGTCACTCTGCGTTATTTTAACTTTAAGCTGTGTGCAAGTAAACGGTTCAAGTTTTTTGGAAAAACTAACAGCACCAGTAAAAAAGGCAGCAGACACTGTTAAAGATGCTATATTCTTTAAAGACGACGATAATGAACCACCTTCAACAACAAAGAGCCCTGAGGTAACTACAACTGCTGCTCCATCTTCTACATTACCTCCAACAACAACAGAAACTACGACCACTGCAAAAACCAACACAACAGATAAAGATGGCAGGGAGAACTTCAAGGGTGGATGTGCAACAGGCTTCATGCGTACTGCAGATGGCAGGTGCAAACCTACCTTTTGACTTTTCTAAATAATTCATCTTAATATTGCATTCTTACTAAAACTATCGTAAAATGTTCAATTGATGGCAAATTTTTATAAAATATCGTATTATGTTACACTTAAATAAATATGTATCTTAAAAAGGTGTTTTATTGTATGATATACATAAATAAACCACTGAAATAAAACATTTGTAAGTATTTGAACTATAGCTTTTATTTATCAAAATAAATAAAATAGAAATTATTTAGTATAATCTATGTTTTGTTGAGTTTTAAATACTGTTTTTCTAAATAGTAGCAAAACTAGCTACATACTAATTATCCAGTATTTAGGATTCGGGAGTCACAGCTTGAACTTGAAAAAATGTTGAATATGGACTTAGTGATTGCTTATTTTTTACATGTTGTTTGTTGGAATTTTCTCCAAAGCTATCAAACGTACTTGCACTTGCATTGTCATTTACTTCATGGGTCAGATTTTGTTTTACATTATTTTCAGTAGTTTTTGCTTGACTGACTATAATAGGAACTGATGCAAGAGATTGTACACGGTCGAAAGGTCTTTTATTTTCATCACGTCTGGTATCGTCAGGTGGTTCTGGTCTATTATTGGGTTGTGGTTCGGGCCTGTCTTCAGGAACCCTTATGCCATAATTAGGTCCTACATCATTAGCTGGTATTCTATAATCAAATTCTCTGTTTGGTGGTCCACGATTTTCTGGTGGTCCTCTTTGATTAGGTGGTCCTCTGTTAGGTGGTGGTCCTCTGTTAGGTGGTGGTCCTCGATTGTTTGGGGGCCCTCGATTATGTGGTGGCCCATTTGACTGGGGACTTCTTTTATAAGAGTTCTTACTGATAAAGAATTCTTGGTCGCTAATTAAATCGCGGTCATTGATTGGTGAGTACTTTGTATATTTATTCCTTTCGTTGATTGAAAGTTGATCATCTCCAAATGCTGACCGGTGATTATTGCGATCTGAAAAAAACATGAATTAGATGGCAAAACATTTTTAGATATAGATTCCATCTTGTAGCATGAAATAAAAACAATTTATAAATGATTCTCATTAAACAGAAATAGTTTATGAATGATATGGATATTAAATGTTTTTTACAGTTTAATTTAATAAAATATATTTGACTTTTGTAAAACTTTGTTCTGAAATTTTCCGGTGTCTGTCACTGCGGCACAAACACAAAAAATACTTTTATTATATATTTTAATGATCTTTGAATTTGTTTTATCACTTAATTACTTGTCGAAGAGGTGAAAAACTAATGCAATAAATGCTCAAATGAAGATTTTTCTTTCGGGCTCCTTTTCATAATTCAAAGAAAATATTTTAAATGTTGTTATTAATTGTAAAAGTTGTGGAAACAAAAAACTTTGCGTATTTCACTTTTCTTGTCATATTACTTAGCTACTGAGATAATCAGCTATAACTCAGAAACATGCATTCACCGGAGTGAGATGTCTACCTCATATTTGTCAGTGGAAGCTTTGCTCTCTCGTTTTAGAAGACCGAAAGATATACTCGCCCCGCTTGTTTTAGGCAGATTTTCGGGTTTTATAAACTAATAATCTCTATGTGCAGGTTTCCTAACAATATTTGATTTATCATCAGCATGTGGTAACTGTGATAGTATGCCTATTACGTCAATTGCCAAAGTAACCATCCACCACTTTGGCAAAGTGGTGAAGACTCGAACCCACCTCATTGAAATGAAAGCATTTATTTAACTATGGTACTACAACTTTTGTTTCTTCTATACTTGTACACAAACATATTATAAAGTAAGCCATTCTAAGTAAGTTCTTTATACAAAAACTGGGACGCGTCTTGCGTCGCAACTCTGGCGGTGTCCCATCTTTCAGCCATTAGCATGTCTACTTGTACAGCTACTGCACAACAGGAGGCCCTAAAATAGCGCAAATATTCCGCCATCGCAAGGTCGAGACCCTGGGACCATGGGGCCTGATGCGCACAAGCTTTATCGAGACAGCGAAACGCCTGGTAGACGTCTCACGTGACCAAAAGACTGTTCTGTACCGCATACAACGCATTAGCATTGCGATACAGCGAGGTAATGTAGCCAATCTTTTGGGCACGTATCCAACTGACAGCGGTCTGGCACTAGATTTTACAGTTTAATTTTAATTTCTATATATACTTATTTATAATTTAGTTTAATTTTTATTAATTATTAAACAAAAACTCATAACTATAATTTAATATATCTTGAAATAAAACGAAAGATAATCTTATAAATGTAATATACAAAATCTTATAATAACATATAATATTATTGTAAAAATGCCTATTCATCTATCAAACAAATGTACTTTCAATATTTTAAAAACAAATATGAATACTGGCACTTGTTCAATTAAAAAATAACTAATCACAACACTTTGTCATTACGTTTTTATTGTTGGTGTAGTTCAAGCTTCTGGTCTAACTGGTTGAGCCTGGGCGAATTGCACAAATATGGATAATTTGGTTTTGTATACGACATAGTGTTATCCAATAAATCAGCATTGTGGGACTCGCTAACAGTCATGACAGTATCTTGCATCGGTATTTGGATATTAGAAGGTGAATCTGCATCAGTTAAAAACCTGATATCGATTTGACTTCCCTCGTCTTTTTGTAAGGTATGCTTGTTTTTTTCATTAGGTGAGATTGTGTACGACTGTATTGATGGTTTCTTTTTGAATAAATGGAATCTGCGGGCCGTTTTGATTTCTTTCATGAAACGACGCATATCTATCATCTTGGAAGAATGATCTCTCAGGTTTGGGTGGCGGGCTCCCTCTTTCGTGAGGAGGTGAGGGAGCAGATCCATAATCTAAATTTCTCGGAAAGCTTGGTTGAGAGTGGTCACGGGGGGAGGGAGGGTCATCGTGAGGTGGAGGAGGGCGGTTGCGAGGTGGTGGAGGCTGACTATGAGGAGGCGGAGGGTGACCATGAGGAGGCGGAGGGTGATCATGAGGAGGCGGAGGGTAACCACGAGGAGGAGGATAGTAATCGTGAGGTGGTGGGTGATCACGGGGTGGTGGATTATGAGCATAAGGTGCTCTATGGTCGTCGTATCTACGATCAGGAGGGGGTCGGCGATCATCGTATCTAATCAGGAGGAGGTTTGGATCACGAGACAATATAAGGAGATCATAGTCATATCTTCGATCTGCAGATTGACGATAATCATGCCAAGACTCGGGAAGAGATCGGTCATCTCCAAAACTCTCGTCTGGCGGACCTCTTTTGTCATAATCAGAAAAATTATCTAATAAGAAGATTGTCGAGTATGTCTGTCATCATATTGTGGAGAATCTCTTCTATCATTGTCATAAGAGTTTTCTGATTCTCTTTACTGTACTTTAAGGGTTTGTGATCTTTATTACGTGAAGATTTAGGAAGTGATTGGTAACGATGTTCATGGTCAATGGAGTGGTGGATCCGTAACTATGGTGGGAGTTGGTGGTGGTGGGTAATAACATCGGATCAGGGGAGTGGTATTGTGTCTATGGTGGGAGAGCTGGTTGGGGTGATGATCCATCGTGAGAAGGGGGGTGGGTGATTTGATCATCGTGATAAGGTGGAG